>CM056602.1:18193678-18813678 GCA_029721355.1 Tegillarca granosa | reverse complement strand
TCGAGACTTAGTTCCTGAGGCACAAGTCACAGAACATGATCCCCAGCTGCCCCAGCTTCCCCAGTTACCGTGAACTAAAAAAACAGATTTGAAAATTCATAATATATATATATATATATATATATATATATATATATATATATATATATATATCAAATAATAATAATAATAATAATAATAATAAAAACAATAGAACCAATTAAGATGGTATGCTTGAAAAGTTGAAATATCCCATAAAGGATAAAAAGACGTTAGCAAAAATGTTATCTATTTACATTTTTCAACTTTTTTATATAACCTCAAAGAAGATTCATTTTATAACTTCAAACAAGGTTTTGACAAACAGAACGTATAATATAAAAATTATAATTATTATTACATGTTTTATTTTATTTTTTTTTTAATTATAGAAAACTTACTTGGACACGTGGTGGAGCTGGAGCACGACACTGACTCCGTTCCGGATCCAGCACATTGTTTTCCATCATATTTTGGTGTGGGATTATTACATAGCCTCGTTCTAGATTTAGTTCCGGTCTGTGTGGTTCCATATGGCTTACAAGTCTGGCTACATGATGAATATGAACCCCAACTTGACCAGCCACCATCAACTAAGATAAACACAAAACGGAGGGGTTATAAAGGAAGCATATGCAAGTTATAGTTTAAAAGCACAGTATCAGGTTTGAGACAAATTCTGACTCGAACAACATATGAAAAAAATTGAAGCAAAAAATACCTTTGCTATTCCGATTTCTTTGTTTATTTTGAAATACAGTAATAAAAAACCATCGAGGTTGAATAAGGAATTCTAAACCTAGTGTTTGTGACATCACCTAATTGTTTTTTGTTTGTTTTTTTTAAATAAACTTTAAAGAAATTCAAACAGATTAATTAATTAACTTACTTGGTGGAGGCGTTGCACAGTCTTCCTCAGCAACTCCATCTCCATCATCATCTGAAATTATAATATTTGCCGTAAAAACCTTTTATTTATGTAAATATTTTTCCTTTTTAATTAGTTGCTCAGCAAGTATACGTTTTTACAAACTGTTTTTTAAACCTATACAATAATCACAATTGGCTGAGAAGAGCAAGAATATAAAGTTGCATTTATCAGAGGTAGCTAATATATAAAAAAATAGAAGTTTTCTTGAGCTTTTCTGAAACGCAAATTCATAATATTCTTACATTTAATTTCGAAGGAGACTTTAATATTATCTCCTGCACTAAGGGGTACCATTGTGGTAGCTCCGTTAGTGGGAGGTCGTGGGTTCCAACCCGGACCGGGTCTGACTGTTCGTTCGTCAAGCATTCGGCATTGCAAATTAAAAGTCACGGTTCTTTCGAACTGAAAACAAACGAAGTCCCGTGTCACGGTAGGCGTGACAAGATGAAGAACCCTGCTGTATAATGCCATCAGCGCAACAAAGAGGCATAATTTTTGCATTTTCGCCTATGGCTGGCTACGTCTCGATATAAGTGTAATATTCTTGACTGGGACGTTAAACACAATAACTCAACTCAATTTTTGCACTAGGGGTAATCGGTTTTCCATCAGGGCAACGCAAAGGCAAAACTTCTGCACTTTCGCCTATGGCCGACGATGTCTATTAAAGTTAAATATTCTTGACTGGGACGTTACTCAACTGAAATCAACTCCTATACTTTTGTGGTTCGGTTTCCGATTGTTTTAATGCTCGCGGTGGCTATCATCGCCTATGTTTTAAACTCACTAGGTTTTTTTCTCCGGTTTCTCCACCATAACAGAATTGACCGCCTCGATTTAAATTAAAACATCTTAACCAGCATTTGCAATTATACTTTACCTCATTCCATTCCACTCTTTAGTACAAACTTTACATATTGATTGTTATAGAATGCAAAGCTTGAGTTGTAGAAAGAAGTAATTAATAATGAAACAGAGTTGAGTTGAGTAATGGTGTTTAACGTCCCAGTCAAGAATATATCACTTATATCGAGACGTCGCCAGCTATAGACGAAAGTGCAGAAATTTTGCCTGTGCGTTGCGCTCATGGCATTATACAGCAGGGTTCTTTATCGTGCCATGCCTGCCATGACACGGGGCCTCGTTTATTTTGAGTTTCTATCCGAAAGAACCGTGACTTTCATTTCGTAATGCGGAGTGCTTGGCGAAAGAACAGTCACTACCCACTTTTCAGTCTTGGATCAGACCCGGCCGGGGTTCGAACCCAAGAACTTCCACTTACGGAGCGAGCACTCTACCAACTGAGCTACCGCAGTGACCAAGAATGCAACAGATAAAGCTTCTTTTATATGATAATGTAAAACATACCTGCTCCACGGTTTTCTACTGTACACAGTTCTTCGTCAATAAGACCATCACAATCATTATCAATACCATCACCTACAACTGTTGTTGTTGGTACACACACCTAATATGAAAAAGAGAAGCTTGGATTTGGAAACAGCAAAAAAAGCAAAACCAATCCACAGAGAGAACGAGAAGAATTTTGAATCGGGAAAATTGGAACATGTTATTAGCGGATTATAACTATAAGGAATATTCATTACCGATGAGATAATAAATGGATTTTTTGTAATTGTTGGTTTGAAACATTTTAACAAATTTGATCAATATATTTTTTTTCTATCCTTTTTATAGCTTTAATTTCGTTTTATTGCACATGATTCCATTGTTTATACGTAGGCAAATAGAGAAAATAGATTGATTTTGCGTTTATTTTACATACATATTAGTTTTGGAAATAAGTTTTATTTTTACAGATGTTAGATTTTTTTTAAAACCAAAAAAATGACCATTCCTTATCCCCTGCATTAAAAACTAGGTCAGTTTTTATTCTACTTTTTAATTCTATTTATTAATAAAATGTTCCTGACTTCCAAATCGACTCCATCCAAAAAGTTTTTTTTAACCATTTTCTAAAAAAAAGTCGATAACTAATGAATTCAAAGCGACAGTAAAAATTGTCAGGTTTAAATTCACATACTAATAAAAAAATGAACTTACTGTGTTAATTGGAGCCAATCTCATACCAGTTGTAAAGCCGTAAGTTTCGTAATTAGCCCTTCCATACAAGAATCCACCGAAAATCTTAATAGGTGATGTGTGACGTATTGTGTGGGATCCTTCGGAAACTTTTATATAACCGCCTACTAACGCTGGGCTAGTGTAAGGAATGTCAACGTAACTAGTGCCGGATGGGAATGGCGATCCGTCTAGCCGAAGACCAGATTTGTCATCTTTTGTGATGATGAACATGAAATAATTGATATATGAACCAAGTGAGTATTTAGGTGTTGTAAAAGTGTAGTCTGCTCCGTACTGTTCAATTGGCGGGATCATCATCATCATAGGATCAGATTGTTCATATGAAGACTGCTGAGATTGACAGAACTGTACTACTAATATTGGTTTGTCGGCTTCGATGAAACAATAATAATTACTTCCGGAGGATATCTGTTTCTCCACCATTCTCCCAGCATTTACAGTAAATGACGTGGAGTAACCCCTGGATCTAATTCTGACGTAGGTACCATCCTCGCTACCAACAAATTTCCATTTATCACCAACTGTTCTTTCTGGAATAGGAACGGTTGCAAATTTTTTACCCCAAGTTGCAACAGGTGGCCAGTGTTCAACTAAGTGATCGCTACTACCACCTCTTCCGATGTTTGTCTTTCTGTTGCCGCTGAATACAGCGACCGGTTTGCTGGAGACGACCTTTGACCCAGTGAGATCCCCATATGTTGTAATTTGGAATGTACTGAATCTGTCCATTCTTACCCTTATGTTGTTACCTTTATAGTATCGTTTACCATTATATGTGACGTAATAACTGCCAAGATGCTGACTAAGTGTGATAGTGACTGATGTCCCGTCTTGAGTTCCAACAACCAGCAACTCGCATTGCCTAGATGGTGGCCACCAGCAAGCAACATAATACTCATCTCCCAAAACATCTACTGGTAGACCGAGGAAAGCGTCGTTGGAATAAGTTTCTTTGTTCACACCGTAAATGACCACTTCGTCATCTGCTGTGACCCATATACCTTTTGCACTTAAAGAAGTCCCCGACATTCTAATTTGTGGTTCAAAGAAAAGTTGCTTGACTTGACCAGCTGTGATAGAAAACTGGTGATCTATAGAGGTCTTATATCTCGGAGCACGGACTCTGACATTGACCGTTGTTGTTCTCATAGTTGTGATAAACAGTTCAACATTGATTGACAATGCTATGTTTTCCATATATCCAATGATAAATTCTGTCCCTCTGTTGTCAGGTGCAGATCCTAAAAAGTTGCCACATAATGAAAAAAAAAATATTAAAAAAACGCTCAACATTAACAAGAATATAAGAATATATCATTAATAAAGTTAGGGCAAATTGATTTTCCAGATAACATACATTGATAGTCTATATACAATATTAAATCATTATTATTTTCACACTTATAAGGTTGCTGTTTTACATACACTGCTATAGCAAAAGTCAACCATCATAATTTTTCGTTTAATATCTGTGTAATAAAATTATGTCTATCACTAAGACAAAAGTCTTAAAAATTTGATTGTATGTAGGTTATAATTCAGTATTTTGTAAAGGTTTAAACTTCGTTTAAATCTGGCAAAAAAAAATAATAACGAAACAAAAACGGAAAACACATTCTTACATATTATCCATTCCAATAAAGTTGTGAACGTAAATTTACCTATAGTTGTTTTTAAAATACAGAAAAGCAATTTTCTGTTTATTTTTCAAATTTGAGTTGAGTTTCATCAATAATCTTTATATTCTATTTTTAAATCTGACTACTTACCCAATGAAAAGCTTGGCAACAGTGCCAAGCACAGAATAGTTGGCAAATGTAAACCAAACACTAAAAAGTAACAAAAAATAATAATAAAATAAGCATTAATTCACTATTGCAATTAAAATTTTGGAATTTAGATTCATATCTATATTATGTGTCATGCAGTATGGAAAAGCATGCGACAGAGTGGCAATTTTTTTGGCAAAAGGTGATATATATGAAGAATAATTTATGCTTCATATATGAGGAGAAATAATCAAACAATTTTAATAAAGTCAATTTGTCAAAAAATTATTTCATTGTAGAAACAAACACACACACTTTTTTTTTTTCTTTTTTTTTTTTTTTTTTTTTTTTTTTTTTTTTTTTTTTTTTTTTTTTTTTTTTTGATTACCATGTTTGGCTGCATTACCATTAACTTGTGTTTTTTGTTGTTGTCGTTCTCGGTTGCGTTAGGTTTTGTCAAGTTCCTACATTTTTTTAATATTACGATGAAGTTTTTTTTTTTATTATTATTATAATTATTATAAATTCAAATTAAATTTTTAAATTTAAAATAAAATATTTAAACTTACTTTTGTATATTTTGTAAGTTTGTTTATTATTATTATTATTATTATTATTATTATTATTATTATTATTATTATTATTATTATTATTAATTTAAATGAAAATATTTACATTAAATAAAATATTTAAACTTACTTTTTTGGATTATATCTTATCCCATGAATGTTAAATTGCTCTTTCTTGTTCCACTGTCTCCAGAACCAATGTTTTAATAGTTGGATACTGTGTTAAATATCACAGAAGGATTAATAGATTAAGGGTTGCGCGATTAACGTAATCACGTGTGCGGATTAATTTCATTGTAATTTAATTACGTGTAGTTCGCATGCTCTGTGTTGCCAACTTTATATGTCAACCTATCATAATGAGAAATATTTCAAAAGAAGTTGAAATATATCGACCAAGTTGGTGTTGAAAAAACACCGGGGTCGATGAGTTTTAGAAGTTACAACTGCAATTAAAATCAATTAAGCATTACTAGCTGCATCAATGTAATAATACTTGGTGTTTGACAAAAGTTGAATTAAAACATGTACAGTTATTTGTATTTTAAGAAGTACTTAGATAGCTATTTAAACAAAAAACAAAAAACAATTAAAACAAGAAAAAGTGAACAAAATAAACACAAAAACTAACAAATTGGCTATAAACTTTTTGTATATGCAAAGATATTATCCGGATGAAATAAAAAAATGACAGGTTAAAATATTATGGTCATGCGTGGTGTTGTGAAAGAGTTGATGGAGGGGGGCTAACCGTCAATCATTAAAGTTGATAATTGTATATTAATTAGACTTGTGTATTGTATAAAATTATATAAGCAAATAATATAATGATAAAATCAAAGCATAAATGATAAAACCAAATCATATACTAGTCATAATGAAGTGAAAAATAAATGATGAAGTATAACATATGATGATGAAGTGAAAAATATAATGATAAAGTGAAACGTATGATGATGAAGTGAAAACATGTAATAATGAATTGAAAACATGTAATGATGAAGTGAAACATATAATGATGAAGTAAAACATATAATGATAAAGTCAAAAGATATAATGATGAAGTGAAACATATAATAAAGAAGTGAAACATGTAATGATGAGGTGAAAACATGTAATGATGAAGTGAAAACATGTTATAATGAATTGAAAACATGTAATGATGAAGTGAAAACATGTTATAATGAATTGAAAACATGTAATGATGAAGTAAAACATATAATGATGAAGTGCAACATATAATGATGAAGTAAAACATATAATGTTGAAGTAAAACATATAATAATGAAGTGAAATGATATAATGATGAAGTGAAATATATAATGATGAAGTGAAAACATGTTTTAATCAATTAAACAACATGAAATGATAAAGTAAAACATATAATGTTGAAGTGAAACATATAATGATGAAGTAAAACATATAATGATGAAGTAAAACATATAATAATGAAGTAAAATTATATAATGATAAAGTGAAATCATATAATGATGAAGTGAAACATAAAAAGGATGATGTGTGAAACATGTAATGATGAAGTAAAACATTATGATGAAGTAAAACATTATGATGAAAGGAAACATATAATGATAAGGTAAAACATATAATGATGAAGTGAAAAGATATAATGATGAAGTAAAACATATAATGATGAAGTGAAAACATGTAATGATGAAGTGAAAACATGTAATGATGAAGTAAAAACATGTAATTATGAAGTGAAACATATGATAATGAAGTGAAACATTTAATGATGAAGTAAAACATATAATGATGAAGTAAAATTATATAATGATAAAGTGAAATCATATAATGATGAAGTGAAACATAAAAAGGATGATGTGTAAAACATGTAATGATGAAGTAAAACATTATGATGAAGTAAAACATTATGATGAAAGGAAACATATAATGATAAGGTAAAACATATAATGATGAAGTGAAAAGATATAATGATGAAGTAAAACATATAATGATGAATTGAAAACATGTAATGATGAAGTGAAAACATGTAATTATGAAGTGAAACATATGATAATGAAGTGAAAAATTTAATGATGAAGTAAAACATATAATGATGAGGTAAAACATATAATGATGAAGTGAAAAATATAATAATGAAATGAAACATAAAATGATGAAGTGAAACATATAATGGTGAAGTGAAAACATGTAATGATGAAGTAAAACATTATGATGAAGTGAAACATATAATGATGAAGTAAAACATATTATGATGAAGTGAAAAGATATAATGATGTTGTGAAACATAATGATGAAGTAAAACATAAAATGATAGAGTGAAAACATATAATGATGAAGTGAAACATATAATGATGAATTGAAAACATGTCATGATGAAGTAAAACATATAATGATGAAGTCAAAACATGTAATGATGAAGTCAAAACATGTAATGATGAAGTGAAAACATTAATGATGAAGTGAAAACATGTAATGATGAAGTGAAAACATGTTATGGCGAAACTCAATTATATAAATCAGACAAAATGATATAATGGTAAAACTTTATCATATAATGACAAAACTAAAATTTATAATGGTAAAACCAAAACATATAACATTGAAAGCAAATAATAACATAATAAAAGGAATTCATATTTTTGTACCATATAAGAGAGCTATGGCGTTCCGAAATCGGTTCTATTCTGATGAAATTTCATATCCTGCGAAATACTCTCTCTCTCTCTCTCTCTCTCTCTCTCTCTCTCTCTCTCTCTCTCTCTCTCTCTCTCTCTCTCTCTCTTTCTCTTATAAAAATCATGATAAGTTGCATTTTCTTTGTTAATTTTTTATTTCTTGGTGTTGTTATTTTATATGAAAATTTATTAGCAGTTCTAATTTTCATGATTTGAATTATCAATGGACCTTTTCCAACGAAAATCGCATACGTAAGTACCACCTGTAAAACAATGTACATATTACAACATAATTTTAATCTGTTTCTATGGCAATAAATGGAGTTTGTTTTGTGGTTACTTTGTATCAATATCAAGTTTAAATTCTATCAGGACAAGACAAAAAGAGACCAACACAAGAACAATCCCTTGAGGACCAAATATCCCCACCAAATTATCTGTTTGAGGACCCAATATCCCCCACCAAATTATCTGTTTGAGGACCGAATATCCCCACCAAATTATCTGTTTGAGGACCGAATATCCCCACCAAATTATCTGTTTGAGGACCGAATATCCCCTCCAAATTATCTCTGTTTGAGGACCAAATATCCCGACCAAATTATTTCTGTTTCAGGACCAAATATCCCCCACCAAATTATCTCTGTTTGAGGACCGAATATCCCCCACCAACTTATTTCTGTTTGAGGACCAAATATCCCCCACTAAATTATTTCTGTTTGAGGACCAAATATCCCCCACCAAATTTTTCTGTTTGAGGACCAAATATCCCCACCAAATTATCTCTGTTTGAGGACCAAATATCTCCCCACCAAATTACCTCTGTTTCTTCTTGTTACATTAATCTTCGCCTACACGCATAACATATCATCTCACGTTAGTTAACAATCATTCCAAGTTTGGTAAAAATATACTCATAGATGGAGTTATGGAGAGAACACGATTTAACATTTACAGAGGGACATAACATGTTGGTTTCTTAGCAGAACCCTTTTCAATGTATTTTGGGGTGGCGGGGTATAATAAGACTAAAATTTTTAACAATGTATGAATAGCCCTGAGGACCTCTACCCAGGATCATCTTACTTAAAAGTAACAAATTACTTTACATCAGTCTTTGTTCGTTTGTTTTCATTTTTTTTAATTAATTCTATTTATTAATTTATTTATTTTTCTTTTTATTTTAAATTTGTATATTTATTATTCTTTAAATCGGAAATCTTCTTTTTGCTAGCTTGTTACCTTGACTTACTTTTTAAATTTAAAATGACAATTTTTTTTAAAACATAAAAATTTGACAATCTGGACCTATTCTGGACATATACGTTCTGTTATTACATAATTTCATTACAAAGCATTATTTGATTTTTTTAATCAAGGAATGATCAATTGAAGTATCTAAACAATGATGGAAACTTTTAAAAAAGTATTTTATTTATTTATTTATTTATTTATTTATTTATTTATTTATTTATTTATTTATTTATTTATTCATTCATTCATTCGTTCGTTCATTCATTCATTCATTTATTTATTTATTTATTTATTTATTTATTTATTTATTTATTTATTTAAAATACTTAATAAAAAGTGTTGTTTCGAATTGCTCTAAAATAATGACATTTTAGAAGAAAAGAAATAGTTCATATGATATAGCGTACTTCCAAAAAATAGGTGAAACAGTGCACTTACAATTTTGGCACGCACTGTATACTAATTTCTTGACACATTTGTGATTTAAATCCATATTACTTTTCTAAATGTTATATATTTTAATGCGTTTTATGTTTAATAAATTTATAAGAATTATGCATTGTTTGTATTACTCTTTAGAACTGAATATAGACCTTGTTTCATTTTAGTTAACAAGTTAATCCCGACACGTTTGATGCCAATAATTCGGATCATTCCTTTGTAGAACAGTAAATTGGCGGTTTTTTCCGGAACATTCTGGTTTCGGGGTCACTGAAACGTTTGAAGTTAATGTACTCTGGTATGTGTAGTACAAATTGGTCAAAGTTTCCAAGGTGGAAATATGGAAAGACACATGTACCAGATTTTAACTTTTTGACTAAAAATTGTATTATTATAATATTCACTCTTTTTAAAAAAAAATACCTTGATTTTAACTTTTTGACTCATAACATATTATATCATCATAATATTAACTCTTTTTAAAAAAAATACGTATATATCATATACGACGTCAAAAAATCTTCAAACCACTTGTTGCAGGAAACATCGCGCAAACTCTTGATAAGGGTTGAGAGATGTACTAGACGTCATAAATGTTGAGGTCAATTTTCCTAGTGATTTTAAATCCATGATATATAGCTCAATATATTAATTTTCAGAAAATCGATTTAATATACTGTAAGACACTATGTTACATTATGAGACACTTTACCCATTAGTGCATCACATGATAGAAACTAGGTATTCCATTGGATAACACAGTAGGAACTATGAGAGCATAGTGCCGGGCACTATTGCAATTTTCAATGACGGAGTTATCTTCCATTCCTAATTTCACCAGGTGGCGCTCACGTTATTGTTTACAGACGACAACATGGAGGCTGTCGGACGTTTCGGAAATCAAAATTTTGAAGTTAATCAAGGTTATGTGATGCACTAAACCCATTATTGCCTTTTGTTGCGGGCACTATGCTCTCATGGTGTTGCTACCCAAAGCAACACTATGACAGCATAGTGCCAGCAACAAGAGGCAATAATGGGTTTAGTGCATCACATGACCTTGATTAACTTCAAAATCTGTACAGAGCAGGTGGGGTGATTAACCAGGTTACTGCAGAAGGTTATTGGAGAAAAATTATTTAAAAAAACCTTTTTATAACACCTCTTTCTTGGCAAAACTGACGCAAAATTTTGGCAGCCAACTAAGTGGATTCAAAAGTTTTTTTAATTTGTTGTTCCGCAAGAAACTCATCAACATCGACGTTCCCGAAACGCCCGCCAGTCTCCATGTTGACATCTGTAAACAATAGCATGAGCGCAACCTGGCGAAATTCGGAATGGGAGATAACTCCGTCATGCAAAATTGCAATAGTGCCTGGCACTATGCTTTCATAGTTCCTACTGTGTTATCCAATGGAATACCTAGTTTCTATCATGTGATGCACTGTTATATTGTAAGACACTATGTTACATTATGAGACCCTGTTATAATCTAAGACACTATGTTACATTATGAGACACTGTGTGACACACCAATACAGCAGGTAGCTCAGTTGGTAGAGTGTTCGCTTCGTATGTGGTAAGACGTGGGTTCTTACCACGGCCAAATCTAAATGAGACTCAAAAAATGGTAGTAGCGATTGTTGTTTCGCCATGCACTCGGCATTTAGAAATAAAAGTCATGGGGTATTTTAGAGGGGACAATGATGGTTGTTTCTGTTTTAGGGGTGTAGTGGTACAGGGTCTGTCACAAGAGCGGGCGGAAATTCGTACCAACCCTGGCCAGGTCATGCCTCACACTTAACAACACTACTTCCTGATAAGAGGGTAGAGAATTGACTGGTTTATCTGGTGTAAAGATGATATGACTCAAGGAGTGATATGCTTGTCTGTAGGATACTGACTCAGTGAGGTAGCGCCTTAACAAAAAGTTAGCCTGAGTGCGAGATAGTACAAGGCAAACCAAATTGCACCCCAGCACAAACTGAAAAAAGTATATTCCTTAGTAAGTATAAAACTCATATTTAGCTGAAAAGGCAATGATGTGACATTACACATTTTAACCAACCAATATGCAAACTGGAGTGCGGTGGTTCAAATATTGGGTGGTGGAAGAGTTTAGTCATTGCGCTTGCCACAATTACTGTTTTAGTTTAATTATGAAATTGTTCATTTCGTTTTTACACAACTATAAAAAAAGTTTAGTTGGATGGGGTAGGGGTCGGTTAACTATAGGACTGTAGAAATTACAGGACAAGGCCAGTATAAGTCGGGTGTGTAACTCCAGATGTCCTTTTGTTTTCTCGGTTACGGATTGATCTTGGGTTAGATTGAGGTGAGACTTTTTTAAATTAGATTTTAATCGTATAAATCCAATAACTTTAATCCATATTACAGTTACTGACCTACATTTGGCCTGTCAAAGTAAAGGTGAAACGCGATTTTGTGCTTTAGGTTTTTAGATTTTGAAAAGGGTTAAGGTATTGGCAATTCTCCGAAGCCAAAAAATATCGCCAATTTTAGAAAATTAATTTCACGGATATTTTATGTCAAAACCCAAATCTCCTTCATTTTGGACATTTTCTGTCAATATTATAATTTTAGATGAAGGTACAAATGGAAGCCCTGCCAATTCATTCATTCGTACGTTCGTTCGTTCGTTAATTCATTTATTTATTTATTTATTTATTTATTTATTTATTTATTTATTTATTTATTTATTTATTTATTTGTTTGTTTTCGTTCATTCATTCATTCATTCATTCATTCATTTATTTATTTATTTATTTATTCATTTATTCATTTACTTACTTATTTATTTATTTATTTATTTATTTATTTATTTATTTTTAAAGTATTTATCTAATATCATTGTTCTTATTTTTTAATCTATTAGAGAGGAAGTAATACAATTTCTATTTTTTCAATGTAGTTATTTATGTAAGTTGATGTTAAAACCTCATTACAACATTTAGTTTTATATTACAAAAAGGTATGAAATCGTCATATCGAAAACTATAGATTATTAAAGACATATTTGGTTTTGTAAATGTTACATATCACATTTTACAAATTCCAGAGTTCGTTTGAATTATATATAAATAAATACATTCAGGTCAAATAAATGTGAACAGGATTAAAATTGTGGAGGATTAGATAGATTAAAATTTTATTAAAACTATTTGACCCAAAAGTAAACCGAGATCAAACATTAGTACGTCCCTAAATATTTTTAAAAATAGCTAATAACAATCAAGATAATTTGATTTAGAATAATTTGCGAAATTTTGAAAATAAAACTTGCGAATTTGGAAATAAACATTCAAAATTCTGCATATGATAATAGTACTTTTGTTAAAATAAACTACAAACTCGCTGTACTAAGTAGTTGTTACAGGAAGATAAATTTCACGTCAAACAGTTGGTATGTACTATCGCAAAACGTACTTATTTAATACTATTACATTTTTTAAAGATCACTAAAAGTGTGAGCTAAATATAATAGATAAATAGGTTTCCCGCCAGTTGTGGACAATGATAGGTCAGTAGAAGTCATATAAATCAAGTCAATCTGCAACACTGCAGAAAATTTGAAATCGACAGAAAAATAACGACGTCTTATTGGTTTATTAATTTTACTTATTAATGACCAATAATTTATTCATTAAGGATGACCTAATTACTAGTATTTATATTCTTGTCTACTTTCCTAAGTAAAAATGTTTATTTTTGCTACGGAGGCGAATTTTCCTAGAAATTTGGCTTGTTTCCGAATCTAACTAATATATTATAACAAATGTGCGTTTA
This sequence comes from Tegillarca granosa, assembly GCA_029721355.1. NCBI lineage: Eukaryota > Metazoa > Mollusca > Bivalvia > Arcoida > Arcidae > Tegillarca > Tegillarca granosa. The sequence goes on along the minus strand of CM056602.1, from coordinate 18,800,123 downwards.
AATAATTATTTTGAAATAGATTGTTTAATAATAATAATAATAATAACAGCAATAATCATATTCATTTCCATAAAGCAAAAACGAATGCTTAAATAGGATGGATTGTTTAGATTGTTTAATGATAAAATTATTATTATCATTATTATTATTATTATTATTATTATTATTATTATTATTATTATTATTATTATTTGCATAAAACAAAAACGGGCGTTTAAGTAATTATTTTAAATAGTACTACTACTACTACTTCTACAAATAATAATAATAATACTTGAACAATATTCATTGGCATAAAGAAAAAACTAGCTTATAGCCCAACATGTATATACATATTGATATGATAAAAACAGTTAATGATTGTTTTTTAAACCGAAATTTACCCCATTTTTAAACGTTAAAAAATTTCTTTATAAGTTTTTTTTAATCTATGACGCTGTTTTAATTTTAAAACTTGTAGCTGCCAAAATTTTCACATACAAATATCTAAAATTTCTTTTTTCTGTCACGAAAACAACAAAGATGATGATATGATATTATATATATATATATATATATATATATATATATATATATATATATATATATATATATATATATATATATATATATATAATATTATTATATAAATATACATGTATAGGATAGTAGATAATCTTAGTAAGAATAATATAAGATTATCTTCTATCCTACACGTGTACTTGTGATTAAAGACAAATTGTTTTAATAATGACCTTGTTTACAAAAGGGACACTTTAATCTTTAAAGTATCTATATCCGGAAAATTGAATCTGATGAGTAAAATATTCTTCTTCCAAGGTAAACATTAAAATATGGTGAATATTCGATAGTCCGTTCCTACAAGTATATGAGGTTACTGATAGATTACTGTAATTATTAATTATAATTGTAATGATGTAATATCTAGATTCCTGTAATTGTTAAGTAATTGCTTATGAGATGTATATAAATTTCCGTAATTGATAATGCATATCTTATGTTGCCTATGAAACACGAAGTAGGCCGAAATTGTAAAATAATATGTAGAAAACCCCAAAAAGCGTTTCACGGTATTTCTTAACAAATTGACGTAAAGTAAACGTGAATATTTTGAAGTTTAATTACAACGAAAAACATATAGGAGATTTTTTCGACAACAGTCAACTGTCAGATAGTGAAATGCGACGTAAAGTTTTGGCAAAATATGTTCCAGGTCAACAAAAACAATTAAATAACTTACAATTAGAAATTAAAAACATTTGGCTTTAATGTCTATATATATTAACTGATTATGATAGATAAATTTACTTTAATCGAACGCCAATTATATGTCTCTCTTGGTTTTTTTTTCATTTCGGGAAGTTAACTTGCTTATTTTTACTGTCTATTTAAGTGCTTTCGACAAAACCTTTTATCATCGATATCGTCGTTGTCGTGATCATCATCATCATCATCATCATCATCATCATCATCATCATCATCATCATTTTCATCATCATGATCATCATTTTAATCATCATCATCATTATCGTCGCAATCGTCCTTAAAGCTGCATTAAGCTTTCCAAAGAAAAAAATTAAAACGGTGTTAATCTAATAAATGATGTTCCTAATGAATAATGTTACATTTGGTTCAACGATAAAAGCTCAAATAAATACAGAAATTACAGTATTTACCCAGCGAGATGCAGCATTTGGGATCTAATATTAGAACATGGTTACGTCATCAAAACCCGGGTCATTTAAACACAACTTTCAAATGTTGAAATACGATAAATCAAACACAGAACTTCGTTGAATTTGTCATTTGTGACTTAGTAAGGGATAAATAACACCATTTCGAATACATCTGGATATTAATGAAGGACAATTAATGCAATCTGTCTTGTTTCACTTTCGATTCTAGGCTTTTCCCTACATCCGTGCGCATGCTCCAAGCTCATAATTATCATCGTAGAACACTGACCAACCGGTCAGAGGATTCCGTTTATTTACAGCTGAGAGAAATGAAATTTTAGAAAATGAATGTCAGGGATCGTGGTTAGAAGATATCTACTTTTAAAAAAATATATTTTTAGAAAATCAAAAAAAATTCAGAAAATTGGTAAACTTAATGCAGCTTTAATATCATTATAATCACTTCTAATACCACCACCACCATCATCATCATCATCATCATGGATATCATCATCGTCGTAGTCATTATCATCATCATTAATATCATCATCACCATCATCATTATATTTATTATCATTATCGATGTTTTTATGCTTCATCATTATTTCAAATCTTTAGATATCCTTAATAACAATTAATAACCTTGTTAACATAATTTTTTAAAAATAATTAATGAAATGATAAACACTTTTACTACTCATTTAGTTTACAACCCTTATCTGTAAAAACTGATCAAATTATCGCAAGAATCATAAGTTAAAATCTTCAAATAAAATAACATTCATACACATAACACAGTCTATGCAGATACGTGTCCCGGACCTAAGGCGTGATGTTTACGTAGTTGATATAGTGTGTATTATAACACAATTATGAAAAAAGGTGTTTCGAAACCGGTCAACGTTTGTATTTCTGTTATTTTGTGTTATACGCGTTAAGAAGATGTATGCATGTCTGTTTTGGAGCTCGCTGAAATTTTTCCCTTTTCATAATTTTTGATATACTAAAGGCGTATGACAGACGGGTAGTTTAAATGCAAACAGTCAATGTTACTTTAATGTCTTATGTATCTGTCTTGACTAAATTCCGACCTGTATCTCGGTGAAAGCAAGCTTACGGCTCACAGTGTTATTCACCGCTTTGGTTCGAATCCCTCTCGGGAAAATCTGTGTGTAAGTGCGCTTGCCGAAGGTCGGTTTTTCTCTCCGGTTTTCCCCCACCATCCCACACTTGACTGCCTCGATATAAGGGATTTTTTTTAATGACAAAATCGTGTTTTGTCATTAATCATGCAATTTATTCCGTAAAATGTTATCATTTTGTGTCTTATGGCAATTTGTTATAATTTATCCTTAATGCAGTTCTTTAAGGAAACAAATTTTAAATTACTATTAATAATGACTTAAAATGACCGTTAACACGTCATTGTCGAGTGACATCTGAAATTATGGTCCTGACAATGTATTGCAGCTCAGAAAACAACGAAATTTGTAAAAAAAAAAAATAAATAAATAAATAAATAATAAATAAAAAATAAAAAAAAATAAAAAAATAAAAACAAACAAGACTAGAATTCTTATAAATATGAGAAATGACATTCTTTCCCATTGCAATTTAGACCTGAAAACATTTTTTTTAAATTGCATGTTTGAAAAAAAGTGTCATTTCTTACTAAACATATAACAAGAAAAATGCTTTTTATACATAATTTTTATTTCTTATATTATAAAACTAAAATGTGTTGAGTCCAATGTATTCATTTTAAAATTTATTCTAGTATGAATTTAATACATTTTCGGCTTTCAGTACAGCATTTCCCCTTTTCTCTTTCATTCTCTTGCGACAGTTTTCTCAATGAAAAATAAAGTTTTACGCATTGTTACCTGAAAAATGAATAATAAATAAATAAAATACTAGTAAGTAATATACCTCTCGGATTTATTATTGGATGTGCAGTAGTCGAAATGTCTAATGCGCGATTACTTATCACAGTGCCACTAACCGCTAAGGTTTGGATGCCACTGCAGATTCTAGTGTGAGAAGCTTTGTCAGTTCGCTTGCCAAAGTTCGGCAGTTTTTTGCAGGCACTCTATAGCTTATATCTAGGCCACACTGGTGGAGGAAGTCCGAATAACCGGAAACAACTACCAACGTCATACAAGCGAACTGAAACTTTTAACACAAGGATTTGCTCGAAGGAGATATGATTCTGATGAAGGTGCTTTGACTTTTACTCGCCCTTTAGTCACTTTAAAATTTTAAAAGGTGATGTAGCTCTGTAAACCGAAATCCTGCATAACTAAATTACAATAAACAGTTTGTTAGTTCGTTTGCCAGAATTTGATGAATTTATCTGGTCACTCGGTTTCCTTCAACTTAATTCTTTATTTTTAAAGTAAACAATTGAGATTCCAATTGTTTTGGTCCGCTGTGATAATTTTAACACACAGATTATTGAATTGTAAGCAATCTGTCGCCTGTGAGCAATCTGTCGCCTGTACCTTCTTATGCAAAGAATTTGTCTGGGACGCAAAGTCAATATTAATCCTATCTATAGCGATGGACATAAAATGATACATGTGTTTTGTATTTTCAAATAAAATAATTTTGTACTTACGTCGTCTTAGAATGTAGATTATAACAGTGACTATAATTGCTATGATAATGAGAACCGGAATTACTACCACCCTGTATAAAAGAAAAAAAAGAAAACGATACAAGGTTAAATGGATAGTGAAACGAAAATTTTTCAACGTTGAAAGTATAAAATTCATATCACAATGAGCAACTAGAAAACATATTTTGTTCCATTTTTGTAAAGACAACAAGTCTGAAGACTGGAGTAATGGCGTTTTTCGTCCTACAGTTTGAATCACTGTGAATGGAACAGTGAATTGTGCAAAACCTTTAAGGAATATCAAATCGATTTGAAATTAGGTTGGTAGTTTTCGCTTACTTGGGTTTAGTTATAACTAAAAATCGCTTTGCGCGACCTCTATTACCACAAAATATTGCTGCTACGGGTATTTTACATACCGATGTGGACAGTTCAGGAATGTTGCAGAAATGCAGAGTGCTTGGAGAAAGTCCTCAAGCGGACTGATGTTCTTACATTTCTATTTGTGTACATTTGGTTCTAAAACGAGGAGTAACGAGGTCCGCATGCCGATGCTATGTACGACCCGGTTATCGATGATCCTATTAAGTCTAAAAAATCGCAGTGCATTGGAGTCATCTTGTTACATACTGAGCAAAATTCGAATTGAGACGATGAATCGGAAGTCCGTGCTGTAAAAAATTCGGCAATAAAGGTCCCTAAGCATATAAAAGTAGAATGACAATTCATATTCGATTTTATGGGTAAAATTCTTGTAAATATACGATAAAAAAGTAATACTGAATTATTTTATAGATGATAAATCAACCATTCTGTATATTTTTTTGAACAAAATATATAAATATGATTTGGTTTTGCTTAATCGAAATAAGAAATTTTATTCAGGATCCGGTTTAACATAATGCTAGGTAAAATGGTGTTTAAGACCGACTAGAGATTATTTCACTTCTATCAAGGCGGTCAGTTTTTGGATGTTACAGAAAACTTAAGTGCCCACAGAAAATCCATCGACCTGTGGCAAGAAAGCTAAGAAAAACTGCTTGAGCAAACGGGATTCGATCCCAAGCTAAATAAAATAAGAAATCAAAATAAGAAGATACTTACGCAGCGTTGAGACACACAGCACCAGAACAAATAGTTCCATACGGACAACAATATACACCATCTGGACATTCATAATAACCGCTATAGCTACAGTATCCTATAAAAATAATTTTATATATATAAACATAAAGTGTTGTAATCATTCAATAAGTAAAACATTTTTAGCCCTTTAACATTTAAATGAATTCCTTTTTTTAAAAAAAGATAAAAATTTAATAGTTTCACTACAAATACGAGGAAATGTTAAGTAATTTCGCGCATTTTTTTTTTTTTTTGGGGGGGGGGGGGAGTGATATTGCAAGCCAAATAAAATAGTCACTATTGATAAATTTTGAAATTTTTTATTCATACATAACGTTAAATACATGTAGTCGTGTATTATCTTTCAATTTTACGATTAAGAAAAGGTAATTTTTTAAAGTATCTTTCCTTAAAAAATCTTAAAAATACACAACAGTCGATAAAAAATCGTTTTAATTTATTTGTTTTATCTAAAACATTGAGTTCTTTTTTAAATCAACCCATTTGATTTAGCAATTAAAACATGTGCCATGACATTTTATTTTACAGTCTAAATAATAACTATGATTTTGCTCTTTATTCCTCACTTTTTCTAAGCAACTAACGCTTTAAGTTTTCTTTATTTAAAAAAACACCCTAAACACCCTACGTTTTAGAAGTCCGAAATAAGAAAAAATTAATATTGAAATTAATATTGAATTCCTTTTTCAGTCTTAATAAATAATTTTTTTTTTAATTTTTATAGTTAATTAACTAACCTTCTACTGATGAAATTAAATATACGATGAATAAAACAATCTGTACAAAAAAGTCCATCTTGACAGTACGAACGTTGTAGTATACTCTCCCTAATTTAGATGAAGTAAAATGTTTTCATCTCTTGTCAAGTGTGGTCTTCTTGTTTACACAATATAGGAGGAAAATATATCACTTAGAAGGCTGATTTTACTCAAAAACAAAATCCTTTATACAAAATTGGACGAACCCGTTGATAATCCTTATTACGCATCGCGTTTAAAATAACGGAAACTAAAGGATTGCCTCTTGCAAAGTAGAGAATATATTTGAACTAAAAATACAGCATCGAAACAAGTGATGATCAGGTCACCCCATGTTACGATGGCTGATATTTGTCATCCATTTTGCACAACAAACAAACAACCCACCCACCATCTATATGTATATTACAATATTAAAAATAGAAAAAAATCAACAAAAGTCTGAAAATGAAGAAAATAGTAATTTGTTTAGGTGACTTATTACTATCTAATTAATACTATTATTTGTAATACTAGTTGGGTCAGGGTTTATCAAATCACTTCCGCAATTATCGTTTAGTCTGCTTGCAATGATGTCTGCTATCTTTTGTTTCAAGATTAGGACCACTTGACCAACAAGGAACACCAAAATAAAATGCACTTAGAATATATACGACAACAGATCTGCCTTATACATTTACTTATGTGAAAAAGTCACAGTGGACACTATCAGCCATATCTGATGTTTATATGGTTACAAAGGAATCTTTAATTTGTCTTAAAATTTCATACTTTTTGCTCCGAATGCGTGCTACCTGAAAAAATGATGAAACTTGACAAGTCGTTTCTGGGTTTAATTAGTCTTATTTGGTTCGATGTCCGACTCTATTGTCGTAACATATTTATATTTTTATAGTGGTATGCTTCTCAATCTGCTCAGGTAACTTTTGATACATTTGTCACTTGACAGGAAGTATTATGGTATACCGTCGGTCGGTTTGTCTGTCTGTCCATAAGCTGTGCTTGTGCATTAAACTACAAAAGCGGTCTATCAGTCTTTAAGTTAAGCTTGCAAACTCAACTAATCATGCAGTTTCGGAAGTTTAGAGTATGTGTCTCCAATGACCTGACATTGTACATTTTTTAAAATATTTATGCTTCTCGAACATTCTGCCCCTTTTACAGTTGGTTTTGTTTTACACAATATAGCAACCTTGTGATTTTAACCATTCCAGGCAGTGGGCGTATTATGTACTATTTGGAGGTACTATCGTTATGCAAATGTTTGCAGGTTTGTTACACATGATTTGAGTAGCTATTGAAGATTTTTGTTTGACTAAAAACATGGCCGTTGTTAACCATCTTAAAATTTTATACCAGAAATTCCCAGTGGTTTGAACTTCTGCAGTATTTGAGCAAATGTTTTGAAACTTTTCAGGTGTGTTACTTACGACATAGGATGCTAAGGCCATCTTTCATTTTTATACTACACATTAATTGTGCTTTGAACTTCCTTTACAGTCTTTGAGCAAGATTATTAATTTATTTGGATCAATCTAAAAACAAGATCGTGTAGGCGTGTAAGATGTGCTAGTGTGTATTATAGTAAGCCACGTACTAGCGCGCACCCAGAACTACTTTTGGGTAAGGTGCTAGATCACAGAGAGTGCCGTAGACAAGCACAACGCTACTCCAGTCTATTAAGGTGCTAGATCACAGAGATTGCCGTAGACAAGCACACCGCTACTCCAGTCTATTAAGGTGCTAGATCACAGAGAGTGCCGTAGACAAGCACACCGCTTATCCAGTCTATTAAAGTGCTAGATCACAGAGAGTGCGGTAGACAAGCACACCGCATCTCCAGTCTATTAAGGTGCTAGATCACAGAGAGTGCCGTAGACAAGCACACCGCTGCTCCAGTCTATTAAGGTGCTAGATCACAGAGAGTGCCGTAGACAAGCACACCGCTACTCCAGTCTATTAAGGTGCTAGATCACAGAGAGTGCCGTAGACAAGCACACCGCCACTCCAGTCTATTAAGGTGCTAGATCACAGAGAGTGCCGTAGACAAACACACCGCTTCTCCAGTCTATTAAGGTGCTAGATCACGGAGAGTGCCGTAGACAAGCACACCGCCACTCCAGTCTATTAAGGTGCTAGATCACAGAGATTGCCGTAGACAAGCACACCGCCACTCCAGTCTATTAAGGTGCTAGATCACAGAGAGTGCCGTAAACAAGCACACCGCCACTCCAGTTTATTAAGGTGCTAGATCACAGAGAGTGCCGTAGACAAGCACACCGCCACTCCAGTCTATTAAGGTGCTAGATCACAGAGAGTGCCGTAAACAAGCACACCGCCACTCCAGTTTATTAAGATGCTAGATCACAGAGAGTGCCGTAGACAAGCACACCGCCACTCCAGTCTATTAAGGTGCTAGATCACAGAGAGTGTCGTAGACAAGCACACCGCCACTCCAGTCTATTAAGGTGCTAGATCACAGAGAGTGCCGTAGACAAGCACACCGCTACTCCAGTCTATTAAGGTGCTAGATCACAGAGAGTGCCGAAGACAAGCACACCGCCACTCCAGTCTATTAAAGAGCTAGATCACAGAGAGTGCCGTAGACAAGCACACCGCTACTCCAGTCTATTAAGGTGCTAGATCACAGAGAGTGCCGTAGACAAGCACACCGCTACTCCAGTCTATTAAGGTGCTAGATCACAGAGAGTGCCGAAGACAAGCACACCGCCACTCCAGTCTATTAAGGTGCTAGATCACAGAGAGTGCCGTAGACAAGCTCACCGTTACTCCAGTCTATTAGGGTGCTAGATCACAGAGAGTGCCGTAGACAAGCACACCGCTACTCCAGTCTATTAAGGTGCTAGATCACAGAGAGTGCCGAAGACAAGCACACCGCCACTCCAGTCTATTAAGGTGCTAGATCACAGAGAGTGTCGTAGACAAGCACACCGCCACTCCAGTCTATTAAGGTGCTAGATCACAGAGAATGCCGTAGACAAGCACACCGCTACTCCAGTCTATTAAGGTGCTAGATCACAGAGAGTGCCGAAGACAAGCACATCGCCACTCCAGTCTATTAAAGAGCTAGATCACAGAGAGTGCCGTAGACAAGCACACCGCTACTCCAGTCTATTAAGGTGCTAGATCACAGAGAGTGCCGTAGACAAGCACACCGCTACTCCAGTCTATTAAGGTGCTAGATCACAGAGAGTGCCAAAGACAAGCACACCGCCACTCCAGTCTATTAAGGTGCTAGATCACAGAGAGTGCCGTAGACAAGCTCACCGTTACTCCAGTCTATTAGGGTGCTAGATCACAGAGAGTGCCGTAGACAAGCACACCGCTACTCCAGTCTATTAAGGTGCTAGATCACAGAGAGTGCCGTAGACAAGCACACCGCTACTCCAGTCTATTAAGGTGCTAGATCACAGAGAGTGCCGTAGACAAGCACACCGCCACTCCAGTCTATTAAGGTGCTAGATCACAGAGAGTGCCGTAGACAAGCACACCGCCACTCCAGTCTATTAAGGTGCTAGATCACAGAGAGTGCCGTAGACAAGCTCACCGTTACTCCAGTCTATTAGGGTGCTAGATCACAGAGAGTGCCGTAGACAAGCACACCGCTACTCCAGTCTATTAAGGTGCTAGATCACAGAGAGTGCCGTAGACAAGCTCACCGTTACTCCAGTCTATTAAGGTGCTAGATCACAGAGAGTGCCGTAGACAAGCACACCGCTACTCCAGTCTATTAAGGTGCTAGATCACAGAGAGTGCCGTAGACAAGCACACCGCTACTCCAGTCTATTAAGGTGCTAGATCACAGAGAGTGCCGTAGACAAGCACACCGCTACTCCAGTCTATTAAGGTGCTAGATCACAGAGAGTGCCGAAGACAAGCACACCGCCACTCCAGTCTATTAAGGTGCTAGATCACAGAGAGTGTCGTAGACAAGCACACCGCCACTCCAGTCTATTAAGGTGCTAGATCACAGAGAATGCCGTAGACAAGCACACCGCTACTCCAGTCTATTAAGGTGCTAGATCACAGAGAGTGCCGAAGACAAGCACATCGCCACTCCAGTCTATTAAAGAGCTAGATCACAGAGAGTGCCGTAGACAAGCACACCGCTACTCCAGTCTATTAAGGTGCTAGATCACAGAGAGTGCCGTAGACAAGCACACCGCTACTCCAGTCTATTAAGGTGCTAGATCACAGAGAGTGCCGTAGACAAGCACACCGCTACTCCAGTCTATTAAGGTGCTAGATCACAGAGAGTGCCGTAGACAAGCACACCGCTACTCCAGTCTATTAAGGTGCTAGATCACAGAGAGTGCCGTAGACAAGCACACCGCTACTCCAGTCTATTAAGGTGCTAGATCACAGAGAGTGCCGTAGACAAGCACACCGCTACTCCAGTCTATTAAGGTGCTAGATCACAGAGAGTGCCGTAGACAAGCACACCGCTACTCCAGTCTATTAAGGTGCTAGATCACAGAGAGTGCCGTAGACAAGCACACCGCTGCTCCAGTCTATTAAGGTGCTAGATCACAGAGAGTGCCGTAGACAAGCACACCGCTACTCCAGTCTATTAAGGTGCTAGATCACAGAGAGTGCCGTAGACAAGCACACCGCCACTCCAGTCTATTAAGGTGCTAGATCACAGAGAGTGCCGTAGACAAACACACCGCTTCTCCAGTCTATTAAGGTGCTAGATCACAGAGAGTGCCGTAGACAAGCACACCGCCACTCCAGTCTATTATTCTGGCACCATTTAAACCGGTCGAATTCTTCTCTTAATGCCGAGATCTAGAAGATGAAACAATATTTTAAAATTTTAAGTCGCATGTGTAACCCTATCGTGATTCGAACCAGCTCTCGAGCTGATGCTTAACACTGAGCCACAAAAGGGATGTCACCACTAAGTATTTTTGTAAAGAATATATAAATATGTATGTATGTATGTATGTATGTATGTATGTATGTATGTATGTATGTATGTATGTATGTAACAAGACGTTCTAAATCTTGACAAAATTTTGCTTTTTTAAACCTTTTGTGTTTCTCTTGGTGGATAATAAGTCAAAAAATGCCTTCTTTGTAGATAGTTTTAAAACAATATTTTTAATTCAAAAATTTTTGTTTTCTTTTGGAACACATTTTTACATAACACATCTATTTAAAATAATTCTGATGAATACATATTTTTATCAAATGTACAACGCTTACACATCTGTGTCAGCGATTTACGGCCTCCTGAATAGCAAAGGTATGAGAAAAAAAATCATTAAAATGCATTAAATGAGAAAAATAACAAGAAAATTAAATTTTTTAAAAATGTAAAATTCGGTTTGATTGAAAAAGTTCGAAATTTACCTAGTTCCAAATCAAACTCAAGCAAATCTTAGTTTTCGTTATATTGAAATTTCTTAAATTTGTATATAATGAATTGCATTTTGAACTTTTTTAAAAATGAAACCGGATTTTACATTTTATTTAGTTTTTCTTGTTAATACTCCTATCTAAAATTTACTTGTAACGATCAAGCACAAACATACCGGTCCATGTCGAAAATCATAATCTCAAAAAGAAAGTAAAACCTTCGAAAAACTTACTAATTCATCTAGATAGGTTAATTTCCACTGGTGGAAATGTGCTCCTCCTATTTCATCTAGCTACACCTGCCAAGTTGTTATTCTGATGACGACAATGTTATTTCTTGAGAGCCTTCATAACTTCAGGCTTGCAATATCACTGAATCAACATGTTTTGTAAGTAAGATATCCAAATCCGACATAACTGTATTCTAAGATATTATTTTTGTTGTGACAGTCAATTGCAATTTTATACGGTGTTATCTTTGTTACTGTTTAATGTTTACTTTTTAAGTGATTTGCAAGGCTTTAATGTTGTATGATAAAGGTCTGACCAGCTTTTATCATTAGGCACGTATAACAGGAGAATGAATGAGTTGATGTATATAGTCGCATCAGCAACATCGCATCAATATGCGGCTAGAAAAATAGTTGTTAAAAATCTAAAAAAAAAAAAAAAAAAAAAAAAAAAAAAAAAAAAAAAACTTCTATAAAAAAATTAAATAAAAGTACGATTCTGTAGTTTATAATTATAAAAAAAAGGTACATCGTAAAACCAGTTATTTCACAGAAAGACTTTATATATATATATATATATATATATATATATATATATATATATATATATATATATATATATATAAAGGTAGACATTGGGTAGGTTGTTATTTTTATTAAAACAATTGAACAATTAAAATGCTGTGGCCTAGTTTACAGAACTGGGAATAATAAAGATACGCCTTCTGAACTAGGATAAAGGTAAAAATCCCAGAAAGAACTGAACCAAATACAGTTTGTAGTGTTCTTGGCTATTCCAATAATTTGACCATTGATCATTGATATAATTGTATATCAATGATTTTAAACCAAAATTGAGAATTAATCAAGGGGTAATTGGTTTAGATAATGCTGTTTTAGCAGCTGAATCAGGCCTTTTATAACCTTTTATGCAAGCATGACAAGACAACTTACAACAGGCAATGATTATAGTAAAATCAAAAACAGTATATTAAGCAATAAATAATGCTTGCTTTTCCAGAACTTCAGAAAATAGAGGGTTATATAACTTTCCGCGGTATAAGTAACGAGATTATTTATTTATTTATTTATTTATTTATTTATTTTATTTATTTATTTATTTATTTATAATATTTTTATCACTTATTTACTTATCTATTTTTTATAAAAAATAAATTTTCGAATATACAGTCTGCAGTACGATTTAACTATTTTGTCGGGGGGGGGAGAGTTCTACATACCAGTAGTTATACGTTATACTAGTAATCGGTAATAACAGAATGTGACGTATTTTTTTTCCAACATTTTTTAAATATGCATCTGATGTCTTCATATTTGTCAAAAATTTTAGTAATTTAAAATCAATAACAATGCATAATAATAATTCAATAATAAAAAGAGTGTGATAATTTCTAAAACGAAGTAGAATTTTAAACGTAAATGTTATGAGATTTTACGCCCTTAACGCATATTTATTTTAAAAGATTAAATAATATATTACACTTAAATTTAATTTAATAACTTTTAAGCTGTTATTAAATACAGGTCAATGGGTGATTTTAAGAACATTTTGGTCGAACCCAAGTTCTGGCAATGTTTCATAACTTTGTAACATACCTGTGTATGACCGTGTCTTCAAAGGTTCGTGAAAAATTTTATTCGTTTTTTCACATTAAGCAATAATGAACAGTACATAAAAGTTAATTGACTTTTGTATCAATAAAAAAAAATCATGTATGAATTTCGTAAGTAGTTTATCAGATAAACCAACATTTTCAGCAGTGAACAATGCCATTTTTCAAACAATCTTTGGAAATTCCATGGTACTTGATAGGTCGTGGGTTTAAAGTAATAGTTCACGGATCACATTTTCATCTCAACGCTTATGTTAGAGTCCAAGATATACATGTATAATATTGTAATAAACTCTGACAATGCGCTTGCCAAAGATCGGTGTTTGAGTTTTCTTCAGACAGTGGCGTTGAGTTTACTCTTTTTTGATTGGAACTTTTTCTTTCTCTTGATACAAGTGATCAGTCGTGAAGGGGCGTAAACACAACTGCGGGGTTTTTTTTTTTTTTTTTTTTTTTTTTTTTTTTTTTTTTTTTTTTTTTTTTTGTTATTGCGCATTTCCGGTCAGTCAAATATTGTCTTTGAGAGAGAGAGAGAGAGAGAGAGAGAGAGAGAGAGAGAGAGAGAGAGAGAGAGAGAGACTGATCTATCGTATTGAAACTATAAACTTAAAGATGTAATAAACGTTGTTTATAAAAAAAATTCAGTCCGGAAAAAGACACATTTGGGGGGTAAGGAAGTTAAATTGATTTTTAACTAATTAAGCCTAAGCGTTTTTTTTTATAAAACGAACTTGCCATTCATATGTCTTCGATCGACACTTAAGCGGCCTTGACTCGACTTTGTGCAGAGTCGGTGGTTACTTGAACGTATTATATGTTGGCCTGCAATGTTTGCGAGGAATAGGTTTAAATCGCAGAAATTCACAATGGGTCGTACAAATAACATTAGCCCAGCGATTTGCGACTTAATGTTTTACTTATCACTCAATAAATACATTCTTTGGTATTGATCATTCGGTTCCCTGACGGTATCGTATTTCTCTAGAATGAATTGGGGCTAAGGTGGCTGAGTGGTTTTAGGCATAGGCTAATGAACCTAGGTTCGCATATGTGGGATTAGTCCCTAGTATAGGATGGTTTTTCAGTTCGCTTTCCATAGATCGGTGGTATTTTCCGGACACTCCGTTTTTTCTACCTTCCTAGAAATGATAGCCGCGATATAAACAAAGGAATCTTTATATGGACGTAAAACACCATTACTTCACTTTATTCAAACATAAATTTCACGTATTATAAGAAATGTCCTATATGATAAAATTCCCTTTGCAATTTAGATATGTCGTCAAAATTTGTGACAAGAAAACTTCTTCAAAGTTCGTGATGTAAAACCTTTTTTACAAATTAAATTCCACATTTTGGATTTAATGTCCTGATGAAACGTTACAATGATGAAACGTCTAAATAACTGAAAAACGTTTTACAAAATCAAGCTTAAGAGAAGAATTTGGCTTATTTACATGCAAGTTATTATGCATTTATTCCCGAAATTTCCAATACATTTATCGTAAAGGTTGAACTTTTAAAAAAATACATGTATTACTACACTTATAAAAACTATTTTTGTCTTGGTAACAGGTGTAGAAAGAAAATAAACAAACAATGAACCGCCAGGCAACAGTAAACAAAAACATCAACTGTAAACAAAAGTTTCTCACAATATATATATTATATATATATATATATATATATATATATATATATATATATATATATATATATATATATATATATATATATATTCATATATAACGCCTTGTTCGAGAAAAAAATAAAAAGAGAAATACCCCCCTGTATTAAACAGAAACAGAGAACAATATTCGTTTTATGCTTTTACATTGAGGACGGTATGCATATTTTCCGTAATTTCACGCCTCTAAATGAAGGTTCGGGAGTTATCTACATTAACTTGTTCGTCTGTCTGTCCTACCATGTGTAATTAATTTGATTTTTGTCTTATACTTAAAAATACTTATTAAAAATACTCATTTCAATAATTTTATATGTAGCTGGTATGAATACAAAAGTTTGTGTATTTCTGTATATAAAGCAAACAAAAAAAAATAGATTTTTTTTTTTTTTTTTTTTTTGAATTAATTTTTTTTTTTTTTTTTTTTTTTTTGAATTTATTTATTTTTTTTTTTTATTTTTTTTATTTATTTTTTTTTTTTGTGAATGTGAAGTCACATTTACCGGCTTCATTTTAAACCAAACAAATATGTAAAAATAATATTAAAATAATTATAATAATAATAATATTCAAGTACAAAATGCTGCTTTGTTTTGGCATTTTACCATTTGTTTTCTGGCAATTAAATAGTCCTAGGTTCAAAGTAGTTGTTTCGCTAAATTTAGGTTAAGGGTAGATAAAAAAGACTTGGTTCAAATCAAAATCTGAAAAATAAAGTCCTCTGGCAAAGTGTCAAAGTCAAATACATTTGCACCTAACTTTACGGAGAAACGTAATGATAATTCGATTTTAGATTATTAAATAACATAAATGAATTTTTGTACAGGTTCATAAAAATGTTTCTTAATACTGATATTTAATCAGTCAATAATTGACAACTCTTCTCTTTACAATAACAATTTTAATATTCCGAATGAAGTTCTCCCTACATTCTTGGAGTTGGGAGTGAAATGATTAGTGGTCGAGTATCTATCGAGGAAACAACCACTTTTGCAGCCTCTTTTAAAATTTTAAAATTTCGGCACTTTCTGCACTTTCGCGTATAGCTGTCGACGTCTCGATATAAGTGAGATATTCTTTACTGGGATGTTAAACACCATTATTCAACTCAACTCAACTCCAAATAGGGCTTGTATCCATTAACTACCACTTTATTAGTATGCATGATGTGCAAGTGAAACAGCTTTTGAAGACAAGGTTTTCAATGTGTTCAAATTTTAATCGCCAATGGCAATTTTAGGGACCGAGATTGGGAACCTAGTCCATCAGATATCTTTGAACAATAAGCCTTTTCACGTTAACTGCGGACCTGAAATTCGCGCATGCTCATAAACGCTTCCGGGTGGCAACGTAGCAACGTGCGACGCCGAGCTGTCATGTAGTCGACTATCTTCAAAATGGTGAAGTCTTGCTGTGTTTTCCGCTGCACCAACAGAGCCGATATTACATCTAAGGAAAAGTCAATTAGTTTTTTTCGTTTTCCCGCCAACAAGCACAAGAGATACGCCTGGACACGAGCTATAAATAGGAAAAATTGGACGCCAACAAACCATACATACATATGTTCTGAACATTTCGTTGGTGGCTGGCACAGCGATGATCCAGCTGATATTAATTATGGACCCAGCGTATTCTTATACAAAGAATGTTCAACAAATATGTTGGCAACTCAAAGACAACATAGATTAGAGGAAAGAAATGACAGAAAGGTAATTAATACAACCTTATCACTGGACTGGTTCAGTCATGGAGCATACAAACCCAAGACTGACTGATTCATAAATTCATTGATTCTGGCTTCAAAAATCAAATGTTAAGAAATAAATCACAATACCCAATAAAATACATGAATCTCCATAACCCCCCCCCCCCCCCCCCGAATAAAAGGCGGGGATAGTGCACTTGAGTTTACAAGCCTGGCAAAAATAACTGGTAGGTAATGAGTAAGTACATTTGTAACCAAATTCGATCCACATGTAGCACCTATGTTGTGACATTGGATTCTTCAGCTTCAGTTCAGAGATATTCCAAAATTTTGCTCCAGAGACACTAGTGACCCATGGTTGTATAGATGTCCCTCTCTGGGAGACTATAAGAATCTATTATGAGTATATATATGTAGGATAGGGAAATCTCACCCGAGGGTTGAAAATTTAAGTCGGAGACGAGGCTTGCCAAGTCTGACAGAAATGTTTTAACCCCGAGGCTTGCCAAGTATGACAGAAATGTCTTTCACAATGAATTTCTTGTTTTTAAATTAACTTTTCTTCCATTTTAATGTTAAATTTTGGCTCCAAATATGATTTACATAGACATTGACGCCATGTTAACAAAATCTTAACTTTGTTATTCAACGTTTTGCATTAAAATAAATATGACCATCTGAAAGATTGTACCCAAATTTTGTTTATACCAAGGGTATGAACTAAACCAATGTTATTTATTAAAAAATTCCAGAATTAACGTTTAAAATGCATTGAAAATTTTTAAATTTTGGAGACTCGGGTCATTTTCTCGCATCTTGGAACCCAAGTTATTATCCTTGGATACTGAAGTACCCATGTATGTGGGTGAGAATCCTTTCAGTTTTATTGGACCTAGTTAATGATGTAAGTTATGCTGAAGCATTTTAGTATCCAATAGTGAAATAATCTCACATTTCTCTATTTAGTAAACTAAAGAATTGTTTTATCTTTATCACTTTATCAGCTAAAAAAAAAAAAAAAAAAAAAAACATGAATTGATTTTAAATTTATGTTATGTAAGTCATTTTTTAAAATGTAATGTTGTCTTTAGTCTATTAGATATCTGGGTATAAGTCCAGAACTTGTCCCACATTTAAGTACATTTTCCTGTCATCTGTATGTGGTAGACTTTGAACAAAATGTTAAAATAAAAACAGGAAATTTATTGTGAAAGAATTCAGTTTCAGCAACAGGTAAAAAAAAATTCACACTTCTCTGATTATTTTAAAGACAAAAATGTTGTTTTTCCTCTTATTTGAACTTACATGATACTGAGTATTAACACTCTTAAATCATATGACAATAATTAATATGATGGTTGTAAGTTTGTTTTATTTTCAACTTTAAGTACATTTCCTTTTAATTCTTCAAATATTTCAGACTAAAGATAAAGATGTAAAAATTGAAGAAACCACTAGAATCCAGCACATGCAATTTACAATGGAATGCCACTCACTTTACTGTGCAACTGCAGAAGGTAGTGTTAGTATTGTATATTAATGGTGAAAATGCTTACAAATGAAGCAGGAATAAGTTTTTTCTTGAATCTTTGATTAAACAAATTTTTTTTTTGGACAGACTTGAAAATAGCTGGACCCAAGTGAATGTAGGTTTGCAACCCTATATTCAAATTACAATTCAGTTTTTTACAAAGAGTAACCACATGTTGTTTAAATGGTGAGGTATGAAACAAAGGACTAATCAAAGTAATTATCATCTTTTGTATCAATATAAATTTCTCACTGATTTGAATTCAATCAACAGGGTTTCAAACAGATCAGATATTGTTAATATTCAGGTAATCAGTATACAGAATTGAGTTGTCCCCCTTGTATAGCAAAGCTTCTGGTATTTGATTTTTTTTTCAGACACCTCAAGTGAAAAAGAAGTAAAACAGCTGGAATATGATGATACAGATGTTAAAACATTTGCCAGTACAGGTATAATAAATATAATTTATAAATTTTTACATACTTTATTTTTACAAAAAGCAAAATACAGTATACAATATTGAGAAATAATATGTAGGTGCAGGTCATTCAAGAAGAATTAGTTTTAAAAGTGTTTAAAACACCAACATAATAGTGGCTACAATTAATAACACCAACAAGGTACTGGGTAATTTCATTGTATACATGCATTTATTTTAAATTTAAGTTTATTTAAAGAGTTAGGACATACAGGGAAAATATTAGACAGAGTTTTGGTTTACACAGGTGAATTTCCCTAAGAATATTAATGATGGTTTGGTCTAGACAGGTTCCACTGTACATGTATTTCATACACACAAGTTGATTCTGTTACAAAAGTTGTTCATAATGATTAATAATAATAAAAAAAAACAAGGACTTCCATTGCAGGACAATATTCACATTCTGAAATAACTTACAGTTGTCACACTTGAAATAAAATCTTTGTTCAAATGGGGCCACAGTGGCCGAGTGGTCTAAAGCACTGGCTTACGGATCACAGTGCCTCTCACCTCTGAAGTGTGAGTTCGATTCCAAGAGTCGGCACAGCATTTCATGTGGGAAAGTTTGTCAGTTTACTTGCCGTAGGTTAGTGGTTTACTACGGGTACTCCGGTTTCCTCCACTATTTCCACACTGACTGCCCCGATATAAGTGAAATAATCTTGAAAGGGGCAATAAACACCAACAATCAATCAATCAATCTTTGTTCAAATTGGTCAGCTTGCCAGGGTACATAGGTTTATGTTCACATTTCTGCTGGGGTTGAATGTTCCAGAAACTTTCTGTAGGGGTAAAGAGTTAATTACTTATATATTTGTCTATTTATATTGACAGGTATCCAGTGTGACCCAGATCCCTTATTCACAGAGAATTTGAAATTGAAACAGGAGGTGAAGGAGTTGAGGCAGGAGTTGGAGAAAAGGAAGTGGGCTGTTGAAAAGATAGTGGATAATGATACATTGACGAAGTTTTATACTGGGCTACCTGCATATAGCATATTTTTGTGGTTGTTCAGTTACGTTGCAGCAAAAAGTTCGAGGATGACATATTGGACAGGAAACAGCTCAACACCATCAGGCAATAAATCTAGATTTTCAACAACAGTTCTTCGACCAGTTGATCAATTCTTATCATTTCTCATGAGGAATCGACTTGGTTTACTAGTGCAAGATATTTCTGATCGCTTTGGTATTTCAACAGCAACATTTTCAAAATACTACACAACCTGGTTATGCCTCTTACATAAAGAACTGAAAATTTTGAACCCTTTTCCATCTCGTGATATCATCAATAGGACAATGCCATCACAGTTTAAAATCAAATATCCATCCACCAGAGTTATTATAGATTGCACTGAAATCTTTATACAGCACCCATCTAGTCTAACAAACCAGAGTTTGACATACTCTAATTATAAGAACCATAATACATTGAAGTTTTTAGTAGGTATTACACCATCTGGAGTCATTTCTTTTGTTTCTGAAGCTTGGGGTGGGAGAGTGTCTGATCGTCAACTGACCCAAGAATCTGGTTTGTTGCAGCTGCTGGAACCCGGAGACAGTGTTATGGCAGACAAGGGATTTACAATCGGAGACCTTCTAGAAAAGCAACAATGTACACTTAACATTCCACCTTTCAGAGGACAGAGTGATCAGTTTACAACAGACCAAGTTCATTATACTCAAGAAATAGCTGAACTCCGTATCCATGTTGAACGTAGCATTGGACGTGTTAAGAATTTTCATGTATTTGATGGAGTGTTGCCAGTGTCACTGATACCTCTTGCCTCCAAACTGTTTCAAGTTTGTTGTTGGTTGACAAATTTGGATGTACCGCTTGTTGAAGACAAAGATTGAGTATTTGTCTACTCATGCAGTTTACATGTTTTTTACATGTTTTTTCCTCATTGCTCCTCATTTGTCTGTTGTCCATCTACTGAACACTTTGTAATGTACATGTATGTATATACTCCATGTCATATGGGACAGTTTCACAATTATAAGTATCATTATATCCATCATTTCTGTATATATCTGTGCTGCATATTTCATTTAGGCATCACATTTTAGTTACATGTCTCCAGCACCTCCGATACTCAAGAGTATACACTTTTGGACACCAAATTTATCAATTAGATATCGCTGAGTGCTTGTCCAATGTCTAAACATTTGAAAAGTTAGTGTGGACTTTCACTTTTAATTGTCATTGCCATGTTTATTGCTAGCAACAACATTAATGACTTTTCTGAGTACACCTTATTAAGCTGCAAGTTTTCACCAATTACATGAAAATATTTTCATAAAAAATTAGGTTACACGTTTTTCGCGTTTATTTCTCATACTGTATAAATAGAAATTTTATACCAAAATTACATTAATCAACTTCTTTTCAGAAACTACTGGTCAAAATTCATTCAGATTTGGTCAGAAGCATCTGTATATGCTTTTGGTTGCCATGACTACCAAAAGTAGGTCACAGTGACCTAAGTAGCTGAAAACCTAAAAAAAATCTTCTTCTCCAGAACCACATCACTGAGGCAAAATCTGATGTGATATTTGGCATCTACAGCGTCTTATTCACCAAGGTTGTGAATTTCATAAATATACGTAAAAAATTAGGTCATGGGTTTTTCGCGTTTATTTCTCATACTACATAAATAATTCTTTTTTACCAAAATTACATTAATCGACTTCTCAGAAACTACTGGTCACAATTCATTCAAACTTGGTCAGAAGTTTCTGTAGAAAATGGCCTTTCAGATTTGTGTCTCTTCAGGAACCAAAAGGCAGATTTTGATGAAACTTAGTAAGAAACAGCTCTAGAACATTGCCATTCATATTTGTTTTTTGGTTGTAATAGCTACTAACTCTATCATTTAGTCTTTCACACACACACACACACACACACACACACACACACACACACACACACACATTCTGAATTAATGCCATAGCTATAGACATAAAGAAAGTGTCTTTATAAACAGACATAAAGGATCAAGTGATGAGTTGATAAAAAAGAAAGGACATTTTTTCTTATTTCAATAAATTTTCATAAGCCAATTGAGAGAGTTTCTAAAATAAACCATTTATTAACAATAACATATTTCATACTGGGGGGAGGGGGGGTTATAATGAAAAATAAAACAAAAATTTACCTGTGCAAATTCTATGTTCTGAACATCATTAGCATCATAAAGCTTGACAGCTCTATCAAGGCCTCTGAAATTATGCACTCTTCGACCACTTTCAGTTTCACGTAAAATCATAAAGTGATATATGGAAGCAAATGAAACAGATGGGATTTTGATTGCGTGTGTACTGTATGACACCTTGTTAAAAGGTGGTAAATTTTCTTTCAACTTGGGCAGAAGACCTTCTGTGTCACAGACCTGGTTCACTACCGGTGTCAAAGCTGCAGTGGGAACTTGACAGGTAATAAGTTCGCTTACAATGTCACTTTTTTTCTTCTTATCGGTATCTATGTTGTATTCGCCGGCAAGTTCTTTCAGTGCGGTTTTTGTCAACTTATTTAAAGTTTCGCGGGTCGCCATACTGGTTGCGATGTAAACAGAGCGTTGCCACCCGGAAGCGTTTATGCGCATGTCTGCATATATTAGTGAATAGGTTTATTGTTAAATTTTAAGCCACATTATGTTTTTCTGGAAATGACATTCAAATCGGTAAAGACGCTCAAGAGATAAATGATGATTTGGAAACGTTATCGAGTATATTACTGAATTCCGGTGTAAAGAACGTGTTTATAGGAGAAATTCCGTTAAGAGGAAATTTTACAAAATCACCTGGTGTTGACTTCGAGCTTTCCAAACGGATGAGGAATTCTATAAACAGAAAATTATTTCGTGTATACGGCAAACGTTGCATTCATTTTAAAAAAACTTGCGTACCCCAGGGATTATGACAAAAACTTGGTTCATCTAAATGATAATGGATTAGCAACGTATTTCCATGTTTAGAAGACTGTTTTGTGGACTGACACTTTAATTTATGCTTAAATACCTATTATTATTATTATTATTATTATTATTATTATTATTATTATTATTATTATTATTATTATTATTATATAAAGCAATGGTTATAAGAATAAAAAATTCCAGTGTTAGGATCTAAGTTTTCTGTTTTGTTTATTCAACCTGAATGACAACAGAAAGAATTATAAAAAAAATTGTTGAGAATATTATTTTCCAGTAAATCAAAATACATTTATTAAATGAGTAGGAATCTAGCTATATCTAATGTTACTGATTCGTTTATCTACTTATTGGTTCGGATTTATGGAGAAATTTTCATTGTTCAAATTTTAAAGTTCTAATTTATACGAAATTCACCAGGCCCGTAAAAATTACTGGAAAATAATAATAAAACAAATCAACAAATTTTCTTATAAATTGTACAAATAATAATATTGCCACTGTTACAATCCAACAATTCCCGTGTAGCAGTTGCCTGTACACTCGACTTAACATCCTCCAACTAAACAGTTGTAAAATCCGTTTTCACACAATTTTCAATTTAAAAGTGGAAACGGTTTTTTTAAAAGTATATTCATGAATTCAATATTTGGATATTCAGGAAGATTTATATTTTCTAGTGGTAACTGTAAGATTTTCCTAAATTTTGTCTTTGAATTAATAATTTGTGTTCAAAAACACACAATTTTCAAAAAATTGACGGACTCGGCATAACTGTAGCTATTGGAATGTACTTATGTCACCTAAATTTGTAATTAAAAGTGGAAACGGTTTTTTTAAACACAACTAGATCATTTTTATATCTGAATGTTCAGGACAATCTGAAGTTTCTTATGGTAACTATAAGATTTTCATAAAATTTATTTTAAAAAACGAAAACAAGGTTTAAAATCTCCACCTTTTACTTTCCCATAGTAAAGTAATGTACAGGTGTGACCGCAGGTATATCTGTCTTAAGATTATTTCACGCATGCGCAGCTACGGGTTGATTTGGATTTCTGCGTATGTCAACCTAGAATTTTTCACAATGAATATTGGGTAACTGCTCTAGTATAGATCTCGAACAACTAGATCATACTCTGTAAAATCTACATTAGGTCAAAGGTCAAGAAGAAACGTGTAAAATTGAAAAGGTGGACATAAAAATCTTAAGTTTTGTATGATTTATTCAAGAAAATAAAAAAAATAACGCAAAGGTAGTTTAAATAAAATCGTTGACAAATTCAGAATAGATATCAATTATATCAATCTGTTATTTATAGAAATCAAACAATAAAATCAATCAATATATTCAAATCTTTATATTTAGATATGGTTCCGGAATTGCAGAAATGATCATTAAGTGTAAAGCACCATGTACCCATTATGTGATGAATTACAATAATATTGTAAATTCATTACATTGAGAATTTAATAAATGAATAACAATCAAAATAAAATGAACTTTGAAAGTTCAATATTTACATATCTTTGACATTAAAACTGAATTGAATTAATTAAATATATTATGCACAACCGTTTCAGTACACTACATGGCAAATCAACCGCCAAAATTGTCAACAATCCGAAAAAATCGGGGATCTTTAGTAAATTTCATTAAATTTCAGTTTGTTCAGGAAATGGTCCCATATTAAGATAATTTCCAAAGTATCCACGCAAATTCGCTCAAAAACATTTGTCAGAAAAAAATGTGTGAAATTGTTATGAAACTTATTATATAAATCTGTAAATAAGTATGTTACATGTATAATTATTTGTTTGTTTTTTATTTACAATAACTACAGACAAATTAGATCGCAAAAAAAAAACACGTCGGAAATGAATTTAACAACAATCACGAATTCTTTCTTACAATATTGCTTTATTTATTGATTTAATGGGTTTTACATCCACGTCAAGGATATTTCACTTATATCGAGACGACACAAGTGGGCGAAATTTTTTGCCTTTGCAGTGCGCTAAGGGCAATGTGCTCGGAGGGAATTTGTTTTATCGTGCTACGTCTATTGTAACACGTGATGAGTTTTTAAGGTCTCCTCCGAATAACCTAATGACTTTCATTTCTGCATACCGAGTGCTTGGCGAAAAAATAGTCACTACCTCTTTTCAAGTCTTGGTCAGACCGGTCGCGCTTTTAAACCCGACTCCTAACATACAAAACGAGCACTCCACTAACTGAGCTTCAGTAGTTGTCCAAAGGTAAAGAAAAAATATTTTGGACATTTTAATGCACAAACGTTTTGGCATATCATGAGCTCAGCTGCCTTTAGCATGTTCAGAATAAATTATTTGACCGAGTCGTAAAATTAGTGCCTTGTCTATGAAACAAATTGTTTTAACCAAATGAGTTTATCAATTTTATAACATTATAAACAAACAAACGAATTTAAATTCGATATGGGTTCGAAAATTGCTTACACAAGGAAGAAACAACATAAAATACTGGTCAACTAAATATCCAACATACAATTTAGATGTTTCTTACTCATCTCTCATCGTTCACTACATATATATATATATATTCCTCTGAAGTATTTTTTCGAACGTTGTTGGAGATTTCACTAATACAAGAAAAGCGTTATAAACACCGACTCTTGTTTCTTTGTTTGTGTTTTATATTTGCATTGTTGTTATTAATATCGTTTTTTATATAATTGTTTCAATGTTGAGTACAAACGGCCAACGTCTGAGAGTACAAGAGACGTTAACAGAGACACCATTAGAACAAGTCCAAGTACACCAAATCCGGCTGCGGACGGCCGTGAATCAATCGCACTCGTTTTCTTCCGTTTACTTGCGGATAATTTGCTTACATCTACTGATAATTCTTTTTTTAACTGGTCCGTTGTTTCTTTTAGTAATAGTTCTAACTCTTCCGTAGTTTTGTTAGCAAACATGCCTTGTGTTTCTGTGCAAGGACAGACACATGCTTCTGTTTTCACTTCTGTTGACATTGTTGTAAACTCGACTTCTGCTTTTACTTCTGGTGAAATCGATGTAGACTCGGCTTCTGTTGTCACTTTCGGTGAAGTTATGGTGGGCTCTTTAACTGAAACTTAAAAAAAATTATAATGCAGTATTTCAAGCTATTTTTATATGACATGTTTCCTGCGCAAACTGTATGCGCAATAAAAACTCAGGTTTTGATCATTTCTTATATTAAATTGAATATATAATATCATATTTGGTGATTTATTATTTATTAAAACTATCATGCAATAATTATATTAAGACGACATGTAAGAAAAAATCAAAAGGGGGTTAAATATATATTTAATGTTTGATCAGGAAGCAATGTGAAACGGAAAACCATCCTGATTATCTGGCAAATATTCTTCCGGTCAAACGTGATACCTGTGGGCAAAAGGTTTTCTGAAACATATTTAAGTTAGCTAGGTGTACTATTTAAGTCGTGTACATAGTTCTAAATGTGGTTTTTTTATTTAAGATTACAAACACATTATGATAGTTACATAAATTATTTAATTAATATTCTGAAAAAAAGAGAGACTTAATGATTTACATGCATTTTTATTCATTATAAAATTGTAAGTAGCTTGTCCTGAAAAATTAATTTCATTAAAACCTCACGAAAAGAAACACAGAAAAAAGTTTTCTAATTATAGTATCATTAATTCTTAGCACCCGGTCTCACTTCCTTGATGGAAGTTTACATTTATAACTAAATTTGCCTGGTTTTAAAGTTTCAGTTACTTTGCTTTTTTTTTTTTTTTTTTTTTTTTTTTTTTTTTTTTAGGGGGGGGGGGGTTATGATTAAGCCATGGCTGGTATGTTTGTGTTTCATTTGACCCTTTTCCACATCTTGTCATAAGCAACCCTTACATCTTTTTCCGAGTAGATCGCACAATTGGAGCTCAAATGTCTGTATGAAAAAAAATTCTATTTATAATGTTGGTTAACATGATTTTAGTGGCACTAAAGTCTATTGTTAACTATGAAGCCGATTTCTAACACTTTCTGATTATGCCAAGTTTGCTTGATGAGACTCATTAATTAATTGCTAACAATAGTTGGAGACCTCTGGATACATATATCTCCAAATAACAGTTTTGTAATGAATAACATTAACAAAGAGTTCAAGTTACTCTACGGCTTAGTAAGTGAGTAAGTGAGATTTTGTTAAGAGCCGCATTAGCATTATTACAGCTATTTGCTCTACGGCGAAGACAAGAGTATAAAAGAATTTAATCAACATTGTAAAAATGTGTTATTTAATTTTAACACTTACCTGTGCGAGATTGAGCTGAAACTCCCATGCTAAATACAGAGATAAAATCCTGATCTACAAGTAAAAGGAAACACATGTACTGGACATATCAAATTTCATTGTTTTTTTTTTGGTTTTTTTTTTATATATATATATAAATTTTTAAGTTAATCAGAAGAATGGATTAGCAATCGAATTTATTGTTTTATGCATACAGTGTTTTTTATATGGAGAGAAAAAAAAACAAATAGACGGTAAATAGTAGCTATAAAAGATATATATTAAAACAGCATGAAATTGTTTTGGTTATAACAGTCAATTTATTACCATGGTTACAATAAGTGATATAAATAGTTTACATGTTCTTTTTAAATTTATTAAGTTAAAGGGAGATAATCCAGGTTTAAAGTTTCAAAACGTCCATAAACCGGACACCCCTGGTCCGGAGCTTGTCTGGTTTAGAGAGGTTTTACTGTACTATTAAATAGCGGAACATTTAAACAGGCAAACAGTTACATCGTCATGTGCAGAATTTGAAATTTTAAAAAAAAATCATTAATTAAGGGTTAATTTTTAAAAATGCTTACTGCTTAGAAAATATGCGAGAAGCATCAGTCAGAAAATATGGCTTACGGATATATATACATATATATATATATATATATATATATATATATATATATATATATATATATATATATATATATATATATATATATATATATATATATATATGTGTGTGTGTGTGTGTGTGTGTGTGTGTGTGTGTGTATAAGTACCTGATTCTGTCAAAGAAATGGTAAAGTTGGATACTGCTTCCGGGAAGTAAAACCACAGACATTCAACCCTCAAGGTTGGTAATTCATTGATTCTTCCATCACAAATGAATTTAAATATGTTCTAAAGTAAAATTTTAAATATAATTTAATTATAATTAAAAAAAATACTTCAGGCAAAATTTCTGAATTAACTGCAATGAACATGATAACGTTATTTAGTCAGTTGGTTAATTTTTGTTGAACTTCTATAAGCAATATGCGGTTTTTGTGACATAAATCGTAAGAATTTCTCTGCCCACAAAATTATATGTTGCACGTTTGTGTTGATAATTTCCTTCATATGACAAGTGTTTAGTAATTAAGTCTATAAATTTACCCGCATTATCCAGCAGTAATATTTTGAACATTGCGCTCCCTCAAATTTTAAATAAACAAACCAGTAGAAATGATTGGCTAAGAAGATCACAAGATTTCTTTATACTTACCGAAATCAAACCCAAAACGATGAACGACAACGCAATAACATATTGAACGCATCACATCGACTTTTTGAATTTATTTTATTATTATTATTATTATTATTATTATTATTATTATTATTATTATTATTATTATTATTAATTTCTTTTAGAGAATTGTAAAATCTTGAAAAAAGTAAAAAGGTGTAACTTTTTCTTTTAACGATAAATTTAATACTTGCTATGACCAAGTAATAGTCGTACAAACATTGCAAATGCTAAAAAATACCTTGTTTTTCGGTTTTAAAAACTTTTGTGAATAATGATATAATGATTGCTTTTAGCTTACCGATACATTAATCTGCTGTAATACATCGCATCCTCTGAAACGATTTGAACTATACCCTATCTTGTACCTTACAGCTTGATTAGATTCATGAAGTACCGATATACCATTTATAAACCGCCACCTTTTGATATGTGCTCTTAGACTCATCTATAAAACATATTAACTTATAATAAAACAAAGCCACTGTGTAAAACAACGAGAAAATTTGTTTTGTTTCAGAATTTTTATTTAACGTTTTATAGAAATTACAACAAACACCACAATGATTAAACTGTTTAAGACTTGGTCATTATCATTTTTTGTTGTTTCTGTACTTTTTGCAACGGCATACATTTCCTTGCTGCTGCAATTATGCTGTTTTAATTTTCATTTTACCGAAACGTCAGACTTGTTGCTAGGTTAACGAAAATATTATATTAAATGCTTGAAAAAAATGAAATTTATTATCGAGTGTGTGTGTGTGTGTGTGTGTGTGTGTGTGTGTGTGTGTGTTTGTGTGTGTGTGTGTTAAGTCAACGCTGTTGTTTTTTAAAATGTCATACTGTTGCATGGGAACGATTAAACATTACGTGCAAATGCAAAATTATGTGTTGGATAGAATTTACATTGCGAGCGAACGAATATTTGTGAGTTTGAATAAATCAACATTGAGGTGAAACTAACGTACTTCGTGGGAATTAATTAACATTGCGTGGGGATGAAATACTCGAACAAATTGTCAAAAGTTAACGAAACTATTAAATTAAATACTTAAAAAATTAAATTTATTATTGAATATGAACTGCCGAAATAAAAGCATAAATAAAATTACAATATTTCGTTAAAAATACTGCACGTAATTTCGGATTATAATGTTTTTTAATTTTCTAATTTTTAATAATGCTTACATGTTTGCTCTTTTGGGGTTAAAGAGAGACAACTTTTGCACGCACAAGTAACATGTTTAGACAGAAACAAAAATTATGTATTTAATAAACCTTGTTTTTTATATTAAATGCTGAGTGATTGATAAAAATGTACAAGTCAATTATTTGGGTTTAGAACCGAGGCCACGAATGGTAAATAAAATTGATATAAGTTTGTATTTCCGCAAACGTATTGTTATACTATAAGAAAACAATACGTACAATTACGTGACTTTTTTAATTGTGACAGCCGATTTCGTAGAAATACGCCTCTGGTAAAAAGTAGCACAGGATATTTTTACTGGATAAAATGAATGCCGAGCGAAAGTCTAAGTTTATCAAGCATTTCTCAATTCAAAATTTCCCTAACTTCAATGTATCAAACATTTTGTCAAAATGTAAAAGTAATAAATGTGAAGTGATTTTGAATTTAGTACGGCTGTTTGATATGATATGGAATGACATACTCGAACAAATAACTAATGCGTGCGAACGCATCTTATATGTATTTCAATATATCTCTTTGCGAACCAAATATTAAAGCAAAGGGAATGCAATGAAAAAGAATTAATAAACAACTTCCTGAATCCTTTAAAATAGTAATTATGTCAATTTTGAAGAAATACTCCAAATAATGTTTGCGTTTCTACTCACTGAAATATTTGTTGTTGTAAAACTGTTTGTGAAGATAGATTTCCAGAACACTGTTCTTCCCATTTGAAAATTTTCTAATGAAAAAAAAAACTTAAAACTCGTAATTTACGATTTTTGGTGTTATACAGAATCTCGGTAAAATAAGAAAGGTTTTAGCCCAAGTCGATATTGGTTCAATTATGGGCTGTCAGTTTAGAGCTAAGGAAGAAACAAGTGTATTCAAATATACAAAAATGTACGTTAATCAATTTACGCGAATTATTAATTATTAAATATTAAAAGGTTTTTTTTATTAGTAATGACTAAAAAATGTTTTACTTCAAAAGATTTGACCTAAAATACTTAGAATACCAAAATTTAGTGTATTGTGTTACATCGTTTATCCAGGTAATGTGCTTTTTATATGACTTACATTTTGGTCCGAGTTTAATTCGGTTTTTTGTCCTTCAACCATTTATAAGCACGGTTTAATCTCCGTGGTTTGTCAGTTTTGACAGAGATTATCACCCACATTTCCCTCCCATTTTTCGTATCCTATCAGTTACTGCTGTTGTTTTCTTTCCCTTTTAGGGCGCATGTTTGTTATTAGTTTTTAAAGATTTGTTCATTTGAATATATTTGAAGGATACAAAGTCATTTAAAAAAAATTATATGACATCTGTTAGCTCTTCCAGTTTTTATTTTTTAAATTAATAATATTGGAAAAATCATACATTCCATATTCTTACAACTTATGACATCCTACAATATATTTCAATTTATTTCCCTTTTCTAAGAATGCCCATTACAGACTTATATGGAGTCTCGGCTCATTTTTTTACCGTGTCCAGATGACGCCAAGAAATGTAAATATATAAACAGAAAATGCTTTCTTGTTTTATTACTATTATAATTGATATTATTTATGCTTTTTATATCATTATATTTCCAATTTTGCAGTCAATATTAGTGGAATATTTGACAGGGATGTGAAAGCCAGCGGATGTGTTTAATTTATAACTAGCACTCATCTATGATAAAAGGCATACTGTAAAATCATCAATTTTCGTGCTGGCCCAATTTTCGTCGTTTTCGTGGACATCTCGATTCAGGAATTTACATGTCAAAGAAATAGTTTAATGTATGATTTTTACAACTTACTTTTGACGACATGAGTGAAATAAGTAGAGTAATCCGGTTACACGGTAAGGTGAAATTAACTGCGGTCATAACCACAAATTCATCCCCCACGAAATGATATTTTTTCTTAGAACCACAGAAATCGGACACCACGAATATTGATTATTTTACAGTATATGGTTTTAATGATTTATTATATACTGCTTGTTGGATAATATATCATATATAAATAGTATATATATCTATCATATAACATTTATCCTGAAGTTCATAAATGTTTGCGGAAAAAAAGTATTTTTAGTTCAGTTAAAATGGCAAATGGCTCATTTCACTTGTGCTAGTACAGGTACAAGGTTATAATTACAAGCAGAATATCAATATAGCAAACGTTGCATTAAAAATGATTGTAAAGAACCCGGAAGCGTACAAAATCCCACAATTCACATATAAAACAAACCTTCATCTAAAGAAAAACTTGACCCATTCTTTGTATACAAAATCATTTGATTGGCAGGACTATTGTGTCGAGGTCCAGTTACGAAGAAATATTTATCTGTAGAATTGATCTCCTTCACATACAATGTATTATTACTGAAAACAAAAATATATTCAAATAAAACACAAACATACCAGTTCATGTCCAAATCACAATCCCAAACACAAACATACCAGTTCATTTCCAAATCACAATCCTAAACACAAACATACCAGTTTATGCCCAAATCACAATCAAAATCACAATCCCAAACACAAACATACCAGTTCATGTCTAAATCACAATCCCAAACACAAACTTACCCGTTCATGTCCAAACCAAAATCCCAAACACAAACTTACCAGTTCATGTCCAAACCTCAATCCCGAACACAAACTTACCAGTTCATGTCCAACCACAATCCCAAACACAAACATACCAGTTCATGTCCAAACCAAAATCCCAAACACAAACATACCAACACAATCATACCAGTTCATGTCCAAATCACAATCCCAAACACAGACATACCAACACAAACATACCAGTTCATGTCCAAATCACAATCCCAAACACTAATATACCAGTTCTTGTCCAAACCACAATCCCAAACATAAACATACCAGTTCATGTCCAAATCACAATCCCACCAAAACAAAGCAAAAACTTTGAAAACTGGCCAATTTAGCTATACACGTGAATTTCCATCAAGGAAGAGAGACCGGGTGCTCCGGAAGGGTAAGTACCTCCTGTCTAGCTAGCTACAAAATATCTCTGTCATTTGCAATGTGTTATTTTTTATTTCATGTTGTATTTTGCATTGTTGACATGTTTGTATAAGATATTATTTAGGTTTGAAAAAATTCTCAAGCGCGAGATTTTTAACCACATTTCTGTTATTAGACTTTGATTACTCTTGTACAACATACCACAACGGTAGCTCAGTTGGTAGTTCCGTAAGTGGAAGGGAACCCCGGCCGGGTCTGACCCAAGACTTGAAAGTGGGAAGTGACTATTCTTTCGCCAAGCACTCTGGATTACGAAATGAAAGTCACGGTTCTTTCGGATGGGAACTTAAAATAAACGAGGTCCCGTGTCATGTCAGGCATGGCACGATAAAGAACCCTGCTGTATAATGCCATCAGCGCAACGCACAGGCAAAATTTCTGCACTTTCGCTTATAGCTGGCGACGTCTCGATATAAGTGAAATATTCTTTACTGGGACGTTAAACACCATTACTCAACTCAACTCTTGTACAACACGAGTGTTATTAAAAGTAATTTTAAAAACAATCAGCCAAAACCAGATATTTAGTTTGAGATCCACGAACATATAATAGCAGTTGTAGAATCAAAGCGATTTAAGAACAAAATTATCTATAACGATATTAATGCACCCATCTTTAATTCCTTGTGGTTGTAAGGAAATTTAAAAAAATCTGACAAACAGGTTTTAATAAAATTAATTTTTTCATTGATGTTTAAACGGCGAACTCTATTTATGTTTAAATGGCTAACACTATTTACACCTTAATGTTAAGTTTCGCTATCTTCCAACTAAGCTTTGAACTGACTTTGCGAGAAAAAATAATGTACATTTAGTCCTAGTTTTTAAAATTTCCATTAAATGCCCCAAAAATGTAAAAATCAAATAAAAAAGAGTGTCTGCTTTACCTGATACTAATTGCACCAAATGATGTACATACTTCATATGGCAATGAATGTTGACAGTTCTCCTGTGCCATCCATGACTGGATATTGCTTGACGATTTTGTTGAATAAAACTTAAAATATGCTAGATGTGTTCCAAACGCATCATTTAAACCCAATTGTACCTAAAATGTCAATTGTTTTGGATTAAAACTTTTTCTGTCCATCATTAGGCACAAATATTTTTGTGACATTTATAACGCTTTTTAACATTTAAATTCCAAATACTTCATTACAGAGAGAAGTCGTAAAGACTACTTTCAAATGTTATTATTAGGATTGCTCCAAAAATGTTTATTTGATATCAATACTTGTGTATATGAAGTAGATGGCTACGTCCATTATGAACAAAAGTTTACAAATCCTTTTCATATATAAGGTCGCTAAACTTGTTAAAATCACGAGTTATTCCGTATAACTGTCGAGTCTTGCATCGCCAAGAGGCGAGACTTTGGTGTTACTTTGCAGGTGCCAGCTGCGTCGGCGTTGGTGGTTTGTCAAAATGTAAAAATTTATGTTGAAGTCCAAATATTTTATACAAAATAGTATTTAAATGAAATAATGTGTATTATATTTTAGTATTGCAAATTTTTACCAGTTTTGTTATAATTTGTTTAAAGTATTTAGTTTTCTGATAAAAATATGTTTAATTTTGAGAAATGTCGGCATGTCAAAATGTGAAAGTTTATGGTTAAGACAATTTTTTAAAGACTTGTATTGAAATACTTCATTGTATATCATTGTATTATTTGTTTGGTGAAGCAAATTTTAACTTGCTTGACATCGATGTTTTTTTATATATGTTTTATCTACTTATTTATTATAATTATTATTTATTTATTTGTTTTTTTTTTCGCAAAAAGCAAATTTTGAGAAATGTGAAAATAAAATGCCAAGATAAATAAACTAAAGTCACTTTATATACTACGCATAAGATTAACTTATAACTTTTTTTGGTTATTTCTCAGTAATTTTATAAATGGATGCTTTGCAGTGACGAAATTTGGGAAGAAAGTGCACATTCTGAGAAAATGATGTAAAATTTTAAAAACTAAAATTAAAAAACTAAAGTCACTTTATATGTTATTCATTAGGTAAACTTATTTGTTTATTGTTTCAATGATTTTTAATTAAAATAAGTAAATAATGGTTTGCAAGACCAATTTTGGGGAAAAAGTGCATTGGATATTTAGTTTTCAAATAATTTAATTTGAAACGTGGTATTATATTTAGCATTATTTAGTTAAGTTCATTATTATGTATAATAGGTTTAGATTTGTACTTTAAGTCTGAATTAAAAAAATTGTTTTTGAATAAATTAATTGTGAAATTTAGTCAACAACATTGTAAAACATAGTTTTTTATCATATATAATATGTTTTGATGTATAATTAATGTTAATGTTTTTCCTTTTTGACTTTTTGTTTCCTTTTTTATTTTTATTTTTCCAACAATATTTATTTTCAATGCTTATAAAGGTAGATAACTCTATTATGCTTACATAATTTGGGGGGGCGATCCTCCCAATTGATGTTCCAGATTCTTCTATAATAATAATCAGTGTCAAGGCGATCCTCCAAATTCCATAATTGTACAAAGGATATATTTGAGCGCTCTGTCATCTGTAATTATCTTACGGACTCTAAAATTTAAATATAAAAAAACAATACTAATGTTTTGTTGGTTTTCAACTGTATCGAGTTCTCCATAACTAAAAGCGGGGGCCTCGGTGGCCAAATGGTCTAAAGCGCGCGCTTACGGATCACAGCGCCTCTCACCGCCTGGGTTTGAATCCCACTCGGGACAGATACTAGTGTGAGAAAGTTTGTCAGTTTGCTTGCCGAAGGTCCATGGTTTTCTCCGGGCACTCAGGTTTCCTCCACCATCCCAGAACTGACCGCCTCGAAATAAGTGAAAAATTCTTGACTGGGGCGTAAAAAACTATTACTCAACTCCACCCCACTCCATAACTAAAACATTTTTCACATGAGCTCTGTCATGAAAAGTTTCAATATAATGAATGTGCTTTCTAATATTTAAAATAACCAAACAGTGCAATATTAATATATACAAAAGCATTCATACAAAAATTGTTAAATATATTTCTGTGGTTTTTAAAACTATACAGATTTAGGACCGATGTCTTAAGACGCACACAATTTAAAAGGATAAAACAGTTGAAGGGTATGTGCTCAAATATATAGTTTTTGGATCATTATAAAAGTGATATAGAGTTGTACAAAAGATAAACTCGTTGGAACTTTCAGACCTGTTACAATTGATAAAATGAGCCGACATTATCGAGAGTTTAGACCCGGTCCTTAAAAATATTTTTTTCTAGCTCTGTACGAACGCTGGAAAAATATTTTTTGAGAAAAAAAATTCAGAACTATTTACCACTTTCTAATGCAAATATCGGGAATCAAATGAGATACTTTTAATCAAATCATATCAATCTTTTTCCCTTGTCAATAAAATTAGACGATACCAAATACTGACCCACGGACCCGGAGAAATTCCAGGAGCTTCCGAAACTTTCTTAATTTAACATATGTCAATTCATCCCCTGATCACAATGAAATATATAAAATTCTTAAACACAAGCATTAAAATTTAATCATATGCGATTTAACAATATAAACATTAATTGTACCACGCAGTTCATGATTACAAATATTTAAAATCATAATAAAAAAAATTAAAACAGTTAAAGAAACAAGCATATATTGGTCATACAAGTCAACATGACTGAAATGTTTTTTCGGATACTATTCACCAATGAAAAAAAATGAAGCAAAATAAATACCAAACATTAATCCTTTTGTTTATTTAGGTTTTTGACATATATAATTATTTGTTTCTTTTTCTGTTTTTTTAATTTTGAACAAAAACTACATGAATTTTTATTTTATTCAGATTTCAGAATTTAAAAAAAATCAATTTTTAATTTTAGTAATCCAATAAACGGGTATTCAAAATGGGTCAAAGTTCTTTAATAATTTATAAAAAAAGACGTGAATACCAAACTTCTCGGCCCCTGGTGTCACTGATGACAAAATTAAACAGGCATTTGCGTTATATATTTACTACCCCTGAGCGGATACCGCTGCTGGTGAGGTAAACTCACCGAGGGTATCCATAACTGAGTAGGCAGTACGTTTTGCTGTAAGCAAATGTACCATTTAGCAAAATTTCAGCTTTCTTAATTTTTGTATTTTATTTCAAACTAAGGTTTGTCCCCTCAAGCAAAACATTCCTTAGCTGGATTTGGATTCATATAAATTTGGAACTTTAGATTCATTAATTTTCAACTGTTTTACTTATGTTTTTTCTCTTTCAAACCTTTCGGCCCCTGGTGTCACTGATGAGGAATGATTTCCCGAAATGGGCACATATTGCACATCACAATTTAAAAGGTATTTGTGATATATATACACTCACGTGCCAAAAGTTTTTCAACTTTTTATTATGACCGAACCCATGAAATTCGCTTCGTAACAAGTAAAGAATTCCGATTTGTTTATAATACAACATAGTGTTCTGGTATTTGAACAGCTTTTACGTCATATTCCTTTTTATAGAAAAATAAAACCGGAAATACACAAATCTTCTGCTAAGAGTGTTAGTTTAAACTCTATTGTTTACAAACATAGGTCGCCGCGGCAGTGAGTTATCCGAGGAGACAAAAAACAATATTATCGCCATGGCTAGAAACGGTTTGAAGTCAGTAGAAGTTGCCAGAATTCTAGACTTACACCCATCTTTAATTTCCAGAGTTTTGAAGCGGTATCGCGAACGCCTGAGCAATAGAACCATGAAGTGTAAGGCCACCTGTAATTACAGATCGAGGGAAACATTTACTATCAAGTATTGTGAAAAGGAACCGTCGTTTGCCTTTGGATGATATATAACGTGAATTTAACAATTTAGTGCCGAGAACTGTTTCTATGAGAACTGTTCAAAGGGAAATTTGAGATTGAGTATGGAAGAAGGACTTTGGCAAAAAAAAAAACCTCGGTATTCGTGAAGTAAACAGGAAAAAACGTTTGCAATATTGCCACGGGAAATAACATTGGACAGTGGAACGGAAATGGAAACGTTATTTTCAGCAATGAGATGACCATTGTTATTAAACCAGGCGGTAGGGTTAAAATGTGGCAAAAAAATGTGAAAAGTGGCGGGGTATTGCTTAGGGTTTGGGGGAGCATTACATATTTTGGACGTGGAATTTTGACCATTATTGATGACAACATGAATTCATAGAAATATATTTCCACTCTCGATGACTGTTTATGGCCTGTTGTTGTGAAATATTTTGAAAACCAGCAGTGGCATTTTATGTATGACAATTGTCCAGTTCACAGATCCCGTGTTACGGAAACCTTGAAACGGAGAAATGATATTCCCCCATTTTTCAGGCCTGCAAAATGTCCAGATTTAAATCCAATCGAAAATGTTTGGTTAACGGAGTAAATTTTTTCAGATACACATTATCGATGATGAGCTCCATAGTGCTTGGGATAAGATCTCGGTTGATTATGCCACCTTATCCATGCGTTGTCAACAAGTGATCATTTCAAAGGGCACCAAATATTAATGAAATCCGTCCACAGAAAAGGTAAAGTTACCATTCAATTTTAATTTTTACATTTCGACAGTGGCCGCTATCTTCAAAAATGTTAACAAACTTTTAGCACTTGAGTTTATTTCGAAACTTCTAAACAACGTAGTTTAATTTATTTGAAATATGTAAAATGAAAACTAAAGGAATAAACAATTTTATATGGTAATTATGTGATTGCAAAACGACTATTAATGGATCTTTACATTTTTTCGTGACTAGGCGATTTTTTTCCATTTTTGTCTTCACAACAACTGACAAAATATTCAATGGCTGTAATAATTCAAATTCCCTTTCGTTAAAAAAATTGTTTATAGCTTTGTACATCATCTCAAAAAAGTGCCAAATTTTGTTTACAGTATGACATGAAGTAGAGGACAATGGTTGTGTAAAGAACTAAACTTCCGTTTTTATTTAAGGGAAATTTTGTTGCTTATTGCTTATTGTTGCATCATTTTACAGAAAGTCCAAAATTTAGTATAGAGCTTAAAATGAAGGGGAAAAATAAATTAAAGACTGTTATTCAAACTGGAAAATGTGTATTTTTATACATTTATGAATACTTTAATGATAAATTAAACAACCATTATGTATAATTAGTTAAAATTTTAAACTTAAAAACACCCTTTAATCATGTCAAATTTTATTCAATTTATCTATTTTTTTTAGTTATTTTATTTATTTAAAATCATTGAAACGGCTATCAATTGATCAATTAAAATCAATTTTGAAGAGCCCTCAATTTTGAAGAGTTTATAATTCTCCCTCAATTTTGAAGAGTTTATGATTCTCCCTCAATTTTGAAGAGTTTATAATTCTCCCTCAATTTTGAAGAGTTTATAATTCTCCCTCAATTTTGAAGAGTTTATAATTCTCCCTCAATTTTCTCCCTCAATTTTGAAGAGTTTATGATTCTCCCTCAATTTTGAAGAGTTTATAATTCTCTCTCAATTTTGAAGAGTTTATGATTCTCCCTCAACTTTGAAGAGTTTATAATTCTCCCTCAATTTTGAAGAGTTTATAATTCTCCCTCAATTTTCTCCCTCAATTTTGAAGAGTTTATGATTCTCCCTCAATTTTGAAGAGTTTATAATTCTCTCTCAATTTTGAAGAGTTTATGATTCTCCCTCAATTTTGAAGAGTTTATAATTCTCCCTCAATTTTCTCCCTCAATTTTGAAGAGTTTATGATTCTCCCTCAATTTTGAAGAGTTTATGATGCTCCCTCCATTTTGAAGAGTTTATAATTCTCCCTCATATAAACCAGCATTTAAAACACATGTAACAATCAACATTTTTTTCAATAAGACTTAAAATACTTTGTAAGAATGTTTATCAAGAAAAACCTTGCAATTGGTGCTTTACACATGAAAGTTGACTGAAAATGATAAAAAAAATAATAAAAGATAAATTTTATGAAAAATAAAAATTTGTTCGTGTATAAAATGTTAAAACCTGGTGAAACATAACAGAACAATATTGATTGAAGTGAAGTTTGATATCGATTAAAATTGTTAAAATGAGTTTGTATATTTTTGAAACAAGATATTATTGTTAAATTAATAAATAGGAAAAACTGGTTGGTCAATAAATCAAACAAATTTTATTGAACATAATTGAAACAGAGTTGTGTTCCCTCGTGCAAAGTATTTGTTAACTGGATTTATATGATTTTTTACTTTTTGGTTTTTAAATTTTTAACAGCCTGGCTTATGATTTTGTACCTATCAACTTTTTTGCTCCCTAGCTTCACGAATGAGGAATGTTCTTTCTAAATTTGCACAGATGACACTTCAATATTAACATTGATATTGGACAAAAGGAATTTCAAACTCCATGTCTGATGACGTAGCTTGGTCATTTTTAGATATAGTTCAAACGTGAATTTCAAGGAGGCATAACTGCAAAAAACAATGAAATTACAGGTACATTACGTGTAGTAGAATAATTCTTCTTGATCTATTCAAAGACGTAGCCAGAAAAGATTATTTTTGAGAATTAACTTCAAAGAGTTTACCTGTAAATGAACATCCGAGAATATATACTTAAACAATACGCCGTCGGAATTATAGATTGAGTTTAAATAAAATACCAAAACAGTTCGCAAAATCGATTTATTCACCAAACCTTATTTGTGATTCTGCTGAAAAAATGGATGCCACATGATTTCATCAAAAGTCATAGTATGATATAAATGTGTACACTTAATGCTTAAGAACATGACTTAAGATCCTTACTTGCTGTATATAACAATGCTGTATGTTGGAAAATTGGAAATGTAGTAAAAGCCACATGCGTTAAACTTATAAGAAAGGGTGATGTGAGACTAATGTAGTGATGAGTTGTTTTAGGTTAATTTGCTTATGTTCTTGCAATGGGTTCTTTTTTTAAAGACCACCCGACTTTTTATTTTATTAATGTTTACAGATTGTATGCGAGTGTGTTGTTGTTGTTTAAACAACATTATTGTAGCTGTTCCCGACAAGAAAATGTTAAAAACAAAACTGTTAAACTACACATTAATCGGATGAAAATAAAACTAGAAAGGATCCCAAAACAAAGGCTAAACTGATTACATTACAGAATAGAAATTAATGACATACTTGATACTCCAAAAAGAGTTTAAATTTTGAGTGCTAAACGACGCATTACCTTTGAGTCCGCGTACAGGTGGGTAATAAAAGTAACGATCATTTAGATGCCTAGCGAATTTAAGGTTTCTCCAAAACAGTTTCAGTAAATTAAGGTGTGCCATTGTAAAAAGTAACAATACAACATTAAAATAGGGAAAACTGGTGAAAATTGCTGATCTTTCGCCTAAAAGTTAACAAAAGAAAATAATAACTGCTGTAAAATGTGTACAAAAGTTGTAGTTCAAAATAGATTGCTAGTAAATTGGTTTAAATTGTAAGCTATGGTTTTGGTTCAATATTTTGAGAAGCGTTTTTGAAGTTTTATTTTGAAAAACATACATGAGAATACAAATTCAATGATTAAAGTAAGGCTGACAGATCATATTCCCTAAGCACCAACGATTTTAATTCCAATTGTAGTAGATCCAATTATTAAAATATGTCAGTTCCTAATTCCTGGATAGCGGGTGCCGCTGCTGGTGGAGTAAACTCCCCGAGGGTATCCATAACTCAGAAGGCAGTACTTTGGGCTGTCAGAAAATGTACCATTTAGCTAAATTTCAGTTGTCTTAATTTTTGAAATTATTTAAATCTAAGGTATGTTTCCTCATGCAAAGCATTCCTTAGCTGGATTTGGATTCATATAATTTTGGAACTTCAGATTCATTTTTTGCAACTGTTTAGCTTTTGTTTTTTACTTATCAAACTTTTTCGCTCCTAGTGTCACTGATGAGGAATGATTTTTGGAAATGTGCACATATGGTACATCAAAATTTAGCAAGTATTTGTAATATATATATATATATATATATATCTGTGTGTGTGTGTGTGTGTGTGTGTGTGTGTGTGTGTGTGTGTGTGTGTTAATAACTAAAAAAATCGGGATTTCAGTGTTTACTCAATTACAACAACCTAATCACAACACTCATCATCATCATTAGGACAAAT
Organism: Tegillarca granosa; assembly: GCA_029721355.1. Lineage (NCBI taxonomy): Eukaryota > Metazoa > Mollusca > Bivalvia > Arcoida > Arcidae > Tegillarca > Tegillarca granosa. The sequence goes on along the minus strand of CM056602.1, from coordinate 18,758,403 downwards.
AAATTAATCCTTCCAAATAATAAAAAAATTTAAAAAGAGGTGAAATCAAAGTGAATCTAGTTACAGTTATGACGGATTGTTAAACAGCAAGACTTAGGCGTCGTCGTACATTGTTGGCTTCGTTCTCGTAGCTCATCAGGGCAAAAAGTACAAATTAAAAATAAATATTGTAAAATTTCACTTAAACCTAATGAAATGAACTTTAATGTCACTTGAATAGTTTGCAAGTTATGTGCAATATCTTGATTTTTTTTTATTTATACCACCTAACACAAATTAACACAAATAAGTCCTTGTTCTGTCTATGACATTGATGCCAAGTATAATTATTAATGTCTAGAATAGTATTTTAGCTACTAGATTTTTATTACAGATTTATCCTACCATTTTTATTTTTACCAAAGGTCATGTGGCTAATGGCATTGCGCAGCGTTTTTATCTGCGTGTGTGCGTCAATAATACACATTCGCCTCTGAAAGGTTTTTTTTACAGATTTTAACGAGACTTGGTCAGAGGCATGTCTGGGTCGATGCCATTAAGTTTTTGTTGATGGTGTTGCTGTGCAGTCCCAGACTGTGTTTACCCTGATTTGATTCTTGATAATTCAAAACGCCAAGCCAGAACTATCTGATATTAGTTTAAATCAAATGGAATAAGGTAAAAACTAATGTGAACCTTCCTGGTATCAGAAAACGATATATAATTTCATTTCTGGAGACTTTCTCATGATATATGTCACAAAGACCACGTTGTCTGATCCGGAAGTAAATCTAAAACGTAACTGGAGAGTAGGCAACCGCCCAACCGAGAATTTCGGAGATCGCGACAGCACAGTTGCCATGACTACCTTAACTCGGCCACTGTAACCTAGAGGTGCAAATTTTCTTAAAATATATCGGAGAAAAAATCTGATGTAATATTTGGCTTTTCGAGTTTGTTCACCTTCCAAAATTAGGTCGAAAAATGGGCTACGCGTTTTTGCGTTAAATCTTTTAGAAGTTCAAAATTTATTTTAAAAATGCAATATCTCGATTATATGCAAATATAATGACATGGTGTCTTCCGTATGATGTCAACTTGAAGTGTCCTTTAAAACAAAAAGTCAAGGGTTAAGGTTTCTACATATTTTTTAACCTTGAAAATGTTCAACATGACAAATTCTAACAAGGAGCAAGTTTAATGATTGAATGATAATCTACGTAAAAGTTGTCGCCCCTAAAGTATAATATTTTGCATGACCAGATCTAACACGGTAGCAAGTTTTGTGTTTATATGTTAACCCCTTAAGCCTCAACTACGCATTTCTACGCATATTTTTCCGACATTTACAAAATGTCATACCATGATTTTCTTGTGCCTTCCATTTCGTTAATATTCGCCAGATATAGACGAATTTGGTATCAAATAAAAATATTTTTTACGTACTTTAATGTTTGTTCTACTTTTTTTCTATTTTCACTCTATTCTTATAAAAAAATTAGTTATTTTAAAAAAAAAAATCATGGCGTCAGAATAAAACAAAAATCACTGCCGAAATTACACAAAATTTAATTTGATATAAGTTCAACAGAACACTTTAAAAACCAAAACAAAGTACATGTCTTTAAGAAATACGAAATTCATATTTCAAAAATATCAAAATTGGTACAGTCTATCTAAAATTTGTGCATTTAGGGATAGTTCTATACGACGACCTTTTTTTTAACCCAATACCGCTTTCATCCAGAAATGTCACGTGGTTTTACTCATAAACAAATCGTTCCTATAAATAAAATTTATTCCAATCATGGTCTTAATTATTCTATTACGATGCGTTACTTTTTAATCAAATAAAGATTTTGAAAAAAAAATATAATATAATAATTTATTTATATAATTTTTTTATTTGATGGACATAAGTTTATACGTGTTAATTTGTTTTTAAACTCACCAGTACTGGTGGACGGTAAGACCCGGAAAAACACGACAGACGTTACGAATCAAACGAAACGGTTTTACTAAGAAATAACATAAATAAAAATAACATACATCGATAATCGTAACTAAATATGACAGAAGAAAAAATTTTACCGATTTATTTAGAAAATACAGAAATAAACATGTGCTATAAATAAATGCACGGGAATTCCAATATCAACATGACAGAAAAACAATAACACGGAAGTGGAAAGCGTGTCATGAATACCGCCGGGTTTGTGAGGTGTTTTATTGATCAGGTATATTACAATATATCTTATACATTGTTTACAAACATTTAAAAGTCTTGATGTACGAGTCTGTCGGCGGGAAACTAACTATATACCAGTACTATGGCGTCAGTTGATAATTCGGACTCGGATTCAGATTCCCACAGTGAGAGTGATGGTTCTGATTTCGACCAGAATGATGATTACAGTGACCGTTCCTTCAGTTCTGATACTGACAGTGGAGACGATGATGATAGTCAGTCATCGATGGAAACGTTGGCAAGTGACATATCAAACGTACATGAAGACCAGTTCTGGACAGATCAGCTACATGATATAGATATTGGTCAGTTTGAGGAAACAGTTGGTCCAAATCATCAGCTTGCTCCTAATTCACCTGTTCTCCAGTTTTTCTTTTTGATGTTTTCTAAGTCGTTTTTCCTACACATCGCTAATCAAACAAATTTGTATGCAAGACAGCAGATGACTCAACATGCTGATAATACCTGGTATGAGACCACTTCTTTTGAAATAATGGCATTTTTAGGCCTACACATAATGATGGGAATAGTTCAGCTGCCACGATTAAGGATGTACTGGTCAAATAATAAATTTTTTGGTATGTTTTGAAAACCTGCTCTAGTACCACATAATTCTCTCTCTCTCTCTCTCTCTCTCTCTCTCTCTCTCTCTCTCTCTCTCTCTCTCTCTCTCACACACACACACACACACACACACACACACACACATGATAAATGTCATATACATGTATATATATATATATGACTTTTTTATCTCAAGTCAGAATGACATATACACTTCTTTTATGTGAAAAGGCACCTGCTGATGACATATACACCGCTATTATGTAAAGAAGGCACATGCTGATGACATATACAATTCTATTATGTAAAAAGGCACCTGCTGATGACATATACATTTCTGTTATGTAAAAAAGCCACCTGCTGATGACATATACACTTCTATTATGTAAAAAAGCCACCTGCTGATGACATATACAATTCTATTATGTAAAAAGGCACCTGCTGATGACTTATACACTTCTATTATGTAAAAAAGGCACCTGTTGGTTGCTGATGACATATACACAAAGGCACCTGCTGATGACATATACACTTCTATTATGTAAAAAAGGCACCTGCTGCATTATTACCATGCTAATTTTTATCTGTATGTGTGGAAACATTTTGTTATTTCAACCTTTATACTGTGATATACACTTGTGAAAATACTTTATAATAAAAAACCAAGAAAGGAGGCAGTGCACATTAATGTTCTGTACAATTAGGATATAATGTACTATACAGTCATATATATTGAAAATTTGTTGATTTATTTTAATGTTTAGGCAATAAAGGATTTCAGGACACTATGCCTATAAGGAGATTTAGTGAACTAATGAGATATTTTCATATCAATGACAACAATACACAAGGACAACCTGAAACACCAAATTATGACAGGTAATTACTGCTTTTGTATTTATTGTGTCCAGGTGTTTGACAGTTATCATTGTTTAATTCACACATATACAGCATTTGCAATAAGTACCAAAAATTTACAAGGTATCTAGTAAGAGTACAATAATTAATATTGTGTAAATACTTAACAAAAAAGACAACAAATTAGTTGTTATATATTTGTACATAGAAAGTATAATACATTACATGCAATTTATACTTAATTAAAAGTAGATTTCTCATTACCACTGCAATAATAATAATAATTTTGTTTTGTTTTGTTTTTTTTTTTTCCTCTAGACTTCATAAAGTAAGACCTCTAATTGAAATGGCAAGAAAGAATTTCAAAAAATTAATGAAACCTTCAAAAAACCAAACCATTGATGAAGGGATGATAAAATATAAGGGACACCACTATGCTAGGATGTATATGCCAGATAAACCTGTCAAAAGAGGATTAAAGGTAGTTACATATATATATATATATATATATATATATATATATATATATATATATATATATAAGTAAATATATAAATATATATATATATATATATATATATATATATATATATATATATATATATATAAGTTTATTAGAACTTTTTATCTATTTGAATATTTTTTAAGATATTTTTTTCTAAAATATTACCTACTAAATGTCTGCACCAGCCATGTACAATTAAACTTGGTACAGTAGAAAGCTACTATACTATATATAATATATTGTTAAAATAGATGGCCACTATAGAAAGCACATTTTATAGTAAATATGTGGTTCGCTAAACAAATTTAACCACTATAGACAGGTTGTTGTAATAGACAGATGACAATTTTCACTGGTTTAACTTCTAATGATTATTCTTGACTTATGCTTAGAATACTAACAGTGCATGAATTTATAATTATAACATACATATTTATACATAGGTTTGGATGAGATGTGATCCTGATGGATACTGTCATGATTTTCGCCCATATTTGGGTAAGCATGACATATTTAGGGGCAGAGGCTTGGGAGAAAGAGTTGTAACACATATGAGTCGTGATCTGAAGTGGAAGTCTCATCATGTGTTTTTTGACAGGTACTTTAGTTTATTTTCAATGGCTAATATTCATTAAAATGGATGAGTTTAATAAATTACTACAAACAACACACTGCAGTACACAGATTAATATTGAACTTGACATTTGTAATTGAAATCACCACAGATATGCAATTCTTATGATTTTATTTAGGTTCTGTCATTGTTTCAAAGTTTATCAAATAAAGGACATCACATTGAAACAATTTGACAAAGTGAATTTTGATTTTTTTTTTACATTTTAAAACTTTCCTCATATCCTTAAGGCTTTATTAAAAAAATTCCAGCAACAATTGCAATGATAAATTTTAAGATTAATGAGACAGAAACAGACTTCAATGTCTTTTAAATGTGAAAATTTAGAGTACCGGTATAAGATTTACTCTTTTATTTACTCTCTTAACTTTATTTTTCTTGTTCTCTAGATACTTCTCAAGCATAAGACTGTTGAGGATACTTGAAGAAAATGGCATTTATGCATTTGGGACAATTTCTAAAACGTCCGAGGGGTTTCCAGAGGAACTAAGGAATCCTGTTGGCTTGGAATGGGGAGATTGTCTTCAACTCCAACATGATAATTTAGTTGCAACAGTCTGGAATGACAAAAAAATGGTAAGTTGGAAAATGAAGGTAACTATATGAGAATGTAGATACTTTTCAAAAACATGCAACCATGCTTGAGATTGAACCCAAGATCCAACATGTATCATTTTAAGACCATACAACTCCTTTGAACTGGAAATTTATGGTGTAATACTTTGTTGAATGTATTTCATTAAATAAAAAATATACCTTATTTTGATGCTGATTTAGTTTTGTTGACAAAACATTTTATAATGTTTGAATTTATGTGACTTTTATTAGAATTCAATTTAATAGATATACTACTTCAAGTGATAGTACCCAATTAAATTTCAATATAAGTACATCTGTATATAAAATCCCTTTATTTGCCTTATTGTGTACAGTAGCAACCATAAATAATGATCATCTATGGATACACTAAGTTTTTCTGTAACTGATCTTTCTGAAAAGGTTCTTTTTGTTAAAATATGATATAAAAAGGAGTGTCACAGTAGTTCAAGAGTTCAATAGTTAAATGATTTCTTGACGTTTTTACCTTTTTCATAAATTTAACAGAAACCTTGCAGTTAAAGATGAATCTGTACTTGTGTTTGACCATGTTTGTATTATCACTTCCTTAATATTAAAAATTTTTCTGTACAGAGAAATGTTTCATGTCATATTGACAGTACATTTTTTGCAGATTTTTTATTTATTTAGGTTCATGTAGTAAGCACCACTTCAAATCCAGTGGGAGATGGTCCTGTTATAAGGAAGATCAGAGGAGGTGGTGAAGCTGAAATAATGAGACCACCACCTCTTGAAGACTATCATAAATATATGAGTGGTGTTGACAGAAACATGCAACATCGGTCAAAAAATCCTGTTGGTCGTCCAGCAAAAAAATACTGGAAGTTTTTGGTCAATTTTATTTTAGAGGAATGTATAATTAATGCATTTTTTATTTGGAAACAGACAGAAGGTGTTAATAAACCAAGGGCAGGTTATTCTTTGTTAGATTTTCGCTGTGATGTTGCAGTTGGACCAATGATTTTTCTTCTAGGAAAATTGCCAAATCTGTTCCAAAGTCGGCTACCCCAGCAGTACCTTTAGATAGGCATCAGTGTGTAAAGCTTAACCGGAAGCGATCCACCTGTAAGCTTTGCACTAAACATGATCTAAAAAAGAGAAAAGAGACACTCTTTGGATGTTCTGCATGTTCTGTACATCTGTGCAGAGGATTGTGCTTTCAGCTATACCATGACCAGTTTAAGTGATTTACCATTTCAAATCTTATTTTATATTTATATATATATATATATATATATATATATATATATATATATATATCTGGATCTAGACACCTTCAGCTAAAGATTAAAAAATTAACAGCAGTATAATAGTCATTTAACAAATAATTGTATGGAACAGAGCAGAGTAAGGGTGTTATATATCCAAGTCAGAATATTTTCAGTTACATGTATATTAGGGAGATCAGTTCTTGAATGATGGAGAAGTACAGAGTGCCTAGAGAAACCACTGTGTTTAGGTCTGTCTGAATGGGATTCAAACCTAGGTAGTGAGAGAGTCTGTTATCCATTAGCATGTTTACAGACTTGGATTACTAAATCATAGAATAATAATTCACTTTTGAGTCTTTATGTCTTTATCAGTGTAGTCTATGTAAGAACTGCTGTTTTTTAATAACAAACAAAGTATGCACACTAACTACTCAAAATCCACTATTTTGCCATTGTGTCTGTTGCCTACTGCAAGATACAGGATTATTTAATGGTCTCTTGTGAGATCAAGTGTTAAATTCACTTTCTGTTGTGGCATGCCTTTGATGGCTCTTTAAATTGCCAAGTTTGTATGTATCACTTAGTAATTGCTTAAAATTTTTGAAAATTAACCAAACTGGTTTATGAACACCTTCTGTCTATTTCAAAAAGAAACTTTTTGTTTGCATTTTGTTTTACCTAGCAATGTAGCAACCAAATTGGGATTTAACTTTGTTGTAAAAAATAAATTATTGCCTTTTTATGCATTTAAATTGAATTCTGTTGCCATGGTAACCAATATCTGTGGGAAAAACATAAAGTTCAATATCTTATCTTTCAGAATATATCAGGTCTCCTTAGTGTAATATGGAAGATATATGCTGAAAATCAGCCTTGAATCCATACCATTTTTAATTTTTTAAATATAGAATTTAGAGATTTTAATGACTTTTTTATATTGTATGTGAATATGTAAACCTGGATTATGATTTGATACAGAACTTGATTATTGATGAAATGTAATGTAATAAAGGTTGATTTTCATCAAATTATTCTTTTTTTCCCTTTCTTAGCCAATTTCCAATAGTCAAATGCATGTTTTAAGTAAAACATGGGTCCAAGAACAGTATTTTTATGATATTTTCTTAATTTTTGCAATAAAATTGAAATTCTGTTGCCATGGTAACCAATATCTAACTTTCTCTGTGGGAAAAACATAAAGTTCAATATCTTATCTTTCATAATATATCAGGTCTCTTTAGTGTAATATGGAAGATATATGCTGAAAATCAGCCTTGAATCCATACCATTTTTAATTTTTTAAACATAGAATTTAGAGATTTTAATGACTTTTTTATATTGTATGTGAATATGTACACCTGGATTATGATTTGATACAGAACTTGAATATTGATGAAATATAATGCAATAAAGGTTGATTTTCATCAAGTTATTCTTTTTTTTTCCTGTATTAGCTAATTTCCAATAGTCCGATGCATGTTTTGAGTAAAACATGGGTACAAGAACAGTATTTTTATGATATTTTCTTAATTTTTGCATAAAAATTGAAATTTTGTTGCCATGGTAACCAATATTTGAACTTGTATGTTGGAAACAAAAAGTTCAAGTCATATGCGTTGATAATATATAGGGGTTGGTATATGACAAAATTATCGTAAACGGCAGAAAAAAAGCGTTGAAAATTACAGTTATTTTCTCATGATTTCAACTAAAAATCCTGAGGCTTAAGGTTTTAATCCATGTAAGATGTTGCCCCTAAAATACTACTTTTTTCGCATATTTTGCTGTTATGTCCATTTTCTTAAGATATATGATAAAAGTAAATATGATCAACATGAAAGAATCTATCAAGTATTTTTTTTAAATATATAATGATCCTTGTGAGAGTTGAAATGTAATTTATTGAGAATTTGACAATTTTTGACATGAATACTATTTTGGTTCAAACAATGAATTTTGCCACAGAAATATTTGCAACAGAATTTTATAATTTCATGAATTTTGTGTATGCAATCTTTAAAATATAAACGTCATTTTTATTTAGAAATGTATAAGTTAGACGTAATTTTTCGGGTAAGCATATCAGGCCCTTTCGGCCTCTTTTTGTTCAAAGTATGTAGTTTATTTAGTCGTACTTTACTTAATGTTCTCTCTCCAAAGAACATTCAAAGTACCGTTAATCGTTATATATCAAAAAAGGGAAATTTTCCACTTCATTCGATATATTTTATTTCTAAAAACATTTTTACGAGTCTAAACAAAATCTTTATACTGATGCAGTGTATTTAAAAGTTGTTTATACCTACCCCTGAGCGGGTACCGCTGCTGGTGGAGTAAAACTCCCCGAGGGTATCCATAACTCAGTAGGCAGTACTTCGTGCTGTCAGAAATTGTACCATTTAGCAAATTTTTCAGCCGTCTAAATTTGAAATTTATTTAAAACTAAGGTCTGTTCCCTCATGCAAAGCATTCCTTAGCTGGATTTGGATTTATATAATTTTGGAGCTTTAGATTCATTATTTTTAACTGTTTGGCTTATGTTTTTTATCTATCAAACTTTTCGGTCTTAGTGTCACTGATGAGGAATGAATTTCCGAAATGTGCACATCTGGCACATCAAAATTTAACTGGTATTTGTTTTATATTTACTACCCCTGAGCGGGTACCGCTGCTGGTGGAGTAAAACTCCCCGAGGGTATCCATAACTCAGTAGGCAGTACTTCGTGCTGTCAGAAATTGTACCATTTAGCAAATTTTTCAGCCTTCTAAATTTGAAATTTATTTAAAACTAAGGTCTGTTCCCTCATGCAAAGCATTCCTTAGCTGGATTTGGATTTATATAATTTTGGAGCTTTAGATTCATTATTTTTAACTGTTTGGCTTATGTTTTTTATCTATCAAACTTTTCGGTCTTAGTGTCACTGATGAGGAATGAATTTCCGAAATGTGCACATCTGGCACATCAAAATTTAACTGGTATTTGTTTTATATTTACTACCCCTGAGCGGGTACCGCTGCTGGTGGAGTAAAACTCCCCGAGGGTATCCATAACTCAGTAGGCAGTACTTCGTGCTGTCAGAAATTGTACCATTTAGCAAATTTTTCAGCCGTCTAAATTTGAAATTTATTTAAAACTAAGGTCTGTTCCCTCATGCAAAGCATTCCTTAGCTGGATTTGGATTTATATAATTTTGGAGCTTTAGATTCATTATTTTTAACTGTTTGGCTTATGTTTTTTATCTATCAAACTTTTCGGTCTTAGTGTCACTGATGAGGAATGAATTTCCGAAATGTGCACATCTGGCACATCAAAATTTAACTGGTATTTGTTTTATATTTACTACCCCTGAGCGGGTACCGCTGCTGGTGGAGTAAAACTCCCCGAGGGTATCCATAACTCAGTAGGCAGTACTTCGTGCTGTCAGAAATTGTACCATTTAGCAAATTTTTCAGCCGTCTAAATTTGAAATTTATTTAAAACTAAGGTCTGTTCCCTCATGCAAAGCATTCCTTAGCTGGATTTGGATTTATATAATTTTGGAGCTTTAGATTCATTATTTTTAACTGTTTGGCTTATGTTTTTTATCTATCAAACTTTTCGGTCTTAGTGTCACTGATGAGGAATGAATTTCCGAAATGTGCACATCTGGCACATCAAAATTTAACTGGTATTTGTTTTATATTATATAGCTTGAATTTAACTTTTATAATGTGCGGCAAGACTAAATCAGAAATAAATATTTTCTAATTGATCGAAATCTAACCAGACGATATTTCAAATTTCGTTGAATTCTTGTTTCAAAAGTATTTATTTGTTATTGTTTCAGTTTTTTAATTAATTTATTTTAAGTTTCATTTGTTCTGCTTTATTTTAGGTTTGTAATTATATATAAATGAACAGCGTGTAACTAAAAGTTGTTTTTTCTTCTATTTACAGCTAAAAATTAAAGTATCATTTTAATGAATTTTTAGAGAATTATGTTAAAGATATTATACGGTTTAAGAAAACCATACATGTTCTAAATTTAAGGCGGTTTTTAAAGAATAGTTAAAATGATATTACCTGTAAAGCCGATCAAGAGATAATCCAGGAACAAGCATATCCAAAATGAATTCAACATTGTATGAAAACGGTCTGAAAACGTAAAACTACTAAGAGAAAATGAACATAAGTATTTCTATTTAAACAAAAAAATGATAGAAATGATACGAAAAACATATTAAAAATTACGTAACACATATCAAACAATTAAAAAAATATTCAACATACGTCTCTCTAATTGTCTACATGATTGCTTGTTAAATGTTTTGTTTTATGGCACCAAATTAAAATCATGTTTAATTTGTTTTTTTGATTTTGAAAATCAAAATAATACGTAGATAAACAATTTTAATTCAACCCAAATTTAAGTAGTGCAAACATAATTGTTCATTCAATGTACAGTAACTGTATTTTTAGTCGAGTGTAGCTGAAAAAATCTTATGAGGCTTTAAACATAAACTTACCAACTCATAAAACGTGCCGTTGATTATCTGTGCTAAGATACCATAAACAATCTTAATTGAACTTTTATAATAATTTCAAAATTAACAATTTTATTGAAAAATCGAAGTTTTACAAAGAAAAAAATAATAATTTCTTCTTTTATTTGTGTTACATTTCTCTCTCAAGTATTCAATTAAATTCACCATTTCATTATAGTCTAGTTTGAGAGTTGTATAGCGCAGCTGGGCGGCAAAAATATTCTTAGTTATTTATATGACTAGATTAATATTGTTTCCCCCAGTGAAAAAAATCACTTATTTTGAGATGGCCAGTTAAGGCTATCGGATCATCCGGAGAAAACCACGTACTAACGGAAAGCGATTTGTCAAACATTCTCACTCAAAGATTAGCCCTAGTGGGATTTTAACATAAACTTTTAGGGGCACTGTGATTTGTAAACATGTATTCAGTCACCAAAGACCCTGGATCTTCACTTATGACTTGGTTTAGGCGGTATCGAGCAAAACACTTTACCCAAAATGTCGCAACTTGTCCAAAATAACAGTGAAAAGTCATTGTTTAATGCAGAAGCCGATGTGTGTCATCAACGAAAAAGTCGTCTCGCAATAGCAACACGTTTATGTCGTTATTTCTATTTACTATCCAGTCACTGTTTCCAAACTTATACTGGGGATATTTGACTTACCATAGTTATTTGTTCCTTTCATTTTCAAAGTTGACTTGAAGGGTGTAGCTAGCTAGACAGGAGGTGCTTACCATTCCGGAGCACCCTGAAGTTCACGTGTATAGCTAAATTTGCCAGCTTTCAAAGTTTTTACTTTGTTTTTGGGATTGTCATTTGGACAAGGACTGGTATGTTTGTGTTTTATTTGTACGACGACGTATAATTCCTTAACTACTACCGCGTAACTTGTAAAAGCTAAGACAAGCATAATTACCAATTTTATTTTTTTATTTATACGAAGTCGAAGAAGCAAAAACTTTAATGAATTCAGACTGGAAGAAAATTATTATGAATGTAATTTTTTTGAAAGCCGTATAAATAGTAACTGATAAACTTAGCACTTGTACAAGATTTTGTGATTTAAAATACATTTATTGTTCAAACATTCGGTCTACTTTACAGGTTATTATCAATTACCCTTTTTTATTTATTTACTATTATTATTTTTAAACAAATTTTCATCAAAATAACAATTATAATTCGAATTAAATTGAATAATCTTTATTATTATATAAATATAAAACCAATATAAACCAATATAAATATTACACGCCTGGACAATACTTTTATTATGTGTTGAATTAAAATAACACTATAAGATTATGAGAGAGAGAGAGAGAGAGAGAGAGAGAGAGAGAGAGAGAGAGAGAGAGAGAGAGAGATTTCACGGTATTTTGTATATATTTAGTATGAATTATTTTTGCATATAAATGCAGTGTCAAGTTATGTTATGTAACAGATCAGAAACTGATTACGTTCAAAGTATAAGATGCTACATGGCTTTAGAAGGTAAGAAATTCGCAATTACAGAGAACAAGGGTCAGCTAACTCCGAGGAATTGAATTGACCTGGGCCCAGTTTCACAATCATTCACTCAGCTGAGTGTACACTCAACTCAAATATTCCCATTTTTGTCTCATCAATGTTTTAAAAATTTCAACATATGAGACAATGTTTTGTTTTGTTCAACAAAACTACACTAAACAATTTAAATATTACACCAGATATTCAATTTTAACTCTGTGAAGTCTCAGAAATTGACATTGAAATATTCGCGAATTTGAGTTGAGTGTACACTCAGTTGAGTGAATGATTGTGAAACTGGGGCCGGGTCTCAACCTCCACTCAATTGAGTGTACACTCAATTCATTATTCAAATTTTTCTCTCATCAATTTTTTTTTACATTTTAGTTTTTATGAGACAGTGTTTCGTTTTGTGTATTAAATCTGAACACTGAACAAATTTTAAATCACATTATAAATATTATTTTGACTTTGTGATGTCTTAAAAATTGACATTTAAATAATGCCTTTGAGTTTACACTGAATTGGGTAAATAATGATGGTAAAACTTGGACCAGGCTCAGATGGAAAAATGGCTGTTAATAAAAAAAACAGTTTGGCTGGGATTTGCACAAAGTATCCGCATTGCTCTTGAACACGTGTCTTTTCGTTGTGTTTGTTGACGTTGTCTCGTTTTTGATAAAAAATCACGTGATCGATGTTCTCAAATATGATCTTTTGTATATAAAACTACATGCAGCAAGAGGTTTCCAGTGATTTTCAACGGAAGAAAAGTTTTTATCATGGAACAAAGTATTACATTTTTCATGAGAGGCATAGTTAAGAAAAAATGTACAGTTTATATATTATGCAAAGCCAATTTTATGCAGCTTCCTGGCCTTTTTTCTATACAATGAACATCTTTTTTGCATGTAATACACGCGCTGCATGTTTATAGGTAATAACGCAAAGACTCATTCACCTTGCGTATAATCAGTTTACAGTAAATCCCCCTAAATCGGACACTATGACCTATATATCACAACGTAGGACAATCATATTTTTTAAACGAGACATTTTTGACGGCCATAACAATATTAACTTTAGAGAGGTTGATTGTATATTATGTCATTACATGGCAAAGGATCAGAAAAGTCCGACTTTCATGGCAACTTATAAAAAACAAGATGTAACTTAAAATGGTGTGATTCTGTCGAGGCAAATTTTTAAATTTTGCACGTGTGCAGAATTTCAGTATTTGTTTTTGTAAAAATTCACAATTCTGCTTTAGACGAAAATCCCGCGTTTTTATTAATAATTATCAGTTGATACACTCTGTAGTGGGTATACATACAAGATTTATTCTTTCTAAAGCTTCGCTGAGTTTTATTTTAGATTGTTGAAATGTGAAATAGGTAAAAAAAAAATGAAAAAAAACAAACACTACTACAAATGCAAACATTAAGTAGGTTCGACTGAGGAAAAGTGAATAAATGTTGTTTTACGCTTTAGTCAAGATTCTTTAACTTATATTCAAGCGATCAGCTCTCGAGGAGAGCATATTCCACTTCAAAAGTAAAGACAATGTGATTACCTATGCTTGTACATACATGTATGCAAATATGTAGCTTTTGGTATAAAATTCACTGTAGAGTCGATAATAATTTATATGTTATATCAATATGTTAAACTACAAAATGTTTTATTGTTATTTCTAATTAAACTTAAGTCATAATTGCAAAATAAATAAAACAAAACAAACTTAAATCATTGAAAATGAAGTTTAGGATGATTAAAAACAAATAAAGTCAATTTATTTTCAAAATTGTCGTTTTTAATTATTGTTTTATTAATTTATTTATTATTATTATTATTATTATATATATAATTTTATTTGTTTTGATTACTAATTACCGGCAAATATACCAATCACATGGTCATTTATGGTTATGGAAACAATTTCAGGAAAGAATTTTCTAGGACACAACCAGTTTTTTTTTCCGTGTCACGAAAACAGGACATGACAAATATATCTTATACATTGTTTATTTATAAACAACAAAATAACTTATAGATAGTCAGATCACTCACATATACTTGTAAGCGTATTTTTTACCTCAAAAACCACCAAACAGATATTTTTACAAAAGCAATTCTCACTTGCATTGAGTAAGTTTTTGGTTGAAAGATGGAATCGAAAGTTAAAAAAAACGCCAGTCGTAAGCAAAATGACTTAAAATCACTCTTCATTTATGTTGTAAACAAAAAGGATTCTACCCCAAAATTTAAGGACAAAAAAGTTCTTATTGTTGAGTAATGCTGTAATCCTCAAGAAAAAATCGATCGCCAGGTGAGAAAGAAGTATCTCAAATCTTAACGTTTTGTATATGATCTGACTGTGAAACGAACTCGCAGCCATCCGCTCGATGCAGACGCTCTGGCTTTAAGCTACCAAAGCGGTCACAAATTTTTTGGGATAGTTTTCGTACAATATCGCAATAGTATAACCTAAAATTTATTGGAAGAATTCATAGTAACTGACTCGATAATAATTCCACTTTAACCGAATGTAACACAATTTCGGGTCACATTACAATACGTATAGATATAAATTTATGACGTTAACTTTTTAGCAGATGCCAAATTTTTAAAACTTTTAGTTCTTCGGTACGATTTTATTTCCAGCGATGTATCATTATTTTACTGATAAAAACAGATAACAACGCGTTCTTCATTAGGTAAAAGAAAACTTTTTTTAAAAAATTGGAAGGGAGTGGAGTTATTGTATTTTATATCATTGTCAAGATTTTTACGTATATCAAGACCGTTTTTTGGAAATGTAGGTGAAACCGGAATGCTCAGAGAAAATTCACCTGCTTTTGGCAAGATAACTGACAAACATTTCTAAAGACCAGTCAAACATCTACATAAATATAACCTAACTCATAGTTTTGTAATTTGTTTATTGAAATCAACAAACTCTTAATATTATCTGATGGTATAAAATGAACGTAACTTTCCGAACGAAGTTTTCTTTGGTAGCACATTCCACTCAACTTGTCTTTTTATTGCTTGAGACAAGAAATACAAATAATCATCAATATACATTTCTGTTAACATCCAAAGTTGATCTACAAATTGGTGTTTAGCAATAAACCCCAAGTCAGCCACGTTTTTTGCATTAAATTTTACAAGCTCTCAGTTCATATTTTTTGTAAGTTATTTGCTTTTAGAATAAACTGCTTTGCATTTAGCTCCAGTATTACTGAAATTATGAAAACGTGATGCCATTCCAACAGATCGCGAGCAAAAAATCCGTCTTTTCGCTTAACTGGAACTAGGTGGGCATTTCCGGGGACCCTGGTTACTTCCAACATCGAAGATTTTACCACCTCGATATAATTGAAAATTCTTGACCTTGGTGTTTCAACATACCCCCACCCCCTCAACTCCTTTTGCTAACAATACGTTAACGTGTTAATACAGTATATGGAATAACTAAATTTTTCAATTTCATTAGTGAATATTATCGACTGTTTTAATTCCATATTCTATAAAGTTCCCTGACAACACTAGAAAAGAAACGAAACAAAAAGTTTTTTTCATTATCTTTATTCGAGTTAAGATGATTAAATAAAAAAAGAAAATTAAAAAGTGTGATTGGTGTATTGAATATAAATTTAACTTTTTCATTTTATAGCAATAAAATTTAGCTTATGATGTTATCACATGTAAAATAAAACAGAAAAATGTCAAATTTCTTTTAGCTGCGTTTATAAAAAAAGTGATGATAGCATGTTCTCTTTTACCTGTTACTTTTTCTGTAATGGCATCTAATATAGGCTTATGCCTCTCTGGTTTTGGTCCATATGTCAATCATTTATAGTTTTTTTTATAAGTATTATTTTTTATTTAAAAAAAAAAAGAAGAAACCGTTTTATGGTATGGAATTCAGGGTATTTAATATAGTTCGGTATCAAAAGAGATACAGGTTTTGAAAATGTTATACAATTAAAAGTGAAGTTGGTACAGAAATGACTTGATATATATTAACATTTTTATTATACATAAAGTGAAACAAGATTGCTAAACCGGAAACTGCCCTGTAACACATCAGGTTATAAAAAATGCTTACCTAAAACAGTAAGAATAATATGTTTGTGAAGATTTTTCTTTTAGTAGAATCTGGAGCTATCCTGGCTGACTTTATCTTAAGTACTAAATAGTCACAATAAGAAATAGTGATTAAACTGCTATATACCATATTTATTTTTATTAACCTTTTTAAATGTGATGAGTCCACCAATTGTTCATAACTTAAAGATCTAGAACAAATAAAACATATCTTTACAAATGTTACACTCAGCACGGGTTTTTATTAAAAATAATTAAGCAATTTTAACTTTTCTTTCGCTGAAGATTACATGTAATTAGTATTCGTGTCTTTTAGGTTCCTGCAAACTAAACGATTTTGTTCTTGTACATTTTGTCTACGTCTCAATGGAATATCTGTGTTACATATATTTCTCTATTTCAACACTCTAACTTGCTCTTATTCCTTTGTTCTAATTTTTAATTCTGCAAATTCTTTTGTGACATAATTTATATAATTTTTTCACTCCTGTGTACATTCTTCCGAGGTCTGAGACTACAATAGATGTAATGAGGGACACAATTAGAACAACTCCAAGTACACCAACTCCAGCCGCAGACGGCCGTGAATCACTCGCACTTGTTTTCTTTCGAATTGTCGAAGATAAACTACGTACGTCAACTGCCAATTCCTTTTTATTTTGTCGGTTATTTCTTTTAGTAATATTTGTAACTCTTCTGAAGTTTTGTTAGCATATATATTTTGTGGTTCTGTGCATTGACAGGGACAGGCTTCTGTGGTATCTACTGGTGACAATGTAGTTGGCTCTTCAACTGGAAATTTAAAACATAAACGTGCTAAAAATGTCGGAAACCGACATGGTTTTTTCCAAAGACTCACAATTATTCCTGTTCAATAAGTGGAGTGGAGTAATTATGTTTTACGCCCCAGTCAAGATTCTTTCACAAATTTCGGGGCGGTCTGTTCTGAGATGGTGGAGGAAACCGGAGTGCCCGGAGAAAACCACCGACCTTCGGCAAGCGAACTGACAAACTTTTTCACACTGGGATATATCCCGAGTGGGATTCAAACCCAGGCGGTGAGAGGCGCTGTAATCCGTTAGCGCGCGCTTTAGACCACTCGGCCACCGAGGCCCCCAGTTCAATAAGAAAACCCACGAAAAAGATTCGATAACAATTGTACAAATAGAGTCCATTGTATTTCTTCACACAAAACCTCTAGTGTTATAACGGTGAAAAAGAGCAGCAGACACCAGGTGATGATGGTAAAGATATTCGCATTATATTTTTTGGCATTTAAAGATGCATGTGATTGGTCCTTTTTACGTTACTTTTTCTCTTTTTTTTTTTTTTTTTTTTTTTTTTTTTTTTTTTTTTTTTTTTTTGACTTTTCTATATTTCTTTCAAAAATCAGAATGAAGGAATGGATTAAATAAAGTTTTACGTTGTCAGTATTATTTGGGATAAAAGCAAGTCTATTAATCTGTTAATTAATATAACAACAAGTGCCTGTATGAAAGAAAGATATTCTGTACACTAGCGCACACTTCGTACATTTTTAAAGAGCGAGTGTAACGTGTGTACTCTCAAAGTTATCAAGTCAGGTGAACGAGTTCATAGTTATAAGCTCAAAGCCAGGAAGTAGTAAATAAAAGTTTTTAAGTCATGTTTTATTCGGCAGGCAACCGAACCAAAAACTTCCCAAAGAAGGTATACCTGTATTAAACCGATATAGTCACAGGGGCCTTGGTGGCCGAGTGGTCTTAAGCGCGCTTACGGACCACGGCGCCTCTCACCGCCTGGGTTCCAATCCCACTCGGGACAGATCCTAGTGTGAGAAAGTTTGTCAGTTCGCTTGCCGAACATCAGTGGTTTTCTCTGGTTTCTGAGAAAGTGTGTCAGTTTGCCTGCCGAAGGTCGGTGCCTTTCTCCGAAAACTCCGGTTTCCTCCACCGTTCCAGAACTGACTGCCTCGAAATAAGTGAAAAAATCTTGACTTGGGCGTAAAACACCATTACGCCACTCTACTCGACTCCGATGTAGTCACAGTGTTAAATGTGTATATTTATTTGAATATTTTGCATGTGTTTGTTGTGTTCTGCATTGCATTAGCTAAAATAAAAACAAATGGAACTCACCAGCGTACCACGTGATCAGTACCTCTTAACGTTTGTGTGGAATGAAATGAATAACATTAACCCCAAATATTCCGGAAAAACGTCGTTATTACGGGAAAACAATGGTGGAGGAAACACAATCGCGATAAGCCCGGGGGAATTCCATTATTAACTTATCTTCTCATGGTAAGACTTTAAATTGGAAAAAAATGTCAATAGATTTTCTATATTTAGAATGACTAATGTTGTCCCAAGTTGTCAGATTTTACAAAAGTTCAAACAACCACAGACTGAAATCTAATTTTACAGTAACATTAATCTAGTGACGTGGAAATCAGTCCGAAGAGAACCCTCATCAAAAACTAACCTCAAATCAAATGTTATGTGTAAGCCTCGTTTGGATTCAAATTTTAAAGACGCTGGTTTTCTGTTTTAAGTTTTTATTGATCTGAAGGAAGATATTTTACAAGCAACTTTTCTTAAATTTTTTTTAATTCCGCAAATTGAACAAAACTTATTGAACGGTAAAACTTTCCTTGTTCTTGTTCACAAAAAGAATTTTAATGACTGACGCCACAATCGGACTTAATCTGTAAATTTGCCTGATAATTAACTTGATATGACTATTGTTATTTAAAACTGCAAATATTGATATCACTAACATGCTATTAATTAATACCACATTTAACTTGCTCATAAATTTATCATAATACTTAACTTCTCTGTGACACAACCCAAGAAGACGTGATCATTAAAGAAAGTCTGTATTTACTTTTCACGAAACTTACCAGCAGGATATCGAAGTGAAACCAACATTGTAGATACGAAAATAAAACCTCGGTCTACAAAGAAAAGGAAATACTATTATCCCGAATTTTAACAGACAAAAAATTGGTTATATCAAAGACATTTTAATGCAATCGGAATATGTCAGTTTTTACATAGTTTTATTGAATGGTAAATGGGTGGATTAATTAATGATGTCATAAGCCCGAGTCAAAATCCTTAGCTTTTATCGAGTGGGCCATTTCTTTGATGGTGTAGGACACCGGAGTGCCTGAAACAAAATCGCTACCTTCGACAAGCAAACTTGACAGCCATTTTGTACACGACTATCTGCCAAACGGGGTTCGTACCTAGGCACGCGCTTGAGACTATGATTGGTAAATGAGTTACTTCAAAATCGAAAAAAATATATGTCAGCTTTTATCAACTATTTTGTTTTATGTCTTAAATGTTTAAAGCTCCTGTTACTATTTATTTAAAGTATTGCACAAATATACCAAAAATTATGTCGGTACGTTTGTTAAATAAAGATTATGGATTATAAAAAGTTAAAAAGCATTGAAATAACTGAATGCAGTCAAAATTTTAATTCTATAAAGCAGTTCTTTTTCAAAAAAATAACCTATATTTTCGCCATATTTTGTTTGATGGAAAGTTCACTTTAAAAACGTTCGATATATATATATATATATATATATATATATATATATATATATATATATATATATATATATATATATATATGTAATAAATTAGTACCTGATTCTGTTAAAGCAACAGTAACGTTCGATACGTTTTCCGAGAAGTACAACCATATACAAACAGCTCTGAAGTCTTTTAATTCATTGATTTTTCCATCACAAGCAAATTCATATGTGTCCTAGAGTAAGAGATTTATTACAAAAATTTTACTATGCGCAAATAAATGAAAGAAAGAATATATATATATATATATATATACAAACTGCGCGTGATGTCCGATTTTATTGCGTTTTGATTGGTCGATGTATTCTGTATGACGTCATTTTTGACAATTTATTTTCGTATAACTTTACACGTGTGTGTGTGTGTGTGTGTGTGTGTGTGTGTTCGTGTGTGTCAACAAAATCCTAAATACATTTGGTGACAAAAATGGACGGATGGGGGAGTAATGTAATGACATATTCTTTGAATATTCTGTCAAAACTTATAAAAACGTTCTTTAATGTCTCTAAGACTTTTAATCGTTATCTAGAAAACATCAGTTCATTTATAAACATGCCTGCAGTTACGCGTATATCGCAATATTTTAGAGAGAAAATTGTGAGATTATCTAACTCTGGTGTAAGTCAAAGAGAGATCAGTGGGAAAATTAGTAGAGAAGATAATATTTATATATCAACAGTGTCAGTGAACAAGTTTCTGCAGCGTTTTAGATGACTTTTTTCAAATTCAAAAGTTTGATGACAGGTGTTGGATTCTGGCCGATCTCGGAGACAATGTGTCTAAATAAAACTCCGTTTGTTTGACATTCTTTTTTCATGGTACTGAGAAGGTTTCGAACTTCGTGTATTGTAGCCAGGTATTTGATGGTGACAGGGGATTAACAGATTAGGATTATGACACATGATGTTTACCTGTATACGTACATTTAATGACTAAATTAAAACTGCGATGGCAGAAGTCCAGTTTTTTGTTTTAAAATCCCGCTCCATAATGGAATATAAAAGATTTATGCAATTCTGGGGAAAAAACACAGATCTACTTTTCCGTCGTCCATATATTAAATGGTATTTATTTAATTATTTTTATATTAATGTTTATTATTTATTTATTATTTTTATTTCTATTATTATTATTTTTTTATTTCTATTATTTTTATTTTTAAATTTATTATTATTATTTAATTTATTTAATTTGCACTTATATTCCTTATCATTAACGACTGATATATTTTGTTGTTATTATTATTATTATTATTATTATTATTATTATTATTATTATTATTATTCTATACAATTAATCTCTCTCAGATGTAAATTGCCAAAAAAATCACATATTAATATTATGTATCTTTTCCACCATCCGTTTATTTAATGGTTTTATTTATTTTATTTTATTTTATTTTTATTTTTATTTTATAATTATTATTTTTTTTAATTTATTTGTTATTTTTTAAAGTCTTTATCATTACCGATAGATATATTTTATTATTTTAAATATACAGTTAAACATGAATCTCTCAGATGTTAATTGTTAGACTACTCGTTAGCTAGTGGCCGAGACTCGGCTACTGAGAGGCCAAATGAACTGCCGAGTCGTGGACAGTTCTAAGTGCCGAGGAGCCAAATGAGTTGCCGAGACTCGGTTACCGAGTGGCCGAGCTGTGGACAGTTCCAGTTGCCGAGGGGCCGAGAGTTGACAACTTTTCGGCCACTAGCTGTCCACAGCTCGGCCCCTCGACAGCCGAGTCTCGGCTTCTTTTCGTCAGCTCAGTGTTAAACTTTCGACAGGCCTGTACTGTAGCTCTGTCCAGAATCCAGTCGATCAGAGGCACCGTGTTCAGTAACTGCGCAGTCTACTGGTTGTACATTTATCCGCTAATATCCAACACTCTCTCAATTGGCAGTAGCAAAACATTAGAAACAAATGACAATATACAGTACAGGCCTGTCGAAAGTTTAACACTTTAGTGCCTAATTAGTGCCGACTCGGTAGCTCGTCTCGGCCCCTCAGCAGTTATGTCTCGGCCAATAATAATCTACAGGTCGGCACCTTTTCGGCAGCTACTGTCCATCGCTCGGCTGTTTTTCGGCCACTTTTCGGCTGCTCGGCTCCTCTGTCCTTTTTTGGCCGCTCGACCCCTCGATTGTTAGCTAGAAAACATCAGTTTAGTAAACATGGCTGCAATTACGCGTATATCGTCATATATTTACAATAGAAAAATAATTTCTACGTTGAACCCAGTTTGATTTTTTTTTCATTATTCGCATAAACATCGGTTTTTCACATCGCGCATGAATACCATTTCTGGTTTTTCCCTAACTGACCTATTTTTAGCTATCTGTTTTTATCTCACAAAACCACGTACATACTTCGATATTTCCTTCTTTTTTTCAAGTTTTTTTCACGTTATAGCAAAATAAATATTTTTTCAAAAAATAAAAAATATTTACAACACCTATTGAATTCCTATGATGAACTCATTGTAGAAAATCTAGAACATTAGGCAATTCCCGTGACCTACTTTTATCAATCTTTTTTTAACATTTAAGCCATCACATTTTATAGTGTTATTTAATTAATTCTACATTGAAAATGAAAGAAAAAATATTGAATTTTAAATAAATAAATAAATAAATAAAATATTTGTTTCGATTTTTATTGTATACTTAAAAATATTTCCATCGTCAGGGTGTTCTAAACGCTACACGGCACACTGCTTGCGGGCCACTGCCATACAAGCTATGAGCGATGCCAGTTTTGAGACCAGACAGATAATGTTTATGAGCGGTAATGGAATCGGAATGAGGCTTCTGTCAGGAGCTACTCTTGCGACTGTTTGACCATTAAAAAACATGCTTTAAGTTCGCTTCTTTCATCAACTGTCACTGGTTATACTTCTGCCGTAATTCCCTCTGCCTCTGACCATGCTTCTTCTTCTCTACCAGCAACTGATAATCACGTGATGGTTCCATGCTCGGACCTGTGCACAACACAGTCCAACAAAACGTCGCGCATTGATGTTTCCAATACCCTGTCATCCATACAATCGGGATTTTTGACAAATTCAACGTTTAATAGTTGTACTTTAACAATCAATATGAATTTGTAACTTTGTTTGTCTATTCGAATAAAATTGTATGAAATATTCTTTTGTTTCCAGCGTACTATTTTTTAAACCGTCTATTACGTCACACAATCAGTGAGAAGGCGGGAATTATTTTGATTGACATATTGGCTGTTCCCAAAATGTTTACATTGCCGACAGATTCGGTATATACCGGTTTTTCTTTCTTATTTGTATGACGCAATCGAGAAGTTTGTAAAAAGAATGTTAGGAAAAATATTGTAAATATAAGAATTGACTGTCATTTTTTCCTGGGTTATCAAGGAATGAACCAGATTTTAAAACTAGCAAATCTAAAATGAACTGCAGTTCATCAGATTTGCTAGTTTTAAAATCTGGTTCATTCCTTGATAACCCAGGAAAAAATGACAGTCAATTCTTAAATATTAGAGAAAATCTTGAGATTATCTAACACTAAAGTAAGTCAAAGAGAGATCAGTAGGAAAATTAGCAGAGAGGATTATATAAAATATACTAAATAAAACTCCGTTTGTTCGATATTCTTTTGTCTTTGTACCGAAAGGTGATGGGGGTCATGTATTGAAGCCATGTATCTGATGATGACAGGGAATTAACAGATTAGAATTTAGACACATGGTGTTTACCTGTATAGGTACATTTAATGACTAAATCAAAACTGCGATGGCAGTAGTCTAGCTTATTTTTTTTTAAATCCCGCTCCATAATGGAATATCAAAGATTTATGCCATTCTGGAAAAAATATTACATATGTATCTTTTCCACCGTCCATTTATTGAATGTTTTTTTATTTATTTATTTATTTATTTATTTATTTATTAACTTTAAATTAATTTAATTTGTACTTAAAGTCCTTATCGTTACCTAATAATATATTTTGTTTAAATATTATATGTATCAGATGTAAATTGCTCGACCACTGGTTAGCTAGTGGCCGAAACTCGGCTACGGAGAGGCCGAATGAACTGCCGAGCCGCGGACAGTTTAAAGTACCGAGGAGCCGAGTGAGTTGCTGAGACTAGACTACCGAATAGCCGAGCTGTAGTTTTCCACAGCTCGGCCCCCTCGGCAGCCGAGTTTCGTCAGCTCAGTGCTAAAATTTCGACAGACCTGTACTATATATATATATATATATATATATATATATATATCTCAAAGAAATCGTATTTATAGAGAGTAAAACAAACACACACAAATATATATCGCGCGTTCGTGTGCGCGCTCTCTCTCTCTCTATATATATATATATATGATTTAATGATTTATTTGAACAACACTGATGATAAAATTGTTATTTTTGTTGATATTTTTAATTATACTTTTCATTTACTTTAATAACGAGGCATACGTTTTAACACTTGCATATATAATACAGAAGAAAACACTTAAACTTCGGCTTTAACAACATTTTTGTATCACTTACCGTTAAATTTATCTGATATGATGAATTACATCTCCAAAACAACATTGGGTTATACCCAACCTTGTACATAACTGATTGGTTACTTTCATGGAGTACAGATATACCATTTATATAGCGCCAACTTCCGGAATGCGTTTTAAGATCGATCTACAAAAATGTTAATTAATAACAAAGACATTTGTAAAATGAAATTATAAGGATATAAACTTAATTTCAAAATAGTCGAAAAAATTAATTTATGGGCATCACCAACAATACCCCCAAGACCTGATCAGAATTGGCTGATACTCGTTTATTGTCATAGTTGTACAACGTTAAATCCAAACGTAAACTTGCTACTTTTTCTATTTACGCTGTTTTTATAATGTATGTAATTATTCTAGTATAAGAAAATTAACACAAAACTATTTAATGAAGCGTCGGTATGATTTAATTAACTAAATAGGACCTTACGTCCCAGTCAGTAATATTTTACTTATATCGAGACGTCACCAGCTATAAGTGAAGTTAGTGGAACTAATTGTGACCTTTTTAATGCGAAAAAGGGCAATGTCCAGGAAATTGTTTTAGCGTGGCATGCATTACAGTGGCACGGATAAGTTTTCCTCCAAAGGACTTCTATTTCTAAGTTCCGAGTGCTTGGTGAAAGAACATTAAGTACCAATTTCGAAGTCTTGGTCAGACCCAGCCGGGGTTCGAACCCTGACCTTCAACAAACAAAGCAAGCACTCTAATAACTGAGCTACAGTAGCGGTAATAAAGCGTCATAATCTTTTTTAAACAGATGATAAAAATTTTAATCGTTCAGCAACTGTGAGATATTTGTGAGATTTTCTAAATGACGATCGTTGAGCTGCTGTATCATACTTGAATTAGTATGTGAATTTTAGTTAAATCTTAATTATCGATTTTGACTGCATTATTGTAAATATTGAATTATATAATATGTGAATTGTTTAAAGTAAAATCTGTGATTAAATTTTACCAAACATTTTCAAGATGATGAATTCAAAAAAGAAAAGGAGAAAACCCTTGACTTTATACAATGAGGATATTTTTTTTTCTCTCGAAAGACGTTTAAATTTGTTTCTTCTGATTACTTGAAATTTTAATAGATCTACAAAGAAAAAAACTATACAAAAGTTATGAATTTGTTTAAGCAAAAGAAAATGTTGATCCGGAACCATTTGAAGTCTTAATAAAATGTTGTTTCGGAAGAAAAACAAATTAAAAAAAAAAAACCACAACTATTACACGTGTTTCTACTTACTGATGAATTTGTCTCTTCAAAGTCGTTATAGGTAAAGTCAGATTGCCAGAATACTGTTCTTCCTATTTGAAAGTTTTCTGTAAATAGAATAAACAAACAAATCTTTGAATAGTGCATCGTTTGATAACTGAGATTTTTAGGTAATGGATATTTACGTCTCACCAGGATAATTTCACTTATAATGGTGCGGTCAGTTCAGAGTTGGAAAAAACTGAATTTTATATGAAATAAGAAAATAAAAAAATACCGGCGTATGTCTAGTATATAAGAAAAATTAATAAAAACGACCGACGTTAACGTCTACTATGACAGGAATATCAATGAAAACAACAGGTGTTTACGTGTACCATGAATGGAAAATCAATAAAAACGACTGACGTTTACGTCTTCAAAAAAAGGAAAATCAATTAAAACGACTGGCGTTTACGTCTTCAAAAAAAGGAAAATCAATTAAAACGACTGGCGTTTACGCCTAGCATGAAAGGAAAACCAATTAAAACGACTAGCGTTTACGTCTAGCATGAAAGGAATATCAATTAAAACGACTGGCGTTTACGCTTAGCATGAAAGAAAAATCAATAAAAACGGCAAGCGTTTACGTCTACAATAAAAGGAAATGTCGATAAAAACAACAAACGTTTACGCCTAGCATGAAAGGAATATCAATTAAAACGACTGGCGTTTACGCCTACTGTCTGATTCACGTCTGCCGTATCACTACTTTTTTTCATGCCATCTTAGCTGGAGTATAAAATGCAGAGCTTTTTAAAATCCTTACGGGGATTTAATATGGTAAAACACACAAACACTCATTCCAAAAATACATCGCTTTAATAATCATGCGGGTTAGGGTAGAAAATTCTGGAATAGTCCATTCGCCTGTGGGTAAGATCGCTATTGTTAGAACCACAGTATATTCCCTTTTGCTGTCAAGCTATTACCTGGCGACCGAAAATGAGAAAGTCGGTCATGCGCAGTTCTATTTTCTTAACCTGCATGATTTTTCAGCGATGTATTTCCGGAATGAATGTTTGTGTGTTTTACCAAATTAAATTTCCGTAAGAATTTTAAAACGCTCGGCATTTTATACTCCAGCTAAGATTGCATTATTTTGGTGTCAGTTAATTACAACAAAATGCATACGTCATAACGGTATGCGACATGCTACAAAATTTTTTGATATCTCTTCTAAAACTTTGAAAAACTAGTGCTACGGAAGACGTGAATCAGACAGTACCATGAAAGGAATATCATTTAAAACGACTGGCGTTTTCGTCTAGCATGAAAGGAATATTAATTAAAACGACTGGCGTTTACGTGTAGCATGAAAGGAAAATCAATTAAAACGACTGGCGTTTACGTCTAGCATGAAAGCCAAATCAATAAAAACGACTGGCGTTTACGTCTAGCATGAAAGGAAAATCAATTAAAACGATTGGCGTTTACGTCTAGCATGAAAGGCAAATCAATAAAAACGACTGGCGTTTACGTGTAGCATGAAAGGAAAATCAATTAAACGATTGGCGTTTACGTCTAGCATGAAAGGCAAATCAATTAAAACGACTGGCGTTTACGTCTAGCAGAACGGAAAATCATTAAAAAGGACTGGCGTTTAAGTTTACTTTAAAAGGAAATTCAATAAAAACGACCGGCGTTTAAGTCTAGCATCTTACATGTAAAAAAAAACAGTCGACGCATCTTCTTATGTAATATTTGGACAATGCAAGTAAATATTAATTGTTGTTTTCATACGCAATAGAATTTGATTACAAGCTTCTCCTAAAGATTTCATAAGATATAAAATTTTGATTTGGACATAGACTGGTATGTTTTTGTTTTATTTATAATATATACCAGTAAAATCAATTTATACTTAAAGATGTTGGAAGATGTTTTGACCCTAGGACCTACCCTGGACCATCCAGGTTCCAAGACAAAATACGATATACCACATTGATTTAAATTGTGCAGTATCCGTTGACACAATAATGTAATCCGAAATATTTCTTTGGTAGATGGTGTTTTATGTTTCATCAGCAACATTTTTTGATTTAAAAAATAACAATAATCGTATACATTTTAAGGATTAATCCCGCAGGTATCCAAAACTTAGTAGGCAGTACTTTGTGCATTCAGAAAATGTATCTTGTGGCAAAATTATCAGTCGCCTTAATTTTAAAAAATTTATTCAAAACTAAGATTTGTTCCCTCATAGCTGGATCTGGATTCATTTAATTTTGAAACTTTTGATTAATTAATTTTCAAATGTTTAGATGATCTTTTTTTTGTCATCTTTTTCGGCCTGTAGTGTCTTTGAACAGGAATGAATTTCCGTAATAATGAACAAATATGGCACATCAAAATTAAACAGGTATTTACTTGCAACAACATAATGCACCAGACCATTTCAAGACAAAAAAATTAAGAAAACGATCTTTATTCCCGCTGAGTGTAAAATGCTGATATAATTTCAATATTACCTGAATATGTAATAAAAAAGAAACATACCGTCATGCAAAGAAAAGCTTGACCCATTCTTTGTCAATAGGATGATTTGGTCATCAGAACCATTCGGATGAGGTCCAGTTACGAAGAAATAGCGATCTTCTAAACCATTTTCGCTTAAATATAATGTGTTGTTACTGAAACAAAAAAAAAGATAAATAATTTTTACCAATTTTTATTAATCAGTTGTGACAAATGAAGTAAATAAAAATAGATGCGGTTTTTAAACACATGTAAATATAAAAATTGCCTTCGGTAGATTGTTAGAAATCTGAAAGTATTAACAAAATCCAAGTCGCGAAATTTATTTTTTGTCAACATGCGTTTAAAGAAAAGTGCTAATTAAAAAATTCAATGTTAAAACGACTTTTATTTTGGTTTGAAAGTTTTGCAATATGCAGACCTAACCGTTTATCACTAGCCGACCACGAGGGAAATTGAAAACAATCGAAAACATTTTACAATAGACACTTTCCGGCTTCATGATCACAGGGTTTTTACCCTCAGCTGGATATATATTTAAAAGAAAGAAAAAATGGACATGATATGGAAAAGTGAACCTCAATCCAGTATTTAAAGGGAGATCAACCTCTTCAATATGTCCCTTGTAAAGGTCAATTATATACCGGCAAAAAAAGGACATATACATTGTTGTTTAATTTTAGATAATAAGTGTTGAAATTGTTGGTTTTTTTAAAAAACGTCTCGTTAAATAAAATAATCTGTTCTATTGAAATTAATTTTAAATTAAACTTTAATCATGTCGAGACGATTATGTACAGTACAGACCTGCCAAAATTTTCACACCGAACTAACAAAAGTAAAAGAAGCTGGAATGCCGGATACCAGATGTTGACTGTTAGTTGCCTAGAGGCTACTTTTAATTTTTATTTATATTATTTTATTATTATTAAGACTATCGGTAGCTTGAGTTATCAACAGCTAATTCGCCCTTTTGGCAGCAAACTCTAGTCACAAGTTAACGAATAGTCGACAAGCTTACGAGTGGTCGAGTAGTTATTCCCTCTTTAACTAGTTTCTTAATGGTCGTGTAGTATATTCCTCGTTAGTTATAAGCCCATGGACTGCACATAAAGCAGAAAAAGTTAGAAAATAATAAGAATCAAATTTGTCAAGTGGTCGAAAAGCTATGAAGAGATAATTGGATACCGAAAGGCTGCAGAGCTATAGCTAACGAGGTGTCAAGATGAGCTGTCGCTTTGGCACTTTTAAGTAAACTTAGTGTTTAACTTTCAACAGTATTGTACTGTAACTAATAAATTGCCATTGCAAATGCATTCTAAAGGCGTAATAAGAAATTGTGAAACAAATAAATGTACCTCTAATATGGCGCAGAGATTGAGAAACACGATATTTAACTTAGAGCCACAATATTTCTCCTTAGATAAAATCCGACCCTTCTTAGTTCGGTCACTCTTGAGTTTTTTTCTTGGTATTTCAGATATCTTTCAAATAAATAATGTAGGCAGATATAATGCTACTTTACCTGATACTAACTGAACCGGCGTTTAAACGGACGGCCGAGAAGGGAGTGGAAGAATGACATCTCTCTTGCGTCATCCACGATAAAACATTCTTCGTTGAACTAGTTGTGTTAAAAGTAATTCCGCCAAGTAGCCTTCCAAGATTATCATTAAAAATGACCGTTAGCTAAAACGAGAGAACATATTAATTTTTATTGAATATTATGACTTTACTCCTTCAGACTTCATGCTCGATCAGCTGGACAGAACCGAAGTACAAAAACCTATAAAAAAAGATATAACTTAATTAAAAAACCCTTATTCTTAATCATTTTGGAATCTTTATTTATAAACATATTGCAAAGCATATTGCATATCGTTTTGTAAAACAAAATTAAACTGTTAGTTAATCTGATTCTCACCTAGCTAAGAAAACCAGAAAATGAAATAATTATTTTAATACCGACGGTTAGTGTTAAGATTTGTTATGCCCAAGACAAGATTATTTCACTTACAATTAGGCGATAGGTTAAGGTTTGGTTGAGAAAAACGGAGTGATCGGAAAAACTACCGACCATAGTCCAACCCTAGAGATCGTCTAAAGGAGATTTGAATCTAGGCGATGAATAGCGCTGTAATCCGTCAGCGCGTTCGTTGAACCAATTAACCACCGGAAGAAACTAATTCGACGGCTAATGTCAACGGTGTTTACATTAACCCTCGGTCGTTGAAATCCGATTTTAATGTGTTTTTTTTTTATTATTATTATTATTTCTCGACATTATTGCAAGTATAGCGCTGCAGATACTGCAAAAACCTTTAAGTTTTATTTATTGATGTCAAACTTGAATGATAGCACGTGTAAATGTAGCCATTGATAGCACGTGTAAATGTAGCCATTGACAGCACGTGTAAATGTAGCCATTGATAGCACGTGTAAATGTAGCCATTGACAGCACGTGTAAATGTAGCCATTGATAGCACGTGTAAATGTAGCCATTGACAGCACGTGTAAATGTAGCCATTGATAGCACGTGTAAATGTAGCCATTGACAGCACGTGTAAATGTAGCCATTGATAGCACGTGTAAATGTAGCCATTGACAGCACGTGTAAATGTAGCCATTGATAGCACGTGTGAATGTAGCCATTGATAGCACGTGTAAATGTAGCCATTGATAGCACGTGTAAATGTAGCCATTGACAGTACGTGTGAATGTAGCCATTGATAGCACGTGTAAATGTAGCCATTGATAGCACGTGTAAATGTAGCCATTGATAGCACGTGTAAATGTAGCCATTGATAGCACGTGTAAATGTAGCTATTGACAGCACGTGTAAATGTAGCCATTGATAGCACGTGTAAATGTAGCCATGATAGCACGTGTGAATGTAGCCATTCATATTTATACATTTTGTGACACACAGGTATCGTATATGTGTATCCGATTGAATCTTTGAAAACGGATATATGTTCAAGAGAGAAAAAAATCTAAAAATAGAACTTATTACAAATTTTAATAAAATGAAAGGCAAATCAATAACCTTTTTTTGTTTATTTAAACGACAAAAAGTGACTGTATTGTATTGACAGATAACACGGCAAATTCATTTCATCTTCATTTTTTGTTTGAAGAGCGTAACGGTTTCCTTTGTGACAATAATGGCGCGTTAATAAATAATTTAACTAAATTGTAAACTAACATAAAATAATCAATATACTTATAAACCATTTAAAATAATCCGTTGAAATTGTAAATTTACACAAGGATTTGTTTAAAATAGACATGTGAGATTTTATTTATCTAATAAGATATAAAACTTTATTATATTTTATATATTTGGGGATCTGTATGAATGATGAATTATGTCTTCTTGTCGTTCGATCCCGTATTTATGCAAAGTCCAAAACACAGATAAATATAAAGATACATAAACTTTGAATTTTTATACTTTAACCTGAAATTCATTAAAATTGTGGTCAGAAAATAGGTTTTAATGTTGTTTAACGTTGCATCAGCAATTGTTCAGCTATTCGCAAAGCAAGACTTTTTGGATTATCTTAAAACAAGTTTGGTTTTAATGTGCGAGTGTGTATTATGCTCTGCCTTGTACCAATCGATATTCTGTTCCCTTAAAACTAGGTACCATTTGCAAACAAAAACACAAGAACACTGACACTGGTTTAACCAATCGATATTCTGTTCCCTTAAGACTAGGTACCATGTGCGAACAAGAACACAAGACATATTTCAAACACTGACACTGGTTGAACCAATCGATATTCTGTTCCCTTAAGACTAGGTACCATGTGCGAACAAAAACACAAGAACACTGACACTGGTTGAACCAATCCATATTCTGTTCCCTTTAGACCAAGAACCATGCGCGAACAAGAACACAAGACATATTTGAAACACTGAGACTGGTTGAACCAATCGATATTCTGTTCCCTTAAGACTAGGTACCATGTGCGAACAAGAACACAAGACATATTTCAAACACTGACACTGGTTGCACCAATCGATATTCTGTTCCCTTAAGACTAGGTACCATGTGCGAACAAGAACACAAGAAATATTTCAAACACTGAGACTGGTTGAACCAATCGATATTCTGTTCCCTTAAGACTAGGTACCATGTGCAAACAAGAACACAAGAAATATTTCAAACAGTAAAAGACAGACGCATCACTACATATGAAATACCCTGCTCAAAAAATGGGATCCGGAGGCCGAGTAATCAGAGCATTGACTAATAGTTTTATAATCTCTTGTATCATACTATTTTTCGCCGCCAAGATTAGTTAATTATCGGGTTGAATTCAAGTTTGAAAAATGTTGTTATTTTGCATCCTAATAATGTGGTTTCATCACTGTCTTTAAACCTACAGCATTTATAAACCATTATTACTCTCTTGCACCTAGTAGCTTATTAAAAATGATACATAGTGATAATTTTACAAAATGCTCGTAAAAACTTTTTTTGTTATATATATATATATATATATATATATATATATATATATATATATATATATATATATATGTGTGTGTGTGTGTGTGTGTGTGTGTGTGTGTGTGTGTGTGTGTACGCTTTAAATCACCCGATCACCAAGGCCCTAAACTAAATTGAATTATTCAGTCTAATTTTGACGTTAAGTCACACGAGAGTCGTTTTTCCCTAACAATTGCAAAATAAACACCTTTAACTACAACTTTTCAGTGACAATAATGTTAAATTTATGACATATATCCATGTTCCTTACACGCTTTGGGTGAGGATCCTGCCACTGGTCGATCTGGTCGTTTCTATTGTAATAATCAGTGTTAACAGTCTGATTCTCTAAATACCATACATCTACAAAACTCATACTTGACTGCTCTTTTAATTTTACGACCACTACAGAAACTGAAATATTAGAAATATAAAAAATGTTACATATTTTACGTGGTTTCTCGAAATTTTTCAAAGGTATTGTGAGAATTTTAACATGTTTTAAAAACAAATTTGTCAATTAACCGTTATTTTATTATTAGGACCGTGTGTGTGTGTGTGTGTGTGTGTGTGTTTCAATAAATGCATTATTTGTACGCGAGATTTATCTGCAAGATGCACAATTAGACCACTTCAAAATCCAGGATAAATCTCTTTCTATTGTTTGCATAATACGTAATTATTAGGCAAATGAAAAATCACATATATAACATCTATTTCCTATGTTTCAAATTTGAACAAAAATGAACATTTATAGCTTTCTGCCTTTTTAAAGTAACGAGCGAGTGAGTAATGGTGTTTAATGTCCCAGTCAAGAATATTTCATTTATATCGAGACTCCCAAGCTTTAGGCCAATGTGCAGAAATTTTGCCAGTGCGTTGCGCTGATGGCATTGTACAGCAGGGTTCTTTATAGTGCCACACGGACCTTGTTTATTTTAAGTTCCCATCCGAAAGGACCCTGACTTTCATTTCGTAATGCCGAGTGCTTGGCGAAAGAACGGTCACTCCCCACTTTAAAGTCATGAGTCAGACCAAGTCGGGTTTCGAACTAACGAGCTCCCACCTACGAAGCGAGCATTCTACCATTTTTAAATTAATGACAACAATCTGATTTTGGAAGGGCATACCGAATATAATTTTCATTCTTTTACAACCAAGGACCTTCCATACCTTATTTCATTCGAATTAGCTCATTTATTTTAGAGGTGTCATAGTGCATTTTTTGAATGAATTTTAACGATAGATTAAAAAAAATTGCATTATAACAGATAAGAAAATTAACGTTTACGGACGCAAGCACGTACAATGCAATAAGCTTACCTTGGCTCTGCCAGATTAGCTGTATTTTTTTTTATTGATAAATATTTTTAAAAAACGGATTTTGTTTATTTCAAATAGAATTTTCAAAGAAGAATCAAGTTATTGACACGGATATTTAAACAAGAATTCCACGGAATTAAATGTCTCGCCTGGTTAGTTTTTGACTTTAACATAAACTTTTACATTTTGACACGCCGCCGCCGACACCGGAAAAATAACACACAAGTCTCGCCTTATGGCGATTCCAGGCTCGAAAAAAATAATAACATATGTTAAATAAACACATTTTGGTACTGTTAAGAACCTAACTTTATTTAAAAAATTGTGTCAAACAACTATAACTAAAATTATATAACATTTTCAAATACAGTTCTAGTAACAAAGAGTTGATTGAACTTAAATATATTTAAACAAAATCGTTTAACACTTAAACATTATTGGAGAGTTAATATCCTTTAAATTCAAAAAAAAGAAACAATGGATTTAGCGATCAAATTATTGTAGGCGGTCAATGTTTACTAAAAAAATTTCCTTTATTATTTAAACCATGGGCTGAATACTAAATACTTATAACAGTAGGTTTCACATTGTAAATCTAAAACAAATGCATAATTAAATCATTTCTCATTTTTAATTAAAAGGTAGAAGGATTATATTCTATTTTTTCACTGAAAGCCATGGCGTCCAGGGATTAAATTTTATAATTTATTTCAAACACAAAAAAAATAATTTTATGTCTTGCAAATTGAATCCCTACAAAATAAATATTATTGATTAAAAAATCCCATGTAATATAAAGTCTGAAATCGCCCACCGAGCTGTTACGAACAGAGAATTACAGAGAGTGGTTTTTGATAACTAATTAAGACAAGAAATGCGTCAAAGACTAAACGACTGGATTGGTGAAATGCTATAAACTGCGGAAAAGGGTTTAAACTAACTTAACAATATGTAATGCAAATCTTTAATACAATTCGTCTTCTCTGTAAAACAGTTCAATAATCCAAATTTCTAAAGCACGAAAAAAGGAAAAAAATTGAAACTATTCAATTAAAACAGGTGCATACCACAAGGCAAGACCTTTTTACCATTGTCAGGAAAATCAAATTCAAAACTTCCTTCCGGAAATAAACTTCTTCAATAAATATATATTGATCATATTTATCATATTTTATCCAGTCTTTCATTTATAACATAAATGTCATAATGCTGGTTTTTTTCAATCAATAGTTTTACATCAATTTATAGTTTTTGTCGAGCCTGGCAACGTTATAAGGCGAGACTTAGGTGTTACTTTTCCAGGGTCGGCGACGGCGGCATGTCAAAATTGTAAAGTTTATGTTAGAGTCCTTATCCTTCAAACTAATACTGTTATTTCAATGAAATTTGCAACACATTTTAATCATGCAATTAAATAATGATAACGGGAGTATATAAGCTGATGTTTAAACTAATTTTGGGATAAAAACTTGCTTTTTTAACGAAAAAAGGGAATTTTGAGAAAATCTGAAAGTTTATGTTAAAGTCAATATCTCTTAAGCTAAAACTGTTATTTCAATGAAATTTGCAACACCGTTTAATCATGCAGTTTAATTATGATTACATAAGAATGAGCTAATGTTTTACCTCTTTTGGTCATACAGCTGACCATTATTAAGTCACAATGCAATTTCCGTTTATCGCCTACGATATATTTATAAGCATTTGTGTTCATTTATGCATGTTTGTGGAGTGGAGTAATTGGTTTACAACCCAGTTGTGTTCCCACCCGAAGAGTAACATTTTAGAAAAGACATAATTTAGCAGTTTTCGAATTCCTTTTATTTTCGCGCAAACTTGCAAAAGAACAAGGGGAAAAAGCGAATACAATATTTTGACATACTAGTAATTTACATGTGATGGAGATTTTACAGACTATCCTGAACCGCCAAATTTCAAATGATGATAATCTAGAAAATCCCCCGATTAACAATTTATTTAAATTACCTGTAAAGCCGATTAAGAGAAAACTCTGGAAACATATTATCCATATTGAATCCCGCATTATGAAAAACAAGATCTAAAACCGTGAAACGTTTTTGGTAGATATAATCTGTAAAGAAACAAAAGCAGGATTATGTAACAAAAGCAATGGAATTGTATGAATTATTCAACATACATTTTTAAATGTTCAGATGAATGCTTGTTAGATGGTGTTTAAAATTTAAACAAAAACTGGTTGAATCATTAATACTGGTTTGATAAAGTAGAGTTTGATGTAACTGATGAATAGCTCGATTTAACGATTTCATTCAAACATGATTTTACATTGATTAGAAATAATTGTTCATCTTATATAACATTAGTAATTGTTTATTGATACCGTTAACATACTGTGTCGTTATGAGAATTAAACTGATGAATTAACATATAGAACCTAATGTTTCCGATTTGAATTAAAAATCAGAAGTGTCAAGTGCTGATTTTGAAGATATTATTTTAATAGAAATTCAAAATCAGCACATGGCAGACAAAATAAAGAATTTTTTTACTTGACTAACCTCTATTTTCTCTGTCGATTCCTAATATTTATCATTTGATCTTATTTATTCATATTGACAAGTTACTTAACAGAAAAGACTCGATTTTTTAAAAAATAATTTTTTTTTGCTGTGATAATTAAACAGATAAATAACATTAGCTTTATTCGAATTAATTACTTGTAAAATCAAAAAGCAAGAATTCCTCTTGTCCCGAGTACTCAGACTTAAAAACAATGGAACAAAACACTTTAGTGAATACTTTTTTTTTGGAAAATTGTAAAATTTGAGAGGTTGTTTTCAATTCAGCAAAAAGATTTATTAAACGATATTTTCCAACCGCTCTGTCCATAGACAACAGCTTTTCGTTAGATATTGAGCTGGTAAGTTGTTTTCAATGCGGTCTTCTTAAACAACAGATTTTTAAACCTATATATCTGTTGAGCCCTTTACTAGTCGAATAATAAATAAATATACATTTGATTTGATTTGATTGCTCATTAATATAGGATGAAAGTAATGGAAGGACCTCTTTCTCAATGAAAAAATTGTTTTCAATGCGTCTTTTTAAACGACATATTGTTAAATCTAACAAATTAATTGGGCCCTTTATCCTAGTCGAATGATAAATAAAATACAATTATTTTGTTTGATTGGTCATAAATAAAGGTACAAAGTATCGATTAATGGAAGAGCCTCTTCCTAGACGAAAACAAAATTACGCTCGAATACGATAATACAAAAATGTCTACATAATGAAACACTGGACCTAAGTTATCCGAGATAAAGATTATTTTTGCGCAAGATATGCGAATGATATGGTCTGCCTTATATTCGCTCGCGCTGAGGACGAGTTTATGTTGGTTGAGTTGATAGCTCATCGAGTTAGTATGCCGCAGACAACGTAAGTTTGATGTTTTCTTCTTTATAAATGTTAAAATATTCCATGTCAAAACAATACGAAAACAGTAAAACCATTTTGCAATAGAACTTGGAAGTCATCGGTCGTCATTTTAAGTGTTTTTTTTTTTTTTTTTTTTTTCTTGTATTTTAAATGTCATATTGGTTAAATTCTCAAAAGTGTTATCATACACACCGTATATACACTGGTAATGCCCAAAAAGCCGACCTTCTAATACTCGGTCGTTTCCGACACCGTTCGTAATTTCCCGGTGACCAACTGATAACGTACATGTTGTTCAGATGCTAATAATCGATATATAAAAACCTATATGCTACATATGGTTTTGACAAAACTGTGATATTTCGGTTGCCATGAAACTTTTGTTTAAAGTCAAAATGGTACACTGGGTAATTTAACAAAATAGAAATGAACAATAAAAATGTTAGTTTTATAAAAATGACAAATTGAATTGATTGAAAAGTGAACGGGATGATACTTGGTGTGCAAAGAAAGCCAACTAAATTAGGTACCTAACATGTGAAATACATATTTTAATATGTTATGTAACTTTATATTTTAACAGATGTTTTGTTGACTTCAATTTAGTGGTAAAGATAATAGTATTTTTAGTCATTGCGATTAAACTAAGAATGACCATTCGCAAATTGAATGAAACTCAAAGCATTTAATGATAAATTTCCGAATGGCCATTGTTTGTTTTACCACGACAAATAACACTACTATTTTTTTTATTTCTTATATTTTCATTTTTTATACAATGTATTTTTCTACAAAATTACCGCTTTAGGTTGTTACAAAGCGGATGAACATCAAAACGCTAATGTTTCTGTTGACATGAAAAAATATTACAAACGAATCAACTTTTGCTTAATTATTATTTTTCCAGAAAACAATTTAATTTTAAAAATTTAAAATTTCATATTAAACCCGAACATACAATTTGAAATATAAATTTGTAAGAATACCTGCCTGAACTGATGAGAGAGTGTTGTTGGGTTCAACGTTATTAGGCAGGGAACCAAAAGTGGTGATCTAGAAAATCTTTGTGATTTCCAAGTTTAATGTCAAATTGGTGATCTAGAAACCGGTTGACACACAGATTGTCAATATAGCCGGAACTTCTTTCTATAGTTTTTAACGGGTGATAACAAACAATGCTAAACAATTAAAGAGGTATATAGGTAAAAATAATATAATTTTAAATGTTAAATGATAACTGACTTTTAAATTAGAAAAAGCCACAAACATTAAAATTATTAAAATACATGTACAATGTAGTACATTAAGCAATCCAGACGATACAGCATAAAACACAAGCAGATAGAACATGGGGAAGGATTAGATAATAATAATAGTAATAATAATAATACAGCAATGTGTGCATATAAAAAATCTCGACTAGTCTTTTAATTTACATATACAGAATGACAGTGTATACTATTAGCATTTTCGTATTTAATTGTTTGATCATTACTTGTCTATTTTCACATGACTCTGATAGCGTCCTTTCGACGAATAATAATAATAATAATAATACTGAGGATTTTAAATTAGACCTATTGGTATTGAACTTAAAGACTTATATCAGTAGACACACTCAAGAGATCAAAACTCAGATTGTAATATTCTTTTATCTTTAAACGATTATTTAATATCATTTTCAGTTAGATAATTGAAATCCTTTATCAGTAATTAAATTATCTCAAAATAATCAAACTCGTTAAACGTTCTGTTTGTAAGTCATATCAATCATCTGTAATCAACAGGATGTTACCTAAATATAAAGTCGCTATGAAACCCAACAAGAAGACACTGTCATTCAGATCCCCTGCTCTATTAACTTTCTATTTTCCACCAATATTTTCAGTGATAACAACTTCTATTCAGTATCATGTTAAACTTTTAGAGTCTTTTGTTATCTTAACAACACATGATGAAAAGGCATCTTTAAGGATCCTTAAAGCCTCCTTAAAGCTCCCTTAAATGTCTCTTTAAGGACCTTTAAGGGGGCTTTAAGGATCCTTAAATATGCCTTTAAGGAGTCTTTAAGGACTCCTTAAAGATCCTTAATGTAACTGAAAGTTTAAGGATCTTTAAGGAAAAATTTATATTTTTCCTTTTTTTAAAAAAAGCAATGAAATATTATTTTAATAATTAACTTTTTTAAAATTTTATTTGAAAAAAAACTATTGCATGTATTAATTTTAAAAAAATAAAGTGATAATAAATTAATTTTTTATATCTTATTTTTTAATCTCAAGTTTTTAATTTTATTTATTAAATTTTATTAATTTTTATTCATTTATTACATTCTTTAGTCCAATTGGATGTTACTTAATTAAATGGAAATTACAAGAAATTTTATCATTAAACTTTTCATTTGGTATCCGCTCTCACTGGGAATCGAACCCTGGTCCCTCAAGTTAGGAGTCCATCACCTTACCTATGTAGCTATGGAAGAAATGATACTGAAGTCGATAATTATAAAATATGTCCCTAACAATATGCAAATGAGATCACGTGACTGAAAGAAAGCAAGTGGGACATTTTTCATTTATTTGTGAAAATTTTTCTTTTATTTCTTTTAAAATATCTCTTATATCAAAAGGATCAAAATAATTTTATTTATTTATTTTCTAAAAAAAAAATTCATATATGAGTTGCTGCAGTCATCATTTTTATCTATATATTTAACAATTGAACTGTTTTAAAATGGTATTCATTGTCAGTATGAAGGCAACAACTTTGCAAGCAAACGGAATAACGCGCGTTATATTTTCGTTAAATATTTTTTTTAAAAAATTCTTAATTTATTTTAAGAAAAAAAATCCTATCTATAACACATGCACATCGGGGGAGTCCAGTAGACGCAACAGCTGAATTTAAGACCGAGAACGACACATTATTAATCCGCAATATTTTTAATGTGGGGTAACAACGGGGAGTTTTGGTTTGAAAATTTATAGTGTTATCAGGTATTTTGATGGTATTTTCTCGAGTTTTCATTAACATAATGAATTTTTTTTAGAATATTGGATATAAATAATATGTATAAAAATGAATATCAACGATAAATGTGTTGTTATTTGTGGACTATATTTCAGTCGAAAATCAGGTGCACCTGTGTGGCCCCATTTCAATTTGCAAAGAAGTTTGGAGTAAAAGATTGCTGGCTAAATGTCGGAAATGAAATTTGTGAATCTGAAACGGGAAGGGGGTACTGTAGCTGAGGATAATTTTCAATGGCCAAGCATGTGGGTTTCGAATCTGTGATATGCGAGTAGACAGGGATTTACCGAGAGATTTTTTCTGGAATGTCGACATTGTTAGGTTGAGATTCACTCTTACATAATGTGCCGAGCTTAATAATCGGTATCATTCAAATGTAGACAGCAAAGCAGTGAGAAGTATACTTATTCTTTACGCCTAGTGTGGTGCAAATATCTCTCAAAAGTTAGAAAATTGCCGTTTTAAGGTCAGCAAGGAGTTGTGTAGTACTTAAACCATTATTGTACTTTTGAGGAGTTCCTATTGTATTCCTTGTAAATTGATTAAAAGCATGTAGATGATTTTTCAGTTTTTCCGATCAACAAACACAGCATGTGAAACGGACAATTTTCACTGGATGTGGCATACATGCGTGAATCTAATTCCATTTGAAATTTACATCACTTGAAATTTACATCCCGCGAGACACAAAATTGATTGACAAGTTGTACCATTACACATTGTCTCAAAATAATAGGGTATATAGCAGCTCTGTCAAGGTAGGAAGAATTTTTTAAAGATACGATTGTTCAAAATTTTTTTGTGGTTTGATGGTTTTGACTGATCTGTTGTTGTCTGTTCTTTCAACAGGCCATCAAAAACACCACTCTGTCTCTCACAATGTCAATATTACGGTGAATATCAGCCAGGTGCCTATATATGTTATCAAAATATTATTTTATCAATTTCTTTGATTTTACTCTGTAATATCTCGTAAATGTGTTTTTCAGTCTCATTTCGAATGTAAACAAATGTGACGTGACAGTCGTGTTTGTTTACCTACGATAATGTAGTTCCGGATTGTGTATTGCATTTTATATGTATTCATACACGGAGTGACAAAATTTTTTGGCATTCATTGTCAGTAATAATTACAACGGCTCTCAAGCTTGCAGCTATGGGAATTTCACAAGGCAAATGAAAATATAGAATTTTAATTGCATTAGATAAAATATGTGTTGATAGGAATGCATTCCAAAATTTACCTGTAATATACTTGTTTATCTAACATCAATCAGCAAGACGGTGTTTGATGATCAAGTGTATTAATCACTTAATTAATTAGGTTGATGACATCT
The DNA here is from genome assembly GCA_029721355.1 of Tegillarca granosa. Classification (NCBI taxonomy): domain Eukaryota; kingdom Metazoa; phylum Mollusca; class Bivalvia; order Arcoida; family Arcidae; genus Tegillarca; species Tegillarca granosa. The sequence continues at coordinate 18,716,157 of CM056602.1, read as the reverse complement.
GTTTTTTCTAACCCCTTTTACTTGAAAATTATAATTACTAAGTATTTATATGTAATAATTAGAGATGTAATTGATACAGAAGAAGCAGTATGTTAACTATACAAACAGCTTTTTCATTAAATAATTGGCCATAATGTCCAAAATAAATAAATAAATAATAAATAAATAAATAAATATGGTCTTTCCGAGTCTATTTTCAACAACAAAAAAAAAAATTAACAGTTAATTTTTTCTGGAATCTGCAGTACACATAATTTACTAAGGCACTAGTAATATCAACCAAACATTTCCGGTGAGAGAGAGAGAGGGAGAGAGAGAGAGAGAGAGAGAGAGAGAGATGATTACTTTGAGGGAGAGACAGATAAGGGGCATCAGCGGAAACTAAATATTTTAAAGAAGGAGATATTAGGAACTGAATATGCTAAGAGGGAGACAGAGTGAGAGAGAGAGGGGGGAGGGGTTCAGCGGAAACTGAATATTTTAGAGAGAGTGGGAGAGAGAGATAGTATCTACTTGTGTTTCAGAGAGAGAGAGGGGGTCAGCAGAAACCGAATATGAGAGAGAGAGAGAGAGAGAGAGAGAGAGAGAGAGATCAGGTACTGAATACTTTGAGGGACAGAGAGATAGAGGAAGATCAGCGGAAACTGAATATTTTAAAGAGAGAGAGAGAGAGAGAGAGAGAGGGTTCAGTGGAAACTAAATATTTTAGAGAGAGGAGAGAGAGAGATAGTATCTACTTGTGTTTCAGAGAGAGAGAGAGGGGGTCAGCAGAAACAGAATATGAGAGAGAGAGAGAGAGAGAGAGAGAGAGATCAGGAACAGAATACTTTGAGTGACAGAGAGATAGAGGGATTTCAGCGGAAACTGAATATTTTAAAGAGAGAGAGAGAGAGGGGGGGGGTTTCAGTGGAAACTAGATATTTTAGAGAGAACAATTGGAACCATTAGTGAATACATTGAGAGAGAGAGAGAGAGAGAGAGAGAGAGAGAGAGAGAGAGAGAGAGAGGGGAGGGAGAGAGAGAGATTATATGAGTATTAATATTCAGAGAGAGGGGAGAATATTAACTTTACCAACTCTTTTTGATTAGGAATTGAAATTATTCGAATTCCGATATCATCATGTGTCAGTTTCATAAATGTCAATTCAAGACACTAAAATGTGCTCTCTTAAAAATAAAATAAAATAAAATAATAAAATAAATAAAATAAAATAAAAAGATAAATGACATGCTTAGAAGAATATTTTGCAATTACTTTTATTTCTTTACTTAATTTATGTTTAAATATTTTAATATTAAAAATGTCGCTTAAAATCACTTCCGAAAACACCCTTTTATTTCCAACACCCACAGTTAAGGGTAAGGTAATCATTTGAACATGTTATTTGACTTTATAGTTATCTCCTACCTAAATAAGAAACTGCACATCAAAGTCAAAAGCCGCGCGTTAAATCACCTGGGATCTTTAATCAAACAAGTACCGCTGTATACAATTAACAAATACTGTTAATTACTTTATGCTTACTGCCGATGATTAAAACACGGGTTGTTTACCTGTACTGTGAAAACTGCACATTTGATCTCATTCATTTATGAATTAAGAAACAAGTATTATTAGGAAACTACATACGGCTCCTCTACACAAACTTTATGTAGAAATTAGAATTTAGACAGGCGTTATCTATGTCCTCTATGTCGTATAAATTATAAAAATTCAAAATATACTAAAAACAAATCATACTTTTTAACGGAATTAATGTAATTGCCATCGTTACATTAATAATTAAAAAAATCGAATTTTTCATGATGAGACATCTTTAAGGATCCTTAAAGCCTCCTTTAAGATCCTTAAAATTTCAGTTCCATTAAGGATCCTTAAAGAGTCCTTAAAGATCCTTAAAGGTGTTCTTAAAGATTCCTTAAAGATCCTTAAAGATGGAACGGCTTTAAGGAGGCTTTAAGGCACCTTTAAGGATCTTTAAGGACATATTTAAGGATCTTTAAGGATCCTTAAATATCCTTAAAGGAGGGGGGTTGGTCTTGTGCAATGACTGGAAAACTTTAATGTTTTAAAATGACATTTCATATTTTTATCAAATATCAACAATATCCATGAGTAGTAAACATTTTTCATAATTAACATATCGATAGAACTTGATTGTTTTACTTATGGTTTTTTTCAATTTTTGTTGTTGAATGCATATGTTAAAATATATAACATCATTCTGAAAAAAAACAGAAAATAATCAAAAAAGAAAATTTGTGTTATCATCATCACCAAGTTGTTGTTTGAAAAATTCCACATGTAATATGCTATTAACGAAAAAAATATATATATGTGACAATGTAATAATTACTCTTATATCTCACTTATTTTGCTCACTTAATGATATTCATTACAAGAATGTTCAACTGTATGAAAATTCATCAAGAGCAAGTTTTAATCATCAACATCAGCATCATCAACGCCATCATCATTAAGAAAATTCAACATCATCACAAGCATAAATTCAAAATCATCAGCAGCATAGATCATCAACATTACCATCAGCAGCAGTAGCATTATGATCATTATTCCCTTTTTCAAAAATATTTGTTTAATAAATAATAAATGTATATTTTTTTTCAGAAAAATAAAAACTTACACCAAAATACCCACCCAATATAAAGAACTCCATCAAAGATAACAATAAATTAATAATAGCCACAAAAAAGATTTTTCTCAAAAACAGTGTTTTCTTTTTAAAATTGACATATTTACCCCAAAAATACTGAACCACTTAAAAAACCATGTACACGTATATATGTTAAACTTCTTTTAATTATTTACATGATATCTAGAGTTTCTACAGAAAATCCTATAAAATAAAATGTACATTTTTCATATAAATATACATTTTTACTAAGAAATACTTAAATTGCAGGTTTTAAAATGTTGAAGAGAAATATGTGAACACTTTTAAAGTAATAACACTATTTTTTTTTGGTATGTATTTATTATTATTAACTTGCTATTCTTAAATCATAATATAAAACATGTAGCAAACCTTAACGCAAAAGGCTAACATTGTGTTCTAGATGGGTTTTCTGGGCAATAAATTATGTAAATACATATACACATGTTTAAAAATAAATTAAATAATAATTTCTTTATATCAAAATGAAAAATTCTGAAGAATTTTAATTGTTTGAAAAACTTTAACGGAAAAACTTAACATTGTACTTGTGACGGACGAACGGACGAAACCCGTTTCTATATCCCCAGCCAACTTCGTTGGAGCGGAGGATAGTTAATGTTATCTGCAATTAATTAAACAGATCTATTAATTAATAAAGGAAAAAGAAAAGAAAAAGTTAGTACTAAACTGTGAGTGAGGTGACTGCCTGTTTTAATTTTTTTATAATTTATAAGAAAAAAAGTTTGTTAGAGTTTTTTTGCACAGTTTTTAATAAATCAATTTAAAAAGATATAAACATAAATAAATAAATAAATAAATAAATAAACAAATAAATAAATAAATAAACAAATCAGTAAAAAACTTACATGTTTTCTGGACTTGGAGATGTTTTCTGTTTTTGTTGCCCATGAGGCAGTGTCGACATTGAATTTTAAATAAGATAGAAAGTATCTTTCATTATGTTTACTTTTTTAAATTGATTTTTTCCACAAACACAAAAAAAAAATGAACTGTACCTTTGTTATCTTGTCGATTTGTTCAACAGAATGCTTTTATAGTTGTACAAAAAATGTTTCATAAGCCAATAAATCTTATTGACTCCGGTTGCCGTAAAGGTGTTTTAATTATTGAGAGTTGGTATTGGTCATGTTTTACGGATTAAAAGCGAATGTGTGTCCGTTCAATGATAAACATCCGTTTTACTAGATTTAACAACTGTAAATCGATTAAAATAACATGTACATCATTAATAAACTCAATCGATATTTTAAACTTTTTGTCACATGATTGATGTTTTAAGTTTAAACAGTTTAAATATCACTAGAAGTAATTCTTTTGAAAGACAAGATCAATAAGTGATTTGAGTTCTCGATGCGGGAAGAATATTTTTGTTTTTTTAATAAAATATTTGCAAAAATAGTCATGAATGTTGATTAATCTTTAAATATTGATGCTCTAAAACCTTTACGTCCTAGAAACAGGACAACGCGATGGCAAAGTGCTAAAGACGAAAGTGTTCAAGTTCAATCCCAAGTTTTATTTAGCACAATTGATTCGGGTCAGGTTAATTACACACTTAATTGTTTTCCTTCAATATTTAAATTTTCATCTTTTAAAGAAAGCAATGTGCCCTCATAATAACATAAAATACTTAAATTACTTATAAATTTTAAAGTTGTAAAGCTGCATTAGGATTTCTTATCCATAGTATATAAACGGGCAATTTTTCTTAACTATGCCTCATTAAAAATGTATCACTTAGTTCATTGATAAAACCTTTTACTTACGTTGAAATTTTTGGGGAAACCTACGTTAGTTTGATAAACGAAAAATCTTATTTTAGAATAGTGAGTGCTGATATATATATATATATATATATATATATATATATATATATATATATATATATATATATATATATGTATGTATACACTGCCCTCCAAATGAACCTTGACACACAGTATTTTTTAATATTTCATTAAATGATTGCTTTGTCCAGTGTTATTAGACTTCTTTATGAAGTTGGAGTTAGGGGAGGTTACTCTTAAAATCATTTTGGTTAAATTTTAACAAAAATCACATTATTTAGTAATTTTGCCATTTTAATGTTATTGTTTGAATCCTGCATAATTGTGAAAACAAAAAATAGAAATTACCTGCAATAATGTCACAATGAACTGCCAGTATTAAAGTTTAATTTTAACAGATACTACAGATGTACACCTAAAAAGACTAATTTTAATTTGTATAAGTTACATTCCCAATACTGTGTAACATGTAGTTATTAATGTGGCAGGATGCAGCGGCTGACACCAGAAGAACGGTTCCAGTGTGTTTATTACCATCAGAATGGATTGCCTGTAGCTGATACTGCCCGATTGCTCGGAACAAGCATGTAAATTTTGTTCTCTTGCATTTCAGTTGTAATTTCGTGTTGAATTTCATGATTTTTTATAAAATATGCTGTACATCTCCACTATGTTTTCCTTTAATTTAGGGCAATCTGTGTACAGTGCCATCAGACGATACCAAGACACTCGAAGTCTTAAAGACCGGAGTCGTTTTGGGCGGCCACGAATATCAAATGCAAGACAGGATAGGAACCTTCTACGAACTTGCCTGAGGGACCGTCTACAAAGTTTTCCAGAATTCAGGGTTTACTGGATACAGCAAGGTGTTGCAGCTTCTAATACAACAATACGAAGACGTCTCAACACTGCAGGTTTAAGAGGTTATGTTGCTGTGAAAAAGCATCTTCTGACAGTATTGGGTGCATTGACTTACAGGGGTTCAGGATTTCTCACTCCTCTCCAAGGAAATTTAAATGCAGTCAAGTACATTGACATTTTGGAAAAAAGTGCCATCCCGTCTGCTCATTTACTTGGCTATGGTGACAATTTCATATTTCAGGATGATGATGCAGCCTGTCATCGAGCCAGAACTGTTAATAAATGAAAGCAAAATAATCAGATTTGTCATTGGAATGGCCGCCACAATCACTTGACCTGAATCCATTAGAAGACTTGTTGAAAGACCTTGGAGCTGGGTTACGTCAGTTTCGAAGTAGAAATTTGAGAGAACTCAAGTACAATCTTCAACAAGCATGGTTGGCAACACCTAATTATAGATGCAGGTCCCTTGTCAGGAGTATACCAGACAGAATTCAGGCCGTTATCGAAGCTCGCGGAGGTTACACCAAATATTAGCTAACCTGACATATTTTTATAATGCATGTAATCGATGAATTCTTATCAACTGGAATAAATACCATATTTTTTAAGTTTGATTTATGTTTGTATTTACCTATTTTGATAAAATATTTTACTAGGATAAAGAATTATACAGGATTTGATTAATTTTTTTAAAAAAAAATAAAAGCATCAAGGTTTTTTTGGAGGGCAGTGTATATATCACCTGATATAGATGAATGTAAACACTATTGAGAAATGTTATACATATTGATAATAACTGGTTATAAGACAAATTGTTATAAAATCATAGATATAATATATAAAATATGTCTGAGATAAAACTTGTAGTTAGTTTTGCATACTTTTTTACTGTTTATAGGTTTCCGTTGTTTTTTTTTTCGTTCTTTTGTAAATTTGATTCGTTGACAATTATGAACTCATTTACTCACATAAATCTCGGCACTATCGCATTATTTTATTGATATATGATGTAAAGCAACATCACAAACAAAACAATCAGCCGTAAAAAGAGTGGAGTAGAAATAGAGAAAAATAAACGGTTCTTAATTACGAAAAGATCATGTGTAAATGGATGGATTATAAAATTATGTGAATTGATTAGGGTAGTATCTTTGTAGATTAAACCGAAATCTTTATATATCTTTCAAGGTTGTTTTGACAATACTTTATTGTTTTTTTTCATCTTTATTACCTACCTTCTACAGACGTAATGAAACACACACAAACAACAACAAATTGTTTTCGTCAAAGCTTGATGTTACTGACTCAAACTGCCTAAACGTTTACAAGCATATACAATCATTTACCGAATTGTTACAAAAGAAGAAATGAAATAAAAAAAATAAATAAATAAGAATAATAAAATATTATGGATGAAGGTTCATATACTTTATAAAAACAACTAACGATCAACTTTCTGATAGGCGATGTCCCCAAATGATTTAACAAAAACAAATACAAAAATACAAACAAAATAAGAGTAAAGAAAAATATTTTGTACATGCATCTTTTATTAAAAATACTAATAATCAATCAACATTTAAAACAATAATGTTCAGAATAAATTTAACAGACAAAAATCAAAAACATAATATAATATTTCGTCCGGAGGTGTCAAGTATTTAAAAAAATGTAATAAAAATTAAAATAAACCACAAATACGGTTAATTTTATATTAAGTGGCTTATGTCATTATTCCCTTGTGCATTAAATAAAAATGACACCCGCTATTATGATTCTTTAATACATTATTATTTAAAAATTAATATTTTATTTGATTTTTACAAATTTTAGTTACTAATTACAGTGTATTGATTTTTTTTAGTCAGTCATTATTTGCTCAGACAAATTTCATAAAAAATATATTACACGTAATAATAATGATTTAAGAACTTAATACGTTATTGGTGTTCTAAATTTTTGTTTTTAGTTACAATAACATATCATCTGTAAATAATGTGTAACTCTAAAAATAAAAATAATTTTAGAATAAATATTTTTAGATTATATTTCTTTATTACGTTAGTTTATTACAACTTATGGATTTACATTATAACATATTAGAATGAAAAGTGAGCAGTGTATAATATAAAACAATAATAGTTGGAGAGATAATTAATATAAATACATAAAGTTATAAACATATCAGTTTTACGAAAGCCCATTGAGCTCACTTTCGTAGAAGAAAAAAAGCGTTATTAAGCGTACTTTTCGCGAATAAACGCGTAACTTTCTCGAATTTACGCGTGACTTTCGCGTTATCACGCGTAACTTTCGCGTTTCTACGAGTTACTTTCGCGAATTGCGTCAAAAAAAGTTGTTAAGGTAGGTTTGACTGCCAGTTGAACAATGGATAATGAAAACTTGGCAAATAAAAGGCTCTAGAAGCCAAATATCACATCAAATTTTGCCTCCGTGAAGAGGTTCTGGAGAAGATATTTGTAGACTTCAGCTATGTTGGTCACTGTGACCTACTTCTGGTAGCCATGGCAACCAAAAACAAAAATCTAAATGGCAATGTTCTATAGTTGCTTTTGACCAAGTTTCAATGAAATGTGGCGCTTTATCCACTATTCGACATGTTAAACTGAAAGGAAGCCCGATTAATTTTAGTGTAGTCATGCCTAAAAATAAGTGATACGATTTCTATCATAACTCATGTGATAAATAATAGTATATGAAAAAAATACTCCAAGTTATTTTCCATTACCATTTTAAAAATGATGTTGATGTAGCCTTCATTTTGTGATTTTCTAGATGTCACCATTATAGAGAGTTTAACAATGCGTGCTAAACATAACATACATCAGCGTAATTTTTCCTTCTCGTTAACTTTAACTTTTTTATATCCTTTTCAGCGTTGATTTACTTATAATGATGTTATGCCTAATTGCTAGAAAGCATAAAATTTCAGCATGCGATAACCCAAGTTCAATATATAACCTCACAAAGTTTACTCTTTGTTTTTCCAGACTATATTGATAAATTACATTAAGATATTTCAGATATATCTTGTTTGTATAGAAAGGTACGCGAAAAAACGCGAAAGTTACCCGTTAATTCGCGAAAGTAACGCGTTAATTCACGAAAATTACGCGCAATACCGCTAAAGTAACGCGTAATTACGCCAAAGCTACGCGTTTATTCGCGAAAGTTAGGCGTTATAACGCAAAAGATACGCGTTAATTTGCGGAAGTTCGCGTAATAACGCTTTATTAATATTTTTCTCCAACAAAAGTGAACTCAATGGACTTTTGTACAATTTAGATATTATTTCTGATATTTAAAGCTACATTTATAAATTTTGCTAGATTGCATAACTGTTTAACTTTATTGATGCTGAGCAACTGTAAAAGTTTGAAAGTGCTTGGTTTGACGCAATAGTGTGGTTTAAAATATTGTTTTCTAAAATAATAAATCTCCCCGAGGGTATCCATAACTCAGTAGGCAGTACTTAGTGCTGTCAGAAAATGTACCATTTTGCAAATTTTCAGCTGCCTCAAAATGTAAAATTTATATGCTTCTGACCCAACCTAACTAAAATATTATAACAATTGACTGAATACAATTATTTGAGTTAAGTTTTCTAGATACTTGTAATGGCAATCTACCTTATTCGATGTAAACCATAGTATTATTTCTTGAACTTTTAACACCTCAAATATTTTTACAAAAATCACGATGGACTTGTTCCAGAGATTTCCTTTCATGCATTGCATATACCTCACAAAAATATAATAAAACACTAGAAACATATGTGTCAAATAATGATAACATAGTTTCAATATTTAAAAATAACTCTTTAGTTTTGCTTTTAAGAGAATACATTGCTTTTCTACCTTGGAGTGCAAATTGTTTTTGTGTTACATGGAATTTACCATTATAATTCAATATAAAACCCAGATAATTAATCTGATTAACAATTTCTATTTGATTTCCACAAAAACCCAATTCTTAGACTCTTTAACATAACCATAATCACGAAATACAAAGATTTTAGTTTTACTTAAATTAACCTTCAGATCCAAACCTTAAAAATATTAATATAAATTATTTTACATATTTTGAAGACCTTCTTGTGATTCTGAAAATAAGACTTAATCGCCTGCGTATATTAACAAAAATAATAATAATTCCTGCAATTAGTAACAACAATCAGTTTGTTAAAAAAAACTTATAAATCGTTCATATACAATGAAAATAGATAGGTGAGATTACTTCCCCTTGCATTAGACCATTATTATTTCTTAAATGTTGTACATAACATTGTTATGCATAGATAAAAGGTTCCCTTGTATGCCAAGTCTAGATATTTTATAAAATAAAAATTGTCTATTGATAGAATCAAATGCACGACAAAAATCTATAAAACAACAATATAACCTTTTTTTAACAATGGATTTGTGATAATATAGTGGAGCGCAAAATTTGCATCACGTGTACTCAAACCTAGACGAAAACCGAATTGTGCATATGTCAATATATCCCAATTATCTGCCCATGCCAACAGACGATTTTTAAGTAACCAGCTTGCAAAAATGACTAATTGAACTAATACCCCGATAATTATTTGGATCATTTTGTGAGCTTTTTTTAAATATAGGCACGATTACAACAGACCATGCTGATAATATTAAACCAGAGACATATATCTTATTAAAAGTAAAATTTTAATAAGGCAAAAGAATTTATTTAAATTCAATAAAAAATTCGTTTAAGATTCTATCTTCTCCACAACTTTTTTCCTTCTTTAATGACTCAATACATTCTTCGATTTCCTCAGATGTTATAGGTCTGTTCAGTTCCTCAAAATTAGGAAAATTATCTGCCCCTTTATCAATATGTTTAAAGTCTATGGAAGTATTACTATTGAACAAACCGATAAAATGTTTTTCTAATCCATCCAATGATATTTGGTTAGTCCGCATTTTTCGTGAAAATATTGAGAAAAACTTTTTTGAATTATGTACACGTAGATTGGATAGCATGTTACCTTCTTGTCTCAAGTAAGTTCGTTTAAGTTTATTTTCTTATGATTTATATTGTGTCTCATCTCTTTTCAATTGTTCATGAGTTGATTTGTTTTTATTTTATTGAATTCTGAGAGTGATCGTAGATTTTTGAAAAAAAAAAAAACTCTTTTACAATGTTCAGTGAACCATGGTTTGTCATATGCATGTGTATTTTTATCGGTTTTATTTCTGAAATCTCTTGAATTCGGTTTATTTACATTACAATATGGAAAACGCACTTTTAAAGATTTCATTAAAATAATTGACAGACTTGTCTGTGTTTTCTTGATCAGAAAAATTAGCTTTATTGATAAAGTCATTTAGCTTGTCGATTCGATTTAAAGCGGAGTCGAGCACATTATCTGGATTGTTGTCTTCTTTCCATCACAGAGAAAGACTTATTTTATAATTTTGGTGAATACCATTTTCACTAGTCGGTCTGTATTGGTTATCCATTCGGGTGAAAATTGTCGCGTGAAGGGGGGGTGGTCACAGTATTTGTTAGAAACATGTCCGGCGTTTTTAGAATATAATCTATCACACTTCATCCACGCGAGCCGTTGTTTGTAAAGTCAGTATCCATTATTTTGTGATGTCTTCCGTTTAAAATTCAAATACCTGTAGATTTACATAGATTTAAAAGCCCCGAACCATAGTATTAGAAATTTCGTCCGGATAGGGGCGACCAGGTAATGGAATGTCATTTGCATAAGTAAATAAATATGACACGTGTTTGTCGATTGAACTATGTATAACATCAGCTAAACAAAAATCATCAAAACTAGATGTACGACTATTCAAATCACCAGTTATAATAATTTTACCCTTTTCACTACATTTTTCTAACAAATTTTGGTGTTCATTTTGTATATTTGGTTACCTTACTACCAAGTTTCAACAGTACCTGTTAAATTAAAAAGAGAGGGTGCATTAAACTCTGATGAATGTAGCTCTTGTTTATTAAAAATAACCATATAATTTGAAAAGGACTTATGTATGATGTACCTATCAAGTTTCAACATTATCTGTCAAGTGTTATGGGTATCAAGTGGGGATCCCTAAACATAAATATCCTTAAGAAAAAGAACAGGTTTATATAGTTGTCGACAACAAGTATCGTATGAAAAAGAGGTTCAATTGAAGGCAAACACATTTAAAAACCATCAACTTTTTTATCCAAATTCAATAACAGCAACGAGATTCAATAACTTTCATGGGAAGTACATGTAACTTTGTTGAGTATTGTAGTTTTACATCCTAGTCAAGAATTATTCATTGATTTTGAAGCGGTAGGTTCTGAGAGTGGAGGAAACCGGAGTCCCTGAGAAAACCGCCGACCTTCGGCGAGCTAACCGACAAACTTTCTCTTACTATGATATGCACTTGTGGGATTGGAACCAAGGTAGGAAAATCAATGCGATCCATAAGCTCGCACTTGGTCTTTGAAGCCCTTTATTTTTTTAATTAATAATTTGCTTACTAATATACTAATATGATCATAATGGTAACTGAGTATATCTATGAAATAAAATACATCTTTAAAATGGCTACATTATAGCCTCATCTTTAAAAAGGCTACATTATAGCCTCAAGGGATAACACATACTAAAACCGTAGTTTGTTTCTATGATAAGTGATGTTTTGGTATACCCAAATTGATCTCTTGATTTCCAGATTTTTTTTCAAAAAGTGTATAGTGTCCAAATTTTGTCCATATATACTTCGCCATTAATTGAACTTTCTTATATCATTTTGCATAATTTGCTTCATAAAAACAAAGTCGGAGGTAGTAGTAATATTATTTGATGAGAACAAAATAAACTGTTGGCAGATTTTTTTCGCATTTCTGTCAAATCATAATACAGACATATAGTGTTTCTCATTTCCAAATTAAGTTCATCAAAAAATCTTTAAATCTTATCCAAAAGAAAATAAACAAATAAATAAATAAAATGTAAAATGAAATAAAACATAATTTAATAACTTTGGATAACGCCGAAGCAAGAAGAAGAGTGCAATTTTTTCAAATATTAAAAACGGATTAAAAGAATAAAAATATAATTCCGCTTACATACCTAATTACAGTTAAACTTCCTTAATTATCAATTAAAAGAAAACAATCACAAAACAATAAGCGTTAAGCTATTCAAAGGAATAGTTTCATTAAGATTAATAAATTAAAATGCAATATTACCTTATAAATTTGCGCAGGTGTCCGTTGAAAACATAAATCGTCAGTGGAAAAACGTTTTAAAACCTCGTTTACACAATATTTCTCTTTTGTAGATTCATGATGTGCATCATTTAACACATCAATAATTCAAATCTTCAAAGACCGTTTTTTAATATTAACGTGATTTGATCTAAGGTATTGTTTTTTTTTTAAAGATATATATTTAAATACACCGAAATGTACAAAGATCTATAAATAACATCAAACTTATCATGCATTTCTGAAAACAATTGAACTCGTTACAATTAGAAAAACGCATTCACTAGGTAATGTTGATTAAATTTTTAAGGAACGTGTCAGTTATAGATGAGCAGTCTATTTTGTATAAAAATATTTTTTCATTGTAAAAGTTTTGTTTTGACAACAGCATTGTGATATTTTATTCATAAACAATGAAGATCAACATGGAATTTATGTGCAACTATTCATAGGAGTTATTTTCAATTACATTGAAATGAAATTCGAGTTTACATGTCTCTTAATGACATACATAAACTTGTTTTAAGATTTTAGTTTAGGGAATAACAGAAATGGTGTAATGGCATTAGCTGAAAACTATTACTTACAACTTGTCTTAGCAACTTTTTAAAGAAGGTTCTAGGTTAAGGATGTAAGGTACCCGTAGTTTTGCAATTGGTACAATGCATCATTAGTTTAGGGAATAACAGAAATGCTGTAATGGCATTAGCTGAAAACTATTACTTACAACTTATCTAAACAACTTTTTAAAGAAGGTTCTAGGTACCCGTAGTTGTGCAATTGGTACAATGCATCATTGTAGATCCCATTAGTGAACTTATGAACATTTTTATAAAACATTCTCTTTTGTGAATTTTAAATGCCCGATGACTTCGCTAAAATTGTGAATTTTAAATGCCCGATGACTTCGCTAAAATTGTGAATTTTAAATGCCCGATGACTTCGCTAAAATTGTGAATTTTAAATGCCCGATGACTTCGCTAAAACAAAATCAGTTCTCTTGTAAGCTTTGTTCTTTAATAGATTTTCATGAAGTGAGTGTGTTTACGGTCTGTCTTGTTTTCCTAGAGTTTTGCACTCAGTTTGATTTTAACTTTTAACTATCATAGTACGCCCACTCCCCTTCTGGCATAACATTATTCTGAATTCTGAAGAGAATTCTTCCACTAAACAAAAAAACTTTGATGTTTATATTTTAAAATTTTAAACAACTTAAAAAGGTAGAAAATAAAAACCATATCTTTGAAAAAAACTAGTTCGAGTTACAATTTAAAAATACCAAAAGGAGTGGAGTTGAGTAATGGTGTATAACGTCCTAGTCAAGAATATTTCACTTATATCGAGACGTCGCCAGCTTAAGGCGAAAATGCAGAAATTTCGCATGTGCGTTGCGCTGATGGCATTATACAGCAGGGTTCGTTATCGTACCACGCCTGCCATGACACGGCACCTTGTTTATTTTAAGTTCCCATCCGAAAGAACCGTGACTTTTATATCGTATTGTCAAATGCTCAAATAAAAGGGATGTTGATTCTTGAATAATTTAAATCTCTATGTTATAATATATAACATAAATACCTGTTAAAGTTTGATGGGCTAATAAAGCAATAGATTTAAAAACCAGAAAATGAAACAATCTTGTTTGTTTTAAAAGGCTTAACAATTGAAAGTTGTGTTTTCTGTGATAAAAAAATTAACAGATACGCATATTTAGAATTTAAATGATATAATTTCAGGTGTAAGGCGATATTGGAGATGAATCTCATTATTAGCGAACTGGTAACTAAATTTTGGTCTAACACATTGATAAATGCATGTATTTTTTCAATTGTGGTGACCTTTTTTGTTTATTTCATAAGAGTATTATCAGAATTGGATTAAATTTTCAAAATATTCGGTACTTACATCCAAAAAAGCATCATATGTTTCATTTACCAACTCAGAATCACACGCTTATATATGGACCAATTAAAACGTCACAGCTGTATGTACTTTGAAGCAAAACAGTGTTTTTTTAAAGCTAAAAAGGATGATTATAAACTTTAAAAATTTCCATACCCAATTAGTAATCAGCAGCTTTATATGTCAAAAGCAGTCAGAAACAAAATGTTTACGTTCTGCTAATTTCTTTTAGTAAAAACAGAGGAAGTGTTCAGTTGCAGAGGAATACATTTTGCGGCAAAATATCCAAACCTACATTTTTTTAGCCAAAGAGATGTTGAAGATGATTGGCAAAGTCCGTTACTATATATGGTTTGCATTACAAAGAATAATGTTTGTAATTCTTAAATATAATTTTGATATACCTTTATTGGATTAATTAAGATATCATTGTATGTGATCAAGAAAAGTATTTCATTATTCAAAATACTACTGGTCCTGCTCTGTTTGACCATGACTATTTTACACTATGTTTTAGAAGCCACAATTGTGATGTCACTGAAAGTCAACCACTTAGTTGGAAAGGTGGACAACAAGTGTCTGTTAGCTATTACAGGAAACAAGTAACAATAAATTGTAACAGTTATGTATGTGATTTTTTTAAAAATACACTTTCCAGCTGTGTAAAGAATATTGATTGAGAGTGCTTTCGAAAACCTAAATTAATCATTTAGATACCATCTCACTATCGCATTTTTACCGTCTAATAAAATAAACACGCCAGTGTATTAGGTATGGAGATCGCAATATTTGATTTGATGAGGTTTAAGTCTAAGTTGAGAATATTTCACTTATATTCAGACGTCACCAGCTATAGGTGAAGTAGCAGATAATTTTACCACTGCAGCGCACTTATGGTAATGCGCAGGGTGGGTTCTTTAGTGTATCACGTCTGTCGTGACATCGGGCATCGGCGTATAAGGTTTCCTTTTGAGGATCCCGTGATTTTCATTTCTAAATGTCAAGTACTTGGCGAAGAAAAACTTCCAATTTTCAAGTCTTGGCAAGACGCGACCATTTCAATAATTTTGGATAAATTTAAAACAATGTCTTCGTTTTCTATGCGTTGGCGCTACAAATTTTTTCATTAGTAAGACAATTAACTTATTTCCTGGATGCAAACCTTATCTCGCTTGTACCTACTTTATTTCCTAAACTACATTTGCTACTGATCTAGAAACTATACCAAACTCAACTCGATGTTTATTCACCTGGTTCAGATAATCCATAAAATTTCTGTCACGAGTCGTGTAGGTAAAACAAAATATCTCAATTCATGTTTTTATGTGTAAAAATTTATTTTGCACAACATAAGAATTATAATTTTTGAAAAGCAACTGACATCGAAATGAATTTGCAAAGTAAGGTAAAATTTTCTCAATATGCCTATCTTTACTTTAGAAAAAAACTCCCTTATCAGTTATTTTCCGGTTACGATACAATCTCTTGATGGTATATTCATCATTGCTTAAAAATGTTCCTTGGCTGGAATGATTACAAGTACATTGAAATGTGTATTGGCTGTATTGCCAATCGTCCTAAATTCATTCAGCTAAAGGAACAATTAACAAAGTGCTATAAAATATTTTATATAACATCAATTGTTCAGTAAAATCATTTATGTTTCAAGATATGTGTGTTATACGAAAGCTTGTTAGTGCCATCTTTAAAATTAAAAAAAAGATCTCAATCGTTACAGACGATTTTAAATTGAACTAACGACTTTAAAATTGTACTAACGACTTTAAAAATCGTACAAACCATTTTAAATCGTACAAACCATTTTCAAAATCGTTTGTACGATTAAAGAATCGATTGAACGATTTGAAACGTCGTTACTAAGATTTAGAAAAATCGTTTGGACAATTTTTTAAAAATCGTTTAAACGATTTTGAAAATCGTTAGTTCGAATTTCAAAAATTGTTACTACGATTCAGAAAATCGTCTGAATGTTTTAAAACATCGTTAGTACAATTTAGAAAATCGTCTGAACAATTTAAAATTCGTTTGTTCGTTTATAAAAAATGGTTCGAACGATTTCAATTTTTTTTTCACTATTAAAAAATGGCACATACAGGCTTTCGTAGTGTTGTGTTAAAACATATTTAAAATAAATCTTTTTGTGGCTTTCGATCATCTATTTATACAGTTCGATTGTACTTAAATGTGTGTACCTAATTTCATGACTTTTGGAAATATCTCCATATCAGGAGCACTGGCAATTAATTCTATCTTCAGTCAAGTTTACAAACAAGTTGCCATAATAACAATAAAGCACAAAACATTTAATAAATAAAAGGAACTTATTACTCGTATTTTATTATACCTTCCCTTGTACTATGTTTGTTATTTCGTTTCAAGTGCCTACAGGGACAGGAAACTGAAGGTGGCACAAAGTTAGGAATTTAGAAATGCTAGGAAATCACATAACCTCAGCATTCATCAATATATTCCAAAACGATTAAGCTTCGTTAATGTAATTTTTACATAAAAGTAATAAGACACAGTGTCAGCTAATTGATGTGGAAATTAAACGATTTGATTCTGGTGAAACCTTCTGGTGTGTTTAGACCTGTATACAGGGCTACCGTGGCGGATAATGCAAGAGATTGCTGTTTATCAAAATTTAAAAAAAATGTATTTTAAAAAATCTAAGGGTTTAACCAAAACATAGTGATTTCCTCCTCCTGTTTATCGCCTTGCATCAAGTATGTGTAAGAATAATGTTTGATAATCAAACTTGTAAATTCCTTTGACGTTTCATAATACTTTTATTAACCTTTTTTATCAGCAATTGAAAAATATCGCTAAAATTCTTTGGAAACAAACTTGTAACATTAAGAGCATGAATAATTTTAGAACACTAACATAATTTAAATTTATGTACCTCAGGTTTACCATTAATTCATATTTGATAAAAACCATATTATATCCATGTATTTAATGCAGTTCTTTTACAGACACATACCTTTTCACATTTCATTATGACTCCTAATAATGTATTTTAAAACATTATTTGCTTGCAATGGCTTCAACACTGACACATAATATTTACAAATAAAACCAGCAACATTTTAAGAATTAATTTATTATAAACTAATAATTTTACACTAAGTCTTATTGTTCTTAAAAGACCCCATATCGCAGGAAAGACGTGTAAATATGTAAAAAATTTCTACCTGGAAAATGAACTACGTCGTAAACTGAAATTTTACTATAACTGACGATAAGTCTAAGTGTACACTAGCGAAGCCCGAGATATTCGAATATTAGTATGTTGGTGCAAGAGTACTACAAAATACACATTATCTACTTGTACTGTACTGAAAAGTCACATACACACGGTAAAAAAATGAGTAACGTTACTGTTGAATCATATGACAGTGACACCACTCTAGATTTACCTTATACATGTATTATAGAATGTGATAAAATTTCAGATGTTGTTGAATATACCGACCCCACATGTTGCACTGTTAATCCTCATCTTCTCATTTCGACGTATCCTAACCTTCAACTGATAAAAAAAACTGGTATTTTGCTACTCATCGGTCGATGTTACAGAAGCACTTACGTATTAGATCAACAAATTGGACCGCCAAACACTCCATTTGCACAAACGTTGAAATAACGAAGGACATAAATAGGTGAAACTTGCCAATGTATATAAACTACTTCCTGTTGTGTTAAAAAGACATACCTTTCGAAAGTTATCGAGTGTCACATTTACAACCGTGTTTTAATAACATTAAGAGTTGATAAAAGTTTTGATACAAAGTTTTTATTTGGTTCGGATACATGTGATTCAACTTTATTTCTACATAATCCCGACGACGACAAAGCTGGGTTGTCATGTGACGATCGTGATATTGTAGAGTTCATGTCTACTGGAAACGATTAAAAAGCTAGAAGAAACTGTCTGCACTAATGCCGTTTCTAAAGGTTGGACCAAAACCCAGAATTCAAGCTCCGAAGTAGCTAAACGCTTGGACTCAAATTTACATCGAGAAGAAAGAAAAAGGCAGCATTTCTTCACATTATTAAAAGCTATTTGTTCATAGTCATGTTGAAGTAGCTGCAAAACTGTAGGAGACAGATGAACATTGATACTTACCAATATTTGGAGGAATTTATCAACCGAAAAACCAGACTGATTTATATCTCTATTCAACTCTTCGGCAAGATATGATAATTTGTCTTCAAACGATGTTTTTTGAGAGACCCTGATCTAACGAATAGTTTATTTGGAATTCTATTGCGATTCGGTAGAGAACCAGTAGCAATCATGAGTGATGTACAACAGACGTTTTATAGTTTCCAAGTGGAGGAAAAACAGGGACTATTAACGTTTTCTATGGTACAAAGACAATGATTTCGATAAGCCATAGACAGAATAAAGAATGTGTGTACATGATTTTTGAAACGGCCCAGCCCAACTATTGCTACATTTGGTCTACAATTGTCGGAAAGGAAGGTAAACATATGGATCTGATAAGTACAATTTGTTATCCGCTCCAGGCTGTTAACATCAAAGACAAATGGGTGCTTCGTGATCAATGCACAGAATTTCCAAAAAACCGTAGTGGTTAAGAATATCGTGGCTTAATAAGATTAAACGTGATGAATTATGAACAAATTCGCCGTACCACCAAATTTCACATGATGAAAATGCATCTTTAAGGATCCTTAAAGCTGCCTTAAATGCCTCTTTAAGGACCTTTAAGGGGGCTTTAGGGATTCTTCAATATGCCTTTAAGGAGTCTCTCAGTCTTCGAAATGACTGTGTGGTGCCAACAGTTAAGTTTGGTGATGAAGGTATTACAGTATGGGGTGAAATGACTTACAGGGGTTCAGGATTTCTCACTCCTCTCCAAGGAAACTTGAATGCAGTCGAGTACATTGACATTTTGGAAAATAGTGCCATCCCGTCTGCTCATTTACTTGGCTATGGTGACAATTTCATATTTCAACATGATGATGCAGCCTGTCATCGAGCCAGAATTGTCAATAAATGGAAGCAAAATAATCAGATTTGTCATTGGAATGGCCGCCACATGTCACCTGACCTGAATCCAATAGAAAACTTGTTGAAAGACCTTGGAGCTGGGTTACGTTAGTTTCGAAGTAGAAATTTGAGAGAACTCGAGTACAATCGTCAACAAGCATGGTTGGCAATAGCTAATTATAGATGCAGATCCCTTGTCAGGAGTATACCAAACAGAATTCAGTCCGTTATCGACGCTCGCGGAGGTTACACCAAATATTAGCTAACCTGACATATTTTTATACTGCATGTAATCGATGAATTGTTATCAATTGGAATAAAATGCCATATTTTTTAAGTTTGATTTATGTTTGTATTTACCTATTTTGATAAAATATTTAACTAGGATAAATATTTATACAGGATTTGATTAACTTTACTAGTAATTTTTAAAACAAAAATTAAAAGCGTCAAGGTTTTTTTTGGAGGGCAGTGTATATATCACCCGATATAGATGAATGTAAACACTATTGAGAAATGTTATACATATTGATAATAACTGGTTATAGGACAAATTGTTATAAAATCATAGATATATATAAAATATGTCTGAGATAAAACTTGTTGTTAGTTTTGCATACTTATTTACTGTTTATAGGTTTCCGGTTTTTTTTTTTCGTTCATTTGTAAATTTGATTCGTTGACAATTATGAACTCATTTACTCACATAAATCTCGGCACTATCGGAGTATTTAATTGATATATGATTTAAAGCAACATCACAAACAAAACAATCAGCCGTAAAAGGAGTGGAGTAGAAAAAGAGAAAAATAAACGGTTCTTAAATACGAAAAGATCATGTGTAAATGGATGGATTATAAAATTATGTAAAGTGATTAGGGTAGTATCTTTGTAGATTAAACCGAAATCTTTATATATCTTTCAAGGTTGTTTTGACAATCCTTTATTGTTTTTTTCATCTTTATTACTTACCTTCTACAAACGTAACGAAACACACACAAACAGTAACAAATTGTTTTCGTCAAAGCTTGATGTTACTGACTTAAACTGCCTAAGCGTTTACAAGCATATACAATCATTTACCGAATTGTTACAAAAGAAGAAATGAAATAAATAAAATAAATAAATAAAAAAAATAAAATATTATGGATGAAGGTTCATATACTTTATAAAAACAACTAACGATCAACTTTCTGATAGGCGATGTCCCCAAAAGATTTAACAAAAACAAATACAAAAATACAAACAAAATAAGAGTAAAGAAAAATATTTTGTACATGCATCTTTTATTAAAAATACTAATAATCAATAAACATTTAAAACGATAATGTTCAGAATAAATTTAACAGACAAAAATCAAAAACATAATAAGATATTTTGTCCGGAGGTGTCAAGTATTTAAAAAATGTAATAAAAATTAAAATAAACCACAAATATGGTTAATTATATATGAAGTGGCTTATGTCATTATTCCCTTGTGCATTAAATAAAAATGACATCCGCATGATTCTTTAATACATTATTATTTGAAAATTAATATTTTATTTGATTTTTACAAATTTCAGTTACTAATTACAGTGTATTGATTTTTTTAGTAAGTCATTATTTGCTTAGACAAATTTCATAAAAAATATATACACGTAATAATAATGATTTGAGAACTTAATACGTTATTGGTGTTCTAAATTTTTGTTTTTAGTTACAATAACATATCATCTGTAAATAATGTGTAACTCTAAAAATTAAAATAATTTTACAATAAATATTATTAGATTATATTTCTTTATTACGTTAGTTAATTACAAATTATGGATTTACATTATAACATATTACAATGAACATTGAGCAGTGTATAATATAAAACAATAATAGTCGGAGAGATAATTAATATAAATACATAAAGTTATAAACATATCAACTTTACGAAAGCCCATTGAGCTCACTTTCGTAGAAGAAAAAAAGCGATATTAAGCGTACTTTTCGCGAATAAACGCGTAACTTTCTCGAATTTACGCGTGACTTTTCGCCTTATCACGCGTAACTTTCGCGTTTCTACGAGTTACTTTCGCGAATTGCGTCATAAAAAGTGGTTAAGGTAGGTTTGGCAAATAAAAGGCTCTAGAAGCCAAATATCACATCAAATTTTGCCTCCGTGAAGAAGTTCTGGAGAAGTTATTTTTAGACTTCAGCTATGTTGGTCACTGTGACCTACTTCTGGTAGCCACGGCAACCAAAAACAAAAATCTAAATAGCAATGTTTTAGTGTAGTCATGCCTATATATGAGTGATACGATTTATATCATAACTAATGTGATAAATCATAGTATATGAAAAAAAATACTCCATGTTATTTTCCATTACCATTTTTAAAATGATGTTGATGTAGCCTTGATTTTGTGATTTTCTAGATGTCACAAATATAGTGAGTTTAACAATGCGTGCTAAACATCACATACATCAGCGTAATTTTTCCTTCTCGTTAACTTTAACTTTTTTAATATCCTTTTCAGCGTTGATTTACTTATAATGCTGTTATGCCTAATTGTTAGAAAGCATAAAATTTCAGCATGCGATAACCCAAGTTTAATATATAACCTCACAAAGTTTACTCTTTGTTTTTCCAGACTATATTGATAAATTACATTAAGGTATATCAGATATATCTTGTTTGTATAGAAAGGTACGCGAAAAAACGCAAAAAGAACCCGTTTATTTGCGAAAGTAACGCGTTAATTCACGAAAATTACGCGTAATTACGCGAAAGTTACGCGTTATAACGCAAAAGATACGCGTTAATTTGCGGAAGTTTCGCGTAATAACGCGTTATTAATATTTTTCTCCAACAAAAGTGAACTCAATGGGCTTTCGTACAATTTAGATATTATTTCTGATATTTAATGCTGCATTTATAAATTTTGCTAGATTGCATGACTGTTTAACATTATTGATGCTAATTAACTTTAAATGTTTGAAAGTGCTTGGTTTGACGCAATAGTGTGGTTTAAAATATTGTTTTCTAATATTTACATACATTTTACACTCCAAAATGAAATAATATATAAACTTCAATAACTCCATTACAAAACATACAACATCTTAAATTTCGTTTTTTTTTTATTATGACGACCTGTTTCAATGGATAAATAATGAGAAGATAACCTTATTTTAGACAAAATTGTTTTGGTAATGAATGGGGATAGGCTTGCGTAAATAATATAGCAATTTAGTATTTATATATTGAACATTTTGAAGAGGATTCCAACAAAGAGTATATATATTGTTTGCTAGTGTCTTCAAGCCTCTGTCTAATTTCACACAAAGCAACATCTGTTCTTTTTATATTTTGGTTCAACCATGTGGCCAACATCCGGAGACTCAAGTTCTTTCTTTATAAAATGAGGCCATATTAATGTATTTGACATATGCTTCTGACCCGACCTAACTAAAATATTATAACAATTGACTAAATACAATAATTTGAGTTAAGTTTTCTAGTAACCTGTAATGGCAATCTACCTTATTCGATGTAAACCATGGTATTTTTTTCTGAACTTTTAACACCCTAAATATTTTTACAAAAATCACGATGAACTTGTTCCAGAGATTTCCTTTCATGCATTGCATATACCTCACAAGAATATAATAAAACACTAGAAACATATGTGTCAAATAATGATAACATAGTTTCAGTATTTAAAAATAACTCTTTAGTTTTGCTTTTAAGAGAATACATTGCTTTTCTTCTTTGGAGTGCAAATTGTTTTTGTGTTACATGGAATTTACCATTATAATTCAATATAAAACCCAGATAATTAAACTGATTAACAATTTCTATTTGATTTCCACAAAAAACTCAATTCTTAGACTTTTTAACATAACCAACATTACGAAATACAAAGATTTTAGTTTTACTTAAATTAACCTTCAGATCAAAATCTTGAAAATATTCATATAAATTATGAAACATATTTTGAAGACTTTCTTGTGATACTGAAAATAAGACTAAATCGCCTGCGTACATTTACAAAAAAAAAAAACATAATTCCTTCAATTCGTAACAACAATCAGTTTGTTAAAAAATACATCTAAATCGGTCATATACAATAAAAATAATATAGGTGAGATTTCTTTCCCTTGCATTAGACCATTATTTCTTAAATGTTGTACATAACATTGTTATGCATAGATAAAAGGTTCCCTTGTATGCCAAGTCTAGATATTTTATAAAATAAAAATTGTCTATTGATAGAATCAAATGCACGACAAAAATCTATAAAACAACAATATAACCTTTTTTTAACAATAGATTTGTGATAATATAGTGGAGCGCAAAATTTGCATCACGTGTACTCAAACCTGGACGAAAACCGAATTGTGCATATGTTGATATATCGGAATTATCTGACTATGCCAACAGACGATTTTCAAGTAACCAGCTTGCAAAACCGACTATTTAAACTAATACCCCGATAATCATTTAGATCTTTTTGTGAGCCTTTTTTAAATATAGGCACGATTACAACAGACCATGCTGATAATATTAAACCAGAGACATATATTTTATTAAAAGTAAAATTTAAATAAGGCAAAAGAATTAATTTAAATTCAATAAAAAATTCGTTTAGGATTCTATCTTCTCCACAACTTTTTTCCTTCTTTAATGACTCAATACATTTTTCGATTTCCTCAGATGTTATAGGTCTGTTCAGTTCCTCAAAATTAGGAAAATTATCTGCCCCTTCATCAATATGTTTAAAGTCTAAGAAAGTATTACTATTGAACAAACCGATAAAATGTTTTTCTTATCCACCTAATGATATTTGGTTAGTCCGCATTTTTCGTGAAAATATTGAGAAAAACTTTTTTGAATTATGTACACGTAGATTGGATAGCATGTTACCTTCTTCAATCAAGTAAGTTCGTTTAAGTTTATTTTCTAATGATTTATATTGTGTCTCGTCTCTATTCAATTGTTCATGAGTTGATTTGTTTTTATTTTATTGAATTCCGAGAGTGATCGTAGATTTTTGAAAAAAAAAACTCTTTTACAATGTTCAGTGAACTATGGTTTCTCATATGCATGTGTATTTTTATCGGTTTTATTTCCCAAATCTCTTGAATTCGGTTTATTTACATTGCAATATGGAAAAACGCATTTTTTAAGATTTTATTAAAGTAATTGACAGACTTGTCTGTGTTTTCTTGATCAGAAAAATTAGCTTTATTGATAAAGTCATCTTGTTTGTCGATTCGATTTAAAGCGGAGTCGAGCACATTATCTGGATTGTTGTCTTTTTTCCATCGCAGAGAAAGACTTGGTTTATAATTTCGATCAATACCATTTTCACTAGTCGGTCTGTATTGGTTATCCAATCGGGTAAAAATTGTCGCGTGAAGGGGGGGGGGGGGTGGTCACAGTATTTGTTAGAAACATGTCCGGCGTTTTTAGAATATAATCTATCACACTACATCCACTCGAGCCGTTGTTTGTAAAGTCAGTATCCATTATTTTGTGATGTCTTCCATTTAAAATTCGAATACCTGTAGATTTACATAGATTTAAAAGCCCCGAACCATAGTATTAGAAATTTTGTCCGGATAGGGGCGACCAGGTAATGGAATGTAATTTGCATAAGTAAATAAACATGACACGTGTTTGTCGATTGAACTATGTATAACATCAGCTAAACCAAAATCATCAAAACTAGATGTACGACTACTCAAATCACCAGTTATAATAATTTTACCCTTTCACTATATTTTTCTAACAAATTTTGGTGTTCATTTTGTATATTTGGTTACCTTACTACCAAGTTTTAACAGTACCTGTTAAATTAAAAAGAGAGGGTGCATTAAGCTCTGATTTATATAGCTCTTGTTTATTAAAAATAACCATATAATTTGAAAAGGACTTATGTATGATGTACCTATCAAGTTTCAACATTATCTGTCAAGTGTTATGGGTATCAAGTGGGGATCCCTAAACATAAATCTCCTTCAGAAAAATAACAGCAGCGAGATTCACATAACTTTCATTGGAAGTACAAGTAACTAAGTTGAGTATTGTAGTTTTAGATCCTAGTCAAGAATTATTCATTTATTTTGAAGCGGTAGGTTCTGAGAGTGGAGGAAACCGGAGACCCTGAGAAAACCGCCGACCTTCGGCGAGCTAACCGACAAACTTTCTCTTACTATGATATGCACTTGTGGAATTGGAACCAAGGTTGGAAAATCAATGCGATCCATAGGCTCGCACTTGGTCTTCGAAGCCCTTTATTTTGAATTAATAATTTGCTTACTAATATACTCATATGATCATAATGGTAACTGAGTATATCTGTCATAGTGAATTTTTGTGTTCAATATATATTTTTATTTAATGCATATTTTTAGAAATTCCAAGTATTAAAAGATTTTTTTTAGAAATACATTACTTTTTAAATTCAATTATTAAGTTTAATAAAAAACTATTTTCTTCCCTTATGTTAAGATTTTACAAAAATATGGATAATAATAATATCCGGTCAGGATTAGCATGGCTTAATCTAATGTTTGGAATTTCCTTATTACAAAAGGCGTCATTGTGATTTTAGACAAGTTTTGCGTAACATGTAGGTTCAGTTTATTGTTACTCAAACAAGTCACATTAATTACTAAGCTGGATAAAGACCTGTTTACGGTCTTAAACCTTACACGAGAAAAAGTAGATTTTTAGTAAAAATAAAGTATTAATGCGCTGTAACCTAGTTTGCCATAAAAAAGTTGAAATTTGATTGGTTGTCACCTGAAAATCGCAAAAGAATGTTAGGTCTTGTTTTCTGGGATAGGGTCATTCTAGATGCGCTTTCGTCAGAATAAAGACAAAGAAATTTAGTTTTTGCATTTGTTGCTTTTTTCAGGTGAGTCAAAATTATTTTTTAAGGTTTATTTCAATTATGATTGATTTAAAAATTATCAAGTTTCGGATTTAATATTTACAAATTAAATATTCATTTTTAGCATTTATAAGGATTTATATTGTTAAGAGAAAAATCATTCCTTTGAATTTATTGAGGTTACATTAGTTTTGGATATGCGGAATGTTACTGTTTTGTTCAATTCTTTTAAAGATATTTAATTTTGAAAAGAATTTTGTTATTCAAATTTTGTTACTTTAAATTTTGTTCATTCTAAAGTTAAAAGTGTTGTGACCAATTTTGGTACATTTGGTTGAGTGCACTCTGGTTAGGGTATGTTATAATCCAGCAGGGTACGTTTTGACCAAATTTTAATAAAGGGAGATAATTTATTTTGTTGTACAGCTCAACAACGCAGTATATAACATTCTCTGTTGTACAGAAGTTATTTAGTTTTAAACTATGATTACTTTCATCAGGTTCGTTATTTAAAAGCTTATAAGGCATAGTTTCTGCGAAAGAGCTCTGCAACTTATTAAAGTTGCTGTTACAAGAGAAAATGTATAAATTGTACTTCAGTGTTATGTAGATCTACTTCTGGTACATTTTAACATGCTTGGTATTAGTGATCTGACTAGATCTAAATATGTACTTTCATTGGCATCATCATGTTTTCTTAAAGTTGGTTTATTTGATAGCTGTATTGTAGAAATTTGATGTGCCAACAGTCTAGAAGTTATTGAATCTGATGCGACTTAATTAGACCTGCCAAGCAGAGTTATTCCCCTTGGTCACCCTTTTGACTTATATCAATACACTTTCGGGTTTTTTTTATTTTTCATGTCAGAAATTTATTTAATGTCAAAAGTGTATGAGTGTGTGTGAAAGAAATTCACTTTTGTAATAGATATGTACAAATATTTTGTAATCATGATTCTATATGCGCTTTTGTCAGACAAAGAAATTTAGTTTTTGCATTTGTTGCTTTTTCCAGAAAGGATAAGTTTCTAATTTACGTTAATTGGTGGAGGTCGAAAGATCCCGTCGCATCGGATGAGAGAGAACACAGCACAAACTACAAAAACCATATCAACTTTAAGGAACGGAAAAACTTATAAAAAAATGCCAACACCTAACAACTCAAGTAACACTGAAGAAGTGGCAACAACATCTGTCAGTACAGAATCAACATCAACAACAACCACAGCTACAACAACTCCCACTGCAAGGCATTCCTTGCCACCACCACCAGGATTTCACAGCTAAAGAACTAACATACAAATGGAAAAATTTTCTGGCAAAAACATTGACCCTTTGCACTGGTGGACACTTTTCATCGCATATACTACAGTGCAGAGAATACCAGAGGCAGAGGTTGTTCTTATGCTACCTCTGTACTTAACTGATATAGCACAACAATGGTACTTAATGTTTGACTCAGCTGCTAAACAGACTTTACAAACAATAAGGGATGCATTTCTGAAACGTTTCCAGCCTGTGGTAAAGAAAAGTATGAATTTGAGAGACTTACAACAAAAGCCAAATGAGTCAACAGATGATTATATACACAGGGTTATGTCGTTGAATGCTGATGGCTCTGCCACTGAAGACTTTTTGGTTTCGTTAACAGAAAAGGGATTTAGAAAGGACCTTGCTCACATCATTATTCCACGTAGGGAAAGAACAATGGATGAATTAAGGGAAATTGCTGCTGTGGCAGAAATGACGGTTTCAGTTACCAATGATACCATGGATAACACCAATTCCCCAACTGCCATCCAGCAAGCTGTCAACACGGCCATCGCAACCCGTTAAAAGAACCTGCTTAACACACTTATTTCAAGGATGGACAACACACTGGCTGCAATTTCCAGACCATAACAACACAATGTACATTTCAGAAATAGAAATCAACCTGATTCCAGAAAATGCAATTATTGTGACGGTAAGTCCTGTTCTATAAGGTCAAAATGTCCAGCTCTTAATGTAATTTGTTTTCATTGTCACAAACAAGGTCATTTCAAACGAGCATGTCTGAAATTTAAACACGATAAAGCCAATAACAGAGTATAGGGGGACGCGCCTTTCTCTAGGCGTTCGTCTTTAGATAGGCACAAAGATAAAGTGAATGGCGCTATTAACCTCATTACAACTTTAGATTCAAAAAAGAGTACAACCCAAATTTTAGTGGGTGGGGTCAAAACTCATGCATTGATTGATACAGGAGCAAACATCTCTGTTATAAATAGGCAATTTTTAAATAAAACTGATTATTCTTCTGTAAATCTTTTGCCTTCAGAAATAACTAGTGTCATTGCAGTAAATGGTAATCATGTCAATGTTTTAGGCACAGTTAGTCTATCTCTACAGATAGGTGCTAAGAATTTTACTGCCAAAGTTTATGTTTTGCCAGAGTTGCATCATTTCTTAATATTGGGAGTTGATTTTTTAAAGGAAACTAAAGCAAAATTGAATTTTGACAATGACACACTTGAAGTTATAGATGAATATGAAGTTACTACTATTAGTGCTCTTAATACATATGATGGATTAGCAAGAACTAGAAAGCCAGTCACCATACCTAAATTTTCTGAAACACTTATTAGTGTGGCAGTATCTCGATAATCACACGGCTCCACTGTACTGTTAGAACCATTGCCACATTTAAAAAAGTTGCAGTTAGCAGGAGCTAAATGTTTAGTTAGTGTTAGCAATGGTAAGGCTTTCTTGTCTTTGCTTAACCCTACTGACAAAAATATCAGGTTAAAAGCAAACAAAACATTAGCAAAAGTTATATCTGTTGATGTTAGTGGTATTGAAACTGTTAGTGAAGATCACAGGACTGTTTCATCATTACAGACAACAACTGATGAATTGACTGCAGTACAGATGACTTACATATTGACTTAGCAGACTCAGACTTGACAGATATAGAAAAAGAAAAGTTGCTTAAATTTTTGAGGGCTAATAGGTCTAGTTTGCACTTAACATGAGTGAACTAAGTTAGACTGATCTGTATCATCACAAAATAGTTACTGTTCCAGGTGCTCGACCTGTAAGGCAGAATTTTTATAGGCAGTCTCCTCAAGTTAAAAGGGAACAAGATAGGCAAGTACAGGAATTGTTAGAGAATGATTTCATTGAGGAAAGTAATTCAGAGTGGTGCTCACCTGTGGTCATGATACCCAAAAAAGATGGAGCTTGGAGAATGGCGATCGATTACCGAAAATTAAACCAAGTAACGGTACCGATGTCATTCCCTCTCCCTCATATAGAGAGTGTCTTTGATTCTTTGGGTGAGGCTAAAGCTTGTTATTTTACAAATCTCGACCTAAAAAGTTCATTTTGGCAAATACCCTTAGATCCAGAAACAAAACATAAAAGTGCTTTTATCAAACAATCAGGTGTATATTCTTGGAAGCGTTTAAGCTATGGTCTAATGAATGCTGCCATTACTTTTCAATGTCTCATGACACAAGTATTAAGGGGCCTTAACTGGCGCTTCTTACTTGTGTATATTGATGATATTCTGATATATAGTCGCAATTTTGAGGAACATCTTGACCATTTGTCTCAGGTTTTTGATAGGCTTAGAAATGCAAACTTACGACTACAACCCTCTAAGTGTAATTTTGCTGTCAAAGAGGTTAAATTTTTAGGTCACATAATATCTCGGCATGGTGTTAAGGTTGATCTTGAAAAGACAAATGCAGTAAGCCAGTTTCCCATTCCCAAGAATGTTACTAAAAACATAAGAAGTTTTTTGGGCATGGCAAACTATTACAGGCGTTTTATTCAGGGTCATTCTACTATTGTTTCCTCTTTGACTGCACTTCTTCATAAGAATGCTAAGTTTGATTGGACGGATGGGTGCCAACAGGCTTTTGACACCATGAAACAAGCTTTATTGTCAGCTCCCATCTTGTCTTATCCTCAGCCTGACAGGTCATTTATTCTCACATGTGATGCATCTGATACAGCTGTTGGATATGTTTTAGGTCAAAAAGATGATGATGGTAGAGAGTATGTTGTAGCATATGGAGGCAAGTCATTAAGTTATGCTGAGAAACGTTACTTTACATCAGAAAAAGAATGTTTGGCCATTATAAGAGGCGTTGAAGCATACCGTCCTTATTTGGCAAATTTACACTTCACTGTTGTAACGGATCACAGTGCACTTAAGTGGCTAAAGTCAGCAAAGTTGTCCAAGCGTTTAGAGAGATGGGCTCTAGAACTTCAGGCTCTAAATTTTGAGGTTGTGCATAGGCCAGGCAAAAGTAATGTTGTGGCTGATTGTCTTAGTCACCTTGGCATTGATAAAGTGTATTCGTCATTAGTTCTGAAATATTACTGGCCCAAAATGCACTCAGATGTAACTAACTATGTGAAAACTTGTTATAGGTGTCAGAGGGCAAAAAGAAATTATAATTCTAACAATCCTCCAACATCACAAATGCCAGTTGTGGGCAGATTTCATAGATGGCACATTGATATTTTAGGTCCGTTGCCCAAAACAAAGGAGGGATATGAGCATATTTTAGTTGTTGTTGATGCTTTTACCAGATGGACTGAGGCATTTCCTTTGACAACTCAAACTGCAAAAGAAGTAGCCACAGTTCTCTGTTCTGAGATTATTGCACGTTTTGGTGCACCTAAAATTTTACTGTCAGATAGAGGTCAGTGTTTTATGTCCAATATTGTAAAAGCTGTTTGTGAAATCTTTAAGGTTAGGCGTCATCACACAAGCAGTTATCATCCGAATACAAATGGTTCAGTAGAAAGACAAAATAGCACATTAGCACAATGTTTACGGACTTATTGCGAAAAGGACCAATCTAACTGGCGAAATTTGTTACCTTTTATTATGATGGCATATCGAAAATCTCCCTCTACGAATACTACTGGGTATTCACCCTTCTTTATGATGTTTGGAGAATAATTGCGTCTTCCTTTTGATATTGCATTGGAGCCAAAACAGAACCTTGGTACAAACTTCAAGCATTATATTGAAGACATTTTGGCCAATCTTAAAGTTGTACATGAAATTGCAAAAAAAAAAAAAAATGATCTCATACATAAAGAAAAAAATAAAGATAGACATGACCTTAATTCGAAAATACCAGATTTATCTGTTGGAGATCTTGTTATACTTGACGTTCACAAAATTTTCCAAAGGTCTGTCACGTAAATTACATGATAAAGCAGATGGTCCTTATCGCATTATAGAACTTTGTCCAAGTTTTACATACAAACTGCGACATGTTCAGAATGACACTGTGTTAAAGTAACTTATTAATGCTACAAACTTAAGACGTTATATTGACCCAGATATACATAGACGTCAGTTTAACATACCACTTAACACAGACAGAAATGCTACCCTCAATCCACCTGTCAATGTTGACAATGATAGCACTGTAAATATAGAGGATAATACTGATGCACAACTAAACACTACATAAGACACTTTGACTCCTAGTCAACCTGTTGGTAACAATAACAATGACCATGACAATCAGGCAAATGATGCACCAGAAGTATGTATAGACAACAAGACAATCAAACAAACTGTAAATGATAAAGAAAACTTTTCTAAATGAAGGACAAAAATTTTCAGTATCTAAAATACTAACTGGTAAGTTCCAGAGTGGTCGCAGGTTAATGCTAGTGTTATGGAATGATGGTTCAAAGTCATGGGAACCAGATGCTAGCTTTGACCCAGACATGTTCGAACAAATCAATTTCGAATTCACTAAGAAAGGAATACGAAGAAAAACTTGTTTCAATAGAAAGTAGAAAGATATGGTTGTTTAGAACTTCAGAAGTAGCACATCCCAGTACAAAGGTCTATGATTAGTAAGCACTTGACTGTAAGCATTACATCTGTGCACTTGGCATTCAGAAAGCTTGACCATGAAGAATTTATGGCAATCATGGGATGCAGATTGTTGACTATACTGATTAGTCTAGCCATGGCAAATAAAAAATAAAAATAGAAATTCATTTTTTTTCATACTAAATGAAAATCAGATGTGTTGGTGTCAAATTTCAGTTTAACTGTCAGTTTAACTGTTTTCATAGTGCTAGATTGTATGTTCTGTCGACCAACATACTTTCACCAGATATTCAGCACATCTAATTTTTATTTTGCTTCTTTGGTATATTGTAGGAAATCTATCAGCTGGTAAGTTATGGTTCATCTGTTTTCTAGTGATTTCTTCATGTTTTGTCAATGTTGGTGCCATGTGTACAAAGGAAGTCACACTAAACCTTGCAGGTTGTTCAGAAATTTCAGTACTAAGATGTCCATATAAACAGTTATGTAATAACATGTTAAAGGATGGCTACAATGGAAGTGTTACTAATGATTCTAAACAAACTTTGTCCTTTCAGAGTGAGCTGCAAAATATAGAAATCTTGTGTACAGAGGAGTTCTTACTCCATAATATACTTGTTCTAATCTTTTATCTTAATCATTATACAAAATCAGCATCATTTATGCTAATTCTACAACAATTTGTCAAATGTACTTCTGCAACCATATCTTCATTTATTTTTCAAATAAGTTCTACATCAGCACCTTCAAATGGTTTTGTTTTAAAGAAAATTTTTCAAACAGAATTTTCTTGGGTCCATGCATCAGTAATAATGAGTACCCTAGTCTTAATATTTTTATTCATACTGGTGTGTTTCTTGTATCGGTCTAGACGTGCAAAATGTACAACAATTTATGTAGAAATTACATCTGGGGGTGATTGTGTTATAGTACCAGTTCTAACATTATCTTATGTCCATCTTATTTTCATTTTACCACACCATCAATAAATCAGGTGTCTTTATCAACATTTCCTAATTTACAAGTTTTTGTTTTGTATTCCTCATTCCAAGTCACAAATAAATTAACAACAACAAGAGGCCCATGGGCCTTAACGCTCACCTGAGGATATGGCCAACCTGAGGATTTATCCAAAATCATTTGCAAAAAACATAAAATATTCTAATATACATGCCTATAAAAAGTTAATCGTTTTCAAGATAATTAGCAATTTAAGTCTTCTTTTGCAGCTGTGACCTTGACCTTTCAACATATGACCTTGATCTATATATCAAAATGATCATCATGTCAATATCTACAACATTCTAATATATATGCCAATCGAAAAGTTTATAGTTTCCAAGATAATAAACAATTTCAGTCTTTTTATGCACCCATGACCTTGACCTTTTAATGTATGACCTTGTGTCACATATTTAAATGATTGTCATATCAATACCTACAATATTCTAATATATATGCCTATGCAAAAAGTTAATAGTTTTCAAAATAATTAACAATTTCAGTCTTTTTATGCATATATGACCTTGACCTTTAAATGTAAGACCTTATATCTCATATCAGAATGATCGCCATATCAATTCCAATAATATTCTAATATACATGCCAATACAAAAAGTTAATAGTTTCCAAGATAATTAACAATTTCAGTCTTTTTATTCACCTATGACCTTGATCTTTGAACGTATGACCTTGAGCCATATATCAAAATGTTCATCATGTCAATACCTACAATATTCTAATTATATATGCCTATACAAAAAGTTTATAGTTTTCAAGCTAATGCACAATTTTAGTTTTTATTAGCAAAAAAATAACATTTCAGGGGCAACAACTCCAAAATGCATTATCATACAGTTACGAAACTTTGTACCTTTTTACATTATGTCATGCTGAACATTTTAACAATGTTTTGATATAATACATATCTCTTAAAATTTTGAAGAAAACAGCCTAAACTGCACAAATTACAAACTAGGTCATGACCTTGAACTTTGACCTTGACCCCTATTTGAAGGTTATTTCAAGAAAAAGTCAAAACTGAAAACCCCATGTCAATAACTATTCATATAGTCAAGTTATAAAAATTTGAATCCATTTTACGAAATTTTTAAAATTAAACGCAAAAACGCGTAACCTAATTTTTTACCAAATTTCACGAAATGAACAATTTATAAGCTTAAGACCCTAGAGAAGCAAAATATCACATTAGATTTTTTCTCCAATCATCGCTTTTGGAGAAGAAGAATTTTTAAGTTTTTTGGAACCATAGGTCACCTTGACCTAGTTTTGGGAGCCAGGACAACGTAGCGAACAAATCTGAATTGCACTGGCCCATATATGCATCTGACCAAGTTTCATTGAAATCTACCTTGTAGTTTCAGAAAAGAAGTCGAAAATGTAAAAGTTTACGCCGCGGACGACGACGACAACGCCGACGACACGACAGACAAATTTTGATCAGAAAAGCTCACTTGAGCCTTTGGCTCAGGTGAGCTAAAAACAGTATATGTTCCAAATTATGTCAATATTGGTTTATTTACTTATTATAAACTAAAGAAAATTTTAAAGCAGCCATTTAATGCGTATGTTTTGGTGACACATCAGGGCTTTGCATCAGTTCTCAATCCTAGTATTGATGCACAGTTCTAACATATGGCTCACCATGAGTCATATTCCAACAGTTCTGTTTAGAAAAAAGTTATCATACATATATATATATAATCTTTTACCTCAGACATTGCTTAGTTTTGAACTGACATTTTTTTTTAGTTATTTCTAATATATGTGTATTTATATATAACTTCACTGGACAAAATGTTTCATTTAAATATTGATATGACCTTATATTCAGGACTTGTTGCATTATTTTGTGATGTTCTTATATCAGTACAGTTCCAATGTTTTATTCATGAAATCAAAAAAAAAATAAAAATAAAAATAAAAATAAAAAAAAATTGAAAATGCTTATGTTAGTGTATGACATATATATATCAGTGTATGAATTCATTATATAGTGTGTATTAAAAGACTGTATTAGCAACAATATAGTGAAAACGGAGTAATAATGAACTATAAAGCAACATATAACATTAATCATGAACTGTATTATAGCAAATAACATCATTCTGATCTAATTTGCAACTGCTATTGCCAAATTGTACTACTTGTAAACTTATATATATCATACTTCTCATGTAGATATTCATGTGTTTATTGACTTTTGTTTATTGTGTTACTTTTTACTTTGTGAATTTGTGTACATATGTTTTACATTTTTCCCATTTATGATAACTTTCAGATCCCACTTGATCAAAATTTCGTGGACGAAATTATCTAAAGTAGGGGGGAGTTGTCAAAGTGAATTTTTGTGTTCAAATATATAATTTTATTTAATGCATATTTTGAGAAATTCCTAGTATTAAAAGATTTTATTTAGAAATACCTTACTTTTTAAATTCAATTATTAAGTTAAATAAAAAACTATTTTCTTCCCTTATGTTAAGATTTTACAAAAATATGGATAATAATAATATCCGGTCAGGATTAGCATGGCTTAATCTGATGTTTGGAATTTCCTTATTACAAAAGGCGTCATTGTGATTTTAGACAAGTTTTGCGTAACGTGTAGGTTCAGTAATTGTTACTCAAACAAGTCACATTAATTACTAAGCTGGATAAAGACCTGTTACGGTCTTGAACCTTACACGAGAAAAAGTAGATTTTTAGTAAAAATAAAGTATTAATGCGCTGTAACCTAGGTTGCCATAAAAAAGTTGAAATTTGATTGGTTTCAACTTTCCGTTTCTTTGCAGTAATATCCCTGCTTCTCCTGCGTATGGTGTATATGTTTCACAGTTAATACGGTACGGTAGAGCTTGTTCCCACTATGGGAACTTTCTGCAACGAAGCAAATTACTTACAATTAAATTGTTGACACAAGGATATTGCAAGCCTAGGCTAATCAGGGCCCTTAAAAAGTTTTATGGCCGTCATCACAATATTGTTGATAAGTATGTAGTCACTGTATCCCAACTTATACTGGATATATTTGACTTACCATAGGTCTTTGTTCCTTTCATTCTCAAAATTGACTTACACGTGACGGGTGTAGCTAGCTAAACAGGAAGGTGCTTACCCTTCCGGAGCACCCGGCCTCACTTCCTTGATGGAAGTTCACCGTGTATCACCTATTTTGCCAGTTTGCAAAGTTTTTACTTTGTTTTTGGGATTGTGATATGGACAAGGACTGGTATGTTTGTTTTATTGTCACCTGAAAATCGCAAAAGAATGTTAGGTCTTGTTTTCTGGGATAGCGTCATTCTAGATGCGCTTTCGTCAGAATAAAGACAAAGAAATTTAGTTTTTGCATTTGTTGCTTTTTTCAGGTGAGTTAAAATTATTTTTTAAGGTTTATTTCAATTATGATTGATTTAAAAATTATCAAGTTTCGGATTTAATATTTACAAATTAAATATTCATTTTTGGCATTTATAAGGATTTATATTGTTAAGAGAAAAATCATTCCTTTGAATTTATTGAGGTTACATTAGTTTTGGATATGCGGAATGTTACTGTTTTGTTCAATTCTTTTAAAGATATTTAATTTTGAAAAGAATTTTGTTATTCAAATTTTGTTACTTTAAATTTTGTTCATTCTGAAGTTAAAAGTGTTGTGACCAATTTTGGTACATTTGGTTGAGTGCACTCTGGTTAGAGTATGTTATAATCTAGCAGGGTACGTTTTGACCAAATTTTAATTAAGGGAGATAATTTATTTTGTTGTACAGCTGAACAACGCAGTAAATAACATTCTCTGTTGTACAGAAGTTATTTAGTTATAAACTATGATTACTTTCATTAGGTTTGTTATTTAAAAGCTTATAAGGCATAGTTTCTGCGAAAGAGCTCTGCAACTTATCACAGTTGCTGTTACAAGAGAAAATGTATAAATTGTACTTCAGTGTTATGTAGATCTACTTCTGGTACATTTTAACATGCTTGGTATTAGTGATCTGACTAGATCTAAATATGTAATTTCATTGGCATCATCATGTTTTCTTAAAGTTGGTTTATTTGATAGCTGTATTGTAGAAATTTGATGTGCCAACAGTCTAGAAGTTATTGAATCTGATGCGACTTAATTAGACCTACCAAGCAGAGTTATTCCCCTTGGTCACCCTTTTGACTTATATCAATACACATTCGGGTTTTTTTTTATTTTAATGTCAGAAATTTATTTAATGTCAAAAGTGCATGACTGTGTGTGAAAAAAATTCACTTTTGTAAAAGATATGTACAAATATTTTGTAATCATGATTCTAGATGCGCTTTCGTCATAATAAAGGACAAAGAAATTTAGTTTTTGCATTTGTTGCTTTTTTCAGAAAGGATAAGTTTCTAATTTACGTCATATCTATGAAATAAATACATCTTTAAAAAGGCTACATTATAGCCTCAAGGGATAACACATACTAAAACCGTAGTTTGTTTCTATGATAAGTCATGTTTTGGTATACCCAAATTGACCTCTTGATTTCTAGATTTTTTTTCAAAAAGTGTATAGTGTCCAAATTTTGTCCATATATACTTCGCCATTTATTGAACTTTCTTAGATCATTTTGCATAATTTTCTTCATAAAAACAAAGTCACAGGTAGTAATAATATTATTTGATGAGAACAAAATAAACTGATTGGCAGATTTTTTCGCATTTCTGGCAAATCATAATACAGATATATAGTGTTTCTCATTTCCAAATTAAGTTCATCAAAATATCTTTATCTAAAAAATCTTTATCCAAAAGTAAATAAACAAATAAATAAACAAGAGGCCCATAGGCCTTAACGCTCACCTGAAGATATGTCCAATATTCTTTGGAAACTGCACTAGACAATATGTTAAGTACAGAAACTTGAAAGGATTTCATAAGAACTCCCACAAAACTTAATAGGAAATATATCCACTCACAATTCATTTATAAGTAGCTTATATAATATACATGAAGTAACTGTAATGCAATTAATAATTTCCAAATCATTAACTAATTTCAGTATACTTATGCAACTATGTCCTTGACCTTGGAACATATTTGACCTTGAACAATATATGATCGTCATGTCAATACCTACAATATTCTTATATAGACGCCTATACAAAAAGTTTAAGTTTTCAAGATAATAAGCAATTTATGACTTCTTTTACAGCTGTGACCTTGACCTTTGAACATATGACCTTAAACTATGTATCAAAATGATCATTGCTGCAATAACTACAATGTTCTAATATACATGCCTATACAAAAAGTTAATAGTTTTCAAGATAATTAGCAATCTATGTCTTTTTTTTGCAGCTGTGACTTTGACCTTTAAACATATGACCTTGAACCATATTTCAAAATAATTGTCATATCAATACCTACAATATTCTAATATACATGCCTATACAAAAAGTTAATAGTTTTCAAGACAATTAGCAATTTAAGTCTTCTTTTGCAGCTTTGACCTTGACCTTTGAACATATGACCTTGATCCATATATAAAAAAGATCGTCATGTCAATACCTACAATATTCTTATATACATGCCTATACAAAAAGTTAACTGTTTTCAAGATAATTAGCAATTTAAGCCTTCTTTTGCAGCTGTAACCTTGACCTTTGATCATATGACCTTGAACCATATATCAAAATGATTGTTGTCACAATACCTACAATTTTCTAATATACATGCCTATACAAAAACATAAAATTTTCATTCAATGAACAATTTTAGTATTTATAAGCAAAAAATAACATTTCAGGGGCAACAACTCGTACATGGATTATTATATAGTTACGAAACTTGTTACCTTTTTAAATTTTGTCATGCTTAACATTTTAACAGTGTTTTGATTTCATAAATCGCTTAATATTTGCAAGAAAATGCCTAAAAGTGCATAAATCACAAATTAGGTCAT
The DNA here is from genome assembly GCA_029721355.1 of Tegillarca granosa. Classification (NCBI taxonomy): domain Eukaryota; kingdom Metazoa; phylum Mollusca; class Bivalvia; order Arcoida; family Arcidae; genus Tegillarca; species Tegillarca granosa. Next base: position 18,676,911 of record CM056602.1, on the reverse strand, counting down.
GACCTTGATTTGTGACCATTGACCTATTTTTAAAGGTCATTTCAAGAAAAAGTCAAAACTGAAAACCTTATGTCATCATCTGTTCTAATAGTCAAGTAATAACAATTTAAAGCGATTTTACGAAATTTTTAAAATTAAACGCAAAAACGCGTACCTATTTTTCGCTCAATTTTCATGAAAAACACAATTTAATGTTCCCAGGTATGCTGAATCCAAGTATCCAATTAAAATTTGCCTGCACCTTTTGTTTCAGAGAAGATTTTTTTGTCTTTTTGCTATTTTTAGTAACAGCGGCCATCTTGTTGGGCGTGGCCAAACCCGGCACACAATTTTGAAAGGCTGTTACCCAGGCATGATAATCACCAAGTTTCATCAAACTTGGCGCACAAGTTTCATCAAACTTGGCGCAGTAGTTTTGGAGGAGAAGATTAAAATGTAAAGTTTACACATGACGGACGACGGACGACGGACGGTGATAGGATTGCAATAACTCATCTAAGCCCTTTGGCTCAGGTGAGCTAATAAAATGTAAAATGAATTAAAACATAATTTAATAACTTTGAATAACGCCGAAGCAAGAAGAAGAGTGGAATTTTTTTAAATATTGAATTAAAAGAATAAAAAAATAATTGCGCTTACATACGTAATTACAGTAGTTTAACTTCCTTAATTATAAATTAAAAGAAAACAATCACAAAACAATAAGCGTTAAGCTATTCAAAGGAAAAGTTTCATTAAGATTTATAAATAAAAATACAATATTACCTTATAAATTTGCGCAGGTGTCCGTTGAAAATATAAATCGTCAGTGGAAAACGTTTTAAAACCTCGTTTACACGATATTTCTGTTTTGTAGATTCATGATGTGCGTCATTTAACACATCAATAATTTAAATCTTCAAAGCCCGTTTTTTTAATATAAACGTGATTTGATCTAAGGTATTGTTTTTTTTAAAAAGATATATAGTTAAATACACCGAAATGTACAAAGATCGATAAATAACATCAAACTTATCATGCATTTCTGAAAACAATTGAACTCGTTACAATTAGAAAAACGCATTCACTAGGTAATGTTGAATTAAATTTGATAAGGAACGTGTCAGGTATAGATGAGCAGTCTATTTTGTATAAAAATATTTTTTTCATTGTAAAAGTTTTGTTTTGACAACAGCATTGTGATATTTTATTCATAATCGATAAAGATCAACATGAAAATTATGTGCAACTATTTATAGGAGTGTACATGTCTCTTAATGACATACATAAACTTGTTCTAAGTTTTTAGCTTAGGGAATAACAGAAATGCTGTAATGGCATTAGCTGAAAACTATTACTTACAACTTGTCCAAACAAATTTTTAAAGAAGGTTCTAGGTTAAGGATGTAAGGTACCCGTAGTTGTGCAATTGGTACTATGCATCATTGTAGATCCCATTAGTGAACTTATGAACATTTTTATATAAAACATTCTCTTTTGTGAATTTTAAATGCCCGATGACTTCGCTAAAATTGTGAATTTTAAATGCCCGATGACTTCGCTAAAATTGTGAATTTTAAATGCCCGATGACTTTGCTAAAACAAAATCAGTTCTCTTGTACGTTATTAAAAGCTCTGTTCTTTAATGGATTTGTATGAAGTAGTGTGTTTACGGTCTGTCTTGTATTCCTAGAGTTTTGCACTCAGTTTGATTTTAACTTTTAACTATCATAGTACGCCCACTCCCCCTTTGGCATAACATTATTCTGAATTCTGAAGAGAATTCTTCTACTAAACAAAAAAACTTTGATGTTTATATTTTAAAATTTTAAACAACTTAAAAAGGTAGGAAATAAAAACCATATCTTTGAAAAAATCTAGTTCGAGTTACAATTTAAAAATATCAAAAGGAGTAGAGTTGAGTAATGGTGTATAACGTCCTAGTCAAGAATATTTCACTTATATCGAGACGTCGCCAGCTTAAGGCGAAAATGCAGAAATTTCGCATGTGCGTTGCGCTGGTGGCATTATACAGCAGGGTTCGTTATCGTGCCATGCCTGCCATGACACGTCACCTTGTTTATTTTAAGTTCCCATCCGAAAGAACCGTGACTTTCATTTCGTAATGTCAAATGCTCAATAAAAGGGGTGTTGATTCTTGAATAATTTAAATCTCTATGTTATAATATATAACATAAATACCTGTTAAATTTTGATGGGCTAATAAAGCAATAGATTTAAAAACCAGAAAATGAAACCAACTTGTTTGTTTTAAAAGGCTTAACAATTGTAAGTTGTGTTTTCTGTGATAAAAAAATTAACAGATACGCATATTCTAGAATTTAAATGATATAATTTCTGGTGTAAGGCGATATTGGAGATGAATCTCATTATTAGCGAACAGGTAACTAAATTTTGGTCTAACACATTGATAAATGCATGGATTTTTTTAACCAGTTCGCTGCCAAGCAAAATTTAAACGTGCCAAAATTCCACTGAAGTTGTTTTTACGTCATAGATAATCACGTCATCCAATTACGGCCTTTTCGCACTTGTTTTATTCAATTACGTCGTTGGGTGTTTGACTTTAGATAACCTCTATGTAGAGGTTTGATTAATTATTACTATTTAACAACAATTGTACACAAAACTGATACAATAGGTATTTTCATTTCAATGTATTTTTTATTCTGAGACTAATTGAAAATGTACAAAAAAGTATCAAAATGTTAAGAAAGATCAAATAGTCAATTGTTTGCATTCAACAATTTGTCAAATGTTTTTTCAATAAATAATAACGTTAGAAACAATTTTTAATCTTGGAGGCGCTATTCTTCATCACAATAATGACGTTTTCTACAGGCTAGATGCAAGCCTTTTTTGCATGTTTTACATTGTGTTCTTGCTCTTCTCCGGTTTCCGTTTTTCCGATCCGAACAGACAGCGCATTCCTTTTCATGTCTACCTGTAAGAGCAGATATATAAAAATTATAAATCTTTCGAAAACTAATACATGTATTACAATTCAGATTCTAGGAAAAGTTACCAGATTTTAGATAAGGAATAATAACACGAGGCCGCCTTTAATTTCAATGTTTTACATTAACCGCACCTCAACAACATCATTTCAATGAATAATTGTCGGGAATATGCATAAAATGTTTGTATTGCATGCACTGTATACTTATGTAAATAAAAAAATACTCTGAATATATATCAGATGCGGGTATATAATATTAAATAAAGGCAATACTATTTAAAATTGAACTTTACGATTTTGACTAACAACGTACGAGTCAAATAAAAAAATGCATACTATTCCATTTTACAAAATTGTGAAACGTACTTTCAGTGATCATAGTGATAACCTGTCACTGGGGACATTTGACACATGCAATAGATACCCAGAAAAAGTAGGAGTAATAAAATTTACAGTAGCTGAAATTAGTATTCAGCATAGATACATATTTTGTTCTATAACGGGCTCTGGTTAGGAGAATTTGATACTTAACACAAATATTTAAAATATCAAGAAATAGACGTTTAGGAAAAATGTTGAATTGGTAACAATTTCTTAATTTATGTGTTTTCACATAAACTTTATCTCTTGGCATGCTCTATGTGTTGGCATGTTTCAACATAGCATTTTCATAAACAGACTTTTACAAACGTTACATGTTCAGGACGTTTTATAACACCAACACACGTGCGCGTGCGATTTTAATTTTTCAATTCATTAAATTTTGATTTTAACACTCGCTTACAACCCAAAGAAGTTCAAGAGTTTAACATTTACTAGTACATACTTAACATAAGGATTGGTCTTGATTTTACAGTTAGTTAAATTACAAAGTAAATTTAAAGGCATATTTGTGATGGGCTTTGGTGGTTAAAAAACAAGGAATAATATCATTTAAATAAATAAACGAATAGTTTCATTTGCATTGAAGAACATACCCGGAAGACACTCAAGAACAACATTTCTCATATTTACTCTGTTACGTGCCATGTTGATCCTACGGTTGGCATTATTTTGAAAATGTTCATTGGCTAAACTCTCCACAATCATCTGACAAAATCTCAGCCGTGACATCACAGGTACATCTGAAGTATTTTGGCTATAAAGTATATATGCATTTAACATAATGCGATGGAAAATGTGTATTGCTATCTTTTTCCAGACTTTAATCGTTTTCCTAGATTGGCCGTAATAACTTAGAAGCATGTCAGCAGTATCCACCCCTCCCATGTTTTTGTTATAGGTCTTGACAATATTTGGAACGCCTGGGATATCTTTAGCAGCAAGTGCAGTTGATAGAATTCTTACTGGCTTTTTTCCATTTGGATGATTTTTGTGTGCACATATGAGTGTTTTTCCTTGTCTCAAATATATGGTTTCTCCAGGATTCAATTTGGCTTCCTTTATAGATTTTGGCATCATTCTATTAGATCTTAATGTACCTGTTATAAATGTATTATACTGTAAAAGTTTACGAGCGATTTGCAACGAACAGAAAAAATTGTCACAAACGAGATGTTACCCTTTATTTAGTAAATCACATTCTTTAAGCAGTTCAAATACTACTTTTTCTCCCTGATTGACGTTTTCAACAGGCTGGAACTGCTTCCCAAGATAACAACTTAAATGGAGAATGTAGCCAGTGGTACATTCGGCAAGAATCCAAAACTTTATACCAAATTTTGCATGTTTTGTTGGTATGTATTGAAGCATGGACGTTCTTCCTCGACTTGCAACTAAACTTTCATCTATGCAAATTTCTTTTCTCGGTAACATCCTGTTTACAAAATCAACCAATGGTTTGAATTTTGAATCGGGTCTAAAATAAAAAAAGTTCAAATTTCACTCGCATTGTTGAGATTAAAACATTTTTTTTTTAAATTCATCATTCATTAGAATTAAATATCTTTCTACATGTACAGTAGTTTCTTTATTTAAAAGAAATGTATGTTACATTTTTGACTATATTGTTAACTTTTTTCGATTAAGTAATTAAGATTAAACATATATATCAAGGATAACCTTTTATCGATTATATTTCGTATTTTTAAAATATTTTCAAACATTTTCACTTTATTCCTGTATAGTCATTTTCATTTCCCACTTATAATTCATAATTGTGAGCCCTGTAAATTGTCAGTCTGGTGTCTAAAGGGGTTAGCAATGTCTGCTTTTCGGATGCTTATTAGTTTTAATAAGTTTAATTAAAAAATCTGAAACCTTTTAAATCAAATATTGACAAAATAGAACATTCCTATCGCAAAGCAAATAAGCTTTTCAAACCAATTATAATCAAAGTGTACTGAAAACATTGTTACCTATATAACGGATTTTCTCTTGAAGGCAATTTTTTGTTGTCTACTAGATGTAACAACTTTAATATTAATTGGAATCTGTTTCTTGACATTACTTTGTGGAACCACGAGGTAACCTGGCTTTTTTGGGTCTTGTTCCAGTATTCGGCAATTGTTGGTTTTTTCACTATTCCCATATTCAAAATAATGGCTAAGAATGCCTTAAATTCTGTAATTGTTATTGGTTTCCAAACTCGCAGCCTTGATGATGGTCTCAATACAATCTGTTTCAGACATTGTGATGCAAACCTGTAATTTCATAAAGAGGTTTCAACTAATGTGAGAACTTGAATACACTCAAGATAACAATAAGACAAAAAATCATATCTATTACTGTCTCTGAAGGAGATTTGATCGTGGGTGATGGGTGCTTATGATGCCTGTCATCTATGCATAGATTCTTAATATCTGGGCATAATTCCAGGAAAATTATATCATACATATTTAATAAACCTTTAGACAAATTGTATGTACTCTCAAATTGTATGTGTGAAAATTCTAAGTCTGGAAATAGCAATAAATCCACAAAATTCATCTGATCGAACTGATAATTGTAGGTGCACAGGTTTCTAACAACTGTGCCTAATTTCAGAAAAAAAAATGTATCACACGTAACTGTATTAAACTCCGGACAAATTGTGTCTACGGATGGACAGACAGACAGAAAGGCAAGATGATTCCAGTATACCCGTCTTACTTCGTTGGAGGGTATAAAATTCGGCAATGATAGCACATAAATCATGAACCCGATACTTTATGGTTTGATCAGATGGTAGTTTTTACATGTAAATTAAATGTTAATTCAATAACCATTCGGTTGGTTCAGTAGTAGAAAATGGATGAAATAAAAATTTCTGATATCAATATTGAAACACAGATTAGTGACGCTTACTACTTACGTTGAATTCTAGGTTGAACAAGTTAGAACAATATCGATGATTTGTTGGAGTTTTAAGATTTCCTCAGAATTCAATGTCTGAATATGAGTGAAATAATCTTGGTTTGCATATTTGTTAACCCTAATTTATCTGGCACATCAAAATTGAACTGGTATTTGTGTTATGTATATCTATAATTGTTTAAAATATTGTATTTCTTGCTGGGGACATATCTATACATACAATGTATGTATTATATCATACATTGTCGCTGGGAGAGGTTATTTGTTGACTTTATTTTGTATGAGAATGTTAAAGAAAATTACATTGTGCATGCACAACAAGAAAACAAGATTCTTGATTCCTGATATCCATGATACTGCTCATTTATTTATTTATTTATTTAATTATTTATTTATTTATTTTTATCTTTTTATTTATTTATTCACTGTTATAAAACAATTCTCGTTTGTTTGTTACTTAAACAAATAAACATCTAAAAGTTGTTGAATACTTTATGGCAAATTTCCGGCAAAATTATTGGTTAATTGTTCTGTTAATTATTCCAACTGTATTTAACAGAAAAAAAATGCAAAATTATGAATAACTAAAAACAAACTCTGCATCTATCAATAAAAAATAATTAAAATGGATCTTGAAATAAATTCGGGATAATGTTTTCTAAATAATTTTTATTTAAAGAAGAAAGTATAGGGAAGCGTCAGTAATAGCATACAATAAGTCATATTCCCAACCTTTATAGAACATTACTTGCTGATACAATGTTATACTTTTATATACATATAAAAGTATAAAACTTTTATATATGTAGTTTTATATTTGTATAAAGTATGAATATTGTGTACAATTATATATGTGTACATATACAACATGGGTTTTTAATATATTTGTATATTGTAATACTTATTAAAACATTAAATTTTTTTGTTACAGTATATGTTTTTTCAATATTTTATAATATTTATGTTATTTTTATCACAGTAGATACTTGCCTATTTGTCTGTCTTACAATTTCTCTAATTAAATTAGCTGTACATATTAAATAGAAATAGTGAATTGGCAGTGCAGCTCTAGCAGGCATATTCCGAACCCCAGCATGTTCCAAAAAGTTCTCATTTCTTTCTTCTTCTTGAAAATTAACACGAAACCACACACCGGCCATACTGGAACTACTCGTATAGCGTTATTTAGTAAATGACGTCATATAATCACTGATGACGTAAATTACGCGATCCAAAATCATTGACGTCATTAAAAACCCCATTAATTTGTAAATTTACATAAATTCCCTTCATTTAATCATTTTAACATTATTCATACAACAATGATTCTACAGCGGTGTGACATCGGTCCAAATCGGCCCTCTGGCACAGAACGTAATATAGTGATCGGCCCAGATCGGCCCTATGGCACAGAAATGGTTAATTGTGGTGACCTTTTTTTGTTTGTTTCATAAGAGTCATCAGAATTGGATTAAATTTTCAAAATATTCGGTACTTACATCCAAAAAACATCATATGCTTTATTTACCAAATCAGAATCACACGCTTATAAATGGACCAATTAAACGTCACAGCTGTATGTACTTTGAAGCAAAACAGTATTTTTTTAAAGCTAAAAAGGATTATAAACTTTAAAAATGTCCATACCCAATTAGTAATCAGCAGCTTTATATGTCAAAAGCAGACAGAAACAAAATGTTTACGTTCTGCTAATTTCTTTTAGTAAAAAACAGAAGTGCTCAGTTGCAGAGGAATACATTTTGCGGCAAAATATCCCAACCTACACTTTTTAGCCAAAAAGATGTTAAAGATGATTGGCAAAGTCCGTTACTATATATGGTTTGCATTACAAAGAATAATGTTTGTAATTCTTAAATATAAATTTTATATACCTTTATCTGATTAATTAAATATCTCATTGTTTGTGATCAAAAAATGTATTTCATTATTCAAAATACTACTGGTCCTGCTTTGTTTGACCATGACTATTTTACATTATGTTTTAGAGGCCACAATTGTGATGTCACTGAAAGTCAACCACTTAGTTGGAAAGGTGGACAACAAGTGTCTGTTAGCTATTACAGAAAACAAGTAACAATAAATTTTAACAATTATGTATGTGATTTTTTAAAAAATACACTTTCCTTTGAAGAGAATATTGATTGAGTGCTTTCAAAAACCTTAATTAATCATTAAGATACCATCTTACTATTTCATTTTTACCGTTTGGATAAAATTAATAGGTCAGTGTATTAAGTATGGAGATCGCAATGATTTGATTCGATGAGATTTAAATCTAAGTCGAGAATATTTCAGTTATATTCAGAAGTAGCAGATAATTTTACCACTGCGGTGTGCAGGTTGGGTGCCTGTCGTGACATGGGGCATCTGTTTTTAAGGTTTCCGTTTGAGGATCCCGTGCTTTTAATTTCTAAATGTAAAGTACTTGGCGAAAAAAAAAACTTCCCATTTTCAAGTCTTGGCAGGACGTAACCGTTTCAATAATTTTAGATTAATTTAAAACAACGTCTTCTCTAAGTTGGCGCTACAAATTTTTCATTAGTAAGACAATTTCACTGATTTCCTGGATGCAAACCTTATCTCGCTTGTACCCGCTTTACTTCCTTAACCCTCTCGCTGCCACGGCGTTTGAATTTTTCGTCAGCGCTACGCCACGAGTTTCTGACGTCATCGATTGTTACGTCATAACGAAAGCGATCGCTCGAAGCAAGAGACTGTTCACGGCTGTTAGAATCCTTCTTTACCTTATTAAAAAAAGTTATCGTTACTGAGCATGCGTAGGGCTGCGAAATGTACACCGCTGGCAACCAATGTCCGCCATATTTGTTTACGCTTCAGAGAGGGGTGGTCCCAGTAGTGTAAAAAAATTAGAAAACTCACAAGACCCATTTCGACGTTCTGAATAAAATTCAAATCTTTGATCGATTATCTCTCTACTATCAGAACGCGATTTTTTATTTTCGCTCTGTGAACATAATTAATCGTGTTCAAAGTTGCGGTTTTCTAAAAAAAAACTGTCTCAGTGCCATTTTTCGAATGGTGTGGAAGCTCGTGTACATCACATAATGCCGAATAATTTTATTTCAAGGCAAAAAGTTGAAAAACGCATTCTGATGGTAGTTAGAGAAGTATCTTAACTCGATATTTTGCATGAGCTCATGAAAGAAAACATCGTAGATTTTCTAATTTTTTTACACTCAGGAGGGACACATACCGTGACATTCTGCAAAAACTGGCGATAATCTTCGCTTTTTGTGATTGTGTATTTAGTTTTATGAAAAAAAACAATAAATAAATAAACGGGTTATCGGTCGCGATAATAAGGAAAATCCCAGAGCATAAAAGCTCATAAATCTGAAGATTGTAATCAAAATAAAAGGTTACTCTTTTCCACAATTTTCTATACAAATGCGGGTACCTCATCTGCTGTGATAACTTTCGAAAAATGGATTTTGAATATAACTTCAAAACTATGTCATTTCTACATGTTCTAAATATTCTATTTTCTGACCAACTTAAATCGCTATAAATATGATTTTTTATATAATTGTTCATTCAGTTATCTCTCTACTTGTAAAATAATAATAATAATAATAATAATAATAATTATTATTATTATTATTATTATTATTATTATTATAAAGTTATGAAATATTAAAACAAGCAAATTATTTTTCACTGAAATCAATTAATTATTAATAATAATAATAATAAATATTATTAATTTTATTAAATGTTTTAGTAAATGTTTTCAATCTTTAACAAATTAAAGATTTCACAAGAAATCTTTTACTAAAGCCAAATGAGGGTTATCATGTGGTGGTGGAAAAAACACGAGTGTCTGGATAAAACCATTAAATATTGATTGGATAAATACTGAAATAGTTATAAATAAAAGAAAGATGAATCAATAAATTATTAAATTTAAGTTTTTCTAAATAATTTTATTTCATTCAGCGTTAAACTCCCCATTAAATAAATAATATTTAAAAATGAAATAAAATAACATAATAAAAAAAAATAAATAAAAATAAAAAGATACAAAAAGAAATATAGGTAAATGGAATATTTCATATTTGGAAAGGTAATTTAAAGTAACTTCATTTTTTTTTACAGATATTTCAACAATTCTAATTTCTAACTATCAACACAAGTAAAAATTTTACAGATTTTCTGAATTAAAAAAAGTCTTATTGAGGAGACTTTAAACAAAATATATACAAATATGTGAGATATCTTTTTATATTATGTTCTATTTTTGAATTTCTTATTTTCTATGATGTTTTTCTCATACACAGAAAAATTCAATGTAATTTATTTTATAATAAATCAACTTTAGCACATCACATTTGTTTTAAAATATAATTTATTCACTGCAAGAGGGTTAAGATGAGAGCAGAGAAGAAAAAATGTAATTACCCAGTCAAGATTCTTTCACTAGACAGTAAGTTTCAGTGGGGGGGACTAGAGTTCCTGTAAAAAGTATTTAATCTTTTGCAGTGGAACTGACCAGAAACATTTTTTGCAGTGGAACTGACCAAAAACATCTTTTGCAGTGGAACTGACCAGAAACATTTTTTTGCAGTGGAACTGACCAAAAACATTTTTTGCAGTGGAACTGACCAAAAAAAGTAGAAAACGGGGGGGGGGGGGTTGTCAAAAGATCAATAATCCAGACTCCATATTTTCACTGGTAAAATAATTGAAGTTGTAATCATAATTAACATCTAAGAATTAAAACATTAAAATTCCATTGGTACATCAGATTAAACATGTCGCATCCATTCGTGTCACTCTGAACAGAATACTGAACATGACTTCATACACAAAAGCAGTCCCATGTGTATGTCTTGAACAATTAACATATGGCTGTAAAGGTTACTGGTGGCTCATCTGAAAGTCCATAATTGAACAGATTTATTCATGTCAATATGTAAACAAGCATTTTAATGTTAAGCATATGAAAAAGCACACAACTTGGGTGTTGTATTCACCTGCATGCATACAAGTATATTAAGCCTAAATTGAGGGAATTTTTCCTTTCTGAATAAAAAGAAAAAATTACATATAACCATGTGTTGAATTTTAATTGTAAAAAATTGTAAAATTTTCATATATATTTAAATATTTCAGAAATTGTGTATTTTTATAAAACCTTGCATGTTTATCCAGATGCTGTATCTTGTTTTTACTCCTTAACTCAGTTATAAAGCATGTTCATATTCTAAATTTCGAAGGACTATATTCAAGAACTTTTAAATATTTAAACTTCAGAGTCTTTGTCATTGATTCACAACAATAACATCACTATGTTGAAGTTTTCAATAATTTACAAGATTTATAGAATTAAACATCCTCCTTTAACTCTTTAATATATTATATCTAGAGACACTAATGGTAGATACATGTATTTATGTCATACTGATAATCACTCCAAATCTCCAAATGGTAAATTCCTGGATATCAGACCTGCAAAAATAAAAAAGGAAATAAGTTTTTATGATATAAAATAGATAAATCTCAAATTTATATAAAAGTGAACCAAACATTAAAATAAAAATAGGCCCATTAAAGCCAGTACATTTATATGAAAATGTGCCAAATTTTATCTGAAATAATAGATACATGTATTATAACAATATAAAACATTTTAAATCTCTCTCTCTCTCTCTCTCTCTCTTGGATTATTATTATTATTATTATTATTATTATTATTATTCATAAAATTCCTAAGTCACAGGACTTTAATTTAGTCAAAAAATTAACATTAGGTTGAAGGTGCAACAGGAATCATCCCCACCTCCTCCCCCCTCGCTCACTCTCTCATGTGTGTGTGTGTGTGTGTGTGCGAGAGAGAGAGAGAGAGAGAGAGAGAGAGAGAGAGAGAGAGATGGGGGTTTCCTGTTGTTTTTAAAAAATAAAAAATAGACCGGCTAATCTCTTTTTCAGTCACAGGATTTATTTTTTTCAAATCTCGACTTTTTTCAATTAACCGTTTATCATGATATACTAGTCTAGGCACTTATTTACAATTTTTTTTCTCTCTCTCTCTCTCTCTCTCCCTCTCTCTCTTTCTCTCTGCGACTAGATTTTCAAATCAATGCAGACATATAGAAACTGAATCTTGTCATTATTGACATCTAACACATATATTAAACAGTATACTTACATGTTCGTCTACGAAAACAGAATTTCCAATGATTTTCATTCACTCAGTCATTCCGATGGCAACATCGGTTCATTGTCATGAGACCGTCCCTCCGCATGTGAAAATGCGTTAAACTCTTCATTCTTGTTTGAAACACGTCTGTGTTTGATCGAATAATTAATCCATATACAAAGTAATCACGAAAAATTAAATATCAACGAATGAAATCAACTAAATTTATGATTTTCGGCACAAAAGTTGTTAGATGACCAAACAGCATGCTCACACTTTACATGTTGTTGACCTGACTTTGACCTAAATCAAGGACAACTCTAATAAACGGGAAGGAGCGCGCGCCAGCTTGGTAACGACATGAGTTCGGGACTTGGCACGCGCTTGGAATAACTAGTCCTTGTAACAGCCGTGCTGTTGAAGCACCTGTTTTTCTAATCTACAATATAAAAATATATTCTAAACCGATTTTGGTGTTCTTTGTATGGTTAGACGGAGAATAATTATAGAATTGAATTATTATTTTGATTTTGTCCATGTAAAATATTCGACAATAATAATTTGAACGGTTGACATGAAACGAAATCTTACATTTGTACTAAAATGTACCGTAAAATATTTTAACGAGGTCAGTTTTTGTATTTTTAAATGGAACCACAGAAAAATATTTAAATTATCTGAAAAAAAAGAAAAGTCTGCATCTAAGTGTATTTTTTTTTTTTTTTTTTTTTTTTTTTATAAATTTCGACTAGAAAGCGAGAAAAGGTTTTCCTTGCCGTAGCCGTCTACTGATAGTTTTTGGGGCTGAGATGTTTATGATGCTTATCTACAACTTCGCAGGCAAGTGTACTAGTACTCTGAGTGTCGTCATATAAGAGCGCACTAGTACAAAGTAGATCAGAAACTTGTACCAAACTCACGCACCGCATGAACTTGTATTTGAATTAATCCTCGATATTAATAAGAACTGAATACTGTCTCGTCGCGAATAGCTGAAAAACCATTGATGTGACGTTAAACAACATTCAACCAACCAAACATGCTCTACTTCCTGTTAATTTATTCATTCGTCTGTTATTTTGTGTGATGACAGCTGTATAATTATTAAAGAATCCCTTAATTAATAACTGTTCAGGTGTTTGTTGTTTACAAATTGAATTTTTAAAATAACAAAAACCATCACAATATTAATAGCTACATTATTATTATGCCGCCATACATTTGATTTTGTAACAACTTACTAGTATAACTAATAAGTGTATGCTTTCAGTAATAAAGAATTGAATTGAAACATAAAATGTCAAAAAATTTTATTCTTCGTATTGAAGTAGGCTGTGATATCTTCTGTAATATTGTCCTACGCAAAAACCAACTTCACACTCTACACATAAGAATCTTGTTTTTTTATGACAGACTTTGCAAACTTTCCGTGTTCCATCTGAAAAATAAGAAGTTCAAACTTATGTCACTTAAAAGCCTATAAATACTACATACTGAGGCGCAAAATCCAATATTTTCCATTAAAATAACAAAACCAACGTAGCCAAAAATAAAATAATGGAAATGAAATATGTTTTGATAAGTGTAATTTTGAAAAGCAAATCGCAAGCAATACGCACCTGGTATGTAGTCAGGGAAGTGGCGCCCAGTTAATCTCTCCAAATGGTGATACTGGGTATTATGCACATGTAACTCTCTCCTTGTTTGTACTTCTCCAACCAATTGATCACAGAGAGTCATTGTAAACTCCAAACAACTCATCTTTCTTCGCAACCCTCTTGTTTGTTTGTACAAAATGTAGGAATTCACTAAAACAAGTAAGTAAATCAAATTTTAACAACAAAAAATACTGGGCCGAGTAAAAAGAGATAATGAACAGAAATTGTCTTAGTGATGAGTGAACAGTTTAACTGGTATAAAATGGTTACAGACACATTTCGTTGTATGTATGAAGTATTTTAAAATAAAAATATAAAACATACCAACAATGCGTAATAAAATGTTTATAAGCATTTTCTTCCACATTTTAAGCGATCTCATGTCTGGGTCATAGGTCTGGACTTGGGCATCTGCTAAGTCCACCCCTCCCATGAACTTATTTTAGATGTGCGTTACATGTGGTATTTCTCGCACAATACCTCCTGCGTTTTCATGCTGTTCTTTTCTACAAAATGAAGCGATGGATTGTGTTACGGCACGGAATCAGTTCATAAATTGTTCATTTACTCATGGATACATACATATTATTAGTATCTTATGTATGTACAATTTTGTGTATCAGTTGCGAGCTGTAGTTTCCATAGTGATGACACGATGGAAACTACAACGAGCATCTGATACACAAAATTGTACATACATAACATACTCATGATATTTTTATCTTACAATTTATTATTTTATAGAAAACAAACAAAATCAATTCATTAAAATGAAGTATTTATTCACAAAATCTCAAAATTCATAGACCTATTTTCTTGCGCATTTATACAATGAGTTGTATGGCGGGAAAGTACCAAAACAGTCATTTCAAATTCCGTCGTCGCTAGAACTGGACTCACAAATTATTCTCCGGTATTTTGATTTTTTCTGTGAAACATTCAGTGTATTTTCTGTGTTGGATTCAGTGTTTGGATAATAATTTCGACAATTAATATATTGGATGGAGCAATTTCCTGAAACATTGAAATTTCCCGTGAATGGAAGTGGTGCAGAATAAGATGTATTTGAACTGAAGCCAGGATTTGAATTTATATCTAGATTGTGTAGATTATTCGCGCCATTATTGTATCGCGCATATAGATGATACGGAAAATATCAGGCACCCTGATACGAGTCAGAAAATTGAAATTTAATAAAAATACGTTTTAATTGTAAGATAAATGTTATTTTCTGTTATTTGTAATAATAGGGCATGTACAACAATTTTGTTGCTTTAAAATAAATATTTATTAAATTGTAATCTTAATTTTGCTTTTAATCTAACTTTTTAAATACAAATAACAAATTTAGAATACGCTAAAACAGTAATGGAGTAAAATTTTCTTTACGAAATGTGAATGTGTTCATACAGATTTAGTTTACATTATCTGTCATCAAGGAATATCTTACTTTGGAGTACAAAATGTTGACAATATAGAAACTTCTTTCCTGTCTCCATACTTCATGACCATGGGGGGACCGCTTTGCATTACTCTCGTCTCTCCTTTTGGAACCCGCATATTGACAAAAGATTTCGGCATTCCCTTTCTGCTACATGAACACCATGGTATTATAATGATGTATAAACATTTTTAAATTGAACACAATGTACATTAATTTATATACAATGTTCAAATATCTATGAACATAGTTGAAAAATATACACATTGTAGAAAGAATATATTAACATTGCTGCCACTGATTTACAAGTACACGTTATGGTAATTTGTAATGTTTTGAAAACATTTCTATATCCTATTTTTTTCAAAATTTCATTTGCTTAGAAATTACACACAAACATGCTAGTTCATTATCATTAATGAAAAAACATAAAATCACAAAGTAAATAAACTGTGAAAAACTGGCGATTACAGTAAACCAGGTGAACTTCCATAAAGGAAGTGCGACGAAATGTTACGGAAAGGCACGCACTTTCTAGATAGCTTGCTACACGATCAATATACCCCATTGTTTTTATTTACTGGTGTATTCCTCCGATATTAAACTATCTTATTTGTTCTTGAAATAATTCAAACATTGATCTTTTTGCTGCATTGCACCTTTTTATCTCCGAGATAAACTTTCCTATTTTATTAAAAATAGTAAATACACATGTAATGTATATGTTCACTGGTCTTTTAGAGATTGTTGATACTATATGCACAAAATTTGGGCTAAATATTGATAATTACCTGTTTGGACGAACTGTTGAAGTCATGTAGGTATTGTTGTCAAACAAATACTGACATAAAATGGGACTACTAAAAAAGTTATCGACTATCAAGTGATGATATTTCCAAAGTAACGGAGCCATTAATTCGCACACAACCTCGTATCCTAATCCATTGGGATGGGTTCTACCAGCTGTATGTTTTTTACCTAAATTATCATTATTATTATCATTATTATTATTATTATTATTATTTTGTTTTGTCCTTTATAACGGTTGTCATATACCACTTTTTGAATTTTATCATTAAATTAAATATATATATATATATATATATATATATATATATATGAAAGGTAATAATAGTAAGTTTTATTCTGCAAAGTGTATGGGAATTACTACTTTGCCTTGGCCGACTAGATGAAACTATATCTCCTCGTTTGATTTCAATCGTAGGTTATTCCCTCATTTTTATTTTTATAAAACCATTCAGACAAATGTTTCATTTGCGCAATTTTTAAAATTAACAGCAACACTTAAACGTATCAAAAATCGTTCCAAGTTGAAATGCCAGATCGTGGGAATATATTTAGGACCTATCTCGGTGTTTTCAGAGCTTAGTTTACTCTTTTAATGATGTATAGCCCATCACCTAATTTAAAATCCTATAACTAATCGGGATAAGTGAAATAATTTTGATCTGGTGTGCAAAACATCATTCCAACCAACCAGAATCTATGTAGACTTTTGTATTTTAGAAACCACCTGCCATTTCTAAAAGGTTCAAAATTATACGGAACTAAGGCATGGCCGCCCATTAAAGTAGAATATATTCATATTTCAATTTGTTATGTTGTTTTTTATCCTGGTACACCGACGAAGAATAAAATTCCTAAACCTGGGATAAGTTTTATTTTATTCAATATTACGATACAACTAGTATTATGGTCGTTTTAACTGTTTGGTAAAATTACGCGATTTTTTCTTATTTCGGATATGAAACAAGTAACATGGCGCCTGTGCTGAAAGTGCATGCACTTTAACAATACCACACTAACGCCTTGTTATCTTATTTCGTTTGTGTTCATGACTGCTTTGATTACTGCAAGTGCATGTGTTAACTTTTTATTTTTCACCTATAAACATCTTTATTCCTCTTGATATTTAGATTATGATACTTGATATTTAATATATTATTATTACCTGCATATAATTTTAAATGGTATGTATAACCAGTCTCGGACTATACTACAACAAATAATTTTGCACCCCATCTGTGTGATTTTTTGGCTGGAACGTACTGCACAATTCTATTGCGGCCTTTGAAACCGACTATGCTATTATGATAGTAATATCCCTTGCAAGACTGTATGCATCTTTAAACGAAGTGTTAACCAGATCTAGAACGGGTCTGATTTTGTGTGCTGGGTCGTGGTCTATACGACCTCTTTGTACTGCCGTATTATTATCATTACAATGTAAATACTTCAACAGTAATTGGAATCTGTTTCGTGTAAATACTGTCGAAAAATTGGGGGTATGGATTAATCTTGTTTTGGTTGAAGTATTCCAATATGCTTCAATGGAAGGCTTCTTAACTAAACCCATGGATAGAAGAAGACCTATGAATGCTGACATCTCAGACGCATTGGTTTCAATCCATTTATTGGATCTTGAACGGGTAGTTATGGTGTCATGCTCAATAGATTGATTGGCATATGTATTTGTTTCTACTACTAAAATCTCGATTAAATTACTACCGTCAGCTTTGCAAATTAACTTGTTGAAATAATCTAATGGCTGGGCATTTACATTTAGCCTATTTCTAGGACCAAAACGTTCTGAGAAAGGTTGCAATGCATGAGGATGTACATAATGTTCAGTATCGTGGATTGCTATCCATAACCTGGGTCTAGGGTGTATTATGTGATTATTCTCAACCATTTCAACTTTTCAATAGATTTAAACGATTCGCTCTCAACATTGTAGCCCGATTCGCTATCCATCATGACATTTATGACTGCATTTTCCACAGTAGCAATAGGTGTCTGACAGCAGCCTTTGATTACGTCAAAATTACGCTATATTTACGTCATATTTTTGTTATGACGTCACACAACCGTTATGTCAGGTAATTACCGTCTTACCTTGTAATTATGAAAATCGGAAATAAAGTGGATTCAAAAGAAAATGGTTTAAAGTATGTGTGGTTGAATTCATTGAAATAGGACATATACGTCCTTTTGGCAGCGGGCTGGGGAAGGACATATATGGTATCATGGCAGCGAGAGGGTTCAATTCGTTTGTATGATTTAAAAAAAAAAACGTTTGTACGATTTCAATTTTTTTTTCACTATTAAAAAATGGCCCTTACAGGCTTTCGTAGTGTTTAAATATATTTAAAATCAATCTTTTTGGGGCTTTGGATCATCTGTTTATATAGTTCGATTGTACTTAAAAGTGTGTCCCTAATTTCATGACTTTTGAAAACATCTCCAAATCAGGAGCACTGGTAATTAATTTTCCGTCAGGTTTACAAACTAGTTGCCATAAGATCATTAAAGCACAAAACATTTAATAAATAAAAGGTACTTTGTGTTTATTTATGATACCTTTCATTGTGCTATTTTTTGTAATATAGTTTCAAGTGTCTATTGGGACAGGAAACTGAAGGTGGAACAAAGATTTGGAATTTAGAAATGCTAGGAAATAACATAACCTCAGCATCCTACCTAATACATTCCAAAACGATTAAGCTTCGTAAATGTTATTTTTACAAAAAACTAAAAAGACACAGTGTCAGCTGAATGATCTGGAAATTAAACGATTTGATTCTGGTGAAATTCTGGCGTGTTTAGACCTATATACAGGGGTACTATGACAGATTAACTAGAATCTGTCACCTGTTTGTGACCGATACCGGATGATCTCAGTCGAGGGTGATGTGATGTAACATGGGATACGTTGCATCACATCACCCGAGACTGAGATCAAACGTTATCGGTCACAAACAGGTGACAGATTCTATTTCCCGTACTATTAAAATGTTTTTAACTGCGATACGTACAAAACCAAACACCCGTATGGGACCCCTTGCATTCCTCTGGACACTTTATGCAATGTAAAAATCCGCCCTTTGAAAATAATCCAATCGAAAACACTTCATGTTTAAGATATCAAAGATTTGTTTTAAAGGCAAATAAAAAACAACTTTGACAATTAAATATTTTGACAAGAAACAATAAAAACATATTTGAAAAAAAAAAATAAACCTATTGTTTTGATGACGTCAAGCACAATGATCGGATACGTCATCCTGAGATCATCAACACCGTCAATTGTCGCGTGAGGCTGTACCAGACAAACTGGACAAGACAGAAAAATCTAGCACCGGTGTGCGCGTGGGATTTTTCCTGTTCGAGGTACGAGAAAATGCACCCATCAAAAAAGGTATTGTAAAAACAAGGGTTAAAACAAAACAATGATTTCCTCCTATTTATCGCCTAGCACCATGTGTGTGTTAAAATAATATTTGATAATCAAACTAGTTAATTCCTTTGATGTTTCAAAATACTTTCACCTTTTCATTTGTTACGTTATTTGTATATCAGCAATGAAAAATGTCGCTGAAATTTTTTGGAAACAAACTTGTAACATTAAGAGCATGTTTGATTTTAGAACATTAACATAATTAAAATACCCCAGGTTTACCATTGATTCATATTTGATAAAATCCATATTATGTCCATGTATTTAATGTTTCTTACATGCAGTTCTTTTACCAAAGATACATTTTCATATTTCTATATGACGCTTAATAAAGAACTTCAAAACATTATTTGCTTGCAATGGCTTCAACATTAACCCAAAAACATAAGCCCAACAGTTGGAAATTAATGAATCTAAATCTTAAGCTATGTTTTACTTGAAAATGGTCTGATATACATCATTGTTACAAAAATTCCTATACATATTAGCCAGTCAGTAGTTTTTGCATCTACTGAGTTTGTTGGAGTCAAATGTAAAAGTAAAGCTATCTCTGGAAAGGAATACTTGTCACATATTCAGAACAATGGTATAAACAGTCTACTTCATTCATCTTAATTTTCAAACATAAAACATCTCGTAATATGTGAAGAAAAGTATTCTTTCACCCCACACGATTTTAAAGCAGCTACAAGGCTAAAAGACAGAGAAATGCAGCATATTCAATTAGACATTTAAAGTTTGGACAGGAAATATTAAGTGAAACTGTCCAAATTGGTAGTAATTAGCACAAATGAGGGAAAGCGTTTAATAAGCAACTTTCGAGCCCGATATATAGACCAGCTTACAATCAAACATGACATCATCATTGACCTAGACAGTGAATTGGTATTTTCTGATGATAAAAGCTATTGTGCTTCAATTAAAATTACCTTTTCAAAAGAATCTTGGTTTATTAAACAACTACTTTTGCATAATATTAAACAATGCAAAGGAGAGGCAGAGATGTCACAAGTAGACTGGTTGGTGCATTCAAAAGATTCATTACAAGAAAATAGAGCTGCATTGAGTGTCGTGTCATCTGCTGATATTTATAGTATTTACATTCATTTATTTGCTTTATCACTATACTGGCCAAGAAAGGAGGACATACCTCCAGTTTTTGTATTGCTTCAGAAACAAGCACCTGAAATATACAACATAACAGGCATAATCGAAAGACTTAAACAAGAATATGGACATTTAATAGGTGTATCACTAGCAATTTGTCTGTGTCTGGGTGGTAATGACTTTCTACTTAAATACAATCATATTACCCATGAAAATTGGCTACCATTACTTCTGATAGATGAACCCATTCTGTTGCAAAATTTAATTAAATTTGAATATAGTAAAAGTAATCCTGTGTTACCAGTGGGTGCATCAATTGACAATGAAATATACCTTGAAGTCATTAAACGATTATTTTGTCCAACAAATCTTGATGCCTCCAAACTTACACTAGAAGAAGTACGACAGTTAATTCAGCAACCAAAAACTTTCACTTGACGAAGTACGACAGTTATCAATTCAGCAACCAAATACACAAACAAAACACCCGACACCGTCGTTGCCACCAAAATCAGCCTTGTTGCAAGTTATTTAACTTACTAACTGCTAGATAGTATATTTGTTTACTGTGGGAAATAAAAATAATTTAAACATTAGTCGATTCAAAAAAGATGTTGACGGATATCAAATAATCTAGGTCCTGATGTGAAGATTGACAATATACAAAACATTTTATCAATACCAATTGATGATTTGAAATCTTCTTTCAGTTGTGCAAAAATGATTAAAAGAAAGAGAAAATTGTTTACTCCAAAGTAAAAAAATATCTCGTCCTCTAGTTTCAACACCTAAAACATCTTCCAATTCATAATGATTTACAACACCCTTCTGCTACATAACATCTAGAACTTGATACAAATATTTTCCCTAATTTGTCTCCTAACAATGAAAAAAGATTATAAACAAATTTGATAGAAACTGAATGTACTTGGTAAGTCTCAAGACATCAAATGGCTGGGCTTTAGGCATTGAATCAGGTGTTTGCCAGTGTATGCATCCAAGCTTTATGAAAATATATATTTTTTAATGTTTATGAGGTTATTTCAAACTATTGTCTATATTAAGAATTTAGATATAGAGATATTGCAACCCTAGGCTTAATAAGGTCCTTAAAATATTTTATTGCTGTCATCAAAGTATTGTTGGTAATTACTAAGTTGCTGTATTCAAACTTATCTTGGATATATAGGCGTCCCATAATTCCATTTTTTTAATTATCCTTAAATTTGATTTCGCACATAGTTGGTGTAGCTAGCTACCCAAGATGAGTGTTTGGCCTCACTACCCTTGTGGAAATACCCATTGTTTACAGAATTGCCGACTTTCCCAAGTTTTTACTTTGGTTTTGGGATTGTGATTTGGACACAAATCGGTACACTTGTTCTTATTGTTCAAAGTCAACTCTTTTGTTAAGCCCTGATGATTTTTATTCTCTGAGGTCAAACTCATCGTTATATTGTCTTTTTCCTTTTAATAACTTATAATAATTTTTCCCTATACGGAAAGCAAAAGGTTGCTAAATTTGCTGATTGTGATTAACGATTCTTTCTAAATACACTATTGTATAAAATGGTGAAAAGTAAAGAATTTCTTAACACTTATTTATGTATTTAGGCACATATTTTACATATAGACTCTTATTTATGCATTTAAACAGATAAGTTTTTTTTGTAAATCATTTGTCGCATGCTGTGTTTTATTATTTTTTAAAATAAAATATTCAAATATCTATATGTTGATATTGCTATTATATCAAATACATTTGTACATGTTTATTGAAATGACTTTTAATTAAGATTATTAATTTATTATCCAATTGTATGCAAGAAAATGTTATTGTAGCACATGTACTATATGCAAACAAAATAAAGGTGTTTTATACAACATATGTTTTGTACTTTCTGATAATGCAGTGGACTGGTATGTTTGTGTTTTATTTCAGATTTCTCCCCCCCCCCCTTTCTCTCAATACACAGTAACTTGGGAGAAATTGTCTTATATTATTCAGTTAGATTGGATGTTTAAATCCTATAACAATAGCCTTGTTGACTTTAAGTGATACTTAAGTTTGCATTGACTTTAAAGATGACCTCAAGTATTAAATCTAATGTAGCATGAACTAAGGACACGCCTACAAAACTTTTTGGTCTGCGTTAGTCGTAGAACACATCAGAAGGGTTCCGAGTTTCAATATTTTTTCACACACACTTCCTATTTCCGCCGTCTGTTTTTTTTCAAGATTTTTCAGAAAAACACGTGCCTTAGATCTAATATCGTTTATATTTTAGTGCACTGGGACAATTCTCATGTGCCATGTTTTTAATTACGCGGGATTAACGCAAGCGCACCGATAATCTGAAGCACTGACTATGGAATTTCAAAAGGTAATTGACAAAAGTTAAAAAGTTAATTGTTGTGATTGCCTTTGCATCAGCATCTATTTAAGATACTTCTTGGGGAGAAGAAATAGCTGTGAACTCCTCATATTCCTTTTCAAACACAACTGTAACGGTATTCGAATGGAAGCGACTGTCTACCAATAATAATTAAGGAAATACCAAATATGAAAATTACCAGCAGCAAAAACTTTATAAGCTATAACTTATGGAAGCAAAAGTACAAAGTGTAAACAAATGCATTTTGTAATAGCATTGTTGAAGTCAACAACATATCTACAGTGCAATGTTCAACATACGAACGTAGAAACCGAAAATCGTACATAAACTCGTCAGTTAAATGTGAATTGACGGTTAAGATGCCTGATGGTGTTTTTATAAAAACAAGCATTCTGAGAGTATTGCAAAACAATACATAGTCCCCATACCGGTCGCATATTTCACTAATCCCAAAGATGTAGGTAAAATGTACCTTATTATATGGCACAAAGATTTATAGTTATAAATTATACCTGTTGTTTAAGATGTAAAGCAAGTAAAATCAAAAGCCAGCAATAGAGTTTTCAAAAATTTTAAGTTTAATCAAGAATAGGTTAATTCTCCAAAAACCTTTTTATTTTTGACAGTGTGTGGAAAAAGAATAATTACTAGGTCAATTGAAATTAGCGGACAGAAACGAAAACGTAAACTTGATCTGTAACTCATCATGGTAGACTCATATACCAAAAAAACAATTCATTATCTGCAAGCATGTAGCAAAAAGTGCAAAAAACTGAAATTTCATTGAATTTTCAAAGTTCAAAGGGCCATAACTCCCATAAAAACTAGTGGAATGAAATGAAACGTAAACTTGGTCTGTAACTCATCATGGTTGACCTGCATACCAAAAAACAATTCATTAACTGCAAGCGTGTAGAAAAAAAGAGCGGAAAACTGAAATGTCAGTGAATTTTCAAAGTTCAAAGGGCCATAACTCCCGTAAAAATTAGCAGGTGGAAACGAAACATATACTTAATCTGTAACTCATCATGGTAGAGTCACATACCACATTAGTTCCATTTCTGCAAGCGTGTAGAAAAAAGTGCGGAAAACTAAAATTTCTGTGAATTTTCAAAGATCAAAGGACCATAACTCCGGTAAAAATAAGCAGATGAAAACGAAACGTTAACTTGATCTGTAACTCATCATGGTAGACTCATATACCAAAAATCAGTTCATTATCTAAAAGCATTTAGAAAGAAGAGCGGAAAACTGAAATTTCAGTGAATTTCAAAGTTCAAAGGGCCATTACTCATGTAAAAATTTGCGGACCAGAATGAAACGCTAACTTGATCTGCAGCTTATCATGGTAGACTTACATATTAAATATCGGTTCATTATCTAAAAGATTTTAGAAAATAAGTCTGGAAAACTGAGGCACGACAGACGGACGGACGGACGGACAGAACGCAATCCTAAAGTCCCCTTCGGCTTTCGCCGGTGGGGGACTAACGACAATACCTTTTCATATAATGACAAAACTCTTTGACAAACAATTACGCTAAAGACCAAGAATATGGCCCTTATAATCTCCGATTCAGTTTACCTATGCAAACAATCATATTGTCTCAGAAACAATTTTAATGGCTTTGCAAAAAGTATTGTACAACTTGTAAAGAAAAAACTGAATGTTTTATTTATTTTGTAATTTTTTGTATTAGGCTCAATATCAGATATTTGGAAATAATAATAATGTCCGTCACATGGCAAATAATTTCCGAAACTAGCCTTATCATTTATAACCCAATGCCATTTTGTTATGATGGCTATCACCACCATGAGATAAGAAAAACAATATCATTAATTAATGGTTAAAAATAACGCATGAAATCCGTTTTTTAAGCCAGAATGCCAATGATTTTTGGCTGCCAATTTGGTGGTGATTTGGACATGCTTTCAAAAACTGCTTATAAATCGAAACACACGTCAGCTTAACCGCGGTAGCAGTGTTGCTGTAATGTAGAAGATTTTAAAAGTTGTCATACTTTTTAAATTATCAGTAATAGTCGCATATTATCCAAAAAAATGTTGGTCTAAAATTCCTGATCGGCAATTACGGTGTCGGTCAACGATATAGTCAATTTTGAGTAGCCATTTAATATAATTGTGTTGTTTTATTTTTCTGTTGATGTAACGAGTTCAAAACCAGTGAAATAATATCTAGAAAAGTAAGACAATTGATAAAAGGATCAAGTTTGCAAGAAAAAAAGAATTTTTGCGTTCCGTGCATGAAATGTCGGTCAAATAATAACAGTCGTAACTTGAGGCCCGTATTTCATTTATAAATACAGTGTGCATCTCTATTCTGTGTGAAAATCGACCTAAACAGCGCATGTTGCGTTTTACGTCATCGATTTGTTGTTTACGGCTACACGTGGAGGGAAAATGGAGGTAAGTTTGTGTCGGTCAAGTTTGGAATGAAAGTAATTGCCGTCACGGTTTGTCTCAAGGTATGATTATTTCAGAAATAAGCGAGATAAAATTTTCATTTAACAGTCATTTATTTTACTTTATATAAACGATTTACTTCCATGCATCTCCGTGTTATTTCTTTGTGTTTAGCATAGATTTGAACTGTATAAAAGGGACAGCAATTATTTTTTGACCTGTATTGATAGCTCGGCAGTTACTCCTTGACATCCGATCGTTGGTCAATCAAAGTGATTGCCGTCACTTTTAATCGGAAGACAATGTTTTGATAGAAATGAGAAAGATTTGAAAGAAATGAGAAAGATTTAATTTAAGTGTCCTATTCATTTATTTTAATTAACCCAAACGATTTATTTGTATGTTTTTTCCACTGACCACAGTAATCGACATTTTGGTTTCTACTGTAGTTTCGTGACGGCAATTAGTTTTTGACTCGACCATTCTAGTTCAGCAGTTACTTCTTGAAAACAAAAATTTTATGGTAATTACTTTTGACACTTTTCATTGTGATGGTGATTAGTTTTGACTGTTTATCAACCAGGGTTATTGGCACGTTTTCACGATGTTTGATTATTCAATTGTTAGTCCATTCAACTAAAAACAAAACTTTTTTCCATGTATAAAATTACTATTTTTAGAATCATTTTCGGAAAATTTCCCCTCCAGTTTTCACTATATAAATAACTGTGGTCTTGACTGTTGTCCTAAGAATTAGTTTAATTTTGGAATATTTTATGGGCGATTTAAAGATCCATGTACAAAGAACAAACAAAACAAGAAAATTATATTTTTTTTAATTAAATTGCGTAATTTTTGGAATTTATATTTTATTATTTATGAGGCTGTTATTTTACAGACACCTCATTATCTCAGAAAGCGCAAAAAGACCACAAAAGTTCCTACCAGTGAAGTAAAGCCTACACTGACTGCCGCTGAAAGAGCAAAAAGGTGAGGTGAATTTTTATTTAGTATATATATTTTAAAACATGTTATTGTAAAATTCCAGGTTTTACAAACTTTCACTTTATCTAGAGTTGACTTATTTTTTAAAATGCATTTTTAACGGGGATTCAATTTGACTTTGTTTTGAGACCTGTGCTCTTTCAACATAATTTTAATTATCCGAAATTCACATTTTAGCAATAAAACAAGAGTCACAGAAACTCCGTGAAAACCAAGTTTTCGTATTTCGGAGAAGGGGGTTTCAGAGAGAAATGGTACCTAGTTAACAATAATTATGGGTGATCTTGTGTCTCGCAGGGACCTGGGGTGAGTATCTCGAAGCTCTCGTAAATCCTATACTTAAGTTAATTATACGTGTATTTTAAGTTTAAGTTACGATAGATGTACACGGGTATCTCGAAACATGCTTAAACCTCTCTTAAGATAAGAGTTACGAAGACCTTGCGTCCGGAACGTCATGCTGTTCGTTTCGTTGACAAAATCTTAAAATCTGTAATATTTTATAAATAACAGTTAGATTGATTGGTCAATTATGTTAAAGCGGGACTTTCAAGGTGAAAATTCAAAAATAAAAAGTAAATCGCTTCTTGATCAATAATTCTTAAAGCGTTATTTATTGGAAAATTAACAACCCAGTGTCTTTTATGGATTTATACAACAGCCTAAAGATATTGGTGCTGTAATTACCGATAATAAGCGCATGTGTGGAATTTTACCGTAACAAACACCTAAACATTATTTGTTCGACAAGTAATGGAATTGAATTATAAAAATTAAAAAAAAAAAAAGAAAATGACTTAATTGTCAATTTATTAAACAGTTAATGCTAAAATTACTATAGTTAATAGGAAAATTGATGAATAGAAGGATTAGTTTTGCAGACCTTCTATCAATTAAAAAAACCATGGTGTCAATTTCTTTTATTACAATCACAATGGTCAGCGGGT
Source organism: Tegillarca granosa (assembly GCA_029721355.1). Lineage (NCBI taxonomy): Eukaryota > Metazoa > Mollusca > Bivalvia > Arcoida > Arcidae > Tegillarca > Tegillarca granosa. The sequence continues at coordinate 18,649,238 of CM056602.1, read as the reverse complement.
ATTTTTTGTAACTCCCGCTTACTATACCAATTAACTAAACCTGACACTAATAATATTAATAAAAATAATAATAAATAAATATTTTTTAAAACTAATTGAAAAAAAACGAAATGGAGGTTAATTATCAAAAAATAAAAAATGTTGTTTCGAGAGGGAAGCGAACTGGTAAAGAGATATAGAAAAGTGGTAGGATTGGTCAAAAACAAAACTGCTAAATTACAATGAAAAATGAAACCTGGTGGAGGGAAGATAACATTCTACCCAACTAAATGAGTTGAGTTGATTTGAATTGAGTAGTGGTGTTTAACGTCCCAGTCAAGAATATTTCACTTATATCGAGACGTCGCCAGCTATAGGCGAAAGTGCAGAAATTTTGCCTGTGCGTTGCGCTGATGGCATTATACAGCAGGGTTCTTTATTGTGCCATGCCTGCCATGACACGGGACCTCGTTTATTTTAAGTTCCCATCCGAAAGAATGTGACTTTCATTTCGTAATGCCAAGTGCTTGGCGAAAAAACAGTCACTACCCAGTTTAAAGTCTTGGGTCAGACCATGCCGGGATTCGAACCCACGACCTTCCACTTACGGAGCGAGCACTCTACCAACTGAGCCCAACTAAATGAGCTAATACATGGGTATAAGCATAATAAACGTGACTTTGAAAAATAAACAGCTGCGTCTGGAGCGCATGATACGCCCGTCATATATTAATCTTCTGTTTTAATGTCTTAAACAACTTCACATTTAGCTGAAACATATTTTTTAAAACAAAAGTATCAAATTTATTTCTCAATGTTTATTCACAAACCTTTTTGATTATAGGACAAATATAACACAAAAGTTTCATAGAAAGTTCAAATGATTTTTGACTTACAACATGCAAAAAAATGTCTAAAATTTGACAATTAAAGGCCAATAACTCCGCAACGAGAAAAACACGAATCTCAAAAACAATAGGGAGCTTTCTGCTTTAGATACAAACATTCAGTCACAAAAGTTTCATTAAAATTGCTAAAAGGCATTCTTGAGTTAGCGTACGACGTGTGGACATACGGACGGACGGACAGACGGACAGCGCCATACCATAATACGTCCCGTCATAGACGGGCGTATAAAAATCAAATGTGAATTTATCGTAATACTATTAATGGTTTTTATGCGCCCTGCGCGCCCGTGTGTGTGAGAGAGAGAGAAAGAGAGAGAGAGAGAGAGAGTTAATACAGTTAAAGCCTTTTATTCAATGATTGGCAGCATTGGACAATGTTTTCTTTCTTCTACCACGTGGATACGGATCGTAAGTAAGAGTTAAGGGAGGTCATTCCTCTCTTAAAGTTAAGAGAACGTTCCGGTTACGGTCCTACTTACGAATGCTTCGAGATACAGGTAATTTTTTTAAGATCATCGTAAGTACACGTTACGTATTCGTAAGTCTTAAGAGAGCTTCGAGATACTCGCCCCTGGTTGATAGTAAAGGGATACCCGCAATAGGGTTAAGATTTAATATATCATTCATATATATATATATATATATATAAGCATCAAACATCAGAACATGTTAAATTATTGCAATTATAACAAATTATTCAGAAATTTGAATGTTATGTTTTCATTTCAATATAATTTCATTTAAGAAAAAATCCAGAGTGGCAGCTGCAACTAAATATATTCGGAAATATCCAATTTAATGGAAAAATAGTCAACATTAAAATATTTTGCCACGATAATCATTTAACAAAACTAAAATTTGATAAATAGTGAATTCTATGTCTAAATATCATCAAAAATAGCCAATTTAATGCCAAAAATTGTAAATTTCATGCAACAATATCCATTTTGATGCAAAAAAATACAAAGGTCAAAATGTAGGTCATGACCTTGACCTTTGATTTTGGCTTTTTTCATCAGCATTGCTAGAAAATATGAAAACCCCATGTCATTATCTTTACATATGGCCAAGATATAGGTAGAGGTTGCTTATTTTGTGAAATGACCAAGCAACTGTGACCTTGACCTTTGGTATATTTATCCCAAAAGCAATCCCAACCAAGATCTTATCACAATACATGTATGTGTCAAGTTTCTTTCAAAAATGTCATTTACTTTTCAAGTTATCATCCGGAAACCATTTTTTGACGCCCGCCCGCCCGCCGACATTCGGTATTCTAAGAACCAGCCCTTGTGCTGCGCAACTTACGAAGAAATTCTTTTCGTAACTTAAGTTACGAAGTTTAGTTAAACGGGGTTCATTCGTAATTTACGTTTACGAATAAAATCTTAATTTACGAAGCTTAGTAAAACGGGCCACAGGTTTCTACGAAAACCTGGTTAAAAAGTCAGTTGATTACTAATTTATGAGAAATTATTTCAATAGGACTTGCACAATTTAGGGGTAAAAAAAACCTAAAGTTTAAATGTACATCATTCAACATGCCTTTCAGATTTATTAATTTTATTTTTATTTATTTATTTTATTTTTTGCTGATTTTGTTAAAATTTGGTACCTTGTCAAATCTGGAAAAAAAGACTGTCGCTAAATCATTCAACTACACATACAGATATATAGATGACGTTCTTTCTCTAAATAATCACAAATTTGGAGAATATGTGAATGTCATCTATCCAAGTGAGCTTGAAATAAAAGACACGACAGATTCTCCATGTTCTGCTTCATATTTGGACTTATACCTCAATTATGACACCCATGAAAGGTTACATCTGAAGCTATATGACAAACGTGATGACTTCAATTTTTCTATTGTCAACTTTCCGTTTCTTTGCAGTAATATCCCTGCTTCTCCTGCGTATGGTGTATATGTTTCACAGTTAATACGGTACGGTAGAGCTTGTTCCCACTATGGGAACTTTCTGCAACGAAGCAAATTACTTACAATTAAATTGTTGACACAAGGATATTGCAAGCCTAGGCTAATCAGGGCCCTTAAAAAGTTTTATGGCCGTCATCACAATATTGTTGATAAGTATGTAGTCACTGTATCCCAACTTATACTGGATATATTTGACTTACCATAGGACTTTGTTCCTTTCATTCTCAAAATTGACTTACACGTGACGGGTGTAGCTAGCTAAACAGGAGGTGCTTACCCTTCCGGAGCACCCGGCCTCGCTTCCTTGATGGAAGTTCGCGTGTGTCGCCTGTTTTGCCAGTTTGCAAAGTTTTTACTTTGTTTTTGGGATTGTGATATGGACAAGGACTGGTGTGTTTGTTTTATTTACAGACACTTCATATATAGCCATTCAACAAAAATAACATGTTTTGCCTCTTGTTTCAGATACCGTGATCGGCACAAAAATGAAAAGCAAAACTCAACAAAACATATAAAAGTTATGACTCGAGAAGAAAAAGGAAAACCAATAAGATAAGGAGAAAAAAAGAAAAAAACAGACTAAAAGTTAAAATGAAAAGGCTTGCATTCAAGCTGAAGATGCAGGGACAGAAAGAGAAACGTTTGGAAAGAAATAAAACTAAAAATATTAATATGATCATGTTAAGCAAGCATGTCTTAGAAACTTGAAAGAAAATAGTGATATAAGAAAACAAGCTGCAAAGAAGTTGGCCATCGTAAAAAATTTCGAATGTGCAAATCTGTTAGTACAAATTTAGGAATAAGTGAGTCATATATGAGCAAATTATCCAAGCAGGTAGAAAACCCACAAAGAAAGACCAGCTTAGACAAACCCTCTGACAAGACCACAATACAAATTGTAAATTTTTTCAACCAGGGAGACATAACAACTAATCTACCTGACACTAGAAGAATTAAGAATGATCTACAGGAAATACGAGTGCTCGATAGAACTCACATCAAACATTTACAGAGTTCAAAGACAAAAATCCAGAAACTGATAACTTTTGTAAGAAGCAAACCAGAAAATATTGAAACAACTAAATTTAGAAAATGGGACATATGTTTGTATGAAGTCTGTACAAATGTGGACTTGAAGATACGGGGATTATCTCAGTTAGCTGCAAAAAGTTCTATTGATGTGAAAGTTGCCAATAAGTATGAAGCATTGTAACAAACACTGTGTGAAAAAGATAAAGATTGGTATAGAAAAAATTGTATTGTAAGAGATTGCAAGGAGTGTGGAGTGGATGGTATTGTTAGATTCTTCCAACCACTTATCACTGGAAGCAGCTGTAAGGTCAGTTACATTAAAGCTGCATTAAGTTTACCAATTTTCTGAATATTTTTTGATTTTCTAAAAATATATTTTTTTAAAAGAAGATATCCTCTAACCACGATCCGTGACATTCATTTTCTAAAATTTCATTTCTTTTAGCTGTAAATAAACGGAATCCTCTGACCGGTTGGTCAGTGTTCTACGATGGCAATCATGAGCGTGGAGCATGCGCACAGATGTCAGAAAAGCCTAGAATCGAAAGTGAAACATAACTGATTGCATTAATTGTCCTTCATTAATATCCAGATGTATTTTAAATGGTGTTATTTATCCCTTACTAAGTCACAAATGACAAATTCAACGAAGTTCTGTGTCTAATTTATCGTATTTCAACATTTTGAAAGTTGTGTTTAAATGACCCGGGTTTTGATGACGTAACCATGTTCTAATATTAGATCCCAAATTCTGCATCTCGCTGGGTAAATACTGTAATTTCTGCATTTATTCGAGCTTTTATCGTTGAACCAAATGTAACATTGTTCATTAGGAACATCATTTATTAGATTAGCACCGTTTTAATTTTTTCTTTGGAAAACTTAATGCAGCTTTAAATGGGAAAGAAAAACTTTAAGAAGAAATGAAAAAGATGTAACACAGATTTTTACACAGCACTACTTGAAAACACCGACAGAAGTTGTAGTTGAACTTTCAGAGGAATTAAATCCAGTGGCAGAACAGGTATTAAATGCAAATTGGCAACACAACCAATTTACTCATTTGATAAAAACACTCCCTCAAGATTGGGTTATTCTGAATATTGATTTTGCAGAGAATTACTCTAATAAAAGTCAACATGAAGTCCAGAGTGCCCACTGGGGCCACTCCCAGGTTACTATCCATCCAATTCTTTGTTTTTATCATTGCAAAACAGAACATTGCTCTCAAATATGTCAAGATGCATTAATTTTTGTCTCTGATGATGTTCACTATGATGCTCATGCAGTGGCAAAATTTGTTAAACAAGCAAATAATCATCTTCAAACTGAGCGTGGCATACAGACAAATAAAGAAATACAATTTTCGGATGGCTGCAGTGCCCAGTACAAATCAAAAACACCTTTTACAGATATTTCATTTGCCTACGATGACTACAGATTTCCTATTCAGAGACCTTTTTACGGGTCAAGACATGGGAAAGGACCCTCAGATGGTGCTGGGGCTGTTGTTAAAGCAGCAACCAGACAAGCTGTAAAAGGTATGAATAAAGTCATTGACTGTGCAAATGACATGTATGAATTTAGACAGACAATGAAAAATAAAGAAACACTACCTGATGGGCATGTTCATTACAAAAGAACATTTTTCCTTGTTGAAAATATCAATCGACAGAGACCAGACAGAACGAACTCAAGGCTACTGTGGGAACAAGAAAATTACATTGTGTAAAAAGTGTTGGTTATAATGATTTGGAAACACAATTTATACACGCAATTTATCATGTTTCTGTGAGCAGTGTCTAAATGAATCTGAAGGATGTATAAATAAAGAATATGTATGTGATTGGACATTGAAATCCCTCAGTCTGTCACTAGTTTAAGACAACAATATTCTTCTGCTAGGATTGTTCTTAACAGAGATAGAGGACGGAGAGGAGCAAGAACCAGAGGTGGACATAATAGACCGAAGACAAAACGGGCAATGTATTTGAGGTAATGGACCAAGGACCAGAGTTGGTGGCAGGCGGGGGGGAAAAGAAGAGGTACCTCAAGGAATAGTAGATGGGGAGCTGAGAGTGAAAGCGATTCAGAATTGTCTGAAGAATTGTTAAGTGAAAATGAAGAGTCTCTCATTAAGTCATTGCGCACCAATGAGGACAACAAAACTGAGGGCAGTGATTTGATAGATGATGTTGTAAACAATAGCAAATCTAGCAAGTATGATTTAGTAAACATCTCTGGACTTACTGGAATACTTGAAAATCTTGAGGTTGTAATTTTAAAAAAAAAAATGAAAAAGAGAAAAAAAAAGAATCTTTTTAAAAATATTAAGTTTAAAACAATCCTTTGATTGAACCTATTGGTGACCAAATATAACACTAATAAAAGACAATCCTTTGAAACTTTATGACAAACATGATAACTTCAATTTTTCTACTGTCAATTTTCCACTTGTAAGCAACAGTGTAAGCGATTCTCATGTGAATGATGTTTAGTTGCACACTTGATTTACTATGGTAGGGCTTTCTCCAAATAAAAAAACTTTATGCAAAAAAGCAAGCATTTCACAAATAAATTGTTTACACGAACACATTGTAGGCTTATCAAAGCCCTGAACAAGTTTTATGACCCTAATCACTATATTATTGATAACTTACATGTCTGTTTCTGTCTGTCTGTAGGTCTGTAACTTCTAGTTTCTGTGCTTTTAACTTTTGTTTGTTCATCAGTATCTCCTTAAATGTCTTCTTTAAATGTAAATGTTTATGTGGATGTCTATTCTTTTATAAATTGTATTTTACAGTATCAAGACTTAGATCTGCTTCTGTCTCCAGTGTACCAAATAGACACACCCTGGCTGACTGATGTTATTGGTGATGTGCTCCATGTCGGAGATGATCACCAGCCTTCTACCAAGGAGGACACAACGCCTTCTACCACAGGTAACCACCAGGCTCTTGGAAAAGATGACCACCAGCCTGCTGCCAAAGATGACACTCTGCTTTCTGCCACAGGTGACCACCAGCCTGTTGCCAAAGATGACCACCAGTCTTCTGTTGAAGATGACACTCTGTCTTCTACCTAAGATGGGTCAGCCATCTACCAAAGATGACCCCCAGCATGTTGCCAAATATGACCCTCAGCCTTCTACCCAAGAGGACAGCCTTCTACCAAATATGACCACCAGTCTGCTGCCAAATATGAACCTCAGCCTTTTACCCAAGATGACCACCAGTCTGCTGCCAAAGATGACCATCAGCCTTCTGCCAAAGATGACACTCTGCCTTCCCCAAAACATGACAGTTAGCCTGCTGCCAAAGATGAACACCAGTCTTTTGTTGAAGATGACACTCTGACTTCTACCAAAGATGACCCTTAGCCTGCTGCCCAAGATGACAGTCAGCCTACTGCCAAAGATGACCACCAGCCTTATTTTACTGATAATCATCAGCTAACCCAAATAAGCAACATGCAGCCAGCCATCTCAGAAAAGTAAGTAACTAGCAGGGAAATTGCTTTTATCACAATATTTGTTTGTTATTGTTTTACATCGCTTTATTAATTTTTCACTTATATCACGATATACGTGAATGTGTGTGCTGTCTGCTTGACCTGTGAAGACTGATTCCGTCTTTATAATGCTGGTACACTGATAGACAGTATGGCAGATAATACTATATACCACCCAGTCACATTATACTGAAACAAAGCCAACCAGTAAAGGCCAACAGCAGGTGAGAAACATCTCACATATGGGCCTAGGGGAGGCGCGAATTCACATTGGTGAGAGACCGTGGACTACAAGGCTAACGCCGAATCCATAATAGGTCTTTTTATCTGCTCCTCAAAATATTGTACGTTTTACATCACAATTGTTTGGGACTCGAGCACAACTGATGAGGGTTATATTACTCGTAACATGCGTCTTGTGCACAGAAATCGGTAATTGTTGATAGTATGTTGAACCCCATGAATCATTCTTCATTTATCCATTCAAGTAAAATGTAACCACTACATTAAATTAGTTGGGCAAAGTACTACCTTCATATACAAGGATATCAAGGTTTGAATTACAACCAATTTAAACCAAACAAACATATGTTATATTGAATGTTCTAAACACTCAGTATTTAGACTGGAAGTCTCAGATAATTCAGATGAGATTGTAAAAAAAACTATGCCCTGTGCCACAGTAGGCTTGTCACGCTACCGAAATGATCTTGATTGGGGGGAGGGGGTGTAAAATACATTTTTGTACTGACTGCCTATTTGATATTTATACATGTTTCTTTATGTTAAAAGGTATAACAATGAAGATCATATATTGGTACATTATGGTACCAAATTGCTTCCTGCTGTATTGAGTAGAATGTTGAGATGTTGATGTTTGTTGAAAATTTTGTTGATTTTTTTTAAAATTGAAAATTTTATTGGCAATTCATTTCAGTGTTAAAACCCACTGCTTAAGTAACAAACTTCAATAACATTAAACTCATGGCTGGAAACAGTCATGAATAAATGCCAAGTTAAAGGTCAATTAGGTGCTGTAAAAAATTATGTATGTACATGTACAACAGTATTATAATTTTGTCAGGGAAATTCCCTAGACTATAGTATGGATTAAAAGTTCGATTTTTTTTTGGTTCTTATATTTTGACATTTTAATTATTATTGTTAATCTGTTGTTAACTGTTATTCATTTCCTTCTATTTTGTTGATTAAAAAGTTAATACGACTCCTGATATTAGGAGAGTATACTTGACAATAAGAAAACATGACCAAGAATCAAAGATGCACAAAATTTATAGTGACTACTGGTCATAAGATGTTTGACTGAAAGGGCATTTTGCATAAATATCCACCAATATGGTGGAAGTACTTTTGTCCGGAGGGGTCCTTACCATCCAACTGATCTAATTTCAAAATTGACATATTAATTAGTACTACAAACATATAAACAAAATGATAATCAAGACCAAGTACATGTAAAGAGGCAAATAAAGACAAAATGTGAACCTCCACCAGGGAATGAGACAGGTGTTTGGAAAAGGTGACTTTTTGAAATGTGTTAAATTTATCAAACATTGAATTGATTTGTAATTATCTTCAAATTTTTTTATAGGTTTCAAAGATCTAGGATATTAGAATCTGGATCCAGTATTACCAACAGAAAAACAGTGGAAATTGGTCGTTGTCCAGAGTTACTTATTTCATTGTTCAAAATGACATTGCAAACATATTGGACCCCCTGATTTGGTTGTTTCAGGAGGGACTAGATTTTAATATAAATTTTGTTTATAATCTCCATTGCCTTATTAAATTGGTCGACTGTTTATATATTGAATGGTTTTTTTTTTGTATCCCCCGCCAAGAAATCGTCCAAGGGGATATATTAATGTCTTCCGTCTGTCCTTTTGTCACTTTTTGTCCGCAACAGTGCTCCTAAACCATCAAACAGAAATTAATGAAACTTTACAGGAGTGATCTGTTGGGAGCATAGTGTTCATATCACAAACCAGTTTAGGTTAAATAATTTTTTTCAGAAGTTATGGTCCTTTGTAACAGTATAATGTGATTTATGGGGATCTTGTAGCTGGTGTCCGTGCATCTATCTGTCCGACCATGTGTTACAAACATTTTTGACATCTCTGAAACCACAAGGCCCAACTTTGTTAAATTGTGCATATCCATATCAAATGCGTATATTTGCACAAGACCAACCCCTTCTTTTAAGAATCTTTAAGGATCCTAAAAGATCCTTTAATATGTCGTTAAAGATCCTTAAAGGTGCCTTAAAGCCTTCTTAAAGCCATTCCATCTTTAAGGATCTTTAATGAACCTTAAAGGACTCTTTAAGGACACCTTAAAGGATCTTTAAGGAGGCTTTGAGGATCCTAAATGGAACAGAAGATTTTGGGTCTTTAAGGAGGCTTTAAGGATCCTTAACATTGTTTCATAAAAACTCATTTTTTAATAATTAATGGAACGATGGCTATTACATTCATTTATTTAAAAAGTATGATTTGTTTTTAGTATACTTTGAATTTTTATAGTTTATACGACATAGGGGACATAGATAACGCCTGTCTAAATTCTTATTTCTACATTGAGTTTGTGTAAAGGAGCCGTATTTAGTTTCCTAATAATACTTGTTTCTTGATTCATAAACGAATTAGATAACGAATGTGCAGTTTTCACAGTACAGGTAAACAACTCGTGTTTTAATCAGATCGACAGTAAGCATAAAGTTATTAACGGTATTAGTTTATTGTATACAGCGGTACTTGTTTGATTACATATTCCAGGTGATTTCACGCATGGCTTTTGACCTTGATGTACAGTTTCTTATCTAGGTAGGAGTAGGAGATCACTATTAAGTCAAAAAACATGTTAAAATTATTACCTAACCCTGGGTGCTTGAAATAAAAGTGTGTTTTCGGAGGTGATTTTATAAGACAATTTTAATATTAAAATATTTAAACATACATTAACTAACGAAAATTAAAGTCATCACAAAATAATGTTCTATGCATGTCATATATCTTATTAATTCATTTCTTATTGGAGAGAGGGGGTAGCGTTATGCATAGATGCAAATAAAGCATGAGAGAGAGAGAGAGAGAGAGAGCACATTTTAGTGTCTTTGAAATTAACATACTAGTATATGGAACTGACACATAATGATATCGGAATTCGAATTATTTCAATTCCTAATGAAAAAGAGTTGATAAAGTAAATATTTTAAACAAAATAAGAATATGATGGTTAAGGTTGTTCTTTTCAAATATGATGAAGTTACGAAGTAAAAAAAAATTGAAGTAAGAAACCAGTCACAGAAGATAATCATTTACTGACAAACTATCTCAGTTGGATATAAATTTCTGCAATCAGAGTGGAGTGCAGTGGAATAATTGTGACAACCCTCTCTCTCTCAATATTCATAATCATAAAAACTCTCTCTCTCTCTCTCTCTCTCAATGCATTCAGTTCTTGACCTTGTTCTCTTTCTTTCCACATTATTCACTTTCCACAGAACCCCCCTCTGTCTTTCTCTCTCAGCATATTCAGCCCCCCTCTCTCTCTCTCTCATATTCAGTTTCCGCTGACCCCTTTCTCTCTTTAAAATATTCAGCTTCTGCTGAGCTTCCTCCATCTCTCTTTTCCTCCATGTATTCAGTTCCCGATCTCCTACTCTCACATTCAGTTTCCGCTGAACCCCTTATCTCTTTCTTTAAAATATTCAGTTTCTGCTGAGCTTCTTCTATCTCTCTTTAAAATAATTTTTTTATCTTTTAAAGTACACTTAAAAGCAAAAAAAAAACATTTTTTTAAAATATGAAGAAAACTTGAGGTGTAAAAAAAAATAGTGTCAACGTAATGTACATCACTTTTCTGGACTGGTAAAAATAGTTTTTAAAAAATGTAATTAATGTGAATCACAAACAGGCTTTATAAAAGGGAGGTTTATTGGGGAGACAAGTAGGTTGGTATATGACATTTTAGAAAAAACAGAAACAGAAAATATTCCAGGTATTTTGCTTCTTCTTGATTTTGAAAAAGCCTTTGATTCCATAGAATGGTCTTTTATTGAAAATTCACTTAAATTCTTTGGTTTTGGGAACTCAATCATCAAGTGGTTTCTTGCTTTTTATTCAGATATAACAAGCTGTACTCAATACAACGGTCACTGTTCTAGTTTCTTCCAGATTCAACGGGGTGTCAGACAAGGTGATCCACTTTCCCCTTATCTTTTCATCATATCCGCTGAGTTATTAAGTGCAGCAATTAAACAAGACCCTAAAATAAAAGGCATCACAATAAACGATTCTGAATATCTTATAGGACAGTATGCAGATGATACCAGCCTTATGCTGAACGATGACTCTGAATCTCTTAACTCTGCTATTAAAATAATTGAAGATTTTGGCGACTGTTCTGGTTTGAGAGCAAACTTTGAAAAAACCGAGGCTGTGTGGATTGGGGCCAGGAGGGGATGCATTGAGGAATTGCAAACTAAAAAGTGTTTAAAATGGAATCACAATGGATCTTTTAAACTTCTAGGGCTAAAATATAATTTACAAGCAGACTCGATATATATCGAGAATTACACTGAAAAAGTAACCTCTTTCAAAAACGTTCTCAAAAACTGGTCTTATAGAAATTTGTCCTTAATGGGAAAAGTCACAGTGGTGAAAACAATCGCATTACCAATATTGATTCAAACTTTCATGGCACTTCCAGATCCCCCTAAAAGAATAACAGATGAAATACAATCACACATTTTTTATTTCATCTGGAATGGCAAAGTAGATAAACTTAAACGAAATATTATGTATAACGACCTGGAACATGGCGGACTTCGGGTGCCTCATATACAATCTTTTTATCGAGCACTTAAAATGAAATGGATTAAAAAACTAATTGACCCTCTGAATAACTCATCTTGGAAATGTCTTTTGTTAGATACGCTTGAAAAAATTGGAGGAGATAAAATACTTTTCCTACAGGAAATTGGCATATCAAAATGTTGTGCAGGATTCAATTCTTTTTGGATAGATGTTTTTCAAAATTGGGCAAAATTAAACCAATCCCTCACTGCATCCCCGAATGACATTATTTCCCAACCTCTATGGTACAATCCCGAGATTAGAATTGATAAAAAAATGGTATTTTTCAAGAACATGGTCGATTGTGACATTTATTTTATTAATGATATTATTGACGAACATGGATTTTTCTTGAACTGCGGGGAGTGCAACGAAAAATACGACTGTTCAATAAATCATGTGAGTTACGCGGGTCTAGTAAATGCTATACCAAAACACTGGAAAAATATCTTAAAAAATAATTTGTTTGATAAAGAAATTAAAAATGTTAATATACAATATTTAAAACGGAAAGACAAAGTTTCAAAAATATTTTACAACATGTTCTTAAAATCTGTTAAAAGGGACCCTATTAAAACACAAGATTTTTTTCATACACAACTTAACACTATAATCCACGAAAAAAACTGGAAAAAGATATATAAATCGCCTTTTATTATTACCAGCGACTCAAAGTTGCAGTCTTTGCAGTTCAAGATCAATCATAATATAATTTTTACAAATGATCGATTATTTAAGTGTAAACTTTCAGAAACAGAACTGTGTACTTTTTGTTTTGAAACAAAAGAAACATTGATTCACTTATTTTATGAATGTAGTTACAGTCGATCGGTTTGGTTTGGTCTTTTAGATGACCTTTACAATATTTGTGGTTTATTTATTGACAAAAACATAACACATTTTATTCTTGGTTTGACAAATCATCCAAACCAACATATAATTAATCTCTGTTTTCTGATCATCAAAAATCACATATACTTATGTAAATTCAGAAAGACCAGGCCAAACTATAAAACTGCTTTACAATCAATCAAAGATTACAGAAAATTAGAACTGTTCTCTTTATATATGTTAAGTCCCAAAATAGCAAACAACATAAGACAATCATGGAATATTATTAATTTACTTTTAACTATCTTTTTATCACTCTTTCAATATAGAAGAATGTATTCACCTTTTCGAAAACCTGACAGGGGACGTAACTTTTACGATTGAAAACGAGGCTTGGGGGCAAATTGAAATCCAGTCTCATTTAGCCTATGTACTTGTTGGCTTGCGAGTCGCAGCTTTATTATTAATAATTTTTTTTTCTTTTTTAATTTATTTTTTTTTTTTCCTTCTTTTTTTTTTAATTAATTTTTTGTATCAAATTGTGTAACTTGTAGAGTAAGAAATTTAAATGCAACTTCTTCATTCCACGTGAAAAAATAAACGTTAATCGGCAGTGAAAAAACTGGGCATTCTTTTTATTATCTAAATTTAAAGTCGGAAAAAAGACTTGAAATTGCAGATCAGAAGGGATTAAATTTTCAATGCGGTCCACCGCAAAGAATACTTCTGCCGTGGTGGAATATAAAATCGTCTACCGCGATCATGGTTTATTGAAAACTAAATACATTTACATGTACATGTGTACTTGACCATTTGAAGATGTATCAAGATCAATTAAAAATAAAATGTAAATCCCGGTTTTAAGAATAATCGTATTGATTGAATTAGACTTACTATTCAAAAAAAAAAAATGAAATGAAATGAAACAACATCTTCACTGAATATATAAATTGACAACCAATTTTTTACTTCAAGATAAATACGACCACGAGTTTCAATGACAAATCACTGTGCACGTGCCCTTACAAGTTAACCTTTGCAAATGTTTTGACAGCTAAAAGACGATGTTTAGTTCAGCAAATATAAAATTGTTATTATTTCAACAAGAATATGTCCCGTTTTTTATTTATTTATTTTATCAATTTATTAGTTTTGTTACTTTTTTTATTGTTAAAAAATAAACTCGTCCCGGGGAAAAAAATTCCTCTCTTAAATAATATTGGACTGAAATGAAATAAAGAAATAATGATTACCATTAGAGGCATTTAAAAAATTTTGAATTATACATTTTTTTAATATTTTTCTGTTAGTTGTAATACACGATGTTTTTCTCTTGCATTTCAATATACCGCACATTACATTAATGATAAATAAGCGTTTAGCTTAAAATTACATTCTTGGTTACGCGCATTTTTACCAATCTTACCAACTTTATTAATATCAGTGAAGAGTTATACTTAAGTGAATTGAACCATAATTCTTTTTGTATTTTGTTATTTTTCCTTAAACTGCATCTACTGAACCTACCGTAGGCAAAATATGTTAATTAACTTCTCTATAATTTCTGCCGTTTACTCCTGTCCCACACGTATTGGAGAACAGTATCGTACATATACATACATATTTTCGCCGTAAAATCATTAAAAATCATCCTAAGAGTCATATTTTTTTTAATTTGTTCATTTTTAAAACTGCATCTACTGAACCTACCGTAGGCAAAATATGTTAATTAACTTTTCTTTTATTACTCTCGTTTACTCTCGTTTGCTCCAATTTACTCTTTATACCTGCCGAAATTGTTGTGTTCCAGGCTGTTCATATCAAAGGGACATTTCAATTTGTATTAAAAGAGATTGACAGTCTTGATACTTAAATTTGATTTGTTATTCATGTATGATTATATTTAAAATTTTCCACTGAAAGGATTATTTATAAAATAATTTCCCATTTGAAAGGAAAATCTATAAACATTTTGTTACAAATTTTATTTCTGAAACAGCTATTGTTTTCTTTCAAAATTTCAAATGTATCTCACACAAATTCAAAAAAAATATGGATTTAATTGCAAATATATATAGTGTAGTAATAAAAACTTGATGAATCTTGATATATTCTGTATTCATATTTCTAGAAAATTTGACTGTTTGTTAATATTTTTTTAATTTTTCAGACAGTCTTTTTACATCTGATACCCATAAGAATAGTGACAAATAAAATAGTTTGTTTCGTAATATGGAATTTAGAGGCTGCAGTGGCCAAGTGGTTGAGATGCAAGTCTACAAACCTAAGGTCTTTCACACACGAAAATAATAATTATAATTATAAAAAGGTTCAGAAATCGCTTTGATTAGAACTTTTTGAATAAGTGAAATAACGCTATCTATGCAACAAGTCGTCGAAAAAAATTACCATGAGAGAGTTTTTTTAATATTTTCTTTATATTGAATGTATTTACATAATAATCTAACATATGACTAATTAAAAGATTATCAATAATCTAAGTCGGTGGACATCCTGTTTATTAGGCACATTCCATCACCTGTAATCATCAGGATTCGTTACCTTGCAATTTGCTTAATTGATTGACAGGTATCCATACAGCGATAAAGTAGTATATAATAATAATAAACTTTATTCCGTAAGTTTTACAACTTATAGGATATATAAATAATAATAATGATGAAATACATGAGTACATACAGATAGGCAGTGGTACAATAATAATAATAATAATAATAATAATAATAACAATACAGTGGTACAATAATAATACCGAATGATTAATACGCAAGTAGAAAAATAGAACGGGACTGTAGAAATATACGGAGAGATGTCCAAGAGATAAATTAAATGAGACCTCATATAACAGCTCTTAACTTGAATGCATGAGACAAATATTTCCCTAAATTTGACAGTTGTTTGACGTTGTTAACACGTAATAATTCTATAAATTTAAACATGGAAGGCCTACGCCAGTAGTATGGTTTGATAAACTTATTTCTAAGACATACATATTTTTGACATATTAATACAAAATGAAATTCATCTTCAACTTCATCAATACAAAAAGGACAACACCTGTTACTTCTTGATACATTATTATAACAACCTGTTTCAATTGCTAAGCAGTGCGAAGACAACCTGATTTGCTGATATATTTTTTAAAACGAGTAGTAATTGGTTTGGTTAAGTAGTACTGTAGAGTAAAATGATCAATTAAATATTTATATATAATGCATTTGGACAATTATTTATTTCAGCTAGGAGAGACTGCTTACAGCAGTCTTGTAAACGATGTCTGATGACAGACATATACAAATCTGCACTAATGCTGTGTTGATTAAACCATAAAAAACTTAAACCTAAAGAGTCCAGCTCATGCTTGATAACATTTGTGAAAATTGATTTATTGTTTGGGTATTTGTCACACAATTGTAATAAATAAATATAAGCAGATTTCAAAATACAATTATTTGTCTGTAACAGTTTAAACCAATATGCAAACATTCTTATTTTACGAACTAAAACCAGTGGGTATCTACCAAGTTCAAAATAAATAACAGAATTTTTTGTAGTTGATTTAACACCCAGTATGGATTTACAAAAATCTAGATGAACTTTTTCAATATCATAGGCACTATGAAAGCCCCACACTTCACATGCATATAGTAATATACTAGACACATAGGTATCAAATAAAGACAATTAAGTATGAGTATTTAAAAATAATGATTTAGTTTTATACTTTAAATTATACAATGCTTTTCTACCCTGTGTAGCTAGTTGTTGTTGTGAAACATTAAATTTACCATTAAAGTTTAAAACAAAACCAAGATAATTAAAACGATCAACAATTTCCAATATGTTATTACAATATGTCCAACTTTCAGAGTTGTTCACTTTACCACCATTTCTAAAAACCACAATTTTTGATTTATTTATGTTAACGTTAAGATGCCATGTGTTGGAATAATCATGCAAAGCATCTAACAAATTCTGTAGACCTTCGACAGACTCTGAGAATAAAACCATGTCGTCAGCATACATTAATAAAAACAATGTAAGTTCGTACAATTCATAATGATCTACAGTTTTGGATATAAAATCCATTTCACAATCGTTTAAATAAAATGAAAATAGTAATGGTGAAAGTACTTCACCCTGCATCAAACCCATATTACTACAGAAGTACTCGGAATTAAATCCGTTAAGTGAGACACATACTTTAACTTCGTCATACATTAATCTAATAATACTTAAAAGTTTGCCAGCCATACCACATTTTGCAAGTTTAAAAAATAAATATTTTCTGTCGACACTGTCAAACGCCTTGTTAAAGTCGACAAAGCAACAATACAACCTTTTTTTATTTGTTAAAGATTTAACAATGATTGAGTGTAGAGCAAATATTGCGTCTTTAGTACCCAATCCAGGGCGAAAACCAAACTGGGAATCGGTTAAAATATTATTATCTTCACACCAGTGAAGTAACCTATTATTTAACACAGTAGTAAAAAGTTTACAAAAATTACTTACAAGACTAACACCGCGATAATTGTTTGGATCGTCAGTTGATCCTTTTTTAAAAATTGGGATAATAAAATCAGAAGACCAAGATTTAGGGAAAAAACCCGAATTCAAGATGTTATTGAATAATAATAAAATATAAGGCATCAAGATATCTTTAAACACTATGAAAAATTCATTTAAAATGTAATCACTACCATGTGATTTATTACGTTTTAATGATGATATTGCCGAATCTACTTCTTCTGATGTGATATCCATGTCAAGTTCGTCAAAAACAGGTTTCAAATCCGGGTTCAAAGTTGTACCCGCGTCGCTACGGTTTTCATTATTGTCACTATAAACCTGAAGGAAATGTTGTGTAAACGTGTCAAGTGAAATTTCTAAGTTTTTATGACTTTTTTTCTTCGAAAATTTGGAGAAGAATTGTTTAGGATTGGAGTAGCGAAGACTGTCTAGCATGTTTCCTTCTTGACGGAGGTAAGAACGTTTCAGTTTATTTTGAAGAGATTTGTACGCATTTTTATCAGAAAGTAATTGTTCGTGATTCTCCGCACATTTGTTACGGTTGAATGCATACAATGAAGATTTATATCGCCGATATAGCTGTATACACTGGTCATTAAACCATGGTTTATCGTCTTCTACCCGTTTATTAGAGCGTGACTGCCTGGGTACATTTAGCTTTATGCAAGATGGCTCTAGAGTAATTTGTAAAATATCACAAAACTTTTTAATACTTGAGTCCATTTTAGACTGAGTAGAGAAATCGAAGCTTTCATCGTTGTCGGTGAGCTCATTGAGTGCGTTCATTAACGAGACGCGACAAATGTCAATATTTTCTTCTGTCCATCGGATATTATAATGAGGTTCACCTGAATCGCTAGGGTCACGGCCGTGAACTCGTTGTTTGTCCAATCGACAGCAGAGAACCATGTGTAACGGGGCGTGGTCACTGAATGTAAGGAAGTCGCCAACAATAAACTGTTTTACCAAACTGAACATTTCTTGATTTGTTATTAAATAGTCAATAACACTACAACCTCTTGGACCGTTGTATGTATAGTCACTATCCATTCCGTCCGAATGTCAACCGTTTAAAATACGTAAACCGGAGGATTTGCACAAATTTAATAGTTTATTTCCATACGGGTTAATAGCTTTGTCCGGATTTCTTCTCTCACTCAGTGGAACATCATTTACATATGTAAACAAACATGACACGTGTTGTCGTAGACTGCCATGTAAACTATCTGAAGCAATGTAATCTGGTTTATTACCGGTTCTACTGTTTAAGTCACCAATAATTATGATTTGTCCTTTAGACTGGAGATTTTCGATAATATTTTGAAGCTCATAAAAGATGTCACAATCATAGTATTTGTAGAAGTTTGACTTTGCCTGTGGAATATAAACACATATTATATATAAATCAACATTATTATCAAACATTGATTTATCTACACGTAATACAACAATAGTGTCAAATAGAACTTGTTCAACACTAATGAAATTAGAAAAAGCATTATTGTACATAACAAACATACCTCCACCTTGGGTATGCTTAGAACGAGTTAAGGGGAAACAAGTACACTTATAGTCACTTATTTCAATATCACACTCCTTATCTAACCAACATTCTGAAATAAAAACCAAATCATATGTACATAAGTAATTTACAAATGAGTTATTTTTGATTTTTTCATGGAAACCACCATTGACATTCCATGATAAGATTTTGAAGCAATCTGTAGCTAAGGCACCATGCTGAACACTCTCCTGTCCATCCTATGCAGGTGATCCTGTAGTACCACTAACACTGTTTTTTCTGCCTGTAGACTTGGTTTTTGACTTTTCAGTTATGTATAATGTTATTATCACTCTCTGTCACAAATGTAGTATCCATGTCCTCACTATTATCTGAACTCAATGCTGCGAATCTATCCTTTGTTTCCACTTTACCTCCATTGTGTGATTCTCGTCCTCTGATTGCTCCTCGTGTACCTCTCAATCCACCGTGTCCACGTCCTCGTGTACCTCTCAATCCACCGTGTCCACGTCCAGCCTGGTGATTTTTTCTGTGAGTATCTCCTATTTAGAGGTTGTTGCTGTAAAACATCACTTTCTTTAAACAGTTGACCCTCAATGTATAATTTGTCCATGTTTAAGTATGCATCCTTGCCATCTTTCCTAGCTTGTTTTAGATGGGGAAGAAGAACTTTTCGCCTCTCCTGGATAATTTTTGGAAACTGTTGCCCAACAGCATATTGTGTTCCTTGAAGTTCGGGACCTCTTTTTCTTATGTACTCTCTTTGGTTGTATTTATTAAATTTTACGACTATTGGTCTGTGTTTTCCTTGTAGATGTTTACCAATTCTGTGTGCCCTGTCCAATTCAAAGTCCTCAACATTTTTAACTTTGAACTTATCATTACAGAACTCGAGCACTAGCTTTTTACAATCTTCATTTTGTGTTTCTGGAATGCCAAAAAATAAGAGGTTTTCTCTCATTGATCTAGCCTGCATATCAAGCATCATCTCTGATAACTGATCTTTCTGTTCATTTAGGCTTGTTATTTCATTTTTCAAAGACAATACTTCACTTTTAGTTACTAGATCTTTTTTTAGGGACACTATTTCACTTTTAGAACCTTGTAATTGCACTTTGAAGTCTTCAAATGATTCGCTAATGAACTGAGAACTTTCCTCCATACAGTCAACCCTTTGTCTCAAAGTAGACACTTCCTTTGTAACACCATCAATTTTTAAATCTAAAGAAGCTATTCTACTGTCTATGGAGTCTAATTTACCAGCTTTAGTATCTAATGACATTACTCTCTCGGTTAGAGATTCAATTTTGCCTAATAAATCATTCGCCCATGGAGGGGGGCATGCCTGTTGAATAGGCGAGGCCGGGGGAGGTGCATACACATTCGTCATTTGTCCTTGTGGCGAGTGTTGGAATTGGTTTAAATTAGCATTAGGGTACATACTGACATTTGGATATTGCACCATTCCCATGTAATGCATATTTAAATGTTCATTGACATTGTTAGTATTGTTTGTCATTGTGTTGTTCGGTACACTTGCATTGTTTACATTGTCACTTGCCGCCATTTTCTGACTACCAACACCTGTACTGCCTTTACTCTTCTTTCGTTGCTTCTTTTTTGGAGGCTTTTCTGGAGTAATTTGGTTCATCGGTGAATTCCTGGTACCTTTACGCAGCTGCTGACATGAAATTTATATACAGCATATAGTGTTTTAAGTAATTTATCGTGTTTTGTATGAGAGCACTATCCACTGCCGACCGCTCATGTGACGTCCATTGTCCACTCCAAGTAGTAAATGCTATTTGTAAATATTTTGATGTTGACAAAATGTGTGGGAACAACGAATGTAAATTATATAATGTAATTTTATTAAATTAGTTTCAGATTAATTCAAAAAACCAACTTGTTGGCGGAATAAAATTACTTTTAGTAATTTCAAATTGATTTAAATCTACGACAATTCCTTATCTGACAATATCATTATAAAATCATTTAAATTATTTAATAAATTTAATTTCCTTCATATCTCTAGTGCCATTTATACGACTGAAAAAGTTTTAACAAATTTTGAACGCTGGCGGATCGAACATGTCTTTTAAATATAAATAAATTTTCATTAAAATGATTTTTTAAAAAATAATTTGTCATATAATTACTTTTTTAAATTAGATATTATAAATTTCATTAAAACTGACGAAAAACTAACGATATCGCACTACACTTGATAAACAAATTGCATTCGTAATATATAAACTTCGCTTTGCCCCCCCCCAACGAGACTTCAACGAGATTTCAGACAAAGCGAGATTTCATGTTTTCGAATTCGTGACTGTTCTACAATTCTCAGTAATAGAGTCCTTTCACATTCCAATACGCATGCGCCAATATTTTACGAAACGCAATTATCTCCCTTGAAATGGAACTCTTTTATTAACCCAGGGGGCAAGTTTCGCTTTATAAATATTTCAAAAATGGCAGCGCGAATTTTTGATGCACAGTGGTTTAGACATAAAACTATGTCTGCCGAGTGGACTAACTCGCTGACAAGCGTACCAAAGAAGTTCGATTATATGAAGTTGAGAGGTTATTTGATTGACAGCAGAAACAAAACTTTTGACAAGGAGTCGATGAGGGCGTTTAAATCCTTAAAAGGATTTAAGTATTTCGATAGTGGGTAAGTAGCTTCAACGTATTTTGAAGAACAAAAACACCATGTGTTTGGAAAGCGTTTTTATTTTACTGACGTTGATTTAAACGCATTATGTGCGTTTTACATAGAAGTTTTAATACTCGTACATTTGGCATTTTCTTGTGAAAAAGCATATACTCAGATAATGCATGTAATCAGGTAATGCCAGGGACCTATAATACTATCTACGTCCCTGATAATGCCAAATATGTTATTTTAATTTTTTAATGACTTGGTTAGTTCTATTTACTATAATAGACTCCTTTCAATAAAACTTAGTTCTGTAACAGCTCATTTTAATCTTTGCATCGTGGTTCAGGTGGATTACATTAGCCTTATCTGCTATGGAATGAAATATGCATATGTCCGTTTTATATTAGTTGAGAGCTCTTTGGTACATTCAACAACAGTTTTAGAGTTTGGTACCCACTGATCCATTATTCTGATTAACAGAAAAGTCAGCAGCAATGTGTGTTTTTAAGGTCAAAACATGACAGGGTTGAACTAAACCCACATCCTTGAATATTGAATCTGGCACTCAACAACTGAATTACATGCTTCAGCCGACAACCCAGATTGCATCTTTATCATTTTAAAACAACTTGCGTTTGGTGTTCAGAATAAAATACATTATCCTGAATGATAATGATCTATTTAAAACCAAGAAATTGGTATATATCATTTCAATCAATGATTTCCATTTGAAAGTACATTCTTCTTATGTTGGTTTGATAAGTTGACCCTTTATGTTTTGCCCCAAAGTGTATGTTATTTAAATTGATCCTAAATAGTTCTGAATATGGTAGAGAAAACTGAAACACCTTATTGAAAACCAAACTTTCTTTTCACTTTATTGTCAGTAACTGGTGTAAGAGTAAGACCAAAATGATATTGTTACATAAAGATTTTTTAAAATGTAAAGAAATTCTACATAATTTTTTTTAAAGATATGTACAACGAATGAAAACAACAAATGTCAAGGACATAGATTTATCGCCAAATCCATTGTTTGTGTGCAAGGCACAAGTGATGGCATCCATGGCAAGACATATCAACAATGTGTATGTTTGTTTACACAAGGAAGGAGATGTTTTAGGTGGTTCATGTGAATGTGTCGCTGGGTATGTAATTAACATTAACCCACATTCTTGTTTGAAATTATTTTAGGTCATGTATAACAGGATTAACTGAAATATTGCTTGAAAGCAATTGCATGGGTCTAAGTTTTAGCCTCAACTACACAAACTTTCAAAGAAGTTAAAAAAAAGACAAAAAGAAAAAAAGAAAAAAAAAACCTGATTTGTAACAAATTGAAATGTATCTTACGTGCAAATAAAGATCCATAATTCAATTGATGGTCTTGTGTTTAAACCCAAACATCAGTATACGCTATGTCATTAATCAGCAATGATGGAAATGCTGTTAAATGTGGGTACCTAAAGAAATGCTTTGGTTAGTCTTGTGGAAAACTAATATCCATAGTACAGTGGGTTTGTTACTGAATTACTATTAATCTACTATGCTTTTAGGCTCAGAGCAGTATTTAAGAATTAAGCTTTATAAGTAATATTGAAGAAATGAATGATGTAACACGAGTCAATTCCAATGAAAATATTTTATGCTTATCCACATCAATAAGATGATAAAATTATATAAATATAACATTTAACAGAAGTACACAAAATTAAAGAATTTATTTACTTCCAGTATACATGTATTGTTATTTATAGGAAAGGTGAGGCATGTAATCATGTTGCCTCTGTTCTGTTTGCTCTGGAAGATTACATTGCTAAAGGGTTAAATGAAATTCCAGATGACCAGTCATCTACAGAGAGACTTAAGCAGTGGAATAAACCAGCAAAGAGACAGGTTCAACCAATGACAATCGACAAGATAGAAGTATATCGGTAAATAAAGTTGATTTAATAGTACTAAATGCTCAAGTTTAAATTATTTCTGATTTGATAAAGAAAAGTTTAAAAGTTACTTCCCTGAAAGCCATATCATTGCTCTTTTTATATGTACTATATTCATTGAACATTATAATTAATTTCAAAATCATAAGTGAGGCATCTTTGATATTTTAAGATTTAGTTAATTATTTAATGTTAACATATCTTGATTTTGTTTATTTTTTTTTCTGAAGTTCGTGTTGCTTTGTGGTCTTTTTATTTCTTTCAGTTTGTGACCTGTAATCTCTGTGGAAGTTACAACTAAACACAACCAAACAGATGATGAATAAACTAGTTTGATTTTTTTTTTTCATTCAACTAAGATTTTTATTTTTAGTTTACGGTAATGCAAATCAGCAGGTAGTTAATTTTATTTTCTTTTTTTTAGTTCTTATTATTTCCATTCATTTATTTACTGTATTCCATGCTTTTTCATCTATGATACATGGAGAAAATAAAAAATATGTGACATAAATCCATATAACTTAGAAAAATCAAAACCATACACGATAACCCAGAAAAGAAAAGTGTACATGAATACAACACTTATATTCTAATTTAAAAATAAGTGTATCATCTGTATGAAAAGATGCAACAAAACCTATAAATTAAAACTATATGTATTATGTTATCTAGTAAGTAACTTGCTCTTTTTTCTCCTGTCGACATCTCTTTTTTGAGGTGGTTGCATTAACAGTTATTTACGTGTGCATAAGTGTAAATCTTGGTTTATGTTAGCCTCTTAGTTAATGTTACTATTATAAAAGATAATTAATACTCATCATTTTATGTTTTCAGACCGGAACATGGGAAAAAAATAAGGAAGGTTGTTGTTGTTGATGATCCTCGTCCTCCTGCTGACCGTTCTGTTTCTCCTAGTAAGAGGAGACAGTTATGGGAGGAAATTAATGCTGTTTCCCCAAACTCTGCATTTGCTAAATATGGGTTATGTGCAAATGATTGTGATATTTTTAATGTAAACATCCCCAGTTTTATTCACCCACCCTCATTGAACCAAATAAGAGAGTCCTGCAATTTATTTAAAAAATCTTTAATAAAATCTGAAGATGAAATTAAATGTATAGAATTAGGTACCAGGCAACAATCCCATTCTGTCTTATGGTTTAGAGAGAGGTCACACAGATTAACAGCATCAAATTTCCATGCTGTTATTAATCTTAAACCTAATACATGCCCCAAAAATTTAATTTCAAAATTATTAAATTATAAAAATGGTTTAAGTACAAAAGCCATGCATTTTGGCTTAAAAAAAGAAGAAGAAGCTGCATTAAGATATAAAGTATATAAAAAAACAAGTATTAAATGAAGAAGTATCTCTTGAAACTCCAGGTTTCCAAATTTTTAAAGATCATCCATATTTGGGAGCATCTTCTGATAGGATAGCTACATTTGGTACTGATAAAACTTTAGTAGAAATAAAGAACCCTTTATCAACTTGGGATTTATCAATACCATCTGCAGCTAAAAAGCTACCATGTCTTCACATTGATGAAAATGAACAGGTCACTTTGAATAAAAACCACATGTATTATACTCAAATACAGGGACAAATGGCAGCATACAATATTTATAGCTGTGATTTTGTATTATGTACAAAGTCTGATATTTTTGTAGAAAACATCAAATTTGAAGAGTCCTTTTGTAAAAACATGCTTCAGAAATTGAGTTATTTTTATGATAATATTATGTTGCCTGAAATTGTTTATCCAAGAGTTAAATTTGGATTGGATCCTTTTGTTTTGCATTAATTACTAGTATGTAGCAACACACTGTTTATCAAGAAATGTTTTTTTTTTTTTTTTTGTCATTGAAATGATTTACTACTTTCATAATCATCATCTTTTGACTATTTAGTTGATACTAGCATTTTATTTCAACTTCAAATTCCAGTATAAGGAATATTACATATTAAACTAGTATATGCACAGAAATATTTTCAGTTGCCTTTAAATTTACATTCTCAAACCTTTCTTGTTAGACAGTGTGTTTTAAACATAAAAATTTTGAAGGGATTGTATAAAAGTAGAATTTTATTAACTTTTAATATCAATGTCTTTTAAAACAAGATGAAATGTCACTTGTAAGCAAGTTCAAATTATCTTGTCATCTAATGTAACCAGACATCACTGACAAAATAACAAGAATTTACAGACACTTTTAGCTAAAAACTTCACACACACACACACACACACACACACACACTATATATATATATAACAGGTGTTTTAATGTCTTAAGCTAAAAGGTTAAATTCTCACTACATAGAATACATGTTGCGAATAAAATGTTGAGCAAAACAGAGTTGTCTCCCCTTGAAACCCACAAACAAGGACAACAAATTTCATTTAATATTATACTCATTAAGTACTGTTGTAGCTCAAAGACAAGACATTCTTATCATTTGAGATTATTTTCTTGCACCCAAGATATAAATTTCCATGTAAAAAGCAGTGCAAGATATTTCAACTAGAAAAGAAAAAAATACTTGATAGTGTGTAAGACTGATATAGTTCAACTAACAAAGCATCAAACAATTGAAACCGGATAAATATATGATTATATATATATTTATATATATGTGTGTTCTGAATAACTTAATCACTGGGGTTTTATTATTGGTGTTTGAAAGTTTGTCAGGTAGGCACAAACTTTAAACATATCTTCTGCTAGACAGTGGAGTGAAAGAGGCATTGATCCTGATAAAATGTGGAAAGTTTTTATTCTCTGTATGGCACGTTCTACATGAATCCTACACTCAGCAATACGTCTGGTCTCTTCTACATCAGCACTGTCCATTTGTTGTTTTGAAAGTACAAATGGTGGTATATTAAGAGATACACCTTTCTTTGCTAGTAAATCATGGATATCAAAGCCTCTATCAGCCATTACATTATCACCTGGATTTAAATAATTAATAATGCCACAATCTCTAGTAATAAATTTATCAGATGCACACCCCCCATATATTTTTGAAACATAACAAATTGAACCATCTGGTGTAATACCAACAAGGATTTTATAAGTGTTATTATGTTTGTAGTTAGACCAGGTTTGTCTTTGTGCCTTTAATTCAGATGGTTTTTCAATATAGATCTCAGTACAATCTATGATAACTCTGGTGTTTGGATATTTCTTAGCAATTTGACTAGGCATAAATTTTTGGATATCTGATAGTGGGGGAAATACAGTTAATGATTCTAATTCTAACCTAAGAAAACGTACCCAAGTAGTAAACAATTTAGAAAAATATGACTCTGATATTTGTAATCTTTGTGCGATATCGGTGACGAAAAGACCAACTTTAAGTCGCACCAAAGTAGCAAAAAATTCATCCTCAATAGAAAGTTTTCTTTGTTTGCCAGGCTTTCTGTGCATAAGGTACCTATGATTTTCATTTCCTCTTGCATATTGTAAATGATTAGCCTTTGGTGTCAAATAATTTAAAAGGGAAGTAAAGGTTTCCAAATTTGGCAAACCAACCCAAAACTGAACCTTACTGTTATCAGTTAGCATGCTTTTGGCAGTGAATTTTGGTGATGTTGTTTTCAATTTATTTTTTAACTTCTTGATCTCATTACTGATGGACTGAACTAAATGTTGACACTGTTTCAACTTAATATTATCAATGGAAACATAATATTTATTAATATAACTATCAGTTTGTACATATTCACTCTTAAGACTATGTTTACATTGAACAGCTTTATCTGCGACTTCTGTTGCAACACTCTGTGTACTCTTTTCAGTAGTAATAACTTGAACTGGTGAATATTCTGACAATGCATAAGTATGGTCAGGACCTATAACATCATTTTCTTCCATCAACCATTCATCTTTTATCTATATCACAAATTAAAACTTAACATGTTTTAAAAAATAAATGAGCAATATTGATTGTGGGATTGATAATGTCATCTAATAGTACTTCAACCACACAAAAGGACTTTATTCTGTCATAAATTTATAACCATGTGTAATAAGTTAATCAGTGATCTCTGTATATATTACATTCAATACATTACTTTTGGTAGCTAGTAGTAACATTTCTTCAAAATTGTGTAAGAACATATATCATTTAAAGTCTCTTCAGAGCATAGGTAAACATAATTGAAAATATCACTAGGCCATGTCTACCCATGATGAACACTTTAGATGGAAAATGTTAAAAAGTACAGTTACATGACAGAATAAACACTATTATCCACTTCCTTTGTTTAGTTTAAGTTAAACAGTGTAAGTCTTTATTCGCATTTTACTTATAAAAGGTTCATCTGAATTCTGTTGAAATAGAGTGGAGTAATGGTGTTTTACGACCCAGTCAAGATTCTTTCACTTATTTCTTGGATGGGGGAGAAAACCAGAGTGCCCATAGAAAACCACAGACCTTCAGCAAGCGAACATACAAAATTTCTCACACTAGGATCCGTCTTGAGTGGGATTCGAACCTGGGCAGCGAGAGCCACTGTGATCACGAAGCACACTTTAGACCACTTGGCAACCAAGGCCTCTGTTGAAATAAGAAATGCCAAGAATATGATGGAACATTTTATAAATATTACATGGTTTCTGCTGGAACATATATTTTAAATTCTGTTCAATATAAGAGAAAATTAAAATCAAATTAGCCATTAACTAGATTCATTATGAAGTGAGAAAACAAAAAAATTTAGTAAAAAAAAAAAAAAAAAGTAAACAAAGCAAATTGTTATTAAATTAAACATAATATCAGCTACTTGCTGATGTAAACATAAATGTATACAAAAATTGATAAAATAAAAATAGTAGCTGAAAAAATTTATATATGTATGCATACATACATACATACATACATATATATATATATATATATAAAATATATATATATAAAATAAATTAAAATATTGTAAAAATTATTAAAAATGAAGAAAAAAATTCAAACCAAAATATAATCTGTCCATTTAAAGCTAAAGGCTCATCAATACCTGAAAATAAAAGTAGAAACCACAAAGCAACGCGCACTTGTAGAAAGGAAACTATTTTATTGCTCACCTATGTTCATTGAAATAATTTTAATTTCAAGTAAATGGTTTTAAGAAAAATGACATTTTAAAGTTACAGTGCTTATTCAAAGTCTGGGTCTCACTCTACGTACATGTATATTTCATAATTTGATATGTTGTCCTGATTATTCCTTATTCTTTGTGCAGTGTTTCTTATTTTGGTTGTTTATAACAAGTACATTTTTTGCAAGAAATATTGTTTAATTTTGCAAGATGAATCTATGTTTAGAAAAGTTGTGTTCAAACATAAAATTGTTCTTACCGTAATTAAGCTTTCTTCTTGATTTCCTAAACTTATCTCCAAACCAACATCAATTTTATTTAGGGTCAATTTTCTTTTCTTAACTAGGGAGATCAGATTTTCTCTTTCTCCACTTTCAATGGCGTCACTCCATTCTTTTGAGCGCTTGCTAGTTATAGTTGCTCTTTCTGGTGTTGATGTTGCTAATGTAAACAAATTTAACCTCAGATTTATATTGAGATTGTGGTTTTTTCATGTTTATATTAAATGTTAATGCGATATTAAATCTGTAGCAGGACACAGTAATCATTGATATTTCAAAAAGAATGTGCAATTTTATATATCAACTACAAGAACACTTAATCCTGAAGCAATATGTTCACTTATAGCTATGCAGTTGAAAAATATTGGTGATACAAGTTATTATTTATTTTACTTAATTTCAAGAGGTTAATGAAATTTATGCCTGTGGTAATTAAGTTTTAATTATATTTTTGTATCCATAACACTGTGATATTATAATAAAACAAAATAAATACATATATATAAAATATTTTTTATTTGTGGTAAAGTATACTAGTATACAGTACAGTATATTTAGTTATAACATGTGTACAAGTGTTCCTTGTGTGTAGTACACATGATGTTTGCTACAAAATGTTTCTACTCCTCTCAACATAAAAGGAAGATAAGATTTTTTTATTTATTTATTATAAAATATTTTTATTATTATTATTATTATTGAGCTTATTATGTAGAACCCATGAGCATGCCAAAATTTATTTCTAATAAACTCCATACCTATACAGAATTCATGAGCATGCCAAAGCTGGTAATAAAATGTAACTTAATGTATGGGGTAGGTAAAACAAAATTTTATGTTACAATAAAAAATTTTATTCGCATCCTGTTTAATTCAAAGAATATGATCAATTAAAAGTGCTTCCTTTGTAAACAAAAACTTTTTTGCGGTAAATTTGAAATCTATCATAACAGCGATATTTCGCTGATCGTAATACAGACTGCATAGGATTCGAAATCAGTTATGGGATAAAAATGTATAAAAACATTTTAAACCTACCTTTAAAAATATTCTGCGATGGAATATAATCAATATGTCCAGGGTTGTCGTTGGGTCTACCACTTACAAAATGAGCTGAACATACTTTAGTGTTGTTTGAAATCCTAAAAAAAACGAACGTCCCTCCGGCTCGCTTCAGTCCAGAGCTTTCTTCTCCTTTGTTCAAGGGGGAAACCGGTAAAATGATATGTTTGAACCTTTTTTTCTTCTGTTGTTACAGCCATAAAAACAACAGTTATCATGACCGCCCATTTTGAAGAAAGGATACCACCATGCACTTGCCCCCTGGAACAAAGTCGCGAGAAGTTTCGTAAATTCGCGCGAGACTTAGAAATGGAATTCCCTCTGCTGTCAGTAGATACCGACATGCGCAATGGAATGTGAAAGGGCTCTATTAGAAGATGATCAAACCAATTTTTTTAGAAGAGACAAATTTCCTAATAGCTGATATTTACCCATTATTAAACAATTTGTGAATATGAATTTATAATATAAATAATATAATACAATTTATAAAATATATTGGACTTAAAATAAATAGACCTAATCAAATGCATTTGTAATATATAAACTTCGCTTTGCCCCCCCCCCCCCCCCAACGAGACTTCAACGAGATTTCAGACAAAGCGAGATTTCATGTTTTCGAATTCGTGAATGTTCTACAATTATCAGTAATTAGAAGATGAT
Source organism: Tegillarca granosa (assembly GCA_029721355.1). Lineage (NCBI taxonomy): Eukaryota > Metazoa > Mollusca > Bivalvia > Arcoida > Arcidae > Tegillarca > Tegillarca granosa. The sequence goes on along the minus strand of CM056602.1, from coordinate 18,618,370 downwards.
CAAACCAATTTTTAGAAGAGACAAATTTCCTAATAGCTGATATTTACCCATTATTAAACAATTTGTGAATATGAATTTATAATATAAATAATATAATACAATTTATAAAATATATTGGACTTAAAATAAACAGACCTAATCAAATAAGTGAAGTTGAACCAATAAAATTTTTAGAGAAGAGACGTCAGGAATGTAGTCGTAACTTAGCTTAAAATGACCTTGTTATGAAAACCTTTTGCGATATTCTGTCGGCTTGTAATGCATGCATTTAAATTTGCTTCATGCTTCAGAATACTTTTACAAAATGCTTGTGTTTTATTGTTGCCATACTTGAATTATTTTAATATTTTGCTGCATGCTACAAATCCTTATTTGCTTTTTACTCTATGAGTTGTCATTGTGATATATTGTTAAATATTATTTTTACATGTGAATGTTGTTATTTTTATTTGTTTTGTTGTATGATATGTATTTATATTCGATAAAGAGCTCACTCAGTCAGAGCTTACGTTATTTTTCATGTGTGCTGAATTTAAATCATTTTTTCTTATCTTTTAGTGTGTCACATAAAAAAGGACCGGCTACCCCCCACCCCCGATTGCTGTGTACAAATATAACAAAGCGTGTATTATTTGTGTGCCTTTGATAATTTAGAAGTGGTAGATGAAATATATAACCGTTAGGCGATATGAAATTTTCACGAAAGTACGAAAGGGACGAGTTGACAACTTAAGGTGTGTCAGGACGAAGCTCAACGTGGAAGAGGGACAACTCGTTCCAGTTTAAGCATGTATAATAATAAACCTTTACATTTGGACGAACGAGTAAAGCATATTGCCAAGTGTAATTGTAAGAATATAATACTAAAAACAACTGTCAAGGTGTATTGGGGCTGAATTAGTAGTGGTAATGTGTTGTATTTACATGTAGTAAAATTTATTAGACTGATTAACTACCAGGCTTTCTAGTCAGGTTCTAGAACGTTCGCTTATAACTTGTAACGGTCGGGTTCTGTATTCAGTATTTTGTGATATCACGTATTTAATAAGTTAAATAAATAAAACAGAATTAGTGATATCACTTATTCCACGTTTTGATATAACTAATTCATGTTGATGTATTTATAGAATCTACCACTACCATGAATAAGTGTTATTAACTCGATTTAGTCAAACATTTGCTGTTTTTTTATACTGAAAATCATATAGTTAAAGCACAGGAGTCTGAAATTTTATCCGTAATATATAAAATGTCCATATATAAGAAAAAAAAACCCACTATCACTAAAAAAAAAACACCAGGAATGCAACGCATTTTTTGAGGTCCCAACGAAAAATTGCCTAAAAATTTTTCCAAGGACGATTTTTTTTAAAACAAACGGCTGAATCGGGAACCGGAGTGATAATACTTCGTGGAAATACCAATTTTTATTCTTACCTCGCGATTTTACCGCTGTTTTGAAGAATTATCCTCAATAATGCCTCATCGTGGAATCCATGATGGTTTGTGAACCGGAAGTAATGCACGTACAGCGCCGCAGTGAATTTCAAGGTAAGTTATAAAACAAATAATCTTCTCCAATAAATGTAATGTTTTTGTGGCAATTGCTGTTAGTATTATATAAATAAAAGTCACTATAGAATTATATCATAAACGGTCTCTTTTTATTTTTTATAACTTTCGATCAGTCATCCCAAGGGGAGGTAATCAGTTTTTCTAAAATTGCTGTGGCGGCAAATTTGAATTGAAATTTATAGTAGATTCTATCGGAAATCTGTTATTCTATCAGAATTTAATATTTCTACATGAGCTATTTTTTCAAGATTCTGTTTACTGTAATTAAGATTTTTTTATATATCATTATATGGTCAGACTTGAAGAAGCTACTGACAGTAGATAATATTACTTAGCACCATACTTCATGAGATATGTTTTTCCTGTTCCACATTGACCAGTTATTATTATATTATGTCCTGCTAATGCAACAGCCATTGCAAGATCCATTTTCAAGTTCTCCAGTTATATCTTCAATATTGTTCAAATTAACCGCTGGAAACACTTTTCCGGATTTGCGAATTCCATTCCGTTTTTTTGTACAGTTTTATAACTTACCTTGAAATTCACTGCGGCGCTGTACGTGCATTACTTCCGGTTCACAAACCATCATGGATTCCACGATGAGGCATTATTGAGGATAATTCTTCAAAACAGCGGTAAAATCGCGAGGTAAGAATAAAAATTGGTATTTCCACGAAGTATTATCACTCCGGTTCCCGATTCAGCCGTTTGTTTTAAAAAAATCGTCAAAAATTTTTAGGCAATTTTTCGTTGGGACCTCAAAAAATGCGTTGCATTCCTGGTGTTTTTTTTTAGTGGTAGTGGGTTTTTTTTCTTATATATGGACATTTTATATATTACGGATAAAATTTCAGACTCCTGTGGTTAAAGCAATAATATCTGAATACCTCCTTTTTTATTTTTTATGTGCGTCAGACTTGAGTGATACAAATCTATATAATCATAAAACACGTATGATAAAAAGCGATAACATTAAGGGGTATCCGGAAATTAAATAAATATTGTTGTAAACGAGATCAAATTACACTTAGATTTATCGCTTAGTTCCATTGGTTCACCTGTGTGAGGATTGTGACGTAGTTATAACTTATTAAGTTAAACTTTTTCTGAAATCATTTGAGACTAGAAATGACTGCACGAAAATCACTACTACAATACTGTAGTATTAACCCCGCTATCTGCAGTGCTTCAGATTGTTTTGAAAAACAAAGGGCCCATTCTGTGCAGGAATAAGGGGCCCTTTTTGAAAGTTGTGAGCCAATAATTTTTTCGTTACCAAAAGATACAGAATTTAATTTTGATGCCATCTCGTATGTTTTTCCTTTAGTCTATAAATAGACTTTAAATTATAGCATCGCCATGTATGGGTAATTATCCCAGTATTCATGTGACTATGATCGATCACACCTTTCAAGTTTCAGTTAGGTCCTCAGTTTGATATATTTTGAATAAACGAAGAATAAAAAACATAACTTTATTTCTCGTTAATACAGAAAGCAATTGGACTAATATGATTATCAATAATTATTAAACGTTGTCACAAACATTGTCTAACGTTACATTCCCTAGCAGACGGCTTGAACATGTCTGAAGCTGAGCGACCATGTGACAACTCTAACAAATGTTTACAATAAACAGTGGCTTAAGTGGGTGTTTGAATTCTTTTTACTATGTCTAGACTTAAATGTTGTTTAATATTTACCGCTTTTTATCAACTCGGGCCTTTTTGGGCAAAAATGAGAGGATGCTACTTAGCTTCCTTTTTGACATTTTCGTTTTCCGACAACCGTAAAATCAGAGATATTCCGAGTTACGATAATATTTGCAGACACTGCTGTTTCCGCCGTTAGGATGATCGGAAGAATGTGTGCTTTAGATCTTACATTGTATATATTTTAGTGCGCCCAAAGAGGGCACACTGGTAGAATTTTCATGCGTCATTTTTAAAAATTATGCGGGATTAACGCGGGCGCACCGACAATCTGAAGCACTGTAAATATCACAAGTACTAGAAATTATCATGTATTACATTGTCGTATTTCTATGTCAAAAATGTTCACGTATCTGGAAACATCTTTTGTCAGGTCTCCAGTTAAAACACATTATCAAACATGGACTAGTATCATCAAAACCACGATGCAAATATGTTAGCATCAAGAGATACTACGTTCAAGAGGTGTTATGTTAAGTAACCGAGGCATTTTCCTACACAATGATTTATCCGACCCGGGCGGTCAACCAACAACTAAAGAACCTTTTCATTAAGGTTTGATAATTTAATGTATAATCAGTTAATCCCTCTCTCTATCTCTCTCTGTGTGTGTGCGTGGATCGGAACCGTGTCTTTGTTCTCCTCTCTGCACTCTCTCTTTCCCTCCCTCTCCAATATTATCACATTTTTGAATGAAATAATATTTCACTTCTGAGAATATTCCCGTTCCATTATTTTGTACCTTTTAAAAAAAGGTCCCATTGGCCATGGTGATTACACAATAATATCTAAATCTTGTGAAAATGTACAATTGCATCAATTTCAAAACTATTGCAATACTCCATCTAAGCTTTTAGCTCTGGTGTGATAAATTTTTTTTTGATTTGTTAGCACACTTAGATCAGGTCAGCTATTGTGACTGGTATTCGTCTGAAGTTTTTATAAGTTTGCCTTTTTTATTCACCTTTGCTTGAGACTTCCGTACTTTCTGTCACATTCCTTAGAACTGGAGATGAACCCCTTCTTCAAAGCTGAAGGCACTTCTCCAAGACTTTTTCTGTGCGATGATACCACTTTTGATTAATTCATCAAATTAAATTTTGTCTAGACTGTATCAAATTGTGCCATTCACAGTGATCTACAAAAGGACAACACGTAATCTTCTTCCTTACAGATAACAAATTGCATTTGTGTTACATTTGTTATTGCACACATATCGAGACTTCGAACTTTACAATTGTAGCAGTCAAAACTAATAATACTGCACTTACCACGTGTGATTTAATTTATGTACATCCATTAAATATAAGATTGCAGCTTGTATTTGCCAAGGGGGGCTTATTCTTAGAACAACTGGCTTTAGCCAGCTGAGCTTATGACATTGCAAAGCATGCATGTATACGTCCGTCTGCACTTAAACTTTAATCGTCTGTGAAACTAGATTCATTGTCACCGTTATTTAATTTTTTTTCTTAAGATTTACTTTTTTTCAACAAGCATTTATTCAATTCTCTAGATAGGTGTAGTATCAAATTATCATATGGAATATCTATTATCCATGACTGTAACATGTTTATATTTCATAATCGTCATTTTCTGGATGTAAAGTCACTTAGAGTTACTCCCCTTTGACAGACAAATAATAATTTATGCATAACTTTTTAAACTATAAGATTGTAAAAGCGCATTTGATTTGATAAACGTTTATTTGAAGTAGAAAATAATGTCTTACATACGTTTATTTGAAAAAAGAAAACAATGTCTTACATATGTTTATTTGATAAATAGAAAATAATGTCTTACATAAAACAAATTAACCATATTATTAGCAAGCTTTGAGTTAATATCTTAAAAAAGGATTTCCTTCAATATTTAAAGAATTTGAATGTCAACAATATATACATATGCAACAAACCTTTAGACATTTGGCTTGTGGCTAAGGACTCATCGTCATCCTTAATTTCTATTGATTTGAAATGTTTTGTGTAATGTTTACAAAAAACTTGAATGAAATATGGAATTTTATAAGACGATTAAATAATTAAATGTGAAATTGAAAATATGTCTTTTTCAAAAACATTTATATATAACCTACTGTGTTGGATAAAGCTGAAACCTAAAATATCAAAATAATTCAATTCGTTTATCATTTTTATGAGGAATGAATTTCCGAAATGTGCACATCTGGCACATCTTAATTTGACTGATATTTGTGTTATATATTTTATTAGAACAATGCGTTTCAAAAATATAATTGGTTAATACAAATAAAACCATGTATATTAAAAGTGAATTATACTTACCTTGATCATTTCCTTAGGTGTGACGTAGGATTTATTCCCTTAGCTCCTTTCCAGTGCTTGTCAACTCTACTAAGTTATTAGCGTGGGCGGAAACATAATATGTTTTTTGGTATCTTGATTCTAGTCACAGAAATAAAGAAAATAATACTTTACTGAAATGCAACTTTTCTTGAAGGGGAAAATATGACAATATAAGAGATAATATACTTGAATGTTTATTATTTATTTATGTGTGTCAAAAATCAACGTCAATTAATATATAGAGTAAATATAGCAGTTAATGTTCAGATAAAGACTTTAAAATTGGCTTAAAATATTTATTTTGATTTAATGTCGACAAATTTACTTATTTTATTTTTTTATACCATTAAAACACTGTTCAATTAGATAACTTAATTAGACTATTATTCCGTTTTTTCGTAACTTAATACTTCAAGGACAGTATGTCAATTTCCGGTTTTAAATAATCAAGTGCGGGTAAAAAATAACATTTATGCGATCTTGGCTCTAGCTATAGATTCTGTACTTGTAAACTGGACATCGTTGCCAATATCAGCAAGAACAACTATTGAAGATATAAATCATTCTAAATCTGAAATACAGAAAGTTTTCGCCAAAATAACTTAAAAGTGGAAGTAAACTGACACTCTTCCAGCGTGTTGTTGACACTATTCAGTTATTTTGACCAATACGTCGTCTAATGGCATTACGTGCCCATCAGATGCAGACAATGTGCCTTCAATTAATGAACTAAGTTCTGGTTGGACTGAACGATCTAAGTGTTATCCAAAAGTTTCCATAAAAGAGGTAGAAAATTATTTTACTTATTATTTTTATATTTATCATTTATATTATATCAGAGTTATATCAACTTAACATGACGTTATAAACAATTGCTACGATATGAGAGCATTGCAGGAGTTCTAGGTCATGAACTAGAATTTTTTACCTTTGCTTTGTTTATATATTACATTTATATGTTAATATTGAAAGACATTGCATTTCATCAGGTGAGCGTTAAGGCCCATGGGCCTCTTGTAACAAATATGAATATTACAAGTAATATACATCAAGAGCTGCAATCTTTGATATTAATCCCCCTGATACAGAACGTTAAATTGATGTAGAAAATGATTTAAATATTTAAAATTTTAAAGAAGTTGAGACCAGTGAACATGTTGTATATGATTCAGACCCATATATTAATTGACTAAAAGCAATTAAAGTGAAAACATACCTGCATCAGAATATATGATTTTTTTTATCATGCACAAAAGAAAATGTTAAAGAAATTGAAGTTGGAACCAAGCGGCAAAATGAAAATTCTCTTTGGCTAACGGCAAAGAGGGGCCGTATCAACTGAAATTTTTTTGGAATAAAAATCCAAAGTGGTAATTTTCATTGGAAAATACAAATATAAATCCAAAAGAATTCGAGTTTGGAAATGAATTCGTGACATCCCAAGTTGGAAAAAATCCCAATTAAAATAACGTTAGGGGAAAAAAATCAAAAAAAAAATCATTGTTTGAATTTTCATGTATTATTTCCGACTGGAAAAAAAATTTCAAAATTTTTGCACCATTTGGAAATAAATGCCAATGTGATACTTTGTTGGAGAAAAATACCAATGAATCCTTTTTTGGATAAAAAATCCACTCAGATAATTTCTTGGAAAAATATCCAATGAGATAATTTGTTGGAAATAAAATTCAATACGTTCTAATTTGGGAAAAAAAAATCCAATGAAATTTAAATTTGGAAAATAAATCCAAAGAGAGATGAAGTTGGAAAAAAATCCTAATGGAAAAATTTCCAACAAGTTATCTGTAGAAAAAATTATTTAAAAACAAAATACCAATTTATCAACTAGTATTTCTACTAGAAACCTTTTGGCATGACAACTTATACACTGAAAGTTTTGGTTATAGTAAAACTTCATAGTTATTCATATTTCATAACTTTCCACATGTTCAATAAAAGGCAATCACAAAACTGTTAAAAAAAGCATTCTTTTGTTTGTACATTTAAGTAACTTATCAAGAAACCACCAACGGGACTTCAAATGCCTTTATATTTAGTAATAAAACACCTATAGCTGATCTCTTGCAATAATCCTATAAAGATATTAAGATATATAACATATACTCTTACAGATGTCTGAAAAAACAGTTACAAGTTCTCCAATTTAAAAACAAACACAATTGATACACCGAAAAATTCTGTATTGTCACATCTTTACAAATCACATTTAACAAGGACATACAATTGTACTTGAAATCAATCAATTTAATTTCAACAACAGGAAGAAAAGTGGTATTCAGGAAAATATGATTAAAACATTTTAAGATACTGACATACGTGTATATGTTATCAGTCATACAGGTAAAGTTATAACATACATATGCAATATACATTATTAAATACAAGAAGTCTTAACAATTACCTTACACAAAAATCATACTGTAATTCCATAAAAACAAATAGCTGTACAAAAACTTAAAACTTGTATAACAGGAAACGCATGGGCCTTACCGCTCAACTGTTGATGTGTTCAGAACTGTTTGTAACGGACCACAGACAATAAAACTGATAAAACTTTAAGTTTTCCACAGACAAAAAATCAAAAATTAAAAGTTACTTTCATTTATAAATAGGTAAAATGAGTAGTAACCCAAGTACATTGGATAATAGGTAAAGTTATAACATACATATGCAATATACATTATTAAATACAAGAAGTCTTAACAATTACCTTACACAAAAAACATACTGTAATTCCATAAAAACAAATAGCTGTACAAAAACTTAAACTTGTATAACAAGAAACTCATGGGCCTTACTGCTCAACTGCGGATATGTTCAGAACTATTTGCAAAGAACAACAGACAATAAAACTGGTGAAACTCTTTAAGTTTTCCAAAGTTTCATCCTACTGAGAAAAAATCAAAAATCCCACTGACAAAAAATCAAAAATTAAAAGTTACTTTCATTTATAAATAGCTAAATGTCTAGTAACCCTAGTACATTGGATAATTTCCAATGATTAAACACTCAAGTATAATAATGCAGCTATGACCTTGACCTTGAATCATTTGTTATTATAATTGTCATATCAATACCTACAATACTGTTATGTCTAGCCTATAGAAAAAAGTTTTTAGTTTTCAAGATAATTATCAATGTCAGTTTCCTGATGCAGCTATGACTTGATCTTTAAATATATGACCTAGAACCATATATCTAAATGATTGTCATTACAATATCAACAATATTTTAATACAAACACACCTCTACAAAAAGTTAATAGTGATTAGGGTGCTGCAAAATTTAGTATTTATAAGCAAAAATAATTTATGGACAACAACTTCATAAATTAACACTTTTGCAAGGCATTGTTTTTAATTATTTCTTATATTTTCAAGAAAATAGATTAAAACTAAAAAAAACGGGAATAAAGTCATGACCTTAATCTTTAAACATTGACCCAACTCTAAAGGTCATTTCAAGAAATGAAATATATTTCTTATAATCATTTTCAATATTGTATCGATATTAAACAGAGGAAACATAGATATCTATGCAGATGCCATGCCACAAACACAAAAAAACATAAATTCCATTCACACTTAATGTTAATAAGTCACAAAGCATTTAAAAATCTTTAAAATTAAGCAAATTCACAAAAGTGAAAACTAAGTAACAGTACAACAACGGCACAATATAGGTATAACCTTCGACCATTATCATTTTTAATGTTTATTTCCAAAATTCAAAACTGCAGCTCATTTTACAGTTTATTTCAAAAAATGAAAACTGTAGCTCATTTTACAAAGTACAAAGTTTACAATTTGTTTCGATTGGCGATTATAAAAATGACCACATTTTCAATAAAACTTAGTATATTATATAATTATTTATAATACAACTTGAAAGTAAAACAATATTGTAAGCACAAATAAATGAAAAGTGTCCTGTAGCTTTTGGAAATAATGCAACTATACAACATGATGGCATTATTTAAAATCTATTTAAGTAGATGACTTGCAATTGATTTTAAATAAATAAATATAATTATTTTTACATTTATAAAAAAACAATTCAATTTAAACATAACCCTTTCAGAAAAGAGAATGCAGTACTTGATTACAAATAAGTTAATATTATTTACATAACTTTTAAAGCACTGATAATTAAAACTAAATAAAGAATGATGCTAAAGTGAAGAAAACAACTTGAAAACACTACATTAATGTTAAACTTAATTTTAATATAATGTTTGTTCAGGTAATAATACAATATTAAAATTCTACCACTACACTAATGTTTTAGATTTTCTCATGATTCCATAAAAATTCTAAAATAATATGAATACCAGAAAGGGGAAAATAGTTACATTGTTTTAAATTTTAAGGAAAAAGTATTCAATTTAAATGTGATTTAAATTTTTTTTTACACTTTAGCTCCCTTACTTTATCAATATCATACATTCATCCCCTACTCTGCTGAATTTCCTGACTTGACCAATTTGACCTGTAAATAAAAAACAACAGCATTTTAAGTCTTTGTTAAAGTTAAAAAACACATACATGTCAATGGCTTTATTTATCATTACAAAAATTTGGAATAAGCATTTTTCTTATCCTCTTATCCATATTCGAAAAAAAAGATAAATAAAATAAACCTCTGAAACATTAAATGAAGTTTTCACACTTTAATGACAAGTATATTTTAGTATTCTACCTTTAAAAAAGAAAGAAAAGTTGACCACTATATTTGTCAACATGTTATGGCATTGACAATTTGGTCCAGATAGGTAAATAAATAAGTATTTTTCACTAATGTTTTATATTAACTGAATGCATTATCTTATGATAAGTCCCACTTTAAATTGCAATATTTCATTTTACACCCTCAACTGTGAAACATAATTCGAATTAAGCATTTGCAAACCTTCGACGTCTTTCTAGTCTTCCTGGCATAATTTTCTATAATATTTGTTAATTCAGGCGAAAGAGGAGTTGCCAGCGCACTGTATGGGTTATATTTCTTGAATTTCTCAAGGCATGGCGTTTCTGGTAAATGTCCAGTTGTTCTCAGATAGTCTTCCATGTCCCTTCCATTTAGACAGTGATCATGACATTGCATCAAATTCTGCTAGAAATCTGATATCTATAGCATTAACTACAGGTGGCCTTGATATCACAGATTTTGCCAAATTAGTGATGTCTAAATCTTGGTAGTTAACACTGCGTAGGGGCCAGTCCTTGTAGTGCAATATAACTCTTCCAGCACTTTCTGTGATGACGAACAAATGTGGGGTCTGATGACCAGACAACTTCTCTCTGTGATGAAAAATGCCATTCTCTCTTATCCCAGAGAGCAGTTAAACGTTTAACAGTTGGCATTGGTGTGTAAGAGTTTTTACCTCCTGATGAAGCCCTTTTAATGAAGGGGCTGAGTTATATTTAAGTCTTCTAGAGATGTTAGAAAACATTTGGTCCACATCCTCATGAGTGTGTCCTACCATCAAAAATGAAAGTTTAACCTGTAATTATAAATGAAGAATTATTGTTATTCAAGATAAGTTGGCTTTTTAAACTCAGTTTAAATTGTAACAAATATACTTATGGGAGGCATAAATTTGTAAACATGATAAAGCTGGGTTTTGGTAATTAATATAGCACTTTTTCATTTAATCATTCACTTATGTTCTTTAAAGTACTCAAACATAAATAACTTACAATTTGAATATAGAATATATTGCCAGTTACGGTAATGAAGTTGTACAATAAATATACAATCATCAAGATATTTTTGCTATTTATCAAATTAATTACATTCAAAAATTACTGTCAAACAATTTGAACTTTTACAACTAAAAATCTACAAATTTCTTTAAATTTATGGACTTAAACAAAGGTTAATTTTTAATGACTAACTAGATGTGTAAATTCATGATGTCAGAAGTCAATAATCACATGGATACAAAGCGAGTGCCAAATGGAATCTCAACTTAAACATAGCCTGGTGTAGGCTTTTTTCAACAAATTTAACCAAAGGCAATATTTTACATTTTTTTATTTTTGCTTTTTCTGTTTGGAAAGGTGAAAATAAATTCTACTTTTCTGAAGGTAAAATCAACTTATCTAGTTTAAAAAAACAGTACAAATATACATCATTGGTAACATATAGTGCTCAGTAATTTTTTTAAACTTGAATTGCTATTACCAGTGATCTAAATAAGTATCACTGCCTGATGTCCTTGGACTGACTACAAAAGTGCTAAAACCACACGCTAAACACCTGAAGCCTAGCCAAAATCTAAGAGTTTTGTAATGAACCTTTCTTTCTTGTGGTTTTTAAAAGTTCCCTTGCTCTCATTGAGTAATCTTGTATTGAATGAATTCAGTCTTTTGTGTATCAGGAATCATATCCTACTTGAAATAAGGATATTCTTTCAACCTTAATTTCTGGAATGTTTTAATTTGCCATTTTCTCTTTTTAATGTCAGGTAAAGCCAAAGTTAGTTACAATCATGATGCGAGAATTATGTGTTTAAACAGTAACCAATATTTGTGCTTATATAGAAATGATGAAGTATGAATTAAATGCTCATCATCAAGATGTTGATAAAAACATCTTATTTTTGTGAATTTGTTATATGTATTAGGTTATTTTATCAAAATAGTTTTCGTGATCTGACAACAAAAAGTTAAAATTTCAATATACACTTGTTCCATCTGTGATCATACTTTTAATTGTCTGACACCTAAAACAGACATTGGACAATGGAATATATATTAATGTCAAGCCTGACAGACAAAATAAAATCCAAGCTTTATATCCTTACTTTCTTGAAAATCTTTCTTTCAACAAGTGATGTTAAAAACCCAATCAAAATCACATTTTTGTTGTCCTTTGCTGCATTATCTCCTTGAAGATACAAGACTTCTGGCAGGCTTCCAATATTATTATGAATCAAAATGGTTATGATTTCTTTACTCTATAGGCCAATGGCCTTATTAGTAAAACAGCTATATATTACATTTAGCCATTAGTTGCTAACAATCCAAATTGGTTCTACAATATACTTTTAATTACCTTGCAAAACTCTGAACAATTGTTATATTTTTTTAAATGAGAACTGATAACATTTAGTGATAACCATCTATAAGGATTCTGCTAACAAAGATTTTAAACTGTTTAAACTAGAGTAAAACATGAACTGTGTAGTTAACAATTGTAAAGGGGTTAAAAATATCCCTTGATATCATTGTGACAGACAGAAAGTGAATGTTTAGTATATTAGCACTGAAGAACAAACTGACAGACTAAAAGAAAACAAAATTTACGTAAGTTTTATTCCTCTCAAAAAGGACTTCCGTCATGACCTTGACCTTTGAACCAATGACCTTGAACCATACATCGAAATGTTCATCATATCAAAAGCTACAAAATATTAATATGCATGCCTATACAAAAAGTTAATACTTTTCAAGATAATTAACAATTTAAACCATCTTTTGCAGCTGTGACATTGATCTTTTAACCTATGTCCTTGATATCATATATCAAAATGTTCATCATATCCATACCTATAATATTTTATTATACATGCTGATACAAGAAGGTAATAGTTTCCAAGATAATCACAATTTCAGTTTTCTAATGCAGCTATGACCTTTAAATTTGAGCCTGTACCCTTCAACCATATATTAAATGAGTGTAATCAATATCTATAATATACCAATAAACACATGTCTATACAAAAAGTTAATAGTTTTCAAGATAATAACCAATTTAAGCTGTCTTATGCAGCTATGACCTTTACCTCTGAACATAACCATTATATAATGAGTCGTATATTAAAATGGTCATCATAGAACTATCTACAATATTCTAATATACATACCTATAGAAAAGTTTATAGTGTCTCAGATAATTAACAATTTCAGTTTGCTTGTACATTTGTGATCTTGACCTATGAACCCATGACTTTGAAGTATGAATTTAAATGACCATCATGTCAATACCTACAATAATCTAATATACATGCTTTTACAAAAAATTAATAGTTTCGTAGATATTTAACCAATTTTGTATACTTTTGCATCTGTGACCTTGACCATTGAACCACTGACTTTGATATATGTATCAATATGATCGTCATGATAATACCTACAATGAACTGAAAATCCCATGCCATTATCAAATAAAATGTTTTAAAAATAGCAATTTTTATCAAAGGTCAAAAACTAGGACATGACCTTGACATCATTTCTAAGAAAATAGCAAGATGGGGTCAACAGTGAAAATTCTATATAATAATCTTCATCCTTTGTTGAGTTATAACAATAAATGTCTCATTTAAGTAAGGATATAAAGCTTTGATTTTATTTTGTCTGTCAGGCTTGACATTAATATGTTTAACCTATTTTTCGTCCGATTTTCATGAAAATTTTTCTATGTCCCCAGGTATGCTGAATCTAAATATCAAATCGAAATTTGCCTGCATGCTTTGGTTTCCGAGAGGATTCTTTTTTTTTTGTTTTAGTTACATCAGCCATCTTGTTGGGTGTGGCCAAACCCCGACCACAATCCTGAAGGGCTGTTACTCAGACATGATAATCACCAAGGTCCATTATTATGGCTCAGTAGTTTTGGAGGAGATGATTATAATGTAAAGTTTACGCATGACGGACGGGCTTTCAGCTCAGGTGGGCTTATAATTTTTAAAACTAGAATAAATATCTGTTAACAAATTTATTTTTCTTTCATGATTTTGATGTATTTAATGTACCTACCTTGGCCACATCATAAAAGCATTCAGCAAACAGTTTATCGTAACATTTGCATTGCACGGAAACTTTCTGTCCATGTTAAACGTAGGATTTTCAAAAACCACGGTTTAAAACACCAGTTACATCCAGAAGAAAGAAATTCTCTTCCCAAATTTAAAACAAAAAGAACCTAAAACGTCCTATAATTTTCCACCCAACAACATGTTATACTTCTAATAGACGGATGTCTCGATAAAAGTGAAATATTCTTGACTGGGACGTTAAATACCATTACTCAACTCTAATAGACGACATTGTTTTTCAATTAAAATTATATAAGTAACCTTGCAAAACAATCTTACCGTGAAATATTATTTTTAAGAGAACCAAATCGTGAAATCCTTAAATGTTTTTATGTCTACAGTGTGAAATCACTTTATTTTTGTTAGAAAGTTTTTATATTTTACAGCCATTTTCTACAGCCATTAAATTTCTAATTATCCGCAACATTCATTTTTCATGAATAGTTCTATTTCTTCCATTTGCATGATCCTTATATTCCATTTCCATGATCCTTATATTCATCTTCGCATTGAGTGCAATTATTTGATCCCGGCACAATCTGTTTTCTTAAATACATCAATCAGGACAACATGTCATCTCTGTAAATAAAAAAGTACAACATATTGAGTGTAGAATAACATCAATCAATGATACCGAGAGAACAAAATGGAGAGCCCCCATCCCACATCATCGTGGAACATGTATGACCTTAGGCTAGTAACTTCATTCGACGTTGTTATCGACTTAACCGGTGACAAAATAATGGACCGGTTAGGGGGGGGGGGGGTTATCAACCGCTTCAACTACCATTAATTGGCCTTAAATATATACTTGTACAAAGCAGATAAATGCTTACTGTTAGTCAAATATTAAGGGAAATATGGCAAACAAAAATATATGAACTTGCATATTTGTTTAAGTGGAAATGTATCGCCCGAAGACCAGGATGTCAGGCTAACATCAGATATGTTCGAAAAACGTAACTTTTTTTCTACAGTCCGTTACATTGTCCCTTGCTGGTGTTGATGCAGAGCGTCCTGGGGGTCCTTTTGAAATCGGCTTAGACATTGGAGGTACTTGAGATGGAGTTGACCTAGAGGCTCCAAGTAAAATGGGTTACGATATGTCACTGTAAGAAAAATAATATTAAAATATAATAATTTGTAGGGAAAGGTATAGAATTGTTTCTTGCAAATTATAAAGATACCATCAAATAATCTCTCTTTCATAAAATTTTTTGAAAAAAAAAACTTGCATGTTGAACTTTTCTGTTTCCTTTCTACCTCTTGAATAAAATAAAAACAACTTCTGAGATTTTTCCTGACCTGTTTCTTCTTGGAAGTGTTACTTGATTGCGAATAAGAAGATATTTGATATTTTGGGTTTGTAGCAGAAATCTCTGCTATTTTTATACTGACAATTGTGTGGTCAAGATCTGAATGCCTTTATTGTTAAGTTTATTGATACATCACAATTGATAGCTTACAATCTATATAATGGTAAAAACACGTATGTTCTAAAGCGATAACTTGTGATATTGGAGTTTGAATATATTGTTGTAAATGAGATAAAATTTCGCTTGGTTTTAGGGCGCGCTTACAGGTCACAGCGCCTCTCGCTGCCTGGGTTGGAATCCCAGTCGGGGCAGATCCTAGTGTTTGAAAGTTTGTTAGTTCGTTTGCCGAAGGTCGGTGGTTTTCTCCGGGCACTCCGGTTTCCTCCACCATCCCAGAACTGACCACCTCGAAATAAAAGGAAGAATCTTGACTGGGGCGTAAAACACCATTACCCACTCGCTGAGTACCAATGGTTTACATGAGGGTTGTGACGTATTTAAAATTTACATTATTAGGAAAGCTTTCTGTTCTGAAATCATTTGGCGAAAATATTACTTCAAGGAAAGCACCAGCTATTATTGCTTGTGGTGATATTAAAATTCTCCTATAACTACAAATAATAATTTATTAATATGTCGTATTCTAATATCAAAACTAAAATGTTTTACGTGCGGGAATTTTTTCCTATAACGTTCCTGTGACGACCTTGTCAAGTCTCCAGTTAAAATGCGTAATTACAAATGAGCTTATTATCAAAACCACAATGCCAGTGTGATAGGCATCGTGGTATACTACGTCCAAGAGTCGTAAAGTTAAGTAACCGAGAAGTTTTTCCCGACCCGGACCGCCTCCGACGACAAAACCTTATAATTAAGATTCGATAATTAAATATAAAATCACTTTCTCTCTCTCTCTCTGCATGTGTGTATCAGTCCTGTGTGTTTATCTCTCTGTATGTATCAGAGAAAAAATTTAAACTCGCCCGCTCGCCAATGCGAGTAATTTTATTTCGGACGAGTTAAAAAGGTTTTGAACTCGTCCATCTTGGCGAATAATGTATTGAGACGACCCTAAAAGTTCTGCATCAGTTGTTTTCTTATTTCCAATGTCCAAAAATACCACGATATAAAACGCTAAAAAGACAAAATTTATTGTTAAACTGTAATACACAATTTGATTGGTTGACAGTTAAATCGTCGGTGTCATGGTTCACAATGTCGATGTTACAATTTGTTACCGTAACTGGTAAAAACTTAAATCAAAGTACTGAAAGTACTGGAAAGCGGTCAGCCTGGTAGCTCGGAAAGATTGGATAAAATTTTGATTATTTCACTTTTCAACAGATAGTCCCTGGAGAAATTCAATTTTTCAAAAAAAAAAATGTGCAGCCCTTTGATTGGATTTTAGTAGACCTTTAGTTTTGTGGAATTATGTAAGTTATATTTGTAACAAAATATATGATGTTTTAATCAGTTTTAGATCAGGCCCCATTTTGAATAGACTGTTAACAGTGATTGTGCAAAACACCATTACTCCATTTCTCAGTTTTATTTCGAAATAAGGGATCAAAAAGGCCCACCTGATAGAAATGTTAGGTAAAAGTGTTTTGATACAAAATAAAATCATCTTCATGATATTTTGAAAGTTGCATTAAACAAAATAAATATTTATTAAAACTGTGTAGCAAAATATCTCTCAACAAAAAATCTTATTCAGTAATTCAGAAGTAATGAATTGTATCCAAACTAACCACCTAAATACAAGAAGTCCAGCATCTTAGTTCTTTTACTCACGATCTTTGACTCGACTTAGTTACTCGTCTCTATACATCGAAAAGTAATTTTTTTACAAAAAATGTTAAAAAATTCACAAAAGTACGAAGGTAAAAACTATGCAATGACCTTGCATTTGATCTTGGTCATTGAAGTTTCATTGAAATCTTATCAGTTGTCTGAGCAGAGATCATTTATCATTGCAGATTATTACATGACTGCTGTTATTGTTAACATTCATAGCAGGTCGTATTTATATATATATATTGTCTTCAGGTAAGGTTTACACACTATAAACATTTATGTAAAGACTATTGGAAAAGTTGAAAAATCAATACTTAATAAGAAATATCTAGTCAAAGCTCATTTATAAGTAGCTAATAAGCACACAGAAACTATAAAACAATGAATACTTTCTAATATATTAACCATTTCAATATACTTATGCAGTTTTGATTTTGACCTTTGAACCTATGACCTTGAACCATATATCAAAAGGATCATCATATCAAAACCTACAATAATCTAATATACATACCTATACAAAAAGTTCTTAGTTTTCAAGATAATTATCAATGTCAGCCTTCTTATGCAGCTATGACCTTGAACTTTGTAACATTCACCTTGAAACATATCAAAATTATCTTCATATCAAAACTTACAATGCTATAATATACATGGTTATACAAATGTGAATAATTTTCAAAATAATTAACAATTTAAGACATCTAATGCAGCTATGACCTTGACCTTAGACCATATGACCTTGAACCTTATATCAAAATGATTGTCTTATCAAAACCTACAATGTTTTAATATACATGTTTATACAAGAAGTTTATAGTTTTCAAGATAATTCACCTTTTTCCCTTTTTTTTTGCAGCTGTGACCTTGACCTTGATACCTATGAACTTGAATCGTATATAAAAATAATAAGTATAATAAAACCTACAATATTCTGTTACACCTGTCTATACATTAAGTTTATAGTTTTCAAGATAATTAACAATTTAAGACTTCTTACGCAGCTATGGCCTTGACCTTGAAATGTATGACCTTGAATCATATATCAAAATGATTTCATATCATTACCTACAATATCTTGATATACATGTTTATAAAAAACTTAACAGTTTTCAAGAAAACATTAAGAGACATACAAACTGACACTACTATGCTGTGCTATGTTGATGGCATTTAACAACCTGGCAAAGATAAGTTTAAGCAATCAAATTTGCAATGGTAAAGAAAACTGAAGTTTCCAAAAAAAAAAAAAAAGTCACAGACTTGTTCTGTTAGAAAAACTAAACAAATGACAGGGGAACAAACACTTCATAGGTAAGGCACTCTGATTTGCAAGCTGGCACCTAAGACCACTAGGCCAAAACAACTGAATACAGGCTTGATGGTTCAGAGACAGAAAATCTTCTTCCAAAGCAGGGTGGGGTGGAGTGTAGGTTGGGATGTTGGTTCAATTCCTGGCCAGGTCAAACATAAGTCAAATTTGAGGAGAGAGTTCTGACTGTTGACACATTGTCATAATGTGAATAACAGTTGGGTACTTGTCTAAAGCAGACTGACTCTAGGACCTAGCATGTGGAAATTGCTGAGTATGGCAAACAGTTAAACACACTTCCACATCTTGCACATGCACAAACTTCTTTAATTTATCCTAAGAAATTAATAAACTTACTCTTGTCTTACTTACTGGCTGAAAAATTGATACTGCAACATAAAGTGAAGGCATAAAACTTGTTGAATAGAACCAAATAACATAACATGCCACTCATGAAAGAAATAATTAGAACAATGATTTCATGAAATGAAAATGAATCTGTAGATGAGTACACACAATTGTTGAATTATTACAACTAGTTGTTCCTCAATTTGAAATTATGCCTTTCATTGGTTGTTATCAAACCATGTAGGACAGTTAAAATGTTTTTAGAAGCAAGTCTTAAAGTTAATTACCTAAATAAGTTGATTACCAGTAATATGAAAACTAATGCTGCATGTTTGTCTCTATCATATATTCGCCCTAGGTTGTAAAAAGGAGTAAATGATGCAGTCTGTATTAGTAGCCAATATTAAATTGGTTTACTGATATTATATGCCAACTTTGATTCTATATAGGGTATACTGGAGTGGAGTGGAGAGGGCAAATGGTGTTTTAGAATCAGTCAAGATACCGATTCTTTCACATTAATATCAAGGTGGTAAGTCTTAAGCTTATGGAGTAAACTGGAAGTGCCTGGAGATAGACAAAGGCTTTCGACAAGCAAGTGAAAAACTTTCTTATCCTAGGTTCTGTCACTGTGGGATTCAAACCTACTCAGTAAGATGTACTTTGATCTGTAAGCATGCGATTTAATTTCATCTAATGGGGCTTTACATTCCAGTCGAGAATATTTCACTTATATCAAGACATCACCAGTTGTAGGTGAAGTGGCAGAAATATTTACCTTTGCAGTGTGCTTAGGGCAGTGTGTAGGGAGGGTTCTTTAGTGCGCCATGCATGTCCTGGCATTGGACACCAGTTTTTAAGGTCTACTCTGAAAGACCCTGTGACTCATTTCTAAATGGCGAGTACGTGGCAAAAGGATAGTAACTATCAGTTTTCTAGTCTTGGTCAGTCCCAGGGTGGGTTCAAACCCTGACATCCAACATACAAAGCGAGGACTCTACCAGCTGATCAACCATAATGGTGCAAGCATGTGCCCTAGACCACTTGCCCACCAAGGTCCTAATGTTAGGGTACTTTTAATAACATGAAAAGAAATTTCTCGAGAAAAATTTCATTAACAGCGACATGAAAAAAAATATTGCAAATAAAAACTAGTTCCAGTTCATGTTAATTTTTTTTAAATTTACTACCTTCATTTTTATACTGTTACAAAAGGACATATATTCATTAAGGACATATGGCCATTTGATATAAAAGAATCCATCTAAGTTAAACAGACTACAATATGTATGAAAAGATATCACTTGTGTATTAAGAAAAAGCACAATTTGTCTTTTAGCAGGATTTACTTTCAAGTATACAAAATAACCTTGCTTTGATAATCATGGGCATTTTCTGTTATCAATGCATTTCATTGTCAATTTGACTCTTTTCAAAATATGGATAGTCTGTAACCAATTTCAAGAATTGTATCTTGTCTAGTTCAACGGTGTCCATTTTTACAAATAAGGGTGCATTCTGGTTTATGATATCTTGTTCAGATCTACTGTAATGTTTAACTAATTTTTTAAATAAATCCTGAACAGCCTTAGCAGCATGATTTTTTTCTTTATTTGCTTGTTGCTCCTTCAGTCTGTTATTTCTGAAAGGAAAAAAGAAACAAATACATAAACTTTTCAAATAAAAACAGATGAGTTTGAAAAATGAATCGCATTTAACATTCCAGAGAAAATATTGAAATACACATTTACTCGAAAAAAAGTTGAGTATAACTTGATGAAGCAAAATTGGGTTAAAACATTATGAAGAAAAATCATTTAATCTTGGTGTTGCTGTTATAAAGTTGTTGTGCAGCAGTTTGCAATATATTTTACTTACAATGAGAGGTCTCAAACTAAAGTAAAATCAGAAATGTTTTACAATCAGTTACCTGTCAGTTAAAATTAAACTTCCGAAAAGGATTTTTATTTTCCTGAAATGTATTTACAATCACTCGACCCAATATACACTGTATACTTTAATCTTTCCATAATAAATTTGTGATTATTTAGCACTACTGAGAAATTTTGCAGTGATGGCAAATGGACTAAGTCTCTTAACTCCACATTTTTTCCATGTACATTATTCATGTAACCTGTTTACTATGCATAGAAAAGCAAACTGTGGCTGTCCTAGATTAACACAGGACGAAAACCTGTCTATAAGCCAGCTTATAGGTGGATTAAAGGTGGCTTATTGCTGGCTTATAGGAGTCTATAAGCCATCTATGAGCTGCTTATAGATGACCTATAAGCCATCTATAAGCCAGGCTTATAGATGGCTTATTGGCATTCAAAATATAAGCCATCTATAAGCCGTCTATAAGCATTCCTAAATTAAAAGGTGAAGTGGTTTACAACACATCCTATAAGCCATCTATAAGCCTTTAAAACCTAACAACGATTTTTTAAAAATCATACACGTGCATTAAATGCACCAAGTGTAATTTTAAATTTTTCGCTTTCAGTGAAATTTGTATTGAAATAATTATTTTAGTAGTATTTAATAAGATAATTATCAATCTAACAGCCACTTCATATTTGGCTGATCATTATTGTTTAAGACTTAACACTTTTATTCTGACGGAGCATATTTTGATGTATACTCACATAGAGTATGGATCATTACTGTAAATGTTTTCTGTGAATGGTTCACAGCATGAAATGTCAGGTTTACTGAAGTTTACAATTGGATTAAACTTCATTATATTTCAAGTTTCAGGTTTAATTAAAATTTAATGAACATTAAATCTGTAAGTTTTAGGTAGTTTACTCGTGAAAATATTATTCCATGTTTAAGCAAGTTTTATTTTTCGTAAACTCAGTTAAACGGGTCTTAGATGAAAAAGTCATATATACAGCGATACGTGAGAACTGAACTATGAGACAGCATCAGAGTTCATAAAAATTGCAGTTAAACACTCTTTGATTAGTGTTACATCGCATACCGCGACAAAGATGCAAGAATGTTTGCTTATTTGGAAATGTGTTAATTTTTACAAAGGTGTGCAATGCAAATCTAAGTTTTTTGAAACACAACTTCGTCAGTAAAAACATGTTAATATTTGACTAAGATGAACGAGTGTATCAATAACAAATATTTATTTCGGAGATGAATTTATCTTTAGCATTTATATATATTTGACAGAATTTTCCGTTTAATCTACATTAATACATTTTCATTCAAAATCATGCAGGAAATTCAATGTACAAAAACATCGCAATTTTGAGTATGTATTGAAATTCTCTTCAAACGTTTCAATATTTTACAATTTTTCAATGGATGAACAAAGAGTTTGGACCAAACACGGCAATAAATTTTCACATTATCATCAGTCTCTTCAACACATTTTCACAAGAAAACAGATTTTGTGAAAAACGGCGTCGCCAAATTTCACACGTTTGGTGACAAAACGCGTTCACATTTTTCATAAGATAAAACGCGTCCTCATGCATATTTTCACTAATCTACAAACTCTGTGACAAAACGCGTCAACACATTTTTACAAGTCCTCAGACTGTGACAAAACGCGTCAACACATTTTCACAAGTCCACAGACAGTGACAAAACGCGTCAACACATTTTCACACGTCCAAAGAATATTTGGCAGAACTCGTCAACATATTTTCACAAGTCCATACGATGTGACAAAATACGTCAACACGTTTTCACAAGTCCACTGACTGTAACAAAACGCGTCAACACATTTTCACAAGTCCACAGACTGTGACAAAATGCGTCAACACATTTTTAAAAGTCAAAAGAATATGTGATAAAACACGTCAACACATTTTCACAAGTCCACGGGTTGTGACAAAACTCGTCAACACATTTTAACAAGTTCAAAGAATATGTGACAAAACGCGTCAACACATTTTCACATGTTCATAGGATGTGAGAAATACGGTAACACATTTTCACAACTCGACAGACTGCGACAAAACACGTCAACACATTTTCACAAGCCCACAGACTGTGACAAAACACGTCAACACATTTTCACAAGTCCATAGGCTGTGACAAAATGCGTCAACACATTTTCACAAGTCCACAGGCTGTGACAAAAAACGTCAACACATTTTCACATTTGTAAAACCTTTGCGACAAAATACGTCGACACATTTTCACACTTGATCAAACTAGGACGACAAAGCATGTCAACAAATTCCCTCCTTTACATAATAATGTTGTGTCGAAACTACGTCATCTTACACACGCTGGCAATTTGCCAAAGGCTAGGAAAACGTGTCAGTATATTTTTAACAAACGTATGTACCGATTAACTTGAAACTTTATCATATATAAAAGTGACAGAAAGTGAGTAACTTAATGTACAAGTGAAAACGTTAGAACAAAAGAAAATACTAATGACAACACAAATTTTGACAGCACTAAAAGTAACTTAAGTAGACGAAAGACTGTCATTGTTGCATGATCAAAATATACATAGTCTATGCAGTTAACCAACGGCCATTTCTTTTAAATTTCTAAGGTTCTGCTGACAGGACAAACAAATAGCACATTTTTATTCCGCACCTTTCCTGCAACATGCACACATTTGCAACGTATACGTTGAATAGGCATAAATGAACTTTCTCCTGGAATATCTATTTGTCTAGACCAGACTTCGACAGGTTTACCACAATATTTTTTGAGGTCAGGAATAGATGAATACCATGATATTTTTGCTAAGATATGGGATATACTTTTACCGTTATAAAAAATGTTATGTAGAATGAAATAATCTATTACACCCGGTACAAGATCTTTTTCACAATCGTTAACAATCCTACCACAACTAGAATGCCAATTTGCAAATATTAATGAAGAGCGTTTGTATCTAGAATAAAAAGATCCAACAGTTTCTTTTCCGATATCAACAGCTTTACATTTTCGACAAGATGGCGAAATAACACAGTTTTCAAAATCAATATCCGGATAAATGCGTTTGTACATTTTTGAAATATCTGATTGTTCTGTTTCATTTAAAACACATTTAGATAAACACTTTGATTGGTATAGATCTATAGTATCCCATTTTTCACTCTCTATGAGTGTAAATGGGTCGGATAATGTATATATTATATCCCGCTGTTCAAAGGTCAGTTTTTGTGACTGATCTTTCTGTTTATCGAAATTTATTAGAGGTTCATATTTTTGTTTCATATCATGTGGTATAGATATATTTTGAACAAGCGAATCTCTGAGAAAACGTCTCATAAACTGGACCTCAACCGAACGGTTATTGTTTGGCAATGATCCCAAATGCCCGTTGTACCTCTCGAAGGAAAACAACCAGAATGCATACACAGGGCCATAGTCTCGCATGCATTGCGCTAAATGTGCATGGAGATGCATGTTTGGCGTTATTACATTTTTACCATAATGTTGTTCAACTCCCTTTGCAAATGCCAGTAAATATTGATCGATTAAATTGATATCGTTGTCGGTTACACGCCTACTACACATTAATGAACTGGCAAGTACAAAGAAGCGCCAATGACTAAGAAGTCTGTCTGGTAAAACTCCTTTCAATGCGTAGATTGAAAACACATTACACCAATTTTTCCATTGCTCTGCCGTGAAACCGCCAAATGACGAGGCTATTTTCCTGGGGAGGCCACCAAGAGTTGAAGGAGCATCCATTGAATCCACTTTCATCTGTATACTTTCAAACTGTTTGTCATCGATGATTCCATTTTCTCTCCAAAGTTTTATCATATACTTTGCAGTTCCCAAATATAGATTATGCATGGGATCAATTATGGACATTCTAATGGGATCAAAATAATCTAATCGGTTAAATTCTGAAATCCTCACGCCAAAAAGTGACTCTAAATTTTCTCTTTCTGTTTTTGTTTTAGCAATTTCTATTTTCCGTATCTTTCTTAAGTGATCTTGAAACGTCCTATTTTGCCACTCTTCCCTGTGAAATCCAGAAAAATCTTTATTTCCAACACTGCCTGGAAATTTCTTAAAACATTTAGAACACCCCAGCTTTGCATTATGACCAAGGAAACCGCACAATTTTCTTGTAGCCGGTATATCACAACCTACACAAAGAATGGCAATTTTAATTGTTTTTGGAATTTTTGGTGATTCATATGTAAGCATCTGAAATCCATCCGTCCAAGCACACTCTAGTTCATCAACTAAAGGTTGCAGAAACGTGTTAATACTAGGTTCCTTTCCCATATCTGGTATAATGCCAATTACCATAACATTGCTTATTTTAAATCTTTCGTCGCGTGGAAGGTTTAGTACAACGCCATAAATAACACCCACTGAATACTTTACATGTTCGAAAGGCTGGAAAAAATCAAAATTCAGCATCATAGCATAAGAGTTTAAGTCGATCAAAAAATTGTTTTTTGAACTAGATTGAAACTCGCGCCATATATTTCCATCATAAATGTCATCATATTGCCCTGGAACAGATCTATGATCTCTCCAAAGCTGACACTTTGATTCGAACCCCTTTCGTTTAAGAAAATTTTTAAATGTTTCTTCTAAAGGTTTATAGCAATATGTCTTAAAGGGATATTGTTTCTTTTTACCGTTACTTAATGACACCGTTTTTAACAATAATTCTCCACACGCACGTCTCTTTGCTGGTTGAGTGTGATTTGGATACGCTACATAAGAGCAGTGTTTCGAAATTATTTCCCCGTCGACCGTGTGTAAACAATCTTCATAGATATATAATGCATAGCATTTTTTACACACCACATATTTTTTAAAATTATCTTTTTTTAAACCCAAATGTTTCCATAGCATATAAACTGTGCCCGGAAAAATGACAGGGACGGATGAATATATAGGATGGTTGGTAACAAGATTAAATAAAAAAGTTTTCATATAAACTGTGCCCGGAAAAATGACAGGGACGGATGAATATATAGG
This sequence comes from Tegillarca granosa, assembly GCA_029721355.1. Taxonomy (NCBI): domain Eukaryota; kingdom Metazoa; phylum Mollusca; class Bivalvia; order Arcoida; family Arcidae; genus Tegillarca; species Tegillarca granosa. Next base: position 18,592,200 of record CM056602.1, on the reverse strand, counting down.
ATGGTTGGTAACAAGATTAAATAAAAAAGTTTTCATAAATGCCAAAATAGATGATATTGCGTTGTCGGGGAGCATATATACACTCTGCCATACACATATAAACAGACAAAAACATAACACGGCTTTATTCTCTTGTGGAAAAGATGTCTCCTGGTTTTTTGCATTTATTGTATCATTATCTTCATCAATATCATCAGAAGAAATACCCTCCCATATTTCGACTTCATCTCCTGAAACTTCATCTGAAACAAGTTCCTCTTCATTTATATGTCTCCGAAGATATTTTCTAACCTTTTCTCTGGCATCATCAATATAAGCAGGCTGTCGATGGTTTGAATTGTCGACTGTTATTTCATCTGAAAGCACTTCTTCAGAATCAGATTGTCTTTTCTTGCATAACCACACACCATCAGTATAATTTTGTGCTTGATGATCGATGAAGTATCTTCGACTATATTCATTTTCACACCCAGGACAAACTTTGCGTTCAAGATTTTTCTTTATACTTAGATGCAGTCTACTTCTTCCTCTGTGTGACATGGTTGTGGACTACAAAGGCAAAATTACATTTATTATTTAATATTTTTAAACTTCGAAATGAGTATTTACTTGTGGCCATAACAGTGTCATTATTTACTTTAATAAGTTAATATTAAACGTACAAAACTCTGAATAAACATCAAATATAGAGCATAACGTTATATTTACCTAGATAACATTAATTTCATAATTATTTAACTTTATACTAGTAATTGCAAAAAACTTTTCCTGATATAACATGATATAAAATACTGACAGTCATACAAAATACTGTTCAATTCAATACATACTCTCTCTCTCTCTCTCTCTGTGTGTGTGTGTGTGTGTGTGTTGCAATGAAATATAAATACCTATAAATGAAGCTCTGTATCTATATCGCCAATCATTTTTGATACAGCTTCTAATTTACGTTTGTACTCTTTAGATATTGATAAGCATGTCCTGGCAAAATCTTCGGCTTTCTTTCTCTTATCAATTTCCTCTTCCATTTGCTTATGCGCTTTAACAACTGTAAAGTTGTCTGGAGGTAGCATGTCTTTGAATGTTATAATTTTCGGTTCTTTTTTCCGTTCTAGTGATGGTATGTCGTGTTTTTTATCTTCGGCACAGATATCATTCTTCTCTTGAAAGGGGGGAGTACAACTATTGCTATCGCTGTCATCGATGCTTGGGTCATTTGAAACAGCAGCTGTATTTAGTTGCCTTCTTTCAAGCCGTTTTCGCTTTTGTCGTTTTCGACGTTGTCGACGTTTTGATTCAACGCTATGTTTTCCCATCTGCAATTGTTAATGCAAATCAAAAATTTGTATTTATTGCTTGACACTTGTCATACAAAAAGTATAACACATCGAAGCAAATTTATTTTAAATTTCCTTGTAATTTATTTTATCATTTATTGTAAGGATAGGCATTTACAGTTAAAAACTTATAAGCGAAAACATGGCATTAAATTGTTTATTCATGTTCACACAATAATCTTGCACATACACATATATAACACATTTTACTGTATACTAATTATGCCCCCTTTTCTAACTTGTTTGTTATGTAGACAACTAAGAGCGATCGTTTATCTACTCCATTCGGATTAATTACCTGTCTTTTGGCGCGCAGTATAACATTTCATTTCTTTGTTAGAGATACAGTTTGAAAGGTTTGTCTGCATATTGGTTTGGAATTGAATTCACTGAATTACAGATCTATAAACTTTATGAAAATGTCAGAAAATCAGAATTCTGAATTCGAAAATGAGGATGTGTACACCGACGGATCAGAATATTCACCGTCTCCTGATAATAACGATAGCACTTCAGAATCCGGGGAAAATTTCAGTGATGCTGATGGCGGGAGAATTTCAGGAATTGATGATATTAAACTAATTGAAAGTCGCAAAAGAATAAGAAAAAGATATCATAATCCACCTACCAGTAAGAAAGCCAAAACAGTCAAATCCCCTTCTCAAAACAACAGAAACAGTCGTCGACCATTAATATACACTCCTTCGGCATCATCATCAAATTCAAGAAACTCAACACCAAGGATAACAAGTGGAATAGAGGGATTAAATACAACATCAAGTCAATCTAATAGTCCCCAGCAAGATAGTTCGGCTCAAAAGGTATATTTTTAATCCTTGATATGAAAAGTTTTTAAAATAATATAATAGTAAAATGAATTCATTCTTTTGTTTAAAAATTAAATAATAGATATATTATCCTTATGCGACCCTCACGTAAACCGCATGTCCTAGGACAGTTCTGATAAGAATGTTTTGAAGTATAACGGGATCATTTTCCTCAGCAGCAAAGATAACAGCCATGTGTATATAGCACATATCTATAGGGCCCGATTAAAATTATTGAAATATAGTCGATTGTATACGGCACTTAGTGTATTTTCGAAAATTTTAATTTGAGTGCTATAAAATTAATAATAATAATATATTATTATTATGTTTTATTATTATTTTATTACATTATTTTATAGACAAATGATGCTAGATTGACTGCAGTTGAGAAAGCAATAAAAGTTGTGGAAAAAAATCAACAAGAGATACTCAAGATTCAAAAAGAAATATTGTACATTGTCAAAAGTGATACACAGACGAAAAGGTCAGCGACAAAGAAGATTGTACCCCAGGTTCCTGGTTCAATTCGTGTATGTGTTATACGAACTAGTAGTGTCATGTGCTACTTTAAAATTGTATTATTTTGTAAAAATTTAAAAGTAGCACATGACAGTAGTAAAAGATTATACTTTATATTCCTTTTTCTTCTATTATAATATTTCAAATATGGAAGTTTACGCAAATCATATGTAATACTCGCGCGCTATTTTATATTTAAATGTTTTAAAACTGTGCATATACTACATATACAAAATTAATTAGAACAAGTGTATATTTTATTGTTTTTAGGGTGCGGTACGCGATGGACACAGTAGTGGCAGGGATTCTGGACTTGAATGGACGGTTTCAAAAGAAAATGTTGTAATGAGGTAAATGTGCTTTGAACGAGTGAAATGATGAAGTAGTTTGAAAATTTGAATATTTAATGTTCATCGGTTAAGACAAATCGAGATGCATAATCACTGATTGAAAGAAAAATAAATGAATGATTTAAAATAAACCTTATTATACTCCTTATCTATTAACGAAAAAGGGGAAAAAGTTTAGGTCTTTATTATTTTGGTCGTTGTAAGGAAACGTAAAACATTTTTTATCTTTTTTTCAGACCAAATTCAGAGGAAAACAAAGCCATGACGAAATATATATTCAACTTCGTTAAAGGTTTATATTCTGAAACTGAAGAATCTGTCATTGAAGGTTTGTTTCATTTATACCATTTCTGTTTGTGTTTGGTCTTCATCAGAAGTTCATCTCATTAATCCATTATTCAGATGTTTGTTTTTGACTTTAAAGTGTATGAAATGAAATTATGATTGAATATAGTTAGATTTAAATGAAATTAATCAGCTTCATTCATCTTCACCTAAATTACCATTATTTCTGCATTTTCTAGCATTTCTTGAAATATACGAGAGTCAAAGTGGAAAAACTTCTCTTAAAAACGGTTTGCTTAAAATCTTACTGATTATGTTTTCTTGCAGTTGCAACTGAAAGATATTTTAAAAGTTTAAAGGAAAAAAATAACAGGGAGTCAAGGGGAAAGACCGACGCATTCAACAAAAAGATGGTGCTGTATCAGAGACGAAAGAGAGTAAGTTTTACAATATTTGGAGATTTTGTCAAGGAATCTGTTAATATGAAATGGATAAATACTATCAAACCGTGTACTACATTTACAGTCCTATTTGGTGTAGACTTGTGTATCAAAAGAAAACAATTTGAAGCCATCAAACTTTCTTATTGTGATAAGTTTAATAAATATATATAGGAAATATTAGTATCATTTTATTCCGATATCAGCAATTTCAGAGTTGTAAATGTTAATTATTAAGAGTTGTGATTTATGTTGTCTGTTGTCTCCTCCTCAGTTAGATTTAATTTTATGTATTATGTGTGGTCCTTTCCTTTTGGTTCCCATCAGAAAAAAACATTTTGTCATAGCTACAAATTTTACACTATCTGAATTTAAACAGAAGGACATATAAAACTGCTTCAGCAGTTCCCTACTGAGCAGGAATGTGTTTGGTTAATGTTTCATCACAGTATTTTGTAATTTTTAGAAATTAACCAACCGAAGAGGGGCTATCAACAAAAAGACATCATGGACGCCAGAGGTAAAGGACAAAGTTTCGAAGGCTCTGACGATTGACTATATTTCTTCAGAGTATGAGGAAGAATCCGATGGTGAATCGGTTTATATAGTCAGGCCATTGACTTGGAGAAGCGACGAGATGAACAATATCATCAAAGAGCTTGACAAGAAAATAGAAAGCTTTAAATCTAAGTGTGCAAAAAGGCAAACGTCAAAAAGGGTGATAGGTGAAGTAGTGTCAAACAGGCAGTGTCCAGATGTTGAAGAGGAGTTTTCTTGGACAATAAAGCAACAAACACAATAAAATTTTGCTTTATTTATACTGCATATACAATGCTCACTGAACAGTGTCTACATGTATTACAGATTAGGAATTATAAAGTACATTTATGAATGAATTAGTCTTGTTGATTTTTTATAAATGACGCCGATATTCCTTCGTCGTTTTCTGCCGCACAGGTATACATGATATATCTGGAATGTCACGGTCATGTTGAGATTAACCCTATTTAAAAAAGTCATAATTTCATAGAATTCTTTATTGGTGAACAATAACACAAGTGATATAGTTCTAACAAATTATTTCAAATTTATTTTCAGCACTAAAGTATCAGAATGTATAAATATTTGCTGTATAATTATCTTGTATTTCAAAACTTTCAAGCAATGATTGAACGCGCCATGAACTATGTTTGAGCTAAATTTACCTATCAATTGATTGTAGAAAACTTGGTATTTAATGAAGTTTAATTTGAAAGTAAAGTTTCAAAAACTTGAAGTTTACTCAGTGTTTACTGGCTGTTGAAATTTATAAAACTTGGAATTTAATGAAGTTTAATTTGAAAGTAAAGAGCCAAAAACCTGAAGTTTATTCCACGTTTACTGGTTGTTTAAATCTATAAAACTTGGTATTTAATGAAGTTTAATTTGTAGCTAAAGTTTCGAAAACGTGATGTTTACTTAAGTTTAATGTGAAAATTAAACTTCATAAAATTCTGGCGTTTTGGGAAAAAGTAAACTAGTCTTAAACTTAAATTAAACTTAACATTTACACAGATTTTAGTGGTGAGTAAACTTAAGTAAATTAGCCATTTAAGGAGATATACTTCACGTTTAATTTGGAATTAAACTAGAAATTTCATGCAGTGGTTTATATGAGGGAGTGGAGGGGAGTGGAAAGAGTTATAGTGCTTTATGCCCCAACCAAGATTATTTCACTTATTTCGAGGGGGATCAGTTCTGGGATGGTGGAGGAAACCGGAGTGCCTGTAGAAAACCACTGACCTTCGGCAAGTGAACTTACCAACTTCCTCACACTAGGATTTGTCCAGAGTGGGATTCGAACCTAGGCGGTTAAAGACACTGTGATTCGTAAACGCTCTCTTTAGACCACTCTTGTTTATATAATGCGAAATGCAGATATGATATTTATGCATTTATTATATCAGCAAAATCATGTCATATGCCTTTCTTATACCAGTATAATGACGTTTCCCATCTTCACACAATCTTTCATTATTCATTTTTATCAGATTCCTCTATGATCCGAACAGTATATTTCTATTTAGCAACCTTTTATCATAAAGGGTTTTCTTTTGTACTATTATGTGATTTTCATACCACCTTCAATTAAATAAAAATAGTGATATATATAATTTTACAATTCGATAAATTTTAACATATTCGGTAAGCTCAAATATTTTCAGACAAGCTTTTAAAATACAAAGGTTATGAAACTTTATTTACTTAAAATATTTGTTTACAATCTCCGTCCGAAGTTTAAAATTTGCACATTAATCAAAGAAATTACTGTTTGACATCAATCTCAGGTGTACGGCTAAACTTTGCTGATTATACAATATTTAAGGTAAAATTGACTTTGTTCTAAATTTCTAGATTTGTATCCTAGGCACTCAAATTAATATTTCAGTTGTCATTATCAAACAGTCATTCAAATTATGTAATAAGATACTACTGGAATCTGGAATTCCCTTGTGTTGAATCCTTGGTTATGACTATAACATAATATTTGCACGGTTATTTCTGAAGTTGTTAACTTTTCCATTCTACTTTTTCTGCAAATTTTACTCCGATGACACAATGTCTACATTTCTTATCATCTTCACAACTTCTCTTTCACCCAGTCAGCTTCACTTCTTTTTTATCCTTTATAAATCACCAGTTCTTTTAAGTCTAAAAACAATGAAAAAATGAATATAAACTAAGACTTAAGTCTGCATTTAGCGGATTAAAACTTAACAGAAGCATATATTGAATCACAGACAAGAGTTAGTGAGTGGATTGTGTTTGATGTGTTTGATTTTCCCGACATGTGTTGTTGTTAATCTCGAAGATAAAGATTTTAGGACTGTCTCTAGTTAACTCGTGTTATATAGTTGAAACAGCGGCGGCAGTTCCGTTTTGTGGAGCAATGCGTAAAGGTGTGAGAGATATTTGTTTATGATTTTCATTGCCCACAAATAAATAGAATAAAAATAACGACTGAACCAAGGTGGGTAAAAAATTAGAATAATTGAACACCTTGTGTTATGAGAGAGATAGAGAGAGAGAGAGAGTGTGTGTGTGTGTTAATTAGATTCCGAGAGGAAATTTCGACTAAGACCAGTGCTACTTTTAATGCTTTCTGTTCATCTAAGACCTAAACGAATAAATCAGTAGCTCAGAAATATTTTGGTCACAATACGGAAGAAAAATAAGTTTTGCGTTGAGAAAAATTAGTTTGAAATGGGCAAGTCAGATATTAAAATACTTAACTCGGTGCAGAAATAAACTAATTTTAAATAAATATGTTAATTATAAATGAAAAAAATCCTGAATGCTAAATGCATCACATTTTACTATTTGTACATGAGTTTTATACAAGATTTTGGGTTTTTAAACATCAAGTTAGTTACTGTATTATCATTTAAAAAATATATATTGAGTAAAAAATTTATTGTTTGTAACTATATGTGTACCTCTTTACAAAGATCAGCTGTTTAAGATATACTTTATTCTTTTTTTTCAGAAGTAATATTTTGTTGAGTGCAAGCAAAACCAGTGAGGATTATGAAGAAGAACTTGATTGGCTTAAAAATGAAATTGTTAGCAAAAGGCAGTTAATGAAAAAAATTATAATTTATGTAAACTCCATTGCGATGTGTGAAAAAATTTACATTTGGTTATCTAGTACTTTGAATGATAAAGCCTATGCAGGTAACTTTGGTGTAGAGAACAGATTAATTGAAATGTATCATGCACACACAGATACCAATTCAAAAGAAAGATAGAATATTAAAGAACTTTATTAAAAAAGACAGCACTTTGCGTGTTCTAATTGCCACTGTTGCCGTAGGAATGGGTATTGATATACCAGATGTAACACTTGTTGTAATGTGGGGACTACCTCCATCAATGTTACAGTTATGGCAACAAGCAGGCAGATGTGGAAGAGACGGAAGAAATTCCTTGTCAATATGTTATGGATATCAGCGTAGTTTAAATGTTTTGTGTAAGAAATGTAGAAAAAGTGGTAAAAGGACATGTTTCTGTGCACCGCAAGTTTATTTGAAAAATATTATAACAACCACAGAATGCATCAGAGTATACTGCTTGTCAAATTTTTCTCACAGTTTAAATGATGGATTAGACAAATTGAAAAATATAAAGCAGTGTGCGAGTAAATGTCATGATATATGTCGTTTTGAACTTTGTATGTGCTGTATCAACTGCAAATCAAGATGCAAATGTTCAAAGAAAAACAACACTGTATCAGACTTAATTCAGTTTTATTTAAATTAGACCCAAAGTGAACACAATAGATGCCTTATTCAAACATACCAAATTAGTATTTTGTAATGGACACATTTCTTTCAGAGCATTTTGAAAAAAATTACACAGAAATTATGGATGATTCTATGTTATTTCAAGGTTCATGTAGAGGTGAAAGGAAGAGAAAAAAAAACCTAACTTTGTGTATAACACATAAATTGATGTGAAAAGGTTTTTTTTCTTTAAGATGACAAGTAAAAATATATTATCAAATCCTAGTTGTCGTTTTTTTTAAATAGTTAAAAACAACTGAATTTATTAATTTCAAAGCACTTTTTAAAATAGATGTGGTTTTCTTCTGATTTTACCAGATCTATAGTAAGTGAAATAATTATGTTTAGCCTCAGATTTGTTGAGATTTCTTTTTTAAGTTAAAAAACATTTAATATGAGACCAACAGTGGTCTGTACTGCTCAACTGGCAAATGAAATGCATTGCTAGATATAAAAACATGGTTTGACACAAGCTGTTCCAGTTTTAAAATGTTTGAAACTTCTGTTAGTGTTAGGTGTAGACATATCCAGGCTGACTTCTAACTAAGGTCAAACTTATGTAATGGCCATTTTTCTTATTATTAATTTATTATTATTATTATTATTTATAGTAACATTGGCCATCTTTGATTTAGGAACAGGCTGAAAATCATGAACTTTACTCAATTTAGGAATCTTCCACACCAAATTTGTTGTCATAAGTTTGATAAAGTGGTGTCAGAGATGAGGACCTAAGTTTACACTCACACAAATGGATGCTTTGCCATACCGTAAGCTCAACTGGCTTTAGCGGTACATTTTTTGAAAGTTTTGTCATTGTCAAATATATGGCAAACATAAAAAGAAACAAATCTTGCTCAGAAGTATTTTCAGTGTTATTTCTTTCATTTGTTTTTACACCTTATATATTTGAGTAAGATAAAGCTGTATATAAATGGACCCATAATGGTGACCTAATGTAATAGGCAATGTCAAGTTTCTGAATACTTTCTCAACATACTTTTTTTACAACGCTGTAAACTTTAAAAATTGTAGCTAGAAACTTCATTTCTGAGTAAGACTTGTTGATTCAAAAACCCTTTTATGGCACTAAATGGTTTTTAATTAAACAAAAATGATCTAGTCAATCATTGTGGTAATGGTGAAACCAGTGTACCATTTATTTTGAATTCAATGATGCTATTTGATAAGAATATTTTAATGAAAAATTTGTCTTCAGCTTCAGTCTTTACAACCTCTTATTCTTTTCCAATGAGGAAACTATACATACTCAAACTGTAAAATCCCAATAGGGCTGCTGTGCATTTTTAATGAACTTTTGGTATAAGTTTTTTTTTTTGTTACGTTAAAAAAGAACAATTACATTTAAATAAAAATACTTGTGTGTAAATAAATTCTGCTCATGATTATAAAATGTTAAAAAGCTACGGAAGGTCCCTATGCCAATCATCAACATTGTGATAAAAAACATACAACAGTGAAAATGTCAGATCACAGTCTAAAGACGTTGAAAAACTATTTGACATTAACGCCCCTTGTTATCCAACAATTATGTAATACATGTAATTTATATATCACTTTAGTTTAAATACTCTCTGTTTATATACTATATATAATTTTTTTTTAATTTGCCATTTCTCTTAACTTTGTAAGCTTAACCATATTTTCTTTATGTCTAAAAATCCTCTCTTTTAATCTCTTTGGAAAGCGTACACCATAAATAATCTTAAAATCTTCAAACCCTTTAAAACTTCGTCCTTTAATATAAGTACACAGCCTCAAAGGTGCTAATGTTGTCACCATTTTCAGAACATCTTTTGAGTGGTCAGTTTTAGTATGTTTTCTTGTATGACTTGGACGATATACCACCTTTTCATCGAAAACTTTATTAATTGCCTTTCCAATTCCGAGCATCTGACTGTGTCTATTGACTGTGTTTTCAGTCAACTAACCCCCAGCATCCCTGCTATTAACCTTATATTCCATATTTAAATGTTCACAGTGCAAGTCTTTTGGAATATTTCTTCGGGCACCACCTTAAATGTTTACTGTTCTTTCCCGCAACAGCCCATGCTTAATTCTTTCTGATGTTGCTCCTGCCATATTTAACAGTAATCTCATACAATAAATCAAGTATTTTGGGTGATTTTTCTCATAAAATTCAAAAAGATCAAATTTTCAATGTACAATCATCCTAGGTCCATCATTCTCCTTAACTGCATCATGCCTTGTAATATTATTTATTCCTCTCCATAACAGTCTTTTGACATAATCATTTTTAAGGTCCTTAAATTTGTTGACAGTTGATTGTTTTTTCTTTCTTCTTTTAGAATCATTTTCCATTTTACATTCTTCACTTCAAAACCATTTATCATCAGGCACATCATCATCTAGCATCCCCAAACATTCTAAATGAAACCAACCACCTCTCTGACATGTATTGTTGCAGCAATAAATCATGGTTCCTCCAGTGTTAAGCCTACAAATACAGTACTCTGATTTTTCCAGTTTCCTTTCAACAGCAACATTTAAAACTTCTGTGGTATTTGGATGGCTACAAATTTGATTAACAATTTCATCACAGAGGCGATCCCTGTACTGTGTTTTTTTCCCTCTGGATCTTCTGGAAAGTTACATGGAGTATCTGTTATAGTTTCCATTTCACCTAGCTCCATCGCATACAGAACTGCATACCCCTCTGTTGCAAAATCCAGGAGCTCATCTGCGTGATTGAAACATTCCATGATGTTTTTGCTCACTCCCCTGTGGTCAAATACATGTTTAAGGTTATATAGAGTTCCCTTCTCCCTATGGCTTTCAAAATTAAACAGCTCATCATATGTGTCCTGAAAAGTGAAAAAATGACACTGTTGAGCAGGTTGTGATTCATTTAAATTTTTTTTCAAAATTCGTATTTTGCATTAGTAAGAAAACTTGCTTCATATCAAGATTTAAATATGAACTGAAAAGTTTACTCTTCCAGTTTTTTACGCTTTATCTTTGAAATTAAAACTGAAAAAAATATAGTCCAACTGCTTTTTGAATGCACAGTTAATCCATCACAATATAAAATGGATATGACCATTTAGATAAAGCATGACTTCAGATTATGCTTAAATCGTACATAAATAAGCTAGGCTATTTTTACAGCAAATATTAAATAATTATATGCTTTATACTTTTCTTTGTCTTCTTACCCCTTTTTTATGTCACTGGCTACATTTCTAGTGAAAATTTTTTGTTCGCATTTTAGACACGTTTCACTGTATCAAAATGATAAATGACTATTGTAACTACCTGCAAATACATAAGTCGCCTGTGCCATTCCTGAATAGCAGGCTCAAACATATCTAAACGAGCCCATTTATCTTCCCCATTTATTCTTGCTCTTTGGGCACCTTCAACACGTTCACAACTCAGGCCATCACAATACAAAAGTAATGGAAGTGGTTTTCCATTTCTATCTCTTGGAACATATTCTTTAAAGGATTCTAATATGTCAATCATTCCTGCAGTTGAAGCCTCACCCTTGTTGAGAATTCCTAGAGGAACCTGCAAATAGTAGAAATAAAGTTTTCTATTTTTATTATAAGTGTATAAGGACACCTGTCTATTATGATTTCCTGTTGTAAAAGGACACTTTGTTCAAGACAAGACCAATATCAACACAAAAGTTTCCCTCCTTAAACACACACACACATACACACACACACACACACACAAAATGACAGTTATAGTCTCTCAACAGTCCTTTCTATACTGATTATTCTGTATAAATTAAAAAGATTTCCTATATATGTATATACTATTGTACAAGGAAAGGGGATAAATTTAAGACATGTTTTACTATTCTTATCACACTTACATATAGCACAACTTGTTTGAATGATACCCATGGACTTTCAAGCTATGTTAGAATATGTTATCCATCAAACAATCATAAACAAACTTTTAATCATTGGACTGCAGTGTACTTTAAGGTAGATATTGATACATTAGTAAACAATTAACTATTTTCTTAATTTATTGGATTGTTGCTTTCAAATTACATGCTAATTGAGGTTTATGATTAAAGTTATATGTATACGGATGTATAAGTTCTTTAAATTTATCACTAAAGTTAATTTTTCTATGATTCATATCCTTACTATTTCACTCTTTCTAGCTGACACCTCAGAGTATTGGTGCGGAATTGATGAAATTGTCTCAAGGTTTGAAAAAGCTGGAATGAATTTCTGTAAAATTCTTGAAATCATAATTGACAGTTCTTCTCTTAAGGAAAATTCATCTTCAACTGTTGGCAAGATGTCAGTCAGTGGAATGCTGTCAATGGTTTCTGCTGATGGCATGATGTTTGAAAGACCATAACTTCCAACTCTCTCCAGAGTTGCATATGACTGCACCATGTTGAGCATTTTGTTTTGCTTTCCACGGACATGATGCCGTACACCAACTTTTTGGTTTACGTTGTCAAATGTAACATCAAAATAATATTGACGGTTGACATCATACAATGGAACAGGACTTATATTGGATGTTGTATCTATAAAAACAAAAACACATAAATAATACACATGTAGTTTTCTCTTAAAAGTCTGGTATAATTTATGATTTGGAAAATAATGTACATGCTATAAGTCCGGTATAATTTATGATTTGGAAAATAATGTACATGCTATAAGTCTGGTATAATTTATGATTTGGAAAATAATGTACATGCTTTATTTACCTGTTCAAGTTTAAAGCAAAAATATAAATATTAATTGAACAATTCAACCACTTTACCAAATCTTGTTGAGAATGTTTTTAATTCAACAATTATATTATATACCTAACTAATTTTTGAAATTACAATCAAAATACTGGTGTATGATGCCAAATTTTTTTTTCTAACTTCCAATATTTTCAGTACTTTGATTTAAAAGTATATTTTTTTCGAACATATGCAGTTTTCAAACTTATGAAAATTAGTGTTGTGCAGTTTAAACAAAACAAAAATCTACCAAATGTTCTGATCTCAGAAATCAGCTCTAGTCTGTTTGTGACATAAATGTTCAGCTGTTTATTTGTTACTGTATGCAGTAATATAAGATAATAATAATAACAACAATATACATGTACATGTCGAAATATAGTCTGGACAAAGTGAACAATCAGATACACAGAAAGATCGACAGACAAAGTAATTCATATTTATAACTCTCCAACTTTGTATGCAGAATTATAATAGATTGTTGGTTTATTGCCTTATGTCACTTAGGCTCAGTCATTTGTGTCTCTTTTAACCTATACATAATTTCTTTGCATTAAATTGTCTTTGTCTATCTTATGGACTGTTACTATTGTTACATTGTAATAGCACATACTGATTGTTACTTCGGTGCTAAATCACTGAAATATTTTGTAGCAGACATGCCAGCCAGTCATTATGCTGACACTGAGCTAATCAGTAAGGGCCAACAAAAAGAAAAACCCACCTCCCCACATAAGTTATAGACTCAGCTCGAACCCATAGTAATAAGAGATCTTTGATTTGCAGACCAATGTTTTCACCACTCAGCAATGCTGGCCTCTAATTACAAAGAGCTCAGTGTACATAAAGTCTAATATAACTTCACTTGGATTGTGGCTTTGTGAAATGACCATTAATATAATACCTGAAGACTCTTGTACATTTCCTCCATTGGAACTTTTATTCTCTGTTTCTGTGTGTGATGCTGAAGTTGTCAGTGTTTCTGTTTCTTTGCTGTACTTAGATTAGATTCAGTACTAGTCTCTTCCTCCACAGAATCTTCATCTTCCCAAATATCCTCAAGCTCTGGGAGATTTTCAAGAATTTCTTCTTCAAGATCACCAGTTTCTAAATGTATCAAGCAAATTTAGAGAATTAATGTTTCTAGCCTAGCTACAGGATGAAGAATTTGTTATACTTAACTGTCAAATACAAATTTTAAGGAATCTGTGACCCTAACTTTAAAACATTTAAATATGACCCTGACCAAGTCATAACATACTTCTGTGGGATAAATGACATTTGTTTACATGTAATTAAAATTTCTATATATCCTTAACTTCAGGTCAGGTATATCCTGGTGTCAGACTCTTGTTTATTTCAAATGCAGGAATAACTTTACAATTACGCCACAACTTTCAGAGTCCTGTAATTTTTTATATTATTTAAAACTGATCCTTGTTGTTTGAATTTGTTTATAAAAGCCCCTAGATGCCTCTGGTTTGTCTTTATGAACTGGATTCACTGTATGTACATGTAATGAACTGCATGTACTTGAAACAAAATGCTTTATTTATTTACACAAACCTGTCTCAATATCTGATAGTTTGTCTCTCCATTCTTTGACTTTTTAATCAAAGTCTTGCCTTAGGTTATCAATTTTCTGTGTAGTTGTTTCTATGCTTAAACATATTCCAAGTCTATTGAAGCTTCCAAATACCTAGGTTCAACAAACATAATAATAATAATAATGATACTAATAATAATAAAGTTGTTTTTTTCCTTTTTTTTTATTTGTTTAGATATCAGCATCATTACAGTCATGAGCAACTTTTGAGTTTCAATCTCTACCAAAAAATACCAACTTTACTTACCGGTATCAATAAATAAATCTGTATGAAGTATGTCTGCAGACAAAAGGATATTACCTGTCATTGTGAAACACATTTTTGAGAATTTATACATGTACAAATTATTGCTTACATTTTTTCAGAGCCTAAGCATCCCAGACTTCCTAGTGGAGAAATTTGCAACCATGTGTAGAATGATTACATATTTTAAGTTCAGTTATTTTTCACACAATAACCATATACAACAGTAAGCCCTCTGTCTCTCTCTCTCTCATTCAAGATTTAATAAACTCATTTGTACCTTTCGCTTACATCCTCCCAGCCACATCAGTATTGAGATTAGCTGCTGGATAACACTACAGTGTCTTTTTCGCATGAAGCACATAATATTTATCAAAAGGCCAATAATTGGCACCAAGGATACCACTTTCTTTCCCTTTCTCTTTGTGGCAGATTTTTGGTGTCTCTTTTTTGTCATAGCTGCTGTAACAAATTCCAACATGACAGGACAAGTATCTCTGATTATCTGCAGGATCCTGTTCCAGTCAAAGTTAAATATGGAAGAAACACCATTTTCACTTTTTTCAACTGTCCATTTATTACATAAATTTAAAACTTCTGCTCTAATAACATCAGTTAATACATAAGTTATTGAATTTTTGGCACTTTACTAGATCCTACTAGTTGCCTAAATCCAGCTTTGTATTTTGACTGGCTTAACAATTGAATAGCTCTTCCAATTTTTGTGTTTCCAACTGTTAGACTGACCTGAAAGAAATATTATGTTTACAAGGTTATTATACAAATGGCTTGGTCTGGAGTGAAAAAAACATTTTCAGACATGATTTAAATTCAGGTATATAGGAAGGTTATATCATAATAATTATGCATGTTTGTGTTTTTGTTCTGCCTTGAACAACAACCGTTAAATGGTATGGTAAGAAAAGATTCATTATCATTTTGAACAGTTAATTGTTTTTTTGATCTCATGTTTCTGAAATAATTTATTTTAGCTTTTAGCAAGCTGGTGGGGGCAACACTGTGTCAAAATATTGCATCACAAATACATTAAAAGAAATTCTGTTAACTAAAACATTTTTAGATTTATTTCATGAAAAAAAAATCATTATAAACTGTCACATGACGTGAGACTGACAGTGCAAACTGTGCTGTTAATCATATATAAACCTAATAATGCCAATATAAATAAAGGCGAAGTCAATCATTCATCAGTAAAACAATCTTAAATATACATGTCAAAAGTTTAAATCGTGGTTGATCAAGTTGAAATTATTTAAAGATGAACTTAAATAGATTATAGAACAATTTACCTTTTCACTACCCGTCACTTTCTTTTCAAATAAACTCGGATTTGGGCTGCTGTGAAGCTTCACAGGGGAACTCACTACTTTCAGCCTCTTTCCACTTTTTCTGTATGATGGTGTTGCTGCAATCTTTTGAGCAACATATGAGCCACTCACTCTTACTTTCCTAAACTTTTCTTCGACTTCTTCGAGTTGTTGAATTTTCAGATCATATGATCTTATTAATAGACTGCAACTACTGCATATAAAAGCTGCTTTCCCTGGAGTAATTGTTATAGAAAGAGTTTTTTCTAGACATTCTGTAGCACTTGGACCGCCTTTAAACTTAGTTCTTATGCCAACTCTCTTATAACCACTTGATTTTTTTTCAAAGTTTTCTTTGCAACAGGCACATTCCATTTTGCCCCCTTGATGTAATATTATAAAATTTTCATCAAAATTAACAGAAAGTTGAATAGATTTTGATATTAATTAGTCGCTAGATGAATACAGAATAAATTTCAATATCGAAATTTAAAAATAAAAAGGCGGAATCCGCGGACAATAGCAACTTTTCGGTCAGCATCCGAGATGTTTGGAAAACTTCATCAATATGCATGGTCACGTGACATTTTGACCCTGTGACGTAGTGCGGAATTTGAATGCGAGAGTTGGCGAGATCACGTGATCTTGTTATGAAAATTGAAGAAGAGGCCGGCAATTATCAACTCCGAAGAAATTGACCCGAATTCTCAAACAAGCGGCGATGACATCTTTAAATATATACATATTTTGAAAGAAAAATTATTCCTCTATCGATCGGGGTTATAACTTTTCCACGGTCCCACGTACATTTTCACTCCGGAGCGAAATGAGGCGGCACCCCCTCCGACACCAACTGGTGTCGGAAAAATCCCGGGTTTTTGATATAGAAATTGTTCTGACCCTACACACAGCCGTTAGGCATATTATGTGTTTGGGTCAGAGGAAATTCGGACTAATTCTGTTGTAGATTCAGAGTAATGTAATTTTCTGATTCTTGTAGTTCCCCACCCATTAAATCCCTATAACATCTTCCATTCATAAATGTAAAGTTCAAAAAGTATCTGATAATTCACACTTTCAAGCTCAAAATTTCAACAAAAAAAAAAAAAATAATGGTGATTTTTTCACACTACATGAAAATTATTTATCACACTATTTTATCTCTCAACTCCATAAGCAGTAATCCAAAATGGTTACAACCCGCGCCATGTTTGCCTGTACCCCAAAAATAATGCGGGAGATTATGTAAAATTTTTGCATTGCCAGTCCCCAAAAGTTCTTTTTTAAATTCGGATACTTGTTGGTATTTTATTATAAGGTTTTTTTTTATGACATGTAATTTGATTTTTTGCCATTCATTGGAAACATTTGATTTTCTATTTTTTTTTTTGATAATTTCTTAGCTTCTCTTGCGGATTCAGCCGCTCCAATTTTTCTGCTAAATCTAACTGGCCATGAAAACGCGCTTTTTCAAACTGGTATATATGTTCGGTACTGGTATACATTTTCTTTTCATATAAAACTTTACAGGTATAGAAATTTGAAAGGATACATTCTGGTTCTTTCACGTATATGAACCTTTTATCATCTGAAAGAGAATGAATAAGTAGATGTAAAAATGAATAAGAAGAAATAGAAATTATAATGTATCAAAATGGATAAAGTGATATAGATCTTGACCGCGTTTTTCCCTCTACTTACTATTATAATTTCAATATAGAGATTGCTAAAAAGACAATAAAAAATAATAGATAAATAAGTTGATAAATAGATAGATAAATGTATGCAGAAAAAGGGCCTATCCCAGGTGAGCATAACTACCACAATAGATCGATAATACTCTATCTATTGTTGTATACAAGTACAAACACTCGTAGCAGTCCATCTAATTTAAAGTAAAGGGGTTGGCGAGAGAGAAAAAGCCGGTAGTTTTTCTCTTCGTGAATATATATAGTGCGTATACTGGATATTGACTCGTAATTCATATGTAGCCATATCACCCTATTTTGCAAATGGAATATGACTAGCGCCTTGTCAAGTCTACCTGTCTAACACCCGATACACACCAGCATGTTGTTAACATATTTTCTAGAAGGTATTTAAGGGGGTAAAATAAATGAGAAATAAGAAATTAACTTTAAAGTTAGCTTCATTAAGCATACTTTCATATTAAATATATTGCCATGTGCTACTTAATACTATAATAGGTATGAGAAAAAGAATACAGTTTGCGTTAATCCAAAACACCAAAAAAAAAAAAAACACAATAAAGTTCATTCCCTTCTTTTTAGTGTAACAAAGGGGTCCTCCTTTAAGTAAACAAGTTTATGTTTTTTCTTTCCGATGGACACATTTCTCTAAGTTTTTTTTAACAACTCTGCCCTGAGCTTACTTTGTTCCGGCGGTAGATCAGTGTCCCCTCAATCCCTCTGATCACAACGTTCAATTTACGGCCCCAAATTTCAAGTTTGACCCTTTCATGCCTCTCACCTTGTAATTTCTCTTCTATTGTCGCCTCCAGATCAGGTATTGTTTTATTGTGTAGACCTGAGAGACTGTCATTAGCATACTCTGCAAAGTGTTCCAACTTTCCTACCCTTTGTTGGACCTCCGACAATTCATCCTTCATCCTTGATACACCTTCTTCATGCTTCGAAAACACGGTCGGTGACGAGCGACATCCTTGAAATCTTTGGATTTGATTTCATAAAAACCACTCTACTTGCAGCCGTAAAGATAGGCGATCTTTCCCCCACAGAAGATTGTTTGAAATAGCGTAACATCGATCATCTATCTGCATTCTGAAACCGAACAAATTGTTCTTCTGTGAATGAAAAGACAACATCCACCATGTTGTATATCACTGACATGAGAAGTGTTGCTATGAGTAGGCGTGGCATAGTAGATCTCTCCAAACAGCATCTTAGAATCTTCGGTCAAAGGTCCAAGGTTACCGCTAGGAGTCGCTTTGGACCTATCACTTCCTAATAGACACGATGCCAATAAGCGTTTAGCGTATACGCTAACCGCTTAATAAGGATTCAACCCCGAAGAGAAAACTGTAACGCACCCAGTTAAAGGAAAGAGTATGAAAGAAATCGTACCAGGAAATTTCTTACAAAATGGACGGTCGGGCGTCCCTGGCTACAGAATGACGACATCTAAATAGTTTGTACGTTTTGTCAAAAACATTGTATCGATGAAAGGAATAATGTGTTTGAAAGGCTGTTGAAGTTAAAAAGCTGAATCAATTGCCGAACATGAGAATAGTGCTGTTCATATAAAATCAGTTCAGCGTGAAAAATACATAAAAAAAGCCATCCCAAGCACCGGCAAGTCGTGCCCTTGTCTAAGTGAATAAACAATACAGTGCCAAGCTTTCCATTCTGTTTAGAAACTGCCATGCGTTGGCTCAGCATAGGAAGTCATTTGGGATTATATTTGGCTATGTGACCTACATGAAGCCAAAGGACTAGAACCTGGAAAAACTTGCAGAAATGAGAGTGCATCCAGAACATTCACAAAATATGTAGCTTTGACCTCAGTTGATTGGAAAGATGCTGTATGTGCTGCCAAATTTGAAGGTATTACTTCTAATGGCTCGACAGATTCGGGAGTAATGGAACAGGAAATTGTTTTTATCAGATTTTGCATTAAAGGGCGAAGTGTAACAAAGTTTATAGCAGTGAAAACCCTTGAAACCTCAATGCAGTTGGTATATATGCAGCTATTTTTAGTGCTCTCCAAGAATTAGATTTACAAGAAAAATGTCTTGCCAAAAAAGTTAGTTGCATTCGGCTGTGATGGAGCTAGTGTAATGCTTGGTAAAAAAGGTGGTGTTTCAGCATTGTTAAAAAATTACAGCCTTCAACGGTAACGATACATTGCTTCCCTCACAGACTGGAATTGGCTTACAAAGATGCCATCAAAGGTAATAAACTGTATGACCATTGCATCGTATTATTAATGGGTCTATATTATTTTTACCATAATAGCCCAGAGCAGCGACAAAGCACTGAAGAATTGTTTTTAGAGTGCAAAACAAACAAGGTTAATTCCTATGAGGGTAGCGGGTACTCGTTGGGTTGGTCATATGGTACTTGCAGTGGACAATTTTATCAAGCCCTATAAAGTTATTAAAGCTCAACTTGAAGATTGTATTTCCCGACCAAAGATAAGGCTTTCAGTATATATTTTTTTAATGTATTTCCCGACCAAAGATAAGGCTTTAAGTATATTTTTTTTATTTCATGAACGACAAAATTTAAGCACTTGTTTAATTTTAAATCTTTCACCAAATATGCTTTATATAATATATATAATGTTCCTTTTTCTTTATATTTTATCTAATTTTTATTCAGTTTTTTTTTCTTCTTCAGTTTCTTTGTTTTACAAGTTTTGTTTGTTTACTAAGACTATGGCATAATGATACTAGGATTGGAACATGGAAATTCAGCGAAATTATAAGTAAGTTAACCATTTTAGTGTCTGATTATAATGTTTTACTACAGAGTGATGTCAGAGGAACAAATCCTTTGCTTTTATGCTTATCACTAGCTTTTAAACATAATTTAATTTAAATCTAAAATGTGACACAATGTCTTCAAGTTATCTTTTCAAAGTATTATCATTTTACTGTGAAGCACAGAATAAAGCGAAAGGCTTTTTGAAATTGATAAAGCGCCTAGATGTCAGTGGACTGATACATATAATTAAAGATGTGCTGATGCCTTAAAGAGCACTCTCCTTGTGTCTGCGGTCAAACAGCACTACTTTTTGTAATGTCAAGGAAGTTATAGAAGTTTCCGAGACAATGATTTCTAAATACACTGAAAGATATTTATGCTTTTACTTTGTTTATTACAAAAAAGTAGCGCTAGTCAACATTTTTTAAATCTATTATACAACATTGACATTGTGTAAATGTATGATAAATGTTTTAAGTTATGTTGGGAAAATCATTTTTACGCATTTTCAACAAAACAATAGTTCATATTGCACTTTTTGGTATGCAACTTAAATTATGGGTCCCATAGTACAAACTAAGATTCTTATGCACATGATCATATCTGCTTCCTGTTCAGAGGTCCCTTCCATCTGACCAAGTGTCCTTTTTCACTTTGTGATCATAAACTTGTACATGTCATTGATTTATATAATATAATACATTATCTATTTCCAGCAATGATCCAGTCCTTAAAAAATATTTAGCTGCATTCAATCCTGATGAAAATCTTTATGATGGAAAACCTATGAGAGGGGGTGGCCAAAGAACAGACCTTGAGAGTTTCTGCTCTAGCCTGTCAAAAATCATTTTAAATGCTTTTGCTGGAAGGTTCTGTGACCTTGATGAAGGACTGATCATTGCTACAATGATTACATGTTTCAAGATATGGCCCTTTAATGGCAACAACATTGAAATTGCAGGTACATGAGACTATAAAAATTCACAACTGGCTTTCTTTGATTTATAATGTTTTTCCACATCATGTGTACCATTGTCATTTTAATATAAAAAAGTAAAGATTATTAAGATTTAATTTGTAAAACCATCACTCGCACAATATATAAGTGACCAAGTTTGATATCAATTGTACAGTTGTCTCAACATAATGGTAATAGTATCTTAATTTTCATTTGTAGAGTTCGGATGCGACTCTGTAGATTTGTTGTGTGATCACTTCACAGATGTGCTATATACTATGGACATTGAAGCCCTTTAGTCAGAATGGGATATGCTGAAGGCATTTATGTACAGCAGGTAAAATATTCTGTCTTTCTTGTCTTTTTTACTATTTTGCTAGTTGCTACTCTCCTGCCTACACTGGTTTGTTGCTAAAACATATTTTCCTAAATATTTATTACTGATTTTTTGGTTGTCACTATTTTCACAACTTCTAATTATTATACAATTGAGGTATTTATAAAAAATATGAAAGGACAATCCTTTGTAAGGGTCTTAGCAAAGGAAGTTCAAGCATGTTAATACATTTTGCCTCTTTAAACTAGACTTTATTTTAGTAAAGGAATTGAATCTTTATTTTTCAAACATTAATCAAGTAAAAGTGATATACTTTGGCAAATCTTATCACCCTACAATATTGCATAAAATACTGGATGGTCAAATTCATTCTGAAAAAATAACACATTTAGATATTGAACGTTTTATACAGATGTCATTTGAGAAGTAAATAATCTTCTGTCATTGTTATTAGATTGTGTCCTCTGCAGGTACAAGGAAAAGGTCCAAAAAATAAACTGGTCAAGCGTATATGAGACATTTTCAGACGACCATCCAAATGCACAAAGATTAATAGATCTTGTTCTTACCTTGCCAGCTAGTTCATCTGAAAATGAAAGGGGATTTGGTAACATGAAACTGATTAAAACTATTACTAGGAACCGTCTAAGTTCTACAACACTAACAACTTGCAGGTTCAGATGTTAACATGTGATTTAAAAGTTATGATCCAGAAACTGAAATGGCTGGACGGAGCAAAAAGACGACTAATGTTTCGAGATGACAAGCTGAAAACAAAGAAACCTAGATTAGAAATACATGATACTGAAAGTGAAAACAAACAAATTAATCATGACAATTTATTTGACATAACTGAATGGCTGGACGGAGCAAAAAGACGACTAATGTTTCGAGATGACAAGCTGAAAACAAAGAAACCTAAATTAGAAATACATGATACTGAAAGTGAAAACAAATTAATCATGACAATTTATTTGACATAACTGTAGATGATGAAAACAACATGGCAAGGAAAATTAAGAACAAGAAACGCCGTCAAATTATAATGCTGATGAAACTACACAGTCAAATGATGCTGTTGATGGAGAAAATGCCACTCAGGTCTGAAGTTGAAGATAAACATGTTGACACTGTCTTTAATTTATTTTTACTTAGTTCAAATAAAACATGTGAATCAGATGATTCAGACTATGAATCTAAAAGTGAATATGACAATGAACTAGCAGAATGTTTTACATTTGAAAAGCTTCCTGAATTTACAAGGGAAACGTGATGTGTGATTTAGTCATTTTGTAAAAGTTCCTAAGTTTGTATGTTTTATAAAGTTGGAAATAGAAAATTTGCTTGTAAAATTACAATGTACATGTTGAGTAGTATCAAAATTTTCAAAATGTAGGAAAATCAAAAAAATATTTGGCATATATGGCGTGATTACATCATGTTATAATAATCATGGAGCATGCGCAACAATTTACAGACACAACGCTGATTTAAATGGTGGTTGTGTTGGAGCTTTGCACTTGTATACGTAGTAGCTACGTCATGGTCCTAGTGTTATCGGGGGTACCACCACCCTGCTGGACTGTCGGGGGTCGGTACGAGGAGCTGATTGTAGTAGTATAAGAAAGCACGACCTACCATGAAATTGCGATCGCCCCACTACCAGGAAACTGATTCCTGCTCCAGGAACCACTCTCGACGAATTGAGGGTTGTAACAAGTTTCAATGTGCCAGAGTTTCATTACCGTCATCAGATAGTTTGACACCATGCATTGATGCAGTATGCGGTACATTATTTTATGTTAATTTTGAGGGCGTGTGAGATTATGTGTACGCGTGCAGGTAATAATCTTGTACATGGGTAATACCACGCCTTGTTTAATCAATAGTATGAATTAAGATATTATCGATTGTAACAGAGATCTTCAATCTAACGCTGAGCTATCCGAGCACAAAGCAAGATAATTCAAATTAACAACGTATAATCATATATGTTTCCATGATGACCCTTTTAAATTTGTTTCCATCAACAACCCTCCTTTGTAAATAACACAAAAAACGACTGAACTTGATAGCTACTGAAATTAGATCATGCGTTCGGGGGGGATCAAATCCAACTTAATAATTAACGATATAAACAAAAAGATTTCCGATGAAAGATTATGTGACACCTTTAAAAGTAGACACTCATGTGTTAAATTCATAGAGTATGAATTAAAATGTAGTTTTTGAACACATTAACTCATTTTGCAAAAATATCATTTATTGTTCAAAATATTCCACCTCTCAATCTTGTTATTTCCTCTATTGACAATACATTCAAGAGTCATCTGGTGGTGATAACAAAGGTCATTTTTTAATTTAAAAAAAAAAACAGTCGAGACTTGGATATGTTTTTTTGCCCTTTCATTGTATACTTTAACAACATTGTCAGGGGCGTCTAGTTGTTTGTAGTGAAGGACATATTGTGTCATATTAAAAGCATCGCGACTGATAAGATTACCATCTCCAACCAAACCGGAGATGATAAGGAATTTTGATCTATGCTACTTTTAGTATATTTACTGGTAAGCTGTATTTTCAGATCACTTTTTTGTACTTTTAATAAAATCAAATACAATAGCGTCTTGTCAAACGTCTCCGTTTTTCAGACGAGTTTACCACACACGTCGTTCAACTACGGACAAGGGGTTTCAGATTTTATATGATTGACGTTTCACCACCAACTTTTTTGTATCTCTTGTGGTACTTTTTGAGTCCTAAACATGCAATGCACCAACTGCAACTGTTGGTCGTTTAACCAGCGTTCAATCCTTAATGGCTGCTTCTACTATGCGCTCTCATGCAATCACCTCTGTTGCGGATACCGAAATACGTTCA
Source organism: Tegillarca granosa (assembly GCA_029721355.1). Classification (NCBI taxonomy): domain Eukaryota; kingdom Metazoa; phylum Mollusca; class Bivalvia; order Arcoida; family Arcidae; genus Tegillarca; species Tegillarca granosa. The sequence continues at coordinate 18,567,545 of CM056602.1, read as the reverse complement.
AGTTTAATGCAGACTACTTTTACAACATACTTTAGCGTAATTTCAACAATTTTAAATGATGTATAATCTTCAAGTTAACGAAGTGTCGATGTCACCTTTATTAAATATACCTGCTAAATTTTTATGTGCCATATGCGAACATTTCGGAAAATCATTCCCCATCACCGACACTAGGGACCGAAAAGTTTGATAGATAAAAAAACATAAGCCAAACAGATAAAAATAATGAATCTAAAGTTCCAAAATTGTATGAAATCAAATCCAGCTAAGGAATGCTTTGCATGAGGGAACAGACCTTAGTTTTAAATAAATTTTAAAGAATGCTTTGCATGATGGAACAGACCTTAGTTTTAAATAAATTTCAAAAATTAAAGTTTTCATTTGAACACTATATCAAGTTCTTGTGATATTGCCTTATTCGATTCATTTTTCAACATTTGTTTCTACTATTATGTCTACTAAGCTTATCATTTCAACTTATCTATTAAATTTTTCATCAGTTGCTTATACTAATATGTGTGCTAAGCTTATATCATCAACTAATTTATCTAATTTTTCAGCAGTTACTAGTACCAGGAGTAATCCCTTGTTGAGCATTTTTTGTCCCTGCTTTCACCGAAAGGAGGGGACATTAAGATGGGTTTGTCCGTCATTCCGTCTGTCACGTTTGGTTTCAGTTCAATTTCAGTTACAATTAACAATTTTTAATGAAATTTAGCACAGAGGTAGCTTATGACTAGAGCTTGCTTGGGATTGATTTTTAGGTCACTAGGTCAAAGTCACTGACTATATATAGAAAATCGGTTTCCGGTCATTTAAGGTTAACCGTTCAAGATTTTTTAATGAATCTTGGCACAGAGGTAGCTTATGACAAGAGCTCGCTTGGGATTGATTTTCACAATGTCAAAGGTCAAGGTCACCGTGACTATAAATAGAAAATAGGTTTCCGGTCATTTAAAGGTTAACCGTTCAAGATTTTTAATGAAACTTGGCACAGATGTAGCTTATGACAAGTGCTCGCTTGGAATTGATTTTCGAACCACTAGGCCAAAGGTCACTGTAAAATATAAATAGAAAATAGTTTTCTGTCATTTAAAAGTTACCTTTTCAAGATTTTTGTCACTTGTATTCACCGAAAGGGAGACAATCGATATTCAATAGTTCCAATTTCCCTCTTTGCATTTCAAGCTAGGACTGTCCATTTAACCCCTCATATATCATTACAATCACATAAGTCCATTTCAAAGCGGGGACATAAATTCTACGAATTTGCTTGTTTAACCCCTTAAGCCTCAGGATTTTTAGTTGAAATCACGAGAAAATAACTGTAATTTTCAAAGCTTTTTTTCTGCCTTTTCCGATAATTTTGTCATATACCAACCCCTATATATTATCAAAGTATATCACTTGAACTTTATGTTTCCAACATATGAATTTAGATATTGGTTACCATGGCAACAGAATTTCAATGAAAAAATTAAGAAAATATCAGAAAATACTGTTCCTGGACCCATGTTTTACCTGATACATGCATCCAACTATTTAAAAATGCCTAAGAATTGATCGACAAGGATAATTTGATGAAACTCAACCTTTATTGTATAATTTTGTATCAATAAATAAGTTCTGTATCAAATCGAAATCTATGTATATATATACTCTTACAATTAAAAACGTCATTAAAATCTCAAAATTCTATGTTTGAAAAATTAAAAATGGTATGTATTCAAGGCTGATTTTTAACATCTATCTTTCAAATTACACTAAGCAACCCATATATATTCTGACAGGTAAGAAATTGAACTTAATGTTTCTTCACAGAAAAGGTTAGATATTGGTTACCATAGCCACAGAATTTCAATTTTAAGACGAAAATTAAGAAAATACTGTTCCTGTGCCCATGTTTTATTTAAAGCATGCATCCAACTATTGAAAAATGGTTACGAAAGAATAACAAATAATAATTTGAGATCAAACTTAAAAATTATTTTATAATTTTTCATCAATATTCAAGTTTTGTATCAAATCAAAATTCAGTTATACGTATACTTTACAATAAAAGTCTAAGGATTTTGAGTTGAATTTAAACTGACATTACAGTAGGTTTTCTCAGCTTTTTCTGCCTTTTCAGTAATTTTGTCTAATACCAACAAATATATATATTATTAAAGCATATGACATTAACTTTTTGTTTCCGACAAATTTAGAAAGATATTTGTTACCATGGAAACAGAATATTAATTTCCTTGCTAAAATTAAGACAAAACTCAACAAAATATTGTTTTTGGACCCATTGTTGAACTAAAATTTATATAAATATTAAGATTTTACAGAGTAAGGATAAACAAGAAATAATTTGATGCAATTTTAGCTTTTATTATAAACTGTGTAGCATTATTGAAGTTTTAGCTAACATAAAACATGGTATACACATGTTCTAATATAGAAATATTGCCATTGTAAACTGTAATTGTAGATATTACAATAAAAATTGTGCTAAGACTAATATTTTGCCTTCCCCCCTTAAAATAAAATATGGAAGCCACATATATTCTAAAAGATAAAGAATAAATTTTCTTTCAAAAAGATTAATTAAATCTGCCACCATGATAACAAATTTACCCATAAAATGGTAAACGCTAATTTCAATATTGTTTCCGAACATAACGAACTGTATGCCTATAATTATTTGAAATTTACGTTTAACAGACACATAATAATAATAATAATAATAATAATAATAATAATTGCATTCAGTCTAAACCTAAATTTCAGCACTATTCAAGGATTATGTCAAATTTACTTAGTTTTTCATAACAATGATTATACATCGTATAAGAATTATGTAGAGATTGTGTCTTTACAGATAAATAACGTTCTGTGTATGGCCGTTGGGGTGTAACAATGAAGGGACAAAAGATGAAATATTTAAGGCTTTTTACCTTTGGTGTATAATACTTCGTTAGTATCAAATATATGTCTACAACACAACCCTTATACGAAATATTTATGCTCTTAAAATAAAAAATATCCATTACAATCTCATAATTATAGACTTAAAAAATATTGTGTTATACCCACAATATCTGTTTTATATTTGTATACCAAATAGAAACAAAAATGTTTTTTTTTTCATGATGTACATGACAAAATTGTGAATGACCCAATGTATATCTACTTTATTCAAATACTGTACACCTATGGATGTTCATAAGGTCCGTTATAAAATGTGTGAGGATCATGACAAATAAAATTTTGGAAGAAAATAATAATAGCTAGAAATGTAACATAAAAAGCGATATCGTAGAAATTGCATTGATGGTAGCAAAATTACGAATTTATTATGTGGTTCATCTACATCGTGGAGGATAAGACATATTAAAATAATGGTGGGGATTTGAAAAGTTTTTAAAATTATCAAGGGGTGGGACTTTTATGTACTCCACTTGGTCTCCAGGAGACTTGATGACCGAATAGTCTGAAGTGCACTTTTACGGATTACAGTGTCTCTTGCCCTCTCCGTCCAAAACCAGTGTGAAAAAGTTAGTTTGTTTACTTAAGATGGGAAGATTTCTCTTGGCACTCTGGTTTTCTACATCATTCTAGCTTCATTATAAATGAAAGGACCTTGACAGGGGCATAGACACAATTACTACACTCCACTCTTTTTAATTTGGTCGCCAATACTTGTTAATATTAATTTACTTCAGGCGAGTGCAATTCATCAGACCAAAATAATAATAATAATAATAATAATAATAAATAATGCATAAAGATCCACCTTTATCATAAAATCTTATTTGCAAGAGTTTTGCATTTGAAAAATTTATAGAATTTATCAAAAAAACTGTAACCAAAAATATTTAAGCATAAATGTTTTATAAACCGTTTATAAATATAATGATATCGAAAACCGCATCAACATTAGTAACAGTAAAAAAAAGTGACAGAAGTTTGAAATCTGCATTTTTAAAATAGGTTAGTGATACGCCTTGTATTGAGTTACCTATGCGTGATGTCACGACAGTTTTGGAAGTAGTAATAATGATATGGTGACGTATGGAGAAGATCGTTACAACTCGTAGATGCACCTAATCCTATCAGAATGTTTGTCATTATTTTGGATCTTATAATTATGAATTTGGCGTATAACGTAGCTGTATTTATTCGAACAAGAAACGGACAAATCTGATTAACAAATTGAGTCAAGCCCGATTTTCTCTTGGAAATTATGATAGATTGCCAGCTATTTCAAAAAATTCGCGAGTCCAGGGCAGAGCTTTTTTCGGGGAAGGGTGAGGAGTTAGGGCAAAGTCTCTTGTCAAAAACGAATTGTTTATATTTCTTAGGACCTTTTGGCGACATTTTTCTCTCCAAGACTCTCTTGAATTTTTCAAAGGGGACCCAAGTTACATCCGCAACCACCAATGACCAATGATGATGATGATGATGATTATTATTATTATTATTACAATTATATATGGCCTGAAAATTCAAAGAATGTTGACCTCTCATCCATTTTTAAAGTAAAATCATTACGACAACATTTTCTAATTATTTTCAAATTTTATTCGAAATGTCTTACTTAATTGACCATGTATCTTGCTATCATTTTCCTGTTGCACCTGTTTACCATGCTGAAGTCTCTCTCTCTCTCTCTGTGTGGTTTTCAAAACTTACTTTAGAAATAATCTTTTCACCAGTGTAATAACATTTTGGCAACTGAGCTATTGCAATTATAATGTCGGAATTGAAATCAACAGCCAGCTCGCCAGGTTGAGGTTTGCAGTTTCCAGAAAAGCTTGGTTGGAGACAATGCTGGCTAGGATGAAATTAATTCTGCAAATGGGAGGGGGCGCTAAAATTTTGATGTTTCATAATCTATAATATAAAAACCTAAAATCCCATTATTTTCGTTAGAAATGACTACATACACGATACTCTAAGCAAGCTGGACCATCTGTCTATATATGGCCTGAAAATTTGTTTGTTAACTATTTACATATATAAAGAAAAAAAAAGCAAGTACCACTAGAGAACAAATGCGTTATGAAAAAATGTAGTGATTTTGATCAAATAGTTCATAGAATTCTCCGAAAAATTCTTTCCGTTCCATCCACAATAATTTTTATGTACGTTTGAAATCTTGAGTTTTATTATCGTTTCAATTTTTTAATTTTATGTAAAACCATACATGCACTTTTCCATCTCAGTGTTGGAAATCGGATGAGAAATCTTTACATTATGACAAGGGGAACCTAAATGACCCAATATGTTGATAAAAACAAGATGTTGTAGATGCGTTTTCCATGTATGTTTTACTTCCGGGAAATTGATTTTCTGAAAATGTATGCCACAAATGGGATTCCCTTGCATCTATTTATAGCACATGTATATTATTTTAATTTAGGTTCTTCATTTACGATAAATGGAGTATCTATCAACCAACAATAATTATGTTAATTTCTAGCATAACAGCTTCACTCAAACTCATTAATTTTAGTTGTGACGTCGTTCCGTATTTCCGGGATTTAGCAAGGATTTAAAAATAATTAAACATGACATCTGTCGAAATAACCAAACAAACGAACAAAAAAAATTAACCTTTATCAGTTAAAAATCGAAGATATTATGATGATATTGTTTTCTAGAGTTTGAAATAATGTTAAGTTTAATTTACTAGTACGATCTAGTTAGAATCTAGAAAACGTCACGTGCCGTTGTTTGGTTTCAAGCAGTAGGTATTTAGATATCGCCGTTTTTAATATTTGTGAATGCACAAATTTTGGATTACCATTCATATTTTATAGTTTTAGATTCTGTGTTTTGTCTACTTTATAGACATGTGCCTTTTTCATTGTTTTTAAAATGATCCATGGGGTTTAAGTCGATTTAGATTTTGCGACCACGTGACAGGTTTTTCATTTTGTTCTGACTTCATTTTTTTTTTTTTTTTTTTACAAAATTTAAAGTAAAAATTTCGTAAAATTAGAGCGTACCTACAAAAAATTTTGATAACAAAAATTAAAGTGCTAAAAAAATATTTTCATGTGATACCATTTTTTTAAATATCTGTTGAGTTTGAACGAAATGAAGTGCAAACGAAAACAGTGCTTTGATATTTTACACAAGGGCCAAAAAATGCGTTAAAATGCGTAGTTGAGGCTTAAGGGGTTAAGTAAATTTGGTCACACCACTGTAGCAACAGCACCCACCACACCTGACAATGCAACTGCCGTATGTCAGTGATACGCACCTGACTACCACTATAGCAGACCTGTTTACCTTTTTTAAGAGCTTGAGTAATATCGGCTCAGATCTTTAAAAAAAATAAGTGTAATTTTAACTGTCAAAGTGAAGTCAATAAAACAGGACTTTTAAAATTTAGTGACCATGTTTAAAAGCTATACTGCATTTATTCACTTATGTCATAGTGCATAGGTAATAGCATTAATTAACAAGAGGCCCATGGGCCTTAACGCTCACCTGAAGATATGTCCAATATTGTTTGCAAAGTGCAATAGACAATATATTAAGTACACAAACTTGAAAAGTTTTCTCAAATTAAGAACTCCATCAAAACTTAATCAGAAATATATCCACTCACATTTCATTTATAAGTTGCTTATATAATATGCATGAAGTAACTGAAGTGCAATGAATAATTTCCAAATCATTAATCAATTTCAGTTTACTAATGCAGCTATGTCCTTGACCTTTGCACATATAAGACCTTGAACCATATATGATTGTCATGTCAATACCTACAATATTCTAATATACATGGCTATACAAAAAGTTAATAGTTTTCAAGATAATTAGCAATTTAAGTCATCTTTTGCAGCTGTGACCTTGACCTTTGAACATATGACCATGACCCATGTATCAAAATGATCGTCATATCAATACCTAAAATATTCTAATATACATGCCTATACAAAAAGTTAATAGTTTTCAAGATAATTAATAATTTTAGTATTCCTATGTTGATATGACCTTGACCTTTGAACATATAACCTTGAACAATATATCAAAATGATTTCCATGTCAATACCTACAATTTTTCTAATATACATGCCTATACAAAAAGTTAATAGTTTTCAAAATAATTAGCAATTTAAGTCTTCTTTTGCAGCTGTGACCTTGACCTTTGAACATATGACCTTGTACCATATATCAAAATGATCATTGTCGCAGTACCTACAATATTCTAATATACATGCCTATACAAAAAGTTAATAGTTTTCAAGATAATTAGCAATTTAAGTCTTGTTTTACAGCTGTGACCTTGACCTTTGAACATATGACCTTATACCATATATCAAAATGATCGTCATGTCAATATCTACAATATTCTAATATACATGCCTATACAAAAAGTTAATAGTTTTCAAGATAATTAGCAATTTGTCATCTTCTGCTGCTGTAACCTTGACCTTTAAACATATGACTTTGACCCATGTATCAAAATGATTGTCATGTCAATACCTAAAATATTCTAATATACATGCCTAAACAAAAACTTAATAGTTTTCAAGCTAATTAGCAATTTGTCTTCTTTTGCAGCTGTGACCTTGACCTTTGAACATATGACCTTGAACTGTATATCAAAATGATTGTCATGTCAATACCTACAATATTCTAATACACATGCTTATACAAAAAGTTAATAATTTTCAAGATAATTAGCAATTTAAGTCTTCTTTTGAAGCTGTGACCTTGACCTTTGAACATATGACCCTATATCATATATCAAAATGATCGTTGTCTCAATACCTACAATATTCTAATATACATGCCTATACAAAATGTTAATAGTTTTCAAGATAACAAGCAAATTAAGTCTTCTTTTGCAGCTGTGACCTTGACCTTTGAACATATGACCTTGAACTGTATATCAAAATGATTGTCATGTCAATACCTACAATATTCTAATATACATGCTTATACAAAAAGTTAATAGTTTTCAAGATAGTTAGCAATTTAAGTCTTCATTTGAAGCTGTGACCTTGACCTTTCAACATATGACCTTATACCATATACCAAAATGATCGTTGTCGCAATACCTACAATATTCTCATATACATGCCTGAACAAAAACTTAATAGTTTTCAAGCTAATTAGCAATTTGTATTCTTTTGCAGCTGTGACCTTGACCTTTGAACATATGACCTTGAACTGTATATCAAAATGATTGTCATGTCAATACCTACAATATTCTAATATACATGCTTATACAAAAAGTTAATAATTTTCAAGATAATTAGCAATTTAAGTCTTCTTTTGAAGCTGTGACCTTGACCTTTCAACATATGACCTTATACCATATATCAAAATGATCGTTGTCGCAATACCTACAATATTCTAATATACATGCCTATACAAAAAGTTAATAGATAATTAGCAATTTATGTCTTCTTTTGCAGCTGTGACCTTGACCTTTGAACATATGACCTTATACCATATATCAAAATGATCGTTGTCGCAATACCTACAATATTCTAATATACATGCCTATACAAAAAGTTAAGTTTTCAAGATAATTAGCAAAATAAGTCTTCTTTTGCAGCTGTTACCTTGACCTTTGAACATATGACCTTGAACCATATATCAAAATGATCGTCATGTCAATACCTACAATATTCTGATATACATGCCTATACAAAAAGTTAAAAGTTTTCAAGATATAGTGATAAATATATAATTTTTAGCAATTTCCCCCTCAGTGCCTTACAATTTCCCAATTTTGAGCCCCATGGCTACCATTTGTGCAAATCTGAAAATAGATGACCTAAGGATGTTATAAATGAAATTACTAAGGTATATCTCTTGTAGATTCAGAGGAGAAGATTTTTTAAAGTTTTTCACTATTTCCCCCCTTATGGGGCCCCAAGGGGACATAACTCCTTTATTTGTGCAAATATGAAAGGGCTTCACCCAGGCATGATGGTTACCAAGTTTCATTAAATTTGGCCCAGTGGTTTTGGAGGAGAAGATTAAAATGTAAAACGTTTACGCACGACGGACGACGCACGACGGACGAAGATGGATAGCAATAGCTCATCTGAGCTTTCAGCTCAGGTGAGCTAAAAATGACTTCTTACTAGATGAACATTTCGAATAAAATCTGATCCATAAAATATGGAAAACACTTACTGATTATTCTGTTAATTTCGTAGTAATTATTTCTCTCTTTGTTTTAGAAATAAGCATGATTTATCATAATTCAATAGTTTACATTCCCACTTTAGAGAATTATAATGGGTCTTTCCAATTCTATCTAACTGTTGGTTAGTATATTCAGTGTTTATTGACTGGGAGTTAACATTGGCATCATAACTAGCATTACTGTATAATTTTAACACTAATAGAGCTTCTAAAGTACTGTCACCAGTTGATGGCCTTTGATCAGTCCAGTTTTTTCTCACAGGATAGTACAGGTAGGTACCCTTATACCGCGGTTAATGTGACTAGTGCTCTGCTTTCATCCATCGATACCTGCACGAATATTTCTCCTTTCTGGAATACTTATCTAATACTTTTGAAAACGAAAGAGACTCGGAACCCAACAAAAAAGAGTGTTAAAGTGTGAAATTACACATTTTGATCAAATCGTATATAAACATACGACATACGTTTATTTAAATTTTGTGCGAGATCTCTCATCACGCATGCATGCTAATTTACTCTTTCTATTTATTAGTTGTTTTATCATAGTGTAAATGTGACGTCATTTTGTATAAGCATTTCTGCGGGACAGTCATTGTTGTCGATAACTGTAGTATATTAATTTGACTTACCATATAATGCTGTAGTACATTCATTGTTAATCTTTTTTCAGAAACAGTTTAATATTAATTTTATGTATACATTAAATATATTTTCTTTTGTTGACACTGATTAATTCTCCTTTGTCTAAATACATGTGTTGCATTAACGCAGAGTAATCCTGCTTTGTTTAAATACATATGTTGCAATAATAAAGAAATATCGTCTGCTAGCTGTAAATACACCAAGAGAAACCCAGTTATCAATCCAATTAAAATTTGAAGTTGTTTATAGACACAATGTCTTTAAGATTAGAACATTATCATTCCAATGATAATTGAGTTTTGCAGTTGTTGGCATAATGTAAAATATAGACTGGAAGTATATAATAGCCATTTTGTAACGTTCTACTTTGAATATTCAATGATTTATTTTCGTCCTGGCGTTACTTCGTGCATCCCTTCATTCATCCATTTATTCATTTAATCATCCATTCATTCATTATTCATCCATTCATTCATTCATACCAATATCATCTACACCAGGTTTTACTGCATGACATATTGTATGTGGAGGAAAATTAAATGCTTTTAGCTGACGAATGCCCAGTTAAATTACAGATGGTGACAAGCTTATTGACCTTGATTTTGAAAGCAATGAACTTCAGCATTAATGGGATTCAACAAATAATTGTGTACGACTGTTGTGCTAAAATAGGTAATAAATTATGATTTTTTTTTCATAAAAGCACCATATAAACTACTTACTTGAAATATACAAAGTCAGGCTTTCACTGGTAAAAATTGTAAGAAAAAAAAAAAACAAACAAAATGGTGGATGTAAAACTGTTGACTTTTGAGTGCTAAAATAGTTCCATTTGCATAAAATTTCGTGAATTTTTTTAAAGAATAAACCTTTATTATAAGCCTATTCCAGAAAGGGTAAATTGCTTCTTCTAGTAACAGGTTTGTCACGTATGGTTATAAAATCTGTCACTTCATAACAGCTAAATCGGATCAGTCATTTGTAATGGGAAGTTTCAATTATAAACGAAGTGCCTTAGTTCGACACAAAAATTGTAAAGATCACAAAATAGCACTGACAACAATACCTGAGAGACGTCATATGGCCGCTGCAAAGAAAGTACAAGTTATCACGCGATACCCATTTATTACAAATAAATAATTTAAATATGGAAAGTTCTTTGACATCCCAACTTCACACCTGTTTTTTATGGCCAGAGAAAACATACCTGACCGAAAGTTTTCCAGTTTATTAGATTTGCAGTTAGCAAATTGGGCATCAGTTTTTGGTGATGAATCAAAAATATACACATCTTATCATTCTGTATCAGATATGCAGAAAGCATTGGCTGAAAATTGCACAAGAATCATTGCTTTCAAGAATACAAGCCAGTTCATTTGATGTACTTATGTTTGACGAGTCTCTTGATGTATGCATAAAAGGAAGCTTGTTCTGTATTGTAAAATTGTACATAATGCCAATGTAAGAATTGAATTTTGTTCAAATATTGTTAAAGATGGTAAAGCAGATACAATTTTTGAAGCTTTAATTCAATATTTAAATCATCAAAATAATATTCCAATAGCCAAGATGTAGGTTATTATTCATTAAATTCATAGGCTATTATGATGCATATGATCCATAGGTTTTTATCATTCATATGATCCATAGGATATTATCATTCATATAATTCATAGGTTATTATCATTCATAAGCTCCACAGGTTATTATCATTCATTTAATTCATAGATTATTATCATTCATATGATTCAAAGGTAATTATCATTCATTTAATTCATAGGTTATTATTATTTACAAGACTCATAAGTCATTATTATTCACAGGTTATAATTTTTCATATCATTTATAGCTTATTATCACCCGTGTTATTTGTAAGTTATCACACCTGCCAAGTCTTCCCCTTTGAAGAGGAACTCTCCCTATTTTAAATTTCGGCACTTTTAGGGGTTGTATAATAATTTTCCTTTATAAAAATTTCAATTTGCTCTCCTTGTTGTTTCTGACATTTCTCCTTAGGAAGGTTTTCAGGGCTAGCAGGTATGAGTTATTATCAGTAACTTCTTCATTCATATTATTGACATGTTCTAATTCATATAATTCTTCAGTTATTAAAAATAATTTTTTTTCACATTATTAATAATGATATTATTCGAAAGTATTGAAATACACCAGATTTATACTGTTCATAATATCGAGGGATACATGCAAATAGGTCGTATTGGCAATATTGGTCAGAATTGAGTTTTTCTCTTTTCATCCTTAATTCCATTATTTAACAAAGATATGGACTTATTACATAACCTCTTATCTGCCAGTCAAAAAATCCTTGCCTGCAAAAAGGTCTTAATGTTCATTTAGATGGTTTTACTACCACCTTATTGGGGTAACTACAGAAAATTAGGACAGCAACAACATCTTATGAGTAGATAAGACCTTTTTCTATTATGTATGTGTATTTCTGTCACTGTTATATAGTATAAAGCTGTCTTATCGATACTTAAGATAAGTGATTTATAATTGATGTTGTAAATATATAATACAAATTCCAGCTAAATTTTGATGTGCCAGATGTGCACATTTCGGAAATTCATTCCTCATCAGTGACACTAAGACCAAAAAGTCTGATACATAAAAATATAAGCCAAACAGTTTAAAATAATGAATAAAGTTTCAAATTTATATAAATCCAAATCCAGCTAAGGAATGCTGTGCATGAGGGAACAAACCTTAGTTTTAAATTAAAAACTGATATAACACATTTCCATGTGTAAAGACTTTTTTGTACAGCACGACTGATCAGTATTATATGGTGTAACAGAAACAAAATACTTTTTATCTTATAAAAGTGTCAAATTCTTACACAAAACACAACAGCTTTAACTTTGTAAATTACTTTTGCTATGCTTTTAGACTTAGTTACACGTTGTATGTTATTAGTATTTTCTTAAATAACGGTGTATTTTCTTTCCTGTATCAGTTTCATTTTTCAGCGTTAAAACAAATAATATTTTTGTTAAAAAAGAAGGTAAATATATAACACAAGTACCAGTTGAATTTTGATGTGCAAGATGTGCACATTTCGGAAATTCATTCCTCATCAGTGACACTAAAACCAAAAAGTTTGATAATAAAAAAAATAAGCCAAACAGTTGGAAATTAATGAATCTAAAGTTCCAAAATTATACTAATCCAAATCCAGCTAAGGAATGCTTTGCATGAGGGAACAAACCTTAGTTTTAAACAAGTTTTACAATTTAAGGCAGCTGAAAATTTGGTTAAATGGTACATTTTCAGACAGCACAAAGTACTGCCTACTGAGTTATGGATACCCTCGGGGAGTTTTACTCTACCAGCAGCGGCACCCGCTCAGGAGTAGTAAATATATAACACAAATACCAGTTGAACTTTGATGTGCCAGATGTGCACATTTCGGAAATTCATTCCTCATCAGTGACACTAAAACCAAAAAGTTTGATAATAAAAAAACATAAGCCAAACAGTTGGAAATTAATGAATCTAAAAGTTCCAAAATTATACTAATCCAAATCCAGCTAAGGAATGCTTTGCATGAGGGAACAAACCTTAGTTTTAAACAAATTTTACAATTTAATGCAGCTGAAAATTTGGTTAAATGGTAAGATTTTTATTTATTATCAACTAAGCAATTTAGCATTTTGATTTTAATTTCATTATTATCGACTTTCAATTTTCTTGATATTGTATGACATGTATATGCTTAATCTTTGTAATAATAATAAAAGTACATGTAGTAATAATAATAGAAATAATAATAATTTAATCTGAAATGTATTATTCAATTTTAGTAAGTTGCAGCATCCAAACCACATAAAACATTACCTGTTCTCACTCATTTAATAAAGAATTAACATTATAAAGTTTTATTTTATTATTATTTTTTAATTTTAGCTAAAAGCATGAATGATTATATGACAGAGTCAGACTTAGAGGAAATAATAGATATAGGGACAGAAGTACAAGTTACAGCAAATAAACAAGACAGAATACTTATTAAAGATTCAGATGAAGTTACAGGAAGCAACAGAGAAATGGATCAAAGTAGAAGATAGTGATAGCAGTTCTGACAATGAACCGTTGATTAATATATAAAACAAGAGGCCCAAGATAATTTGCTCACCTGCGTTGAAATGAAACTGGTATGTCTTGATAAAACCTAGTTAAGTCATAACATGTTGCTTCAATGGAAGTGGTATCAGATAACATTATTTGTTTTTGTTTTTAGCTATATAGGTCACTGTGACCTACTTTTGGTAGGCAAAGTGACTAGAAACACAAATGATAATGGCAATGGTTTAAAGGTCAATTAATCAATTGACTAATATGAATGAAATGTGACCAGTAGTGTCTGAGAAGAATTCTTTTGATGGATGTATGGATGGCAGAGATCCTATCCGTAACAAAAGCTCACATTAGCAATTTTCAGATCCGGATTTAAGACTTTAAAGATTTGACACATTAATTAAAATATTTAAAAAAAAAAATAATAAAATTCAACTGCAAATTATTTTAAATAATATTGTTCAATTAATTTAAATAATGTCACATAACAATGATTTTGTAAAATAAAAAAAAAAAAAGATTCAAGGTTTTAGCTAAATCTACATATCAGTATCACATGTATTTCAAAAATAATAATTCACTAAAAAGTAAAAATTCATAACATCCCTTCCATGCACCATTTTAAGTCATAAAATTCAGAAATTTAAAAAAAAAGTGGCCTCCTTGGGATTTGAACCCTCGACCCTTGGGTTGCTAGAATTGAAAAAGAATAAGGCCGAAAAAAGCGACTTGTATTTTACAGAATTTTATGAAATTGTTAAACATATGTTTCTTCACATAAGAAAACGATGTTTGGAAAAAGAATTCACCTGAATTTATTTATATTGTAATTTTGGTAAAAAAGTACTATTTACAATGTACAATGTAAAAAATAAAAGCAAAAACACATAACCTAATTTTTCACAAAATTGTTGGAATTCACAAACTTGGTTTATAAGATGCTTTGGATGCCAAATATCAAATCAGATTTTATCTCAGTGAAGTGGTTTTCGAGAAGAAAATTTTTTTAGGTTTTCAACTATTTAGGTCAATGTAGCTATGGCAACCTAAAAAGTAAAATTCAAAAATTTCTTCCATGCACCATCGTCCGTCATAAAAATTCAGAAAATAAAAGAAAGATAAGAAAAAAAGTGGCTCAAATTACACTTAAAAGTAAAAATTCATAAAATCTCTTCCATGGACCATTGTAAGTAAAAAAATTCAGAAAAAAAAAGTGGCCCCACTGGGATTTGAACCCTCGACCCTTGGGTTGCTAGAATTGAAAATGAAAAAGGCCGAAAAAAGCGACTTATATTTTACAGAATTTTATGAAATTTTCAAACATATGTATCTTCACATAGGAAAATGATGTTTGGGAAAAGAGTTCACCTAAATTTATTCATTATTGTAATCTTTGTAAAAAAGCCAAAAAGGCGTAACCTATTTTTTCCAAAATGTGCACAAACGCGTAACCTAATTTTTCCAAAATGTGCACATCTGGCACATCAAAATTTAACTGGTATTTGTGTTATATATTTACTACCCCTGAGCGGATACCGCTACTTGTGGAGTAAAACTCCCCGAGGGTATCCATACCTCAGTAGGCAGTACTTTGTGCTGTCAGAAAATGTACAATTTAGCAAAATTTTCAGCCGTCTAATAATTGAAATTTATTTAAAACAGGTTTGTTTCCTCATGCAAAGCATTCCTTAGCTGGATTTGGATTTATATAATTTTTTGAACTTTAGATTCATTATTTTCAACTGTTTTGCTTATGTTTTTTATCTATCAAACTTTTCGATCTTAGTGTCACTGATGAGGAATGAATTTCCGAAATTTGCACATCTTGCACATCAAAATTTAACTGGTACTTGTGTTATATATTTTCACAAAAATTATTGAAATTCGCAAACGTGGTATACAGTTCTACGCCAAACGTACAAAATTTTCCCTCTGAGAGGGATTCTATTGAATTCTCAGTAGCAATTGTGGTTTGGTCAGTTTGTTAATATAGTAATAAAATTTAAAATAATTTGGACATTGATGTTAACTCAAGCTGTTTAATGTATTGGATATTTAAAGTGTTAAACTATACCTGTGAAAATACCTTGTGTCTATTATCAAATAAAGAAAACATCCTCTCTCCTGTGTATCATCAACATAATGTCATTAAAAGTCTTTAAGTTAAAAGTCATTGTAAATGATACTTTATAAATTTATTAATATTAATATATTTATATCTAAATTATTGTAAGTAAACGAGACTTTTTTACGGGAGATTGTTGCAGTTGGGTTTGGTCTTTTCCTTATTGATGCTTGCTTCGGTTCATTTCCAGAAACGTTATATCATAACTATAAAGATGATTTTTCTTCCGAAGAATGGAATTTTATATGCATATTCTAAGACAAGCCAAAGTTTTGATGAACAATTGGCATCTAAAAGAGAATTCCTAAATAACCTAAAGGAAACAATTAAGCTTGGCAGTTCCCTCAACAAAAAATGTCTAAGTTTAATATCCATGTACCACAAACGTCAAATTACATCAGAATTCCTTCACGAAAAGCCACACTTACAAGAAAAAGTGAAAATGGAGTAGTGCATTTATTTGAAAAGCTGGATGAAGCTAAGTTGGGAATCAAGAGGACATTTCATTCGGAGTGTCGGGTAGTTTGTGATGACTGTTGTCAAAGTATTTGTTGTTATTTAAATACTGTTCATGTTTTTTTTTTTACATATTGCAAGAGAAACTGTTTGAAACATGTGAATGACATTGCATTTATTGTAAGATCTGTTTTAAAAACCAAGCATGGTTTATACACACCTGAAGTAATTTTTATTAATTAGGCTATTTAGATGTATATAAATGTAGTCAGTGTCAGGGTGAGTTTGATGTTCATAGGTTTTATTTGAGAGATGATTTCTACACAAAGAAATTGTCAGACTATGTTTTCTATTTATCTAAATCTGAAGGTGGAGACATTTTACAACCACCCCATCTACACTCAAATCTGATGGAAAATCTCTTTGTTGCAGTTGCTTTGAAGCTGTTGCATCTTACGTCAATAAACCACTGAGATGGCAAAATTTTGATATCATACAAGAATGGTTGAAGGAAATTCCTCTATCTTTATCAACAGAAGTACCTTAATAAGATCTAATGAACCATAAGATATTTTTAGGGAAAAAGGTTGTTCGATTATACAGCCGTCTGAAAGCTTGTCTTAGCACACTTAACTTCAAATTTACTGGAGTTTTGCAACAAATGAACACGGAAGAATTAATAGTAGGCTATCAAGCTGTATCTACAGTTTTTGATGTAACATCACAGTGTGGAATATCTCAGAGTCTGAGTTCTGCAAACAGATGGTTACAAAAAGCTGCAGATATAGAGCTATCCCACTATGAGACCTATCTTAAAAAGCACCCCTTGTTTTATGAAAAGAAGGGAGACTGGGACTTTAGATGGCATTCTGTTACATTGCAAGAATGTTTTGTCTTTCTGTTTTTAGATAATCTTGTTCGGTTGACTGTGAATCAAGATTCATCACCAGGTCAATATAAAACTTTTCAGATCTGTACACTACCTATTACTCTGAAAGGTTTTCCAAAAGACTCTGATATTCTTCAACTCTTAATGCCTCCAAACTTTCAATTGAAGAAGTGCGACAGTTAACAATTTAGCAACCAAAAACAAACACACAAACAAAACACCCTACACAGTGGATGCCACCAAAATCAGCATTGTTGCAAGTTATTAAACTTATTAACCGCCAGATAGTATATTTATTTACTGTGGGAAATCCAAATAACACTCTTCCAAACTTTTTCAACATTGGTTCATTTAAAAAAAGATGTTGATGGGATATCATATAATCTAGGTCCTGATGTAAAGATTGACAATATACAAAACATTTTATCAATACCAATTGATGATTTGAAATCTTCTGTCAGTGGTGCAAAAAAAGTCTAAAAGAAAGAGAAAATTGTTTATTCTAAGTACACCCCAAAGCAAAAAAATATCTCGTCCTCTAATTTCAACACCTATAACATCTTCGAATTCATGATAATTTACAACACCCTTCTGCTACATATCATCTAGAACTTGATATAAATATTTTCCCTAATTTGTCTCCTAACAATGAAAAAAAATTATGAATAAATTTGATAGAAACGGAATATACTTGGTAAGTCTCAAAGCAATTAAATGTGCATTGAATCAGGTGTCTGCCAGTGTATGCATTCAAGCTTATTGTAAATATATATTTTTTTAATATAAATGAGGTTATTTTAAACTATTGTTTATATTAAGAATTTAGATATAGAGATATTGCAACCCTAGGCTTATTACAGTCCCTATTAAGGTCCTTAAAATATTGTATTGCTGTCATCAAAATATTGTTGTTAATTACTTAGTTACTTTATTCAAACTTATCTTAGATATATAGGTGTCCGTCCAATATAATTCCATTCTTTTTATTATCCTTAATTTAATTTCGCACATGGTTGGTGTAGCTAGCTACCCAAGAGGAACATCTGGCCTCACAACCCTTGTGGAAATTCCATTGTTTACAAAATTGCCGACATTCCTAATTTTCTTCTTTGGTTTTGGGATTGTGATTTGATGACACAGATCGGTACACTTGTTCTTTTTGTTCTGTCAACTGCTTTGTTAAGCCCCTATAATGTTTATTCCCCGAGGTCAAACTCGCCGTTACATTGGCTTTTTCCTTTTAATAACTTATAACATTTTTATAACATATATAACATATGTGGCAAAAAAGGTTGCTACATTTGCTGATTGTGAATAGCGATACTTTCTAAATACCCTATTTTATAAAATGGGTAAAAATGAAGAATTTCTTAACACTTATTTAGGCACATATTTTATAGACTCTTATTTATGCCTTTAGACATATTAGTTTTATTTGTTAACCATTTGTCACATGCTGTTTTTATAATTTTTTAAAATAAAATATTCAAATATCTTTATATTGATATTATATATCAAATACATTTGTACATGTTTTTTGAAATGACTATTAATTAAGATTATTAATTTATTATCCAGTTTTATGCAAGAAAATTTTATTGTAGCACATGTATTATATGCAAACGAAATAAAATAGTTACTTAATACAACATATATTTTGTACTTTCTGATAATGCAGTGGACTGGTATGTTTGTGTTTTATTTCAGATTCCACCCCCCCTTTTCTCCCAGTACACAGTAACTTGGGAGAAATTGTCTTATATTATCCAGGTAGAATTCAGATTAAAAAGTTACAGTTAGATGGGAAGTTCAAATCCTATAACAATAGCCTTGTTGACTTAAAGTGATACTTCAGTTTGTATTGACTTTAAACATGACCACAAGAAATTAAATCTAATGTAGCATGAACTAATGACACGCCTACAAAAATGTTTTCTCTGCGTCAGTCATAGAACTGTATATAAGATGCCGTAGATGCCAATTATCACATCAAATTTTATCTCAGTGAAGTGGTTTTGGAGAAATTTTTTTTTTTTAGGTTTTTAACTATGTAGGTCATTGTGACCCACATTTGGTAGCTATGGCAACCAAAAACACAAATCTGAAAGGCAATGTTCTATGCATGCTTTTGACCAAGTTTAAACAAAATGTGACCAGAGGTTTCTGATAAGAAGTCGTGTGAAGCAATAATTGACGGACGGAAGGTCTGCCTCTATTGATATCACTTTGTGATCAAGTGAGCTAAAAATAAACGCAAAAACGCATAACCTAATTTTTCACAAAAAAATTTTGAAATCCACAAACATGGTATATAAGAAGCAGTAGATGCCAAATATCTCATCAAATTTTATCTCAGTGAAGTTGTTTTGAAGAAGATTTTTTAAGGTTTTTAACTATGTAGGTCACTGTGACCCGCATTTGGTAGCTATGGCAACCAAAAACACAAATCTGAAAGATAATGTTCTATAGATGCTTTTGACCAGTTTAAACAAAATGTGACCAGAAGTTTCTGAGAAGTCGTTTGAAGCAATTTTTGACGGACGGACGGACGGACGGACGATCCGCCTCTATTGATACCAATAGCTCACCTGAGCCTTTTGTGCTTAGGTGAGCTAAAAAGCTACACACAGAAGACGACCAGCCGTATGACTCCGACCGGGACCAAGAATATCAAATAAATAAAATGGATATTAACAGTTCAGATTCCAATAGTGTACCATCAGAATTGGACAACAGTAGTTCAGATAGTTTGGAGGATATACAGTATGAGCGAGACAGGAAACAAAAGAAATTTAAAGTTAAAAAAGCCAAGCCTGTCAAAAAATTAAGTTTTAAAAAATAGATTGACTCTCCAGCTTCACTCCTCAGTGCTGCAAAAAACTTAGCCTGCAAAAAAAAAAACTTAGCTTTAAAGAAGCCAAACTATCACAGCTGCGCCGGAAACTTCATTATCAGAAGACAGAGGCATCATTAACCAGCAACGGATTAAGGAAATGTAATGTGCCTACAGATGGTAATTGTTTTTTTTTTTTTTTATTCTTTTACAATTAAATTCATCACAAAAAGTTGATTAGTTACGAGATGTTTGTAATTAAATCAAAGATAATAAGGAACGTTTTTCCAAATACTTTCCACAATTCTTTATGCAAGAACTTAATAAATTAGGAGAAAATTGATGTTGGAGTGTTAGTGTAGCCGATGCGTGCCACTTGCAGTAACTAATATTACAAAAAGAAGAATCATGATTTATTCAAGGAGGAGATTTCATCCAGTTGAGGAGGTAATCCCTGACCTTGTAGAAGAATGTGCAGATGAACCAATTAAACTTGCTTATTTAGCCATACCTGGCGCTGAACATATGACAGCTGTATTACTATCAACTCAAAAACAATTAAGAATATTGAAGATATAAGTAGAGAAACGGAACAAGCTACATGTTTGCAGAATACTCCAAGGAAACAACTGATTTCAACAAACTCACAATCGTCACAGAATACACAACAAGCTACAACAAACTCTATTGGTTACACAAAGGAAACAAACTACAACAACAAACTCACAAACTCCACAAAAAGAAGAAATGTAACCAGAAAAATTTAGACTTAGTGGTAAGACATACACAAATACACAAGTACACATTGTAAGTTAGTAGCTGCAAGAAATGTGAAGAAAATTGATTGTTCTAAATGTAAATTTAAGTGTACATCATAGACAAACTTGACAACTGTTCTCCTCGTATATACCGCTTTTCACTTACTTCCGTTTGTTTCATATTTCATTTTTAGCCATTTAGAATTTAAAATTCGCTTTATCAAACTTCGGTTGATCAAAATTTAAGTAATTGTTTGTAAAATCTTTTATAAAGTAAACATATGGGGGTTGTATTTTTATACTGGTATTTTACAATCGGGAATTATGCACTTGCTTATTGATATTAGAAAGCAAGGAATTACTCAGTGATCAACCGTAGTTTATTATTATTATTATTTTAACTAATCAATCCTTTACAACCATTTTTATATTTACAGATTCAAATATGGACATTTTTGATCTTACTGTGCCAGAGGTGGCTGTTCAAAGCTTAGATAGAGATGTAGGATTGGAGTGGCCTTAGGAAGGAGCCTTATGAGCCTGCCTGCGCCTCAGGCGAGTTATATAAAACTCTGAGAGCTTTTATGAAGCACTGGCGTAAGGCACATGTGCAATTTGCTACTTTATATCGGTGTAGTAACTGTGGAAAAAAATTTCCACAGTTGTTCCCTCTAAAACTACATCTCGTAAGGACACACCATGTCCGTAACAACATGGTAGACTCTTTGATAGCCACTTCGGGTAAAGAAGTTGTAGCCAATAAGAACTACATTAATCCTGGAGCTACTCTTCCTCCAAGATTACCTACCA
Organism: Tegillarca granosa; assembly: GCA_029721355.1. Classification (NCBI taxonomy): domain Eukaryota; kingdom Metazoa; phylum Mollusca; class Bivalvia; order Arcoida; family Arcidae; genus Tegillarca; species Tegillarca granosa. The sequence goes on along the minus strand of CM056602.1, from coordinate 18,545,763 downwards.
AGGAACAGAAAATCAAAGCACAGGAAAGAAGGAGGAAGGAGGCACTACCTGCTACAACAGAACTTGATTCGCTTTTGGAAAGTATGGAGGCTTTGGAGGACTATCATTTAGACTTATAGTGTTGCCAATTTGTGACTGTTTATGTTTCATAAAAGGACTGTGTAATCACCGTTTTGTTTTGTTTATGTTAAAAATTTAAATGTTTAAATTTTGTTTTAGTAGGTGGAAATGTAACAGTGATGTTTTTTTTTTTTTTTTGTTTAAAAAAAAAAAAAACCTCATGTTATTATTTTTTATTACGTGTTTATATTTACTGATTCTCACTACACATTATTTCTATTAGCCGTATTGTTAGACAAACTTGACGACTGTTATCGTATATACCGCTTTTCACTTACTTCCGTTTGTTTCATATTTCATTTTTAGCCATCTTAGACCTATAGATTCTTTAAAATTAATGTTTTTATCAGTTTCACTTTCATAATTTGCCTCTCGTCGCCACCACCTTTGTTATTTTTCTTCGCGGATTTGTATCTTGAAATTTGATTGGTTATTTACTTTCGCGTTTTTCATTGGTTGTTTAGGCACACACCCTCTCGGCGCGGCCTATATAAACAGGCTGATTCTACCCGTTCACCCCAATATACATTAGACTGAATGTAAGTCTAAAACTCTCTCTTTTCTTAAGTCCGAATGTAGGACTAAGATGGTCATTTAAGCACGTGTTTAGGATAAAATTCGGGGTCCCTTGTAATTTTGGCTTTACTTTTCATTCAACTTTAAGTCTTTAAACATATTTTAATAGGGATTTTTTTTTAAAGAATTTATATTTTTTATATGAATATGTACGCCTTTTCTTCGTGTATTTTAGGAAATTTTGTTAATATGTAGGGTTTACTTTATATTCAAGTAGGAACCATCACCGGTGCATTCTCCTGGCTGTTGTTCCGAATAATTCACATTTATTTTAAATATATCTGTTCAGTATTATTACTATATGAATTTACATTTTGTCATAAATAAATAGCAAGTAATAGCTTGAATTTTAGTTTTCTTAATAATATTTTTGGAAAATAAAACTGACTTTAGATCATAGCCATAGATTAGAAACCACCATTACTGGAGGTTTTGGAGTTCTAATTTGTCACATAGAGACTGGTCCCGCGAGATAGTTGAGCTTGGTGTTTTACATCATATCAGTTATAATAGACACCAAAACATGTACAGTTAACATTGTTACTACTAGTCTCTTATACAGAGTATATTGACTGTTGTGACAACTGTTTGTACTTTTTTATTAGGTTATAATTTGACTCCAAACCTTAATATAACAGGTTTCCTTAATCACTGAGCTATTTAATTTAAAGTTGACTTTAGTACGACACAAGTTGAGGAATATTAAGGAACCTCCTGTTACATACGCATACTTTTTAATTTGATATAGAATTTGTGTATTTACAGTCAATCTCTCTTCCCATAAATGTGAAGTGGAATTTTGTGTATTTACAGTCAATCTCTCTACCTATAAATGTGAAGTGGAATGATGTACAAAAATATTGAGAATAAAGCATTTAGAGTACAGTGAATTGATGTTGACCTTGATAAATGATTTTTACTAAAGTGCAAAATACATTTCAGTCTATAGAGTCGGAATATACCAGGCACCGCTCTAGTATGTAAAGGACGAGTTGACAACTTAAGGTGTGTCAGTACGAAATGGGACAACTCGTTCCAGTTTAAGCATGTATACATAACACCGCGATATTTTTATAAATTTACTTGTTCATAAATTCACACAGTGTATCATGATTTATGAATCGTGATTTATAAATCATTCTGCTTTATAAACCTTTTATGTACACATGCTAAATCAAGGTTTATGTGCTAAATTATTTCCCGCTAAAATGATGGAAGAAATGGAGGAGGAAGAAATTATTATTTCCTTGTGTATATATTGTGTACAGGGAAATTATTTACCCCAACATCAGCTGCGCTGAGCAACAACAACACATGTATATTGAGAACTACTTTTATATATCAAAAATCAGTATTACATATTCATACGCGAGGCGATACTAATACCCAGAACGGACATGTAACAAATTGCGGATATACAACACTCCTCCCCCTTTAGAGAAAAAAATGCTCACAGTGTACTATTGTCAGTGTCATTTTGGTTCTAGTCCTTAGCAAGTAGAGAAAAAAAAAAAAAAAAAACAAATACCTCTGAACTGAACAAATACTGGTACATATCAAATACTGAGATAATACACATTTGACACATGTTAACATTGTACTTCAATGTACATATACAAATAAAAATACAAATAAGAAGAATGATAGAGAACCTGGGTTCTCGATGAAGCACAGGGATTATTATGCCCTATATCCATGCTCCATTCCTAACATACACTACACGTCACATGCTTGTAAACACACTTTACAAATCTAATCGTTTCGGAGCGCTTCGGTTTCTCACTGGGTTCTGACGTGGTGCTCTTGCAGGTGGTACTACTGGTTCATTAGCACTAGAATCAGATTTCGCATGTTTAGACAAATCAACTTTTACCTCATGATCAGGTGTTTTGATCACAGAATCTGTAACGTTTGGTTCAACATCGGGTAGAACATCTAACTGCGGCATCGTATTACGTTCAACACATCCAGAATTATCGCGCATCTGATCAACATGACGTCTCCACATTGAATCATTTCCAATATTAACCTTGTATGAAAGTGGTCCAGTTTGTGAAGATATCTGTCCAGGCATCCACTTTCGGTTGTTCTGACGGTAGTCACGGACAATGACGTTTTGTCCGGGTACAAACTGTCGAACATTTGATCCAACATGTTTCGAATTAGTCATTTGAAATTGTTTCCTGAGAACAGTTTCACTTGCCTTTGGTTTCAATAGATCTAACCTAGTACGAATGTTACGCCCATACATTAGCATCGAAGGCGTTTCGTTGGTGGTACTATGCGGAATAGTACGGTACTTGCATAGGAACGAACAAAGCTTCTGATTAATTCACATATGATCATTGTCAGCTGATTTAATAGCTTTCTTGAACGATTGTACGAACCGTTCAGCTTGTCCATTTGTTCGTGGATGAAACGGAGATGACGTGATATGACGGATATTGTTCATAACCATGAAATGTTTAAACTCATCTGATTTAAACTGGGGGCCATTGTCGGACACGATCTCGCGCGGAACACCTTGTCTTGCAAACAATGTTCGAAGAACCTGTACTGTAGAGCTAGTGGTAGTCGAACGCATATGGAACACTTCGGGCCACTTCGAATATGCGTCAATTACAATCAAAAACATAGCATTCTTAAACGGACCTGCGAAGTCGATGTGGATCCTGTACCATGGGGTACCCGGCCACGCCCATGGATGTACAGGTGCAGCAGGTGCCTGATTCCTCTCTGACCTACATCCATTACACGACTTACAGACAGTCTCAATATTGTTGTCAAGTTTCGGCCACCAGAAATGAGATCTAGCCTGAGCTTTCATTTTAACAGTTCCCATGTGGCCAGAGTGAAGCTCATTTAAAACAGTATCACGTAGCTTTGGTGGTATAATTACACGATTACCCCACATAACACAGCCTTGATGTGACGAAAGTTCATCTTTACGGCTCATGTATGGCTTCAAATCATCTGATACTTCCGAGTTCTTAACCGGAAATGACCCACTTTGAACATAGTCCAACACTTGTGATAAGACAGGGTCGCGTTGTGTCTCATAACGTATTTTCTCAGATGTAACGGGTAATGTATCAAATTGCGCACTGTAGAATAGATCGATTTCATCTAGTTCATCATTGTCAACGACATCCAACGGAGAGCGCGACAGGGCGTCTGCGTTACCATGGTGTTTAGTCCCCTTATATTCAATGTCATAAGAATAACCCGAAAGAAACAATGCATATCTCTGTAGCCTAGCTGCTGCCATCGGAGGCAACGCCTTTGACGGGTTAAATATACTAAGAAGTGGCTTATGATCGGTCACTAATGTAAAGTGTCTGCCATATAAATAGGTGTTAAATTTGCGAACACCCCAGGTCAGAGACAAAGCTTCTTTATCAATTTGCGAATATCCTTTTTCAGCCTTTTTTAATGTTCGTGAGGCAAACGCTATAGGTCGTTCAGACCCATTAGGAAATGAATGAGAGAGCACACATCCGATACCGTGTGGCGATGCATCGCACGCAAGTTTAAGTGGTACGTCAGGGTCATAATGACATAATACCTGGTCAGACACGATCGCGTCTTTAACTGCCTTAAAAGCGGATTCATGCGATTCATTCCATTCCCATTGTACATCTGCTTTTAATAAATCATGCAGTGGCGCAGCGATAGTGGACCAGTTCGACACGAACCGATGGTAATAATTTGCTAACCCGAGGAAAGCTTTAAGCTGCGTAACAGTTTCCGGGCGCGGTGCTTCAGTGACAGCAATTATCTTCTCGGGCGATTTGTGTAGGCCTTGCTCATCGATCTGATGACCACAATAACTGATCTTACTCTGAAAGAATTCACATTTGTCCAAGTTCACCTTCAAATTATATGTGCTTAAACGTTGCAGAACCGAATCCAAATTTTTCAAATGTTCATCGTCTGACCGACCAGACACAATAATATCGTCCAATAAACACTGTGTGAAGGGTACGCTCTGAAGCACTTGATCAATGGCACGTTGCCAAATTGCGGGGGCAGATGCCACTCCAAAAGCGAGTCGGTTATATCGGAAAAGGCCCTTGTGAGTATTTATCACAAGCAACGATTTCGATGTATCATCTAATTCCATCTGATGGTATGCCTGTCTCAAATCAATCTTGGAAAATTTTTGTCCGCCGGATGAATTTGCAAAGATATCCTCGATTTTGGGAAGCGGATATTTATCCACCTTCAACACGGGATTTACAGTTAAACGGTAATCACCACAAATTCTAACATCGCCATTACGTTTAACAGACGGAACGATTGGCGTCGCCCACGAACTATGTTCAATAGGTTCGATAACACCGTCGCGTTGTAAGCTCTCGAGTTGTTCCTCGATTTTCTGACGTAGTGAATAAGGAACATTACGTGCTTTCATAAACTTAGGTGTAACATTATCCTCAAGTGACAGGTGAGCTTGAATGTCCTTCAATTTTCCCAAACCTTCCGAGAAAACCGGTTTATGACGATCCAGTAAGTTTTGTAGTTTCGTATTACTCGAAGTTGGCTTTTGCGGTGGTACCCGTAATGCATTCATCTCTATCCAATTTAACTTAAATCGAGAAAGCCAATCTCTTCCGAACAATGCTGGACCATCCTGTGGTACAACATATAAATCTAAATTTTCACATTGGTCATTAAGTTTAACATCCATGTTTATCTTTCCCACCGGTGTTAAAGTATGTCCGGAGTAACTTTTTAAAACCTTCGCACACGGCCGTAATTTAGCTGAAAAGTTATTACGGTAATCTTTCTCGGATATGACTGACAAAGCAGTCCCTGTGTCCAACTCCATACGAATACTCTTACCTGCAATTATCGGAGTAATGTAAATGGGAGTACTATGCGAGTCACTGTTCGTCACAGAATTCACTTCAATGTGCAATAACGGCTCGGAATCCTCGACATCAAGCATATGAACTTTACCGCGACTGTCACGTTTTTTCTTCATACATGCCTTAGCAATATGACCTTTCTTACGACAGTAATGGCATGTTGATTGTTTATGTGAACATTTGTCGGCATTATGATCACCATCACAGCGGAAACACTTTTGTTTCGGTTTTTCTTCCGGTCTGTTTCTTTGTCGAACACTTTGTCTAGCATTTTTTACTTTGAGTTTATGAACTGGAGTGGTCGACTGATGTTGAAAACGACCTTGAAGTTCGCTTGCATCACTAGCGGCGGTTTCCATGGCGACAGACAATTTAACTGCTTTATCTAGAGTTAACCCGGGTTCTGATAACAAACGTTTCTGAATGTTCTCATATCTTAATCCACAGACTAAACGATCACGTAAACTATCCTCCAGGGCAGCTCCGAATTCACAATGGACTGCAAGTTTACGAAGTTCAACAATAAAAGTCATAATATTTTCATCAGAACGTTGATCACGTTTGTGGAATCTGTATCGTTCCGCGATAAGCAGTGGTTTTGGATTAAAATGAGTGTCTAACAAGTCACATAAAACTTTAAATGTTTTATCAGCCGGTTTGTCAGGAGCCGTTAAATTTTTCAACAAATTATAAGTTCTTGGGCCTATTAAACTAAGCAAACCTGCGACCTTTTTGTCATTGTGGACCTCATTGACGATGAAGTACTGTTCCAACCTCTCGGAATACGATTCCCAAGTTTCGACCGCTTCATCGAAAATACCAATCTTGCCGATGAATGTAGCCATGACTTCAGGGTTCTACTACATAAATCTCGTCGCCAAAATATTGTGTACAGGGAAATTATTTACCCCAACATCAGCTGCGCTGAGCAACAACAACACATGTATATTGAGAACTACTTTTATATATCAAAAATCAGTATTACATATTCATACGCGAGGCGATACTAATACCCAGAACGGACATGTAACAAATTGCGGATATACAACAGTATATTAATAATTTTTGCTGGAATTAAGCAATACGAAAGGTGTATGCGTAAAAGGCGTTTGTGGGTTCGACCATGGATAAGCAGACGCGATAAGCAAGGAGCATACCATGCCCTCGTACAAGAACTATCCACTGAAGACCCCAAAGGCTTAAAAAATTTCCTGAGAATGGATATGGCGGCATTCAATGAGTTACTAAATATGGTTGCTCCACTGATTAAGAAAAAAGATACCTTAATGAGAGACTCTATATCACCAGCCAAGAGATTAGCTTTGACTCTTCGATTTTTGGCTTCAGGTAGGAATTACATTAAAAAAAAACAAAAGAGAGAGAGAGAGAGAGCGAGAGAGAGAGAGAGAAAGAGAAAGAGATCTCTATGGCAATCAAACTGAAACAAATGAATAAGTACATGTTTTTATTTGTGATTTATTGAACTGGAAACGATTTATAAATTTGAAACATAAAAAGTGTTTAAGTAATTACATTTTGCAGTTTATAAGATATTCTACGGGTTTTTCTTGTGATTAAAAATCACCACTTCACTTCTATTTACAGGAGACAGCTATGAATCTCTGCAATACCTCTATCGGATCCCAAAGTCCACAATTTCATATATTATTCCTGAGACGTGTGAGGCAATATATAAATCATTGAAAGACAAATACATGAAGGTTAGTTGTTTTTACCAGGTCAAATCGTTTCATTGTCATAAACAAAATTACATACAGACATTAAAGACTGGTGTATGTTCCTGGAAAAAGACCAGGCGACGTACTGCAACTTGATGGTGAAGGTGAAGCACTACACATTGAATCGCCATCATATTGACCAAATCTAGCTGTTGCTTGTGTGCTTTGCCAAGCTTGAGACTACTGTTGATAAGGAACGGAACGTGAATTTGAATCTTCATATTGTGCATCGAAAATTAAACCTTGAATTCTTAATTTTAAATTGTTTTTTATCCTTTCATTCTTAACTTTTGCAAGTTCAGATGATATGTACAATGAAAATGCGTAGTCTTCTCCTGTGTTTTGAAGCGACATTTGCGGGGTTAATGGTACTGACACCTGAGGTTGTGACCTTTTAGTTCTTATGTCACTTAATACCTCAACCGCTTTAGCCATCATTTCCATTGGGGCTGATAATTTCCTTCTTTTATTTGTAGGAAATTTAGATTCCCCAGGCATTTGGGTAACTTCAATTTCATCTGAAGTACTGGATGCGTCCTTTTCTTCCTCGAGATCTTGTGATTCTTGTGACGGCAATTCCTATAAAGAGAAATAACAAATTTTTAAATATTTTGCAGGTACCAGACAGTCCTCAAGAATGGGCTAGGATTTCCCGAGAGTTTGAAGAAAGGTGGAACTTCCCTAACTGTATAGGCGCAATAGATGGAAAACATATAGCTTTGAGGTGCCCACTTCGGAGTGGATCTGCATATTTCAATTATAAAAATTATTTCAGTATAATACTTTTAGCCATAGTTGATGCAGATTATTACTTTTTGTATGTTGATGTTGGTTGTAATGGCAGATCTAATGATAGTGGTGTGTTCGGCCGTTCTACTATTAATGAATTGCTTGAAAATGGTGGTTTGAAGTTGCCACCTGCTAAACCACTTCCGGGAAGGCACACTAAAGTACCGTATGTGCTTGTTGGGGATGATGCATTCTGCCTGAAAGACTATCTTCTTAAACCATACCCAAATAGATTGCTACAATTGGACAAACGAATATTCAACTACAGACTGTCAAGGGCAAGACGAATCGTAGAAAATGTATTTGGAATATTAGCTATGAGATTTGGAATTTTTCGGCGATCATTATGCTATGAACCAGACAAAGTAACTACATTTGTTCTTGCAGCTTGTGTACTTCATAACTTCCTAAGGTCAAAAGCTTCAACAAGGCAACTCTACACCCCAGACGGCATGTTTGACACAGATGATACACCAGGAACATGGTTAAATAATGGAAGGCAAAACACTTTTACTAATTTGGCCCAACAAGGTGGAAATCGTAATTCAACAGATTCCCGTGATATAAGGAATGAATTCTGTGATTATTTTAGCACAAATGGTCAGGTGCCTTGGCAGTGGGATAAAATCTGAAGGCAAACTCACCATGTTAGTGACAGATTTCCTTGGTGTTATCTGTGGCCTAAGGAATGAATCTAAACTGTCAAAAAAAGGCCATTTACTTCTGTATACTTCATCAGTTCAACTACCACTTTTCTTGCTTTTATTAATTTTTACCAATTCCCTTGTATAGTAATTCCTCATATGCTTTAGTTTGTCATTTATTTCTTCAGCTGTAAAATAAAACAAATTGAAAAGTACTAGTATGTTCTTGAATCTGAAAATACATTTTATGCATGTATTTCATTAATTATGTCACAGATGTAAAGAATGATTGTCAATAAAAATATAGCAAGACTAAATATATTCAGTTATTATTGTTGTTTTATATATAAATAGTGCACTTACCAGTAAATCTGTCTTCGAGGACTTCTCTGATTTTATCTAATGATCTTTGTCTAGCATCTTTTTTGGAATAATTAGGATTGGATATATCCCATAAAGTTGGTTCAATTTCGTATTCATGGACCAGTGTTTCCAAATCTTCTCTTGACCATGCAACATCCTTTCTCTTTTAATTTTTTTTTGACTTTTCAACTTCAGCCATGCTTGTTGATGAAGCTGTGCACTTTGTGACCTGGGTTCTGATTGGTCAGAAGTGTACAGGAATTTTGAGGTTTATAAACCTTGAGTTACAAAATGGAGCAAGTTCTAAATTTTCAAAGTGATTTATAAATCTCAAAGTTTTATATATCACGGTGTTCACACCATGTGTTTCTGATTTATAAATCATGATTCAAAAATCATGATACACTGTGTGAATTGACCTTAACAGGAGAGGGTACTGCGTATCTTGACTGCGGCTATTTCTGTTGTGTCTAGGGTTGTATGGATAGCTTTGGTAAGTGCTGTGTTCATTCAAGACAACACGTTTTATTACGTTGTAACTCTCTTTTATTTAATTCTTATCACCCAGGCTCTTTACATGCATGTGTAATACATAGTAAGCTATCAAACAAGTTGTATTATTATTATTATTATTATTATATTGAATAATAATATAAGGCTATATAAACTAAGCTAGTTTAATACACGTCTAAACTACACTATGTACATTATGTAAAGTGACTAAGAACAGCTGACTGCATGAGAATACATATAATGTTAACTTTACCATGACAGAGTTGACAAGTATTATTAGAAGATTGACAAGTTTCTGTTACAGTATCTAATGTTTATATTTAGAGTTCATGGGAGGTTAACTTCAGATTCTGATAAGAATAGGTTGTTAAAATTCTAATACAAGTTGCTTGTTTTAAAAAACAAAGCAATACGTGGACCTAAATTTTAGTAGTGAGGTTTTGTCACAAGTCAGTTAAATAAAGAGAAAAACTGATGATTATATTCTACATTTTAATCTATATAACATAATATAAACAATTGAGATTGAACTAAGAAAAATGACAAAGTCACACATGTGGTAATTTTTAGGAAATTGTCAAAATGCCAAATGTCACAAAAACAGGAGGTGCATATTACCAATGTATTTAGAACGTTTGGGTGAAATTTTATTTAAATGTGTTGATAATTTAAGAAGATAGAGATGACACAATCAATGAACCCTCATGTGTTTACTGTAACAACTAACAGTTTCACATGTGGTAAGTTTTTGAAAAATTATCCAAATGTCACCAAAACAGGAGGTGCACATTTCTAATGTATCTAAAATGTATGGGTGTTTCGGACGGAATGACGGATGTACAGACGGAGACTGACGGATGTAGTCGAGCAATCACTAGACCTGCTGTCGCCAGAGGGCGACTCTGATAAAATATATAATATATGGTGGCATATATATATATATAACACGATATTATTATAAACAATATATGTGTAGTACTATATAACTATACCGAAACTATATATTTAAACATGATATCTAAGGCTAGTACATTGCAATAACACTAGATGTACAGTAATAAATGTATTTTCCCCAATAACTACATCCATTGTTTTATTCATTATGTAAGCGTTTGCAAATTAAATTCTTAACTGTGTTATTTACCAGACAGTATTTTACCTCTATGGGTAAAATATTCATCATGGAACTCATCAATTCCCTTCTATCAAAAGAAAATACAAATTCTATTCCCCGACTTTCATACATTTTTTTTATGTGTGGGAGAAATGCTGTAATTTTTTTCTCATTTCCATTTGAATTCATGAGCAGTACAGCCCGCAAATAGTTATTGCAAGAGTTAGTCTTGTATCGAGACTGACAACTATTGCAGAACATAAAGTAAAGTTCTATGTCCTTCTCTCTTAATGTAACCATCTTCTTGTTATTACAGGAAGTCTTTGGACATGAAATATAGGGATCCATTTCCATGATACCATATATGTTGCCACTAGCCATGTCTGGCATTGCTGCAGGTTCATCCCTTTGTATATCTTCGTCGTCTGAAGACAATTCATTTAAGACAATATCATCAATGAAAACCTACAAAGATACAAAATGTTTTTGTTGAAGTGTTTTAAGTCTATAGCATTATAGAATTATCTGACTTATACTGAATAAATCTGAATCACTTCTTTCATGCATTACAACTTTATGATATTTTGCAACAAAATACATTATATTTTGTAGAATTGTTGTTAAAAATCCAGCTGTAAAGTTTGCCAACAGATCACATTTTTTTGTCCAAGGTGGTTTCTATGAACAACTGAACTCGAGTAAATACGGTAGTTCTGTATTGATTTAGCAAATGTTTGAAACGTACCAAGTTAAATGGGTGTGAAATTGTAGCTGACTCTGATTACACAAAATACAACTAATTTAAAATTACTAGTAGTTATGACAATTTTAAAAATGTCCATATACCTCACATCAGAGGAACTTGTGGTAGATAATTTTTTCTCGTCTTGGAATAATTTCACTCTACAATTTGACAGCTTTATGCATTGCCCAACCTCCAATGTGTCTACCATACTTTCCCAAATGGCACAGTTTACTTTTGCACTTTGGTCTTTCAGTCGAATCTCTTGAAACCTTAACTCTTTTTCGTTAGCAAGTCTTTTAGTTGAAGATGGTGATACCTGTAAAATATAAATCATATTACATAAATTGTAAAAAAAAATTAAATATTACATTAGTTTATGAAAACATTAGTGGGAATTAAAAGGCAATAACTCAGTCGGTAGTGATTAAAAAGGCAACAACTCTGTCAGTAATAATTAATGTTAATTTTTTTTTAAAAAATAAATAAAATAATGAAAGTGCTGAAAACTAATGAGGAATGATGAATTGAAACACTTTTATTTATATAAACTTTGGGAGTTCCAATGAAATCATGAAGGAAACTTAGCTGTTTTGGTAGCTTGGTCGTTACTGCATCCGCTTTGATTGCGGAAAGGTTTAAGTTCGAGCTTGGTGTCAGTACAATATGAGCAAGGGGGTGGTACGCTTGTCTGTGGCGCATAATCAGTAACCTATTGCCTTTACGTTTTTCAGAGTGCATACTAGTACAAGGTAAACTATACAACACACTTGTTACAACTCGTGCATTCTTGGATTAATCTTTAGAGATTAATAAAATTTCACAGCGATTGACTAGATGAACATCTATCAAACCGGAGATGATAAGCTTTACATGTAACTATATAGGACTGTTGAGATGATTCTGGTCAATTATCCATTGCTCAGAACCATATCTTCTTTTATTGTCATGAATAACTGGATAATTGGTAATGGTACATTAAACAGCAATACAATTTACAACAACAACAATACCTACCGCAACCACTTTCCCTTTCACTGAAACAATGCTTTTCACAGGAGATTCTAAAGCTGTGCAAATATCATGGACTTGCTTTCCGGGAAAATGTGGTGCTTGTTCTTTTATGCTATCTGGAACACTGATTGGTTGGCACATCGCCACTTCTGTTTTAGCCGTTACTCCAACATAAGACTGCTTCAGCAAAACATTTCTGAGTATAATTCCAAACCCTTTAATAAATTTGACATGTTCTTTCTCGTTATAAATTGTTGCAGTGATTGCTCCAGTGTTGTCGGCTAAAATTGCAAAAAATTTCCCTTTTTGCGTATGTTTATTGACTTCGATTTCACTAACATCGAGTACTAAAGCTTTTAGAGTAGGCGTATCCACAGTTGCAGCATCTTCTGGCATATCCTTAATCTTATCTATAGTTAGCATTTTCTGTAAAATATACATTATTAATATATAGCATGTAATCAATTTCCTCTGTAATTTTATATTTATTAAATATTGCAAAATTAATAATAAATACTTATTTAACTTTGTGTTACAAGTACGTTTAATTTAAGCATTATTCATATCTTCTGGCTGTGTGCATCACACAATATATAAACATTTCAATAAAATGTATGCATACTTTAAATAAATATACAGCCTTATTACAGGTTACTATAATACAATTACAGTTGGCTCTTGTTATGTCAAAGTCAAAGGAATGAGACAAATTTGATTTTGAAATGGCAAGATTTATTTCTGTTCAAAAAATCATGATGGGAAAAATTCTGCTTTAAGATGTCTGCAATCTTCAAAATTTTTATATATACAGAAAAGGAGGAGCATTTTAGTATATGTTGACCCTAGCACTTTTAAGTTTCTAATGTCTTACTTAGAATTTGACATAACAATTGTCATTATGTATTTAAGACTTTTATTATGCCAAAATGCTATTTTTTTAATTTGTAAAATTTTTCTGCTCAGTTTCGGTATGTTTTTATTTAATTTTGCATTTCTTATTTATAAACATTTGTTTTAATTTATGAATGATCATATTCTGTTTTGTTTGCATGTAAATTTCTTAAACGTTCATATTCTCTGAGTAGTTTTAAGGAAGGACGAATTTTATCTGAACAAAAAGATGTAAGGTAAAGACCGTTCAAATTTGTAACTCGACTTAGTGCAACATATGCCATTCCATGTTCAAAAACATCCATTCCTATAGATACTGCAGCTTTTGTAAGGGTAGCACCTTGCACTTTATGAATTGTGCAAGCCCAAGCTGGAATCAAGGGAAATTGTTGCCCTTATAATAATTCTATCACTGCTTAAAAATTCTTGTGAAATTGTTTCAATTGGAATTGCATTGTGCATTTCACTCTTTTGGAAAATTTTACCAATATTTGGGTCATCAAATTTAACATACATCAAGTTAATTCCTTCATTGTCATCAAATTCAAATGAAACAATATAACCCAATGCCCCATTTACTAAACCTTGTGAAGTATGTATATTCCGTATAAGCATGACTCTTGTTCCCACAGAAACTTTCAAAAGATTTGGTAATCCACCAGCACATCGGTCATCATTTGGTATTAAACTATCATTAACACAAGTTTCAGGATTTAAATCATACTGTGAAAAATAATGTTTAGCTCTTATGATGTTTAAATTGCTTTCTAATTTAGACTGAATTAACTCATTATGTTTTGTTACTTGTTTTAGTTTAGGAAATATATGCAAGGTTTGTTCTAATTCAGATTCGGGTACTTGTTGTACCCTTGAACTTAATACAGATATATTTTGTGCAGTAAGTGCTCCTACTCTGGCTCTGTTTAATAAGCCTGCAAATTGATAATTACTACTTTGTCTTACATTTTCTTCCAAGAAGAAAGGATAAAAATTGTTCCACAAAAAACTTTCAAATGCATAATAACCACGTACAGGTCGTAATTGAAAAAAATCACCTATAACTATAATATTAAGACCGCCAAATAACAATTCTGTATCTTTTATTGTGCATAGACGTTTGTGAATATACTCTAACATTTTTGAACTTACCATTGAAATTTCATCAATTATGAGCGTATGCACATTAGTAAAATTTTGCCGCAATCTTTTTAGACTTTTTGCAGAAAGCTGGAAAAAGTCAGGTTGTTTACCATGTTGAACAGGTAAAAGAAGAGTACTATGAATCGTTTTGCCACGAATATTTCTTGCAGCAGTTCCAGTTGGTGCACATACTTTAACAGGATCTATGCCCATAAACTTAGAGGTACAAGATCGCATCCAATCCATAATAAGACGTGTTAAATGACTCTTTCCAACCCCTCCCCCACCCGTAATAAATATCTGAAAAGGTTGCTTTTCATTACTTTTTTCAGTAAAATATTTCACAATGAAATCCATTGTTTTTTTCTGACAAGTGGTGAGTTTCTGACATTCTAAGACTAGTGTATTTGCTGGTATTGTTGGTATACTTAGTTCATGCAATTCCTTTTCATCTGTATCAAAACCATTTATTTCAGTAACATTTTTGTTCTGAAATTCAACATCTGTACTAAAACGAATAAGATGTATTCAATGAGATATCCGATAATTGTTCTTGACTGCTCTGTTGAAATGTGTCGATTTCATAAGTGGCGGGATTAAACATGGCAGACAATTCTATTCTTGAACATTGCACATATTTTACTGCATTTTCAATCTCATCTGTCAGTGTTATTAAATGTACATTTTGTAAAGGCATAAACTTATTTTTAGCAACAAAAGCATCTCGAGCACAGTTAAACTGTTCTTTTGCATTTCTTAGAATATCATTTTCTTGTCTGTGAGGTAGAAAGGACATCAGGAGACTGTAAAAGTAATCATCAGAAGATATTGAAAGTTTTGGCAATCTAACAATAATTGCTTTGGATCTTTTTCTCATATAAATATGGTCATATGGCTTTAACAAAACAATACAATTTTTATTATTTACTACAGACTTTTTGTTACAACATTTAATGTACCACTGAGCAAATTCATAAAAACATAGGTGGTCTAATGTATAAGGTCTATGTCTATAATAATCTAAAATATTTGCACAAAATATGTCTGTACTATCATCATCCAGTCCATCTCTTTCACATTTTGGTTTAAGAACTTTGTATCTTTTATTTGGAGGATTTGTGTTCAAAGTTAAAAAAGATCTTGTACTGTATATTAGATGTAGATCACTTAAACGATATGCAGCTTCCTGAGCACTTAGCTTCCTATTTTTTAACACACAACAACCTATTTTCATCATTCTTTTTCTCTGAGAACAATCAGCTGGTAAATTATAATAACATCAGCCAATTCAAATTTCAAGTCTTCAGGTTCGCTTTTACAAAGATAAGCACAAACATAATATGCAGCAGACTCTGCATTTCCGATAACCTGAATATCCATATTTGCTTGCCAATATTTTAAAATATAAGGATTGTATGCATTAATATAACAATCATTTGAAGCTCGTTTCAACTCATAAAATCTGCATTTGGAAGAATCTGATGATACGTTAATATTATTTAATAATTTCGTAAATCTGCATTCCTTAAAAGGGAAACCAAATCTGCATTTCCCCTTGTTTCTTCAAACAATATGCAGTGTGTGAATGTGTTTGAAACTTTTTTGCATTACAATTTGTTCCAGATGTGCTAATAACATTGTCTATATATGAAACAAGCTTATCTACATTTTCGAAAATGTCATTGAAATTTTCTATCCAAAAGAATACATGTAAATGAGGACTTCCTCTGTTTTGAAATTCTACTCTTGCAAAGTAGTCAATAATTTTTCCAAGTGGTTGTGTTGGTTGTAAAAGAATATGCTTCAACAATGATTTGAAACGACGCTGAAAATGAAGTGCAGTTAAAAACGGATCATTTTTCACCAAATCTATTGCATTTGCAGTATTACATGCCTCTGTATATGAACAATTTTTCAATGTCATAATCAAATCTGGCCAATGCATATCATTTGCTGACAAAGTCATGAATAGACTTGGGGGACCTAATGTTTTAAACATAGAAAGTAAATTCAGTAATGTATTTTTCCAATAAGCTGCTGTTCCTCGAATAAGCTTCATAAACATGTATGAATTTTGTAGCAAATCAGAATTTTCATTTAAATTATTAATATCTTTTGCAGTAATAACTTTCCCTCCTGATCGTCTTACTCGCATGTGAATATTTACTGAATTAAGAAGTCTTTGATATTCATAGTAGTTTATCGCATGTAATAAATATGGTATGTCTTTTCTGAATCTTGCATCTTTAAAGTAAAGCCTATGTTTGAAATAATTTGAGTTTGATATAGATAAATTTCTGTTTTCATTATATCCATTAACACCAGAAGGGAAAAGATAAGGAAATGCTGATTCTTCTCCAGATTTTAAATCATAAGCATTAACAGGAGCAGAATTTATTTTTGGCAATTTGATATGCCTCTGGGTTGATATTACATCTTTCAAATTTAAATTGGGCATGTCATTATCTATATTTATTATACCATATTCATCAAATTTATCAACACAGCTCATATTCAACACATCGTCACTGGGAAGCCTGTCAATCTCGCTGAATGAAATTGTAACATTTCTGTAAAGTTTATTATTTGCCTTCAGCCATTTGAGACATGCTAAAATCTTCTCTTTTCTTACAACATGTGTTGGTTTAATTTCTTTATTTTCCCCATATGACACTGTGATTACGTTACAGTTTGCAAATTTATGAGGTAAAGTGTTAATATTATTTTGTAAATTAACTGGGAAATCAATTGCCATTCCTTTTTCTGCATACTGACCACCTGGTAAAATAATGATTGTCAGAAAAACATGAATTTTACTGATTAATCTTTTTTCCATAAGTGTTAATCCTTCAAAGCATTTTGGAATTTCCCCAGGATTTAAACTATTACAGATACTTATGCAAGGAATTTGATTTATATGCAGTTTCTGATAACAAAAATGGCAAGTTTTATTGCCAATATTTATGTTGCATTTCACTGTTGCATTATTTATTTTCGATAAAATATATATTTGATTGCTATATAAAAACTTTTCACAACATTTACACATTGAATCAGGCCTTTCATAAATTTCATTAAAATACATTGCAACATGTTTTTCATTCAGTGTGTATGGACTTTTGCTCTTTTTTGATTTAGTTTTATTTGACATTTTGCAACTTTTATTTATGATAGAATCTGCATTTAGTGTTGTAACAGTTTCTATGTTTGCAATTTCTCCATTACTGTCTGTTATTATAAAGTCGTTTGTATTGTTGTTTCTTAAACATATTTCATTAATATCGATATCATTGGCTTTATTGTTTTTAATACAGCGTTTTGACATATATTTCTTTTTCTTACACTTACTGTTAAAACTGTAAGTATGATTTGGTGATGATATATCACAGAATTGATCAATGTTTATATGAGTCAACTGAATCTATACTTCTTTTCAGCGACTTGTATTCTTCTACTTGATTCAAGTACATTTCTGAAAGATCGGATTTTTTGTTTTTTATTTTCTTTTTCTACAGCCGAGTTTTTACTAACCTCAGCATTATTTCCAAAACTGCATGAAGGATTTGGACCCCCCTCCCTTCTTAAAATTTGATCAGATTGATTTTCTAAATAAATAACAACTGGTGAAATATTAAATTCGTCAAAATTATACAAATTCGTTAAATATTGCAACAATGAATTTTGGTTTGAAAATTCCAACAACACCGAAGATCCAAAGTCTGAAGGAATGCCATATTCATTTCTGCTGTGGGAATCGAAAACAAAGAACCTTCCGTGATTAAAAACTACAGCAACGGTAATGTCATTAAATGTGCAAAGTAAGAAATCTGAAATTTGAAAGCCAGTTCTGAGTGCATCAGATAAAGAAACGGCTCCTATGTTTGCTTCGTATTCATGTATGCCAACAACCCCATATATCATATCAGTATAAACAACTGTGTTAACTCGACCCAAATTTGTTTGGAGGAAGTCGGGCAGTTCTTCATGAGAAAGATGATGTGCTGACTGAAAGTTACTTGCAATATTTTCATATAAATGATTTCCTTGTATCATTATATTAGAAATATTTCAACATTATTGTTGTCACACTTTGATCATGATGCACAGATAAAAAAATGTATGCAAGTGCAAAAAAGGCAATTGCTGTGCACTGAACACCGGGGTATCTAAATATTTGATTGCCTTGGTGAAAATCACCACATACTGATCGAACCAAAGTCATCTTCATTAATGTTTAAATTAATCACAAATTAAAAATTTTCCAATTTATACTTACCACAATTTTCTTCTCTGTATTGCTCCCGGTATTGTTTATTGAAATGCTTTCACACAGTTTGTTGTTGCCTCCCTACTGCATCCACAATCAGCCTGTCCAGTCATTGACTTGCTATTTTATCTAATTCAAACGTTAGGGATACATACGGGATTTTATTTCATAACAAAACACTAATTTATTATTATTATTTATTTATTTATTTTGATTAAAACCGTAAATTCATTATTTTGCCCTTGATGCTAAGATATGTCAGTATATTTTTTATGTAGATGGATGTTATTTGCTATACTATTTAACTATTTCAATATTCCCTTACAGTACCTTTTCTAACAGTTTTGGAGGTACTTGTAAAGTTGAATTTAACAGATTTGACACTTATAAACAAAACTTTTATCATCACCTTATAATGATGGGCATGATGTAGGATGTACATCATAAGATGACAATAAAATATACACTCAGTTTTTATATGGAAAATATATGTTGGAGTCCATATGGAATTCATACACATATGGAATAATATACATGCTGTAAAGACGCAATAACCATATATATATAGGAAATTTCTAGGTTACCAAAGTAGAAAACATGGAAATATGTATTTTTAACCATATGGGAAATACACATAAATCCCATATAAAAGCATGTCGAAAACATAAAGTCGCAACACTACATGGAAGATGTATGAAAATCATATAGACTTCATTTGGTAAATATAAGAACACTTGTACGACCATAAAAACACTTGTATAACCAAACAGAACACCTGTTATACCAAAAAGAACACTTCCACAACCAAAAAGAGGATCTCTTGGAAACAAAGAACACATACTATATAATATATTTAGAGATCCAATTATGAAACAGTCCATGTTTTAAATAATGCCATGTATGGCACTGATAACCAGTACAATGGCGTATTAACAACCAATTAAGAAAAACACCTGTGTAGTATCAATTGATAAGGCATTATAATATCCACCATTATTTACTATAGGATTAATGCACTTAAATAATTTACACAAAAGATTATGCAAGTTTCACAGTGTACCATTTTATTCCAAAAACATCGCTACAATGTACAACCTCTGTGTATTTATTACTATATAAATGTGTTGTTTAAATCTTATCTATACTGCTTGACCTAGTTATTACTGTACATACAGTTAATACAACTAAAGGTTTTTAACATCCCCTTGGAACCTCTCGGTAACTGCGGAGCCCCTTTCTATTTTCCATACTTGCACATGAAATTGGTGTAAGTTCCGTATTGCCCATGAAACATCCGGGCTTTAAATCTATTGGCAATTAATATATAGGTGCGTGGACCTTAATAGGTCCACGCAATAAAACACATGTCCAATATCATAACACCTTCCTCTTAAGATAAATTTAACAGATTTAAATGAATGTTTATAAATTAAAAGTCCAAACGAGTTAAGGCCAAATCTATTCATTAATTTGTTAAACATAAAAAATTGACCGATTTAACAGTTTTTCAGATACAAGTTATATTTTGATTACACAAGGGATTATATACGTTTATATACATTCATTGAGGCCAGAGGTTACTAGCACATAGCCTACCGTTGGGGTTAGATCTTTACCATCAACCCTTAATTACACAATCACTCATCATAACGTTTAGGTTGTTTTACAGTTCTACCACTTCTTGTCTGGTAAGATCCATTTGAATTAGCAGTATCAGATTTCAGAGGATTTGTATCTATCTTGCTATTAATATCCTCATTAATTTCAGGTTTTTCACTTTGACAAGCTTCTGTTTTTAATAAGTCACCCCTATTCCTCCTGTATTCTCCTTCAGATTTGACTATAAATGACCTTGGTGTGTCAGCTTTGTCTATTACTGTCCCTGGTTTTGACGGTTTCCTTTCTGTTTGTATCCTGACATTATCTCCCGGTACTAATTCTGGTAATGTTTTTGCTGTCCTATTTTAATTTTGTTCTTGTTTTAATTGTTTTTCTTTTAGTTCTTGTTTTACTGATGGAAAACAGGGATCTAATAAAGTTGGCGATATTGGTAGAATTCCACGTGTTCTTCTTCCCGTTACTAGTTGTGTTGGTGTACCTAAACCATTTATTGGAGTGTTGCGGTATTCCAACATAGCAATATAAGGATCTCTGTGGTCTCGTTTTGCTTTCTTTAGTAACAATTTTACTGTTTGAACTGTTCTTTCCACCATTCCATTTGACTTTGGATATCTTGGCGAAGTTGTTATGTGCTTGAATCTATATTGATTTGCAAATTTTGCAAATTCATTGCTGGCGAATTGAGGACTATTGTCACTGATGCAAATTTCAGGAATTCCGTGTCTAGCAAAATGTGGTTTGATCATGTCAATAACAAATGCGCTTTTAGTACTTGCTAGACGGGATAATTCAAAGAATTTGGAATAATAATCAACCATTAAAATATAATTATGTCCTTCTAATACAAATAAGTCCATACCAACTTTCTGCCATGGCCTTTCAGGTATTTCGTGTGGAATGAGTGGTTCCTTTTGTTGACGATTACGGTAATCACAACAGATCGGACATTTTGAAACCAATTCAGCAATATCATTATTAATACCAGGCCAATACATTGCATCTCTTGCACGTAGTTTGCATTTTTCAATCCCTCCGTGACCATAATGTAATGTTTCTAACATTTCCTTTCTAAGTGAGTGTGGAACAACAAGACGTGTGTTTTTAAGCACTAAGCTATCAACAACAGTAAGTTCCTCACGAAAATTCCAATAATCATGAAGTATTGCATTACATTCATTTTTTGTATTAGGCCAACCAGATAAAATTTCTGGATCCTTTTCAGATTCCTCCTTGAATGCAACAAGTTTACGATCAGTAGTTGGTTCATTTGAAATAACATGAACTTCAAATTTATCCTTTTCTTCAACAGGTTGTTCTGTTGTTGCTCTGCTCAATGTATCTGCAACATAAAGCTCTTTTCCTGGCTTATATTGCACATTTAAACTATAAATTTGCAATTTTAACATCATCCTTTGAATTCTAGGTGGTGCTGATGTTAACGTTTTTCGAAATAAACTCTCTAGCGGTTTGTGATCACTTTCAACATGTATACTTTTCCCGTATACATACTGATGAAATTTTGTGCATCCAAATACAACTGCCAATCTTTCCTTTTCAATTTGCGCATAATTTCTTTCAGCTTTATTAAGTGATCTAGAGGCATATGCAACTGGTTGTCCTTCCTGTATTAGACATGCTCCTACTCCTTCAGATGACGCATCTACAGAAACTGTGACATCTTTGTTTGGATCAAATATTTGAGAACCGGTGCCTGTGATAATGTTTTAATCAATGCTTTGTGAGACTCCACATTTCGTTAATTCCAATGCCAATGAACATTTTTTTCTAGAAGTTCTCGTAACGGCTTGCTTATTGTAGACATATTCGGTATGAATTTTGCCACATAATTTACCAGTCCAAGAAATCTTTGTAGTTCCTTTTTATTTTGTGGTTCTGGCATGGATGTAATTGCTGAAACTTTACTTTGATCTGTTTTAAGCCCATTTTGTCCTAGTATATGTCCAATATACTTTACTTCTTTACATCCAATTTTGCATTTTTCTTTGTTAAGCCTACAATTGACTTCTTTTGCTCTATTTAGCACTTTTTCTAACCTGGCATTATGCTCTTCTTCATCCTTACCCCATATTAAAATGTCATCGATTATGACTTCACAACCCTCAATGTTTTCAAATACCTCGCTAGCTCTTTTTTGGAATACCTCGGGTGCAGATGAGATACCAAAAGGTAATCTTAGGTACCTGTATCTTCCAAATGGAGTGTTAAAGGTTGTTTTAAGTGAACTGTCTTTTTTTTTTTCTTTTTTTTTTTTTTCTAAGTGATTAATATTTATTATAATTTGAATTAGGATTGTCGGAAAATAACAAAGAAATACATAATATATAATAAAAGAATTAAATAATCATTTTATAATTATTACGGGTGATTTTAATCTGGTCCAAAATCCAAATTTAGATCATTATAACTACAAGAAAATTAACAATCCTAAGGCAAGAGAATATATAAATTTAAATATGAAAGAATTTTTAAAACTTTCCGATCCATGGAGGGTAAAAAACGAGAACAAAAATGTATACATGGTTTTTATGTCCAAAAAAGTGTCCTGCGCGCCTGGATTTCTTTCTTTGATAAATAAAACGGACATAAAACCGGGGTATAGAACTGATCATTCCGTAGTGGAACTTGAATTTCTTATTTTGAAAAAGGAAAAGGATTTTGGAAATTTAACAATAGTCTTCTTAATGATATAAATTATGTTAATAAAATAAAAAAATCCAAGAAGTTAAAAGGGAATATCAGGCAAATAAAAATGAGGAAAATAATCAGGGTGATTATTTTTAAACGATGAATGACAATTTATTTTTAGACTTATTACTATATGTACTTAAAATTCGAGGCTTTACAATTGAGTACAGTTGTAGAAAAAAAATAGAGAAAAGGAAAAACAAAAGATAGTAGTTAGAAAAAAATAAATTAAACTTATGACATTTAAAACGCAATAGCCTGATGTAGATTTTTAGACAACTGAATTTGATAGGGTTAATAGACAACTTGAAGGAATAAGAGAAATTATGTAAAAGGGATTTTTATTAGGGCTAAAGCCAAGTGGATAAAAGAATATTTTTAGTGCAGAAAGATATTAAAAAGAAAATAAAAAAATTCTATAAAACTTTATATACAACTAGAGATGAAAGTTTAGAAGATGTAAACTTAAAAACAATTCTTGATTTTGATGATATTCTAAATTGAACGAAACACAACGCTACGGGATTGAGGATAAAATTACATATGACGAAGTTTTAAAGGCTTTAAAGCGCATGAAGAAAGAAAAATCTCCAGGTCCAGATGGGTTTCCAACTGAATTTTTAATAATTTTTTTAACGATTTGTCTCCCTTTTTATAAGATCTTTTAACTATAGTTTTGATGTAGGGGAACTATAATTAACTCAGAAATAGGGAATAATTTCAATATTACCTAAAGGAGATAAATGTCAAACTATTTGACAAATTGGAGACCAATATCTCTGCTAAATGTAACATATAAATACTCTCTAGCTGTATTGCTAATAGTATTAAATCAGTTCTGGACTTTTTGATTCATGAAAATCAAAGGGGGTTTATCTCTGGCAGATTTATTGGGGACAATACCAGAATTATTTATGATGTTTTACAATTATCTTTTGGAAATAATATCTCCGGGACCTCATTACTTGTGGATTCGAC
Source organism: Tegillarca granosa (assembly GCA_029721355.1). NCBI lineage: Eukaryota > Metazoa > Mollusca > Bivalvia > Arcoida > Arcidae > Tegillarca > Tegillarca granosa. The sequence goes on along the minus strand of CM056602.1, from coordinate 18,521,676 downwards.
TCTGTCTTGTGGCGATTTATAAATAAAACTGAACTTTTTTTAATTTTGGACAAAATTTTGAAAAATGGAAAAAGATTTTATATAAAAATGCTCAATTACGCGTGACCCAAAAAGGATTCTTTTCTCAATTCTTTTACATATCTAGAGGGTGCAGACAAGGGGACCCAATCTAGCCATATTTATTTATACATTATGCCGGAATAATGGCAAATATGTTTCGCCATAAAAAAAATATAAACGGGAAATAGGTTCAAGTATGTCTTTTACAGTATGCAGATGATACATGTGTCTTTGTAGATTGTTCAGAATAATGTCTAAAACGTTCTATGGATCTCCTGTTCCAATTTTCAAAAATTCGATTCTTAAGTCCAATATTGACCAAACAAAAGCTGTATTGATAGGGTCAAATATAAATAGAGAAGATGTTCTGTGTCCGGACTTAAGATTAAAATGGAAGAAAAAACAATTTCACAGATTTGGCATTACCCTTTTTAACAGATCTAAACATAATCGGAGAGCTTTATTATGAAAATAAAATAAGTGAGATAAAACGTGATATTAATTCTTGGTCAAGAAGAAAACTTACACCACTTAGCAAATAACTGTCATTAAAACCTTATTTCTACCTATATTAACACACATTTTAACAGTCTTACCTAATCCAGATAATAATGTTTTGAAAGATTTGGAAATACAATTTTGCAAATACATATGGAATAGCAGTTGTAACAGAATAAGTAGAAAAAACATGATATAAGATACACTCAGAGAGTTTTATTAAGTCAATAACATTAACATAGTTGAGACAACTTCATGTTAAAACATTCTGTCTTTGAGCAATATATTCAAAGAATTAACAAAATTGAATTTACAAAATTTGAACTTTTGGGAGATGAATATTGTCGAGAGAAAAAAAATTAAAAAATCATTTTTGGAAAGATGTTTTATTAGTCTAACGAATTTTAATTAAGAATTCCATTTTTGTGAATTTTTTTCAATTCTAGAATCGAGTTTATGGTTCATTAAAATGAGTTAAAATGTTAAAATTACAAAAATATTTTTGAAAGAGGGGTAACAAAAATAAGAGATTTACTCAAAAAAAATACGAAATTATGACAAAAATGACCAAACAATACCTTCACTGTACTCAAAGGATTAATACGAGCTATCTTTTTTTTTTATTTTTTTTTTTTTTATTTGACTCAACAACATATAAGTGTTTACAATAATTGTCAGTGTTGCACAATGTATAAATTTTATGTATCAAATATATTTTAAGTATATCTACATAGGTTAATTACATATTCATATTCATATTTGAGACTTGAGGCATTATGTAAAAGAGAAGAGTGAACTGTCTTCATCTAGTTGAATTGCTCAAAATCCAGATGAAACGTCTAGGGTACTGAATACTTTAGCATCTGCCAATTTTGAAGCTACTTCCTCAACCGTTTTCATAGGATAATGTTCCCTTTTTATAGAACGGTTTAGATCCCGCGGATCTATACATATCCGTACTTTGTTTTTTCGTTCAACAACCACCATTGAATTAACCCAATTTGTTGGCTGATTAACTTTGGTAATCACACCTAAATCTTCCATTCTTTTAAGCTCATTTTTTACTTTATTTTTAAGAGTAAATGGTATTTTCCTTGGTGGATGAACAACTGGTGGAACAGAGTCGTCTGTTCTGATGGTGTATTTTCCATCTAAACATCCAAGACCTTCAAAAACATCTGAAAAATCATTCATAATATCCTCAGCATTTCTTCTATTATGAACTGTATAAACTCTTTGAACAAGATTTAAGTTCAAACAAGATTTTAATTTAATAACTGGTACAACATTTCCCTGAACAACTTGAAATTGTACTGGGTGGAATTTTCCTTTGTTACACAAAACTAAGATTGCTTGGCCTAATGGAGAAATATTATGTCCAGAATAAGAAACAAGTCTTGTTTTTGATTTCTTAAGCTTTTCATTTGACAGTGCATGATATGTTTTTTCTGACATTACATTACACTGTGCTCCGGTATCTATTTTCAGTTTCAATGATTTATTTTCACATCCTACCTTTACCATCCAGTCTTGGTTTTTGTTCATTTCTGTTTCAATGGAATACTCCATAACACTATCATTGTCATCAGAGTCTATGATATTTATCTGCTGACTTTTTGGATTTCTACACATTTTTGAAAAATGATTCTGTTTTTTGCAGTTATGACATATTTTTCCAAACGCCGGACAGTTTCTTGGTTCATGTTTACGTCCACATTTCTTGCAGTTAATCGTAGAATGTTTCTGCCAACTTTTTGATGGTGCACTGAGGAACTTTGTTTGTCTGTCAACGCCATATCTTTTTTCTTTACCACCTTTTCCTTTTTTAACAAAACTCAATGATGCCTCTGACGTGCCTGCTATTGATTTTAACTGTGATGATGAAGTTTCAGCAGCTCTGCATATATCAATAGCTTTTTGCAAATTTAAGTCATTTTCCCGCAATAGTCTCCCCCTGACAGTGTCACCGTGAACACCGCAAACAATCCTATCACGAATTAAGAAATCATGTAGATTGTCAAATTCACATGATTTTGCCAAAATTTTTAAATCTGTAACGAAGGCATCTATAAGTTCCTTTGGACCTTGAATTCTTGTGTTAAAAATATGTCTCTCAAACACAACGTTTTTTATTGGGCTACAATATTCCTCAAACTTTGTAAGAATATTGTCGACTTTCAGTTCATCACCTGCCTCAGCCCATTGAAATGTATTATAAATTTCAACAGCATCTGGGCCAATAATCTGTAACAGTGCACTGGCTTTGACATTTTTATTGTTTTCCTGAAAGTCCTGTTGCTGCTAAATAAATATTAAAACGTTGCTTGAATTTTCTGAAATTTTCTTTTAAATTTCCCTCAAGACACAGTTTATCAGGTGGTGGCAAAATTGTTGACATTGTCCCGTTTTGAAATTTTAAAGTAAATTAAATGTTCACTTCTGACACCATGTATTATTATTATTATTATTATATTGAATAATAATATAAGACTATATAAACTAAGCTAGTTTAATACACGTCTAAACTACACTATGTACATTATGTAAAGTGACTAAGAACAGCTGACTGCATGAGAATACATATAATGTTAACTTTACCATGACAGAGTTGACAAGTATAATTAGAAGATTGATAAGTTTCTGTTACAGTATCTAATGTTTATATTTAGAGTTCATGGGAGGTTAACTTCAGATGCTGATAAGAATAGGTTGTTAAAATTCTAATAAAAAACACATGTCCAATATCATAACAAAACATTTATGTGATAGGTATATTGCTAATAAGTGTAACACGTATTGGTTCTTCAAAGTGTAGCACATAACAAACACATCCTTCCTTTTTTGAGAAAAGTAAAATTTTTACTTAAGTTCTTTTACGTCTTTGTTGTATGAAAACACTGTATCAAGTACAACGTATTTTATGTGGAAATACCATAAGTAATCAACATATTATGCAAATAACTAATAAAACATAAAAAAAACCTATTTCAAACATTAATTGAACGTAGACAATAAAATCAATTTGAGTCCATTACAAATCTTTGTATTTTTGTGGAATGGAGGTGGTTCTACCAGAACGAGTTTGACGACAGGGTAATGGAGCAGGCGGTATATCTACAGGGGGTGGTTTTGGTAGTGGTTCGACTGTTTCAGGGTGAGACTGATGTTTGTGTGGGTCTGCACATTCGGAAGCAGCATTATTAATGGTAATAGGAGGTTCAACATGGGAAAACAACTCTTGAGGAGTTGAACTAAAGTTTGCACCGGTAGGACGTATGTGTTTTCGATTACGCCTATAATTGCGTCCAGATTGTGCTTTAAGAATGAACGATCTCGGAGTACTATGCTTTGACACTACGGTAGCAGGAGTCCATTTACCCACACTGTCATGCATGATGGTTTTTTCACCTGGGTAAAGATCACGAAGTTCAGAGCCTGCATGAGCATCATAGTTAAGCTTATGCTTATACTTTTTAACTTTGAGACGTTCTTTCACGTCTTGTGAGCATACTTTTTCCGACTGCAACAAGGGTGCAGTGGTTGGGAGATCGGTTTTAAGTTTGCGACCAAAAAATAGTTGAGCAGGTGACCTATCAAGTATGTCAATTTTGGTGTTACGATAAGCAAGCAAAGCTTTGTATGGATCGTCACTTTTGTGCAAGAGCTTTTTTACGGTTTGCACAGTGCGTTCTGCCTGCCCATTGGACTGAGGACTCGATGTGACATGAATAAAACCATATTCCTTAACAAATTTATTGAAGGTTTCACATGAGAACTGCGGTCCGTTATTCGAGATAAATTTGTCTGGAATTCCATAACGAGCAAACTGACTTTTCAAGTGCGTTATTGTGTTAGCACTCGACATATTTTCAAGTTTTGTAACTTCCGGCCATTTGGAAAAATTATCAATAGTAATGAGATATGAGTGACCTTGGAAATCAAACAAATCTGCGGACACTATGGACCACGGACGGTCTGGGGTTTCCGTTTCGATGAGTGGTTCCTTGGAGTTCTGATTAGCATGAAGAGCACACATATCACATTTGCCTACAACTTCCTTAATATCAGAAGCTAAGTGCGGCCAATAAAGTATTTCACGAGCTTGGCTAGTGCATTTGACAATACCAAGACTCGAGCTATGGAGTTTATCCAGCATTTCTTTACGTAGTGAGTGAGGTACAATAAGTTTATATGCCTTGAACATAAGACCATCAGTACAGGAGATCTCATCTCGAAATGGCCAATACTGGTGTATTTGTTCAGGTACTTTAGCTTTATTGTTTGGCCAACCAGATTTAACAATGCTTTGAAGCATCTGAAGTTCTGAGTCTTCCATAGTAGCAATCTGAAATTTTTCATATTGCTCTGGAGTAATGGGTAAGTATGATAATGAGCTAACCATAATATCTGGTTCGAGTTTCTCAACTGACTCGTTTAAGTAAGCACGACTTAAAGTGTCTGCTAAGTGCATGAGTTTACATGGTCAAATTTTTGTAAGCTTAGCAATAATGACTGAAGCCTAGCAGGTGCTTGGTTTAAAGGCCTACGGAAAATTGATTGTAAGGGTTTATGGTCGCTTTCTACCTTAACATGCCTACCAAATACATATGGATAAAATTTAGTACAACCAAACACGATCGCAAAGGTCTCCTTTTCGATCTGAGCGTTGTTTTGCTGACATTTAGTGAGAGCACGCGACGCATATGCGATTGGCTGGTCATCCTGTAATAGGGCAGCACCTAATCCTTTCGAGCTAGCGTCAACCGTTAGAACCAGTGGTTTAGTTGCGTCAAAGTAAAGTAGGACTGGGGCTTTACTGACCAATTCCTTAAGAGAATTGAAACTGATTTCTTGACTATTTTCCCAGTGCCATGCGACGTTTTTTTCTAACAATGTGCGAAGTGGAGCACTCACTTCCGATAAATTCGGAATAAATTTACTCAAATATTGAACAAAGCCCATGAAACTTTGAAGCTCTGTGACGTTTTGAGGCTTTGGCATTTCTAATATAGCACGAACTTTTTCATCGCTGGGTTTGACTCCTTCCGACGTTAAAACATGACCAATGTATGAAATACGATCTTTACGAAATTCGCATTTATCAGGACTTAGCTTGAGATTGTGTTGTTCAATGCGTTTCATGACAGCGTCGAGCGTCGAGCCGTCATGTTCGGACATGTCGCGTCCCCAAATAAATATATCATCAATAATGGCCTCACAACCAGACAGGTCTTGGACCATGTCAGTGATTGCACGTTGATAAACTTCTGATGCAGAGTTTATCCCGAAGGGGAGTCTAGTGAAGCTATACCTGCCAAAAGGGGTATTGAATGTACAAAGTTTAGAACTCTCAGGATCTAAGCCAATTTGCCAAAACCCACTGGTGGCATCAAGTTTTGAGAAGACCTTTGCCTTTGGCATCTGCTGAACAACATCTTCAATTGTAAGAAGGGGTTAGTGTTCCCTTTTTATTGCCTTATTTAAGTCCCTGGGGTCAATACATATACGCAACTTGCCATTAGGCCAATTGGGTCAGACAATAAATCAACTACCTCGAAGCGAATATCACGGGTTTCGCGTTGGTATGAACAGGGTAATGTAATGGAACCCAATGATTTGATTTTATGACCACTATAAGACCTAAGTGAAGCATTTGAGGGTTCAATCTTGTTATCAATGTGAGGGTCGAGTGTTTTTAAAGTTTTATGGGGCAACACATTACATCTGGCTCCTGTGTCTAGTTGAAATGTCACAGGTTTGTTGTTCACTAATACTGTCTCTGTCCACTCAGTGTCAATAACATTAACACTGTTTATATCTGAATGTATATATCCAAGAAATAGTTCAGATGAGTCATCACTTTCGTAGTTGTTCACTGTGTTTACAGTCTTTGCTTTGTCGTTTCTACGAGTCGAACTTTGTTGTCTGGGAGCGACACCGCGACACATTTCTGGAAGTGGTTCTGCTTCCCACATTTGTGACATGTTTGTCCCTGGGCTGGACATTCTGTCTTCTCACGTGTATCGTGTTTGTAACCACATTTCATGCAAATGTCTTGATTCACATTCCTTTTTAGGTTCGGCACATTTTGTCCATTTCTCTTGTTATTCCGTTTTCCACTAGTTTTCTGAGGTGGGGCGTTTATCTTATTAACTACGGTAACAGAAGAATCTTCTCTAGACATCAATTTGGCCTGTATTGTCGATTGTTCATGTAATCTAGCAATGTCTAGTGCTTTCTTCAGAGTTAAGTCATTTCCCACATTTATGAGTTTTTCTCTAATTTTGTGATTTTTAACTCCAATCACTATCCGATCGCGCACAATTTCTTCCATGTCCGTGTAATTACAGTCCTTTACCAGTAGCTTTAAGTCAGTCACAAACTGGTCAAAACTTTCTGTATCACTCTGATTCCGGGTGTGAAATTTGTATCTGTTGTAGATAACATTGGTGCGGGGTTTAACATAATTTTCGAACTGTTCATAATATTTTTTAAGTTCTTTTTGATCATCAGAAGACATGTTCCAGGTAGAAAACAGATTTCGACCTTTGTCACCAACCCATAACATTAAGAAGAACATTTTTCCGGTTCACTTTCACCTTCTAGAGGTCCGGAAAAAATGAAATCCACGTGTTGCTTAAAAGCTTTCCATTCACCTTCTTAATCAAGGCTGTACCAATTCATATGTGGCATCGGGCCTATCATGTGTTCCATTGTCCTTTTTAGAGACGTTTCAGGGAATCTTAATGGCTGATGGTTTCGATTTATCCAGATTTTGACACCATGCTGTGTTGATTCAAGACAACACGTTTTATTTCGTTGTAACTCTCTTTTATTTAATCCTTATCACCCAGGCTTTTTACATGCACGTGTAATACATAGTTAGCTATCAAACATTTATGTGATAGGTATATTACTAATAAGTGTAACACGTATTGGTTCTTCAAAGTATAGCACATAACTAACACGACAGTAAGATACTCCTGTTAGGCCTCCATGTTTCAGTCACACTTTAATATAAAAATGGAATTTCCGGAACTGTCAAGCTTGACTTTAGTTACAGAAAACTAAAACAACTGGTTTTAAAATAACATATATTATAAGTCAAAGTGATAATTTTAACAGAATGTAAGCAATTTTAACAATTTAAATCTTCAAATAGCAGATATAGCAAATATGGTTATCTGACCATTTATAATAAAAATAAGAACACACTTAAAACAACTAATGACTAGACTTGTTAGGATATAAGTGAAGACTATTTACGCTTGTGTATAAACCTAACATCACTAGACAACGCTTACGGAATATCTGGATCAGAACGTCGACAATATGACTGAATGACCATGACCTGGTACATTGAGAAAATAGATCCCGGTATAAGACGGGTAAAATGGGCTAAAATACACAAAATGAGGACATTAAGTTAGGGTCTAGTGATGCACAAAATGTTAATGGACAGTAATATGGAAAACTTACACTGTGGACTAACAATTATCACGGTAAATTTGCTAACGATGGCATTGACAAAGTGGAAGCACATGTTTCGTTTGAACTACGACGAAAAAATCTTATCGTAAAGGCACTTGTAAAAAACATTAAATTTACGACAAAAATATCGTTTATGGTCAAAGGGCAGATAACTACCTAATACAATGATTGCCGAAATTGAAAATGAAATTCCGGACAACACACTCCCCGTCTTGGATCCTAGATACCACAATTATACTTTTACTCTAGGAGTAACATCATTTCGTTTATTGGGCGGCGAAGGTTTGTTACTGGCTTTCCGTCCTCAATCAGACGAATGTTAGCTTTCCGGACTAAACCATCGTCGCTTAACAACACAGACTCCACAATCCCTGTTGGCGAATCGTTTCGGTGTGCATTTTTGTCCTACAGTAAAACAATATCACCGATTTTCACGTTCCTTTGGTTGTTTTTCGATTTGCGACGAGATTGTAATCCCTGAAGATAGTCTTTCTTCCAATAACTTCAAAATAAATCGGCAAGTACTTGCACGTGCTTCCACTGCGCTCGATATATGTGTCGAATATCAAGAGAGTGTGATACGACAGGTAAATAATAAACCTTGCCAGTTAGCAAAATTGAAGGACTTAGAATTAATGGCGACTCTGTATCTGAAGATATTTCGGCGATAGGTCTTGCATTCATTATAGCGCAGACTTCTGCCATGAAGGTAGTCAATGTTTCATGTGTTAAGGTTTTGATTTTAGTGCTCAGTAAAATTGAATCCAGTATCCGTCTAGCATCTACAATCATACGCTCCCACACTCCTCCCATATGGGAAGAATGTGGAGCATTTAAAATCAATGTCGATCCAGATTTGTGTAGAAATGTGCTGACGGAACCATCGCCAACACTGACTTCACTATACTTCATTTTTGCTAGAGATTCAACAAAGTTAGTTCCTCTATCTGATCGAAATATCTTAACAGGACCTCGGACGGACATAAATCGACGCAGAGCATTTATGAATGACGAACTGCTCATTTCTTCAATAACTTCTTTATGAACCGCGCGAGTAGTCAAACAGGTGAACATGATGGCCCATCGTTTACTTTCGGCCGACCCTCCTCTAGTTTTTCGAGTCACAATTTGCCAAGGGCCAAAGCTGCCGACCCCTAACGATGTGAAGGGTTGACCAGGAGTAATCCTATCTGAAGGAAGATCAGCCATCCTTTGTTGCTCTGTTACTCTTCGGAATTTTCTGCACATAACACAATTACGAATACGGAGGAGACACTTTTTTTAGCTCCAACAAACCACAGGCCAGCACTGGGTAAAACACCTTCAGTAAGGTGTCGACCTTGATGTCTAATGGTTTCATGGTAATGTCGAATCAACATAGTTACTATAGGGTGATCTTTAGGTATAATATTTGGATTTATTTCTACAGGCATTAACGTTCCTTGACAATGTCGTAATCTGCCACCAACTCGTATAAACCCATCCATACCCAATACAGGTAAGAGAGAGAGAGAGAGATGATAGAACTATATTTCGGAATAACTCTAGTATTAGTCAAACAATTTAGTTCCTCACTAAAACATTCTCGTTAAACATCCTTCAACAAAAGAATTTCTGATTCCTTGTAATCCGAAACTGATTTCAAAGTCATATTTGAATTCGAACTATCACTAATCTTAGAAAACGTTTAAGCACCGCGATTTTTTTCTACGACAGATCTCCAGGAGGAGAACTTCTCAAAACTATCTTTACCAAGAATAGGTAACGGTTCCACATACGTTTAAACACTTGTCACTTCCGGTTTAAGTTCCTAGTCATTATCAGGATTAATCAGCGGAAAGGTGTCACATTCAGACTCATTGTTATCCGAAGTATCGCATAACCATCGAGGACCTACAATCCATGGATTGTTAGACCAATCGGCAATAATTAAAGAACATCTTGCTCAAAAGTCGGCAGGATTGTGATTAGTGGAAACAAAATGCCAATGTTTAGGAGATGACACTATGGATTCTCTCTACTCGATTACTCACATATGTATGGAAACGGCGGGTCTGGTTACTAATGTACCCGAGCACTACTTTACTATCTGTGTGATACTGAAAATCACTTGGATTTAGGTTCAAATGACGAGATCAAATTTCGCCAACTTCCGTAGCCAATACCGCAACAAAGTTCCAACCTAGGAATAGTATGACCTTTTTAACGGAGCTAGCTTCGACTTGCCCATTAAGTAACCAATATCCGAAGACCCATCATCATTTACAACACTATTATATGCTACGGCAGCTATCGCGCTTTCGGATGCGTCACAGAATAAGTGAATTTGTGAATCTTTAGAAACACTCAATGACGTTGGAACAATCATACGTGGTATTCTTACATCTTGAAGTGAATGTAACGATAAAAGCAAACTCTCCCACTTGTTACGATGCTCATCCGATAATGGCGTATCCCAATCAATTTTAGAAAGTGTGATCTCACGGAGGATAATTTTGCCGCTGATGGTGTTTGGAGCAATGAATCCCAAAGGATCATGTAAGCTATTAACTGTTACTAGCAGGCCTCGGCGTGTGCAAGGTTTTGCTCCTTCAAGAACAGTAAACACAAAGGTGTTATCATTTAGGTCCTTTTTGTCATCATTTCGGTCCAATGCCATACCAAGACTATGTTGAAAAGGAAGAGGATCGTCACCTAAATTAAAATCCTTCAGATTTTTTTTTACCAAGTCTTCAGTAGGGAAGGCATTCATAACCTCTGTAGAGTTAGAGGTAATTTTGTGGAGATTAATATTTCCATTAGATTTCAGCACGGCTCGAGTTCGAGACATGAGTTCAATAGCCTGTATCTTTGTCGGAAATGATGCAAGACCGTCGTCCACATAAAAGTCGGTATTCACGAATGATATGACATCAGCTACTACTTTTCGCAGACCACAAGTGGCTACGGCAGGAGACGGACTATTTCCAAACACATGCACTTTCATGCGATATTCGATTAACGGATTGTCTATGTTGTTGTCTCTATACCAAAAGAAACGAAGATAATCACGATAGTCCTCGTGCACATAAAACCTGTAGAACATTTGTTCGATGTCAGCTGTAATAGCATATGCAACTTTCCGAAAGCGAAGTAGTAGTCCAAGCAGACTGTTAGTGAGGTCCGGACCTGACATAAGTACACTATTAAAAGAAATTCCTTCAAATACCGCTGAAGAGTCAAACACTCCACCGGCTTCTTCGGATGGTACACGCTAAACAGAGGAAGGTACCAACATTCATCCTTTATAGCTTTTGGAGCTACCTCAGCTGCACCACTGTCCAAGATCTTTTCCATAAATGTTATGAAATGCTCCTTTTACAGGATCCTTATGCAAGCTCGCATCTAAGAAAATGGCACGCTTCCAAGATTGAGGCCTGTTGTTGGGTAAGTCTGGTTTGTCTTCTTTAAAAGGTAACGGAGCCGTCCAAAGACCGTCTTGACCGATGTGGAATTCTGAATGCATCAACTTAAGGAACTTCCTATCTTCTATAGATAATATTTTCATCATCTGGTGTTTTTAGAAATATAGAATTGTTTTTGTTAGGAGGTTCTGCTGTGGTAGGGTGTTCCTTAACACGCAAAGTGTTCTCGCATAGTTAAAAAATTGTGCCACGACCTTTTGTTGTATTGTTTGTCTTGTTTATACATACAGTTTCCGGTTGATGAAATCCATTCAGACAAACTTGTCCAATAATTACCCATCCGAGGGGCAGTTTCTGTGCAAAGGGAGACCCCTTTGGTCCAATTATTTGTTGTTCGACATGGTGCAGATCGGGTATATCTCTGCCAAATATTAAATCGAGTATCGAGAGCAGGAATTTCACTTGCTATGGACCTTAAATGCGAATAACATTCTGCTACTTCTGAGGTATAAGTATTTCTGACATATTATTTTGGATATTACTACATTCAATTAAATACGTTAATTTCGTTGGAATTTGAATCGTTATGTGAACGTATGGTGATATTATTTACTTTTCTACCGTACATCGTCACGGTTTCTGAACAAGAAGTCAGACTGTAGGGCGCTGGTTCACTAAACTTGTCAAGGCGATCAAATATTTCCTTCGAAGCAAGTGATCCGTTGCTTTGATTGTCTAGGATCGCATAAACCGTTACAACCTTTCATGTTTACCATCCGGGTATATATTTACCAACAGAATTTTACCACATGACCTGCCACTGAACTCCTTGCCACAGAGTTGTACAATCACAATATTTGCATTTAATGTCCACCTTACAGTCACCATAATAATGTTTATTTGAACAGCAGCAGCGGAAACAAATGTGTTGACCCTTTAAATATTTCTTACGTTCCGCGTAAGATTTTGCCTTAAAGGTACGACATTCATTTAACGTATGATCGGCTTTGTATATCGGACAACGTTTCATAATGTCTACAGATGCATTTTATGTGGTAAAGCCAACATCAGTTTTTCGACTAAGCACATTGCTTGTTACACGTTTATCTCTCTGTGGTTTGAAAACATTTATACACAAATGAAGGATCGTTCTTGACTTTGCTCATTCTACGTATAAAGTTTACAAAGTAGCTGAATGGAGGAAAAGACACTGTACTGGCAATAAAAACACCAACTGTAAATGCGTTTCTCTTCTTTAATAATTTCTATAACGGTAGTAACGATTTACTGAAAGTACAAAATACAACATTGTCTCACTTGAAATGTTTCAAACTCAAACATATTATAAAACCTTATACATACATATTCAACAAAGTTATTATACTCGCAATAAACATTTGGTAAGTATACTTTATTCTTAGTAGCTACAGAAGTCGTATACTACATATTCGGTATCATGTAAACAATTGTTCAAAATCCGAACACAATTACAATATGCTCCAAGGGAAACAACTCAAAGATGAAGATAAGTTATTCCAATGTGTCTGTAAGCAGATTATCTCCCTTGACTAGTAAAATACTCCAACGTGACCCATCTAGGACAAGCTACTAAAAAACTGGACTGGAAAAGACCAATAGGCATTTGGAATTAAAGATAAAAAACGTTACGAAATATAATATAATAGAGACGGACTGCTGACAACATTTTATCGAGACCCCCCCGGACTGGGCACCCACAAAGTCACAAACTTCAATTTACATTTAACGCAACTTGATCTCACATTTATGATTTAACACAACTATATATCTGTCAATAAAGTATTATACACCTACCAAAATTGGTGGTATTCTCTTAAAATATCAGTACACATCAAAACGATGCAAGCGCCCATTCAACACGTGCGATCAACCAAAAATTTGTACGACCTTTTAAAATTTTTTTTTTTTAAACACATTAAACGGTATCATTTCGGCTACAACATCCCAGCCCCCTAATTGTGGAGCAAATAGCGAAACAATTACATCGTACACTACATAATCAAATAATAACTCACATTTTTGATATTACAGAAATAATGAAACACTAAAATTATTCCATTTCGAGTAACAGACATAACTTGTCAACTGGACGAATTAAAACATTTGTTGCTGTTTTGACCTTCACTTGTCGCACAAATCCATATTTATCTGGAATAGTTTCGCACACTTTACCCATACGCCATGAATTTCGAGGAGCGTTGGAATCTACAATTAACACTACATCTCCAACTTTGAGGTTCCTCTTTTCATCGTGCCATTTTTGTCGTTCTTGTAATAGCGGTAGGTATTCGCGCGTCCAACGTTTCCAAAAAAGATTCGCCATGTACTGAATTTGTTTCCATCGACGTCTTACATAATTGTCTGTTTTTGTAAAAACTCCAGGAGGCAAGTTAGGTTTGCGTTTCATCAAAAGTAAATGGTTCGGAGTTAGTGCCTCAAGGTCATTATGGAAGTCTGAATTCCTTGTAATTGGTCGGTCGTTTAGCGTCGACTCAATTTCACACATAAGAGTACTGAGGCCTTCATCATCCAATGTTTGTTCTTTGAGTACACTATTCATCGCACTGCAGATTACCCTTATCAACCGTTCCCAAACACCGCCGTGGTGCGATCCTGCAGGTGGATTAAAATTCCAATCAATGTGTGTTTGTAACATTGAACTTTGAATTTGCGAGACGTTCCAGTCGGCAATTGCATCTGCAATTTCCCGTTGAGCACCAATGAAATTTGTTCCATTATCCGAGTGCATTTTTCTCACTTGGCCTCTACGTGCTATGAAACGTCGCAGAGCATTAATATATGAATCGGTATCCAATGAAGCTGTAACTTCAATGTGCACGGCACGACAACTGAGACACGTAAAGATAACTCCGTATCGTTTCACTAAACTACGTTTTTGTTTCACCTCAAAGGGCCCAAAATAGTCTACTCCAACTCTTGTGAATGGAGGTTCATCTGGCACAAGTCTATCAATGGGGAGATTTGCCATTTTTTGTTCTCCTACTTTAGATTTTTGTCGACGACAAATTACACACTTAGAAATGATTTTTCTGATCGCAGAAGGAGCATGTATGATCCAGAATTGTTCTCTCAGACGAGACAATATATGATTTCTGCCGGCATGTTTAATGTCGGAATGAATTTGACGAAGTATTATGTCTGACACATGATGACTCTTTGGCAAGATAACAGGGTGCTTACTCGTAGATGGCATATTTGATCTCTCTAAACGACCCCCTACACGTAAGAGACCATCGCTAATTACTGGATCCAATTTCCGAATTGGACTGTTACATTTCACTGGTTGACCTTGTTTTAAACTTTCTAATTCTGACGAAAGGCTTTCTTCCTGCACAAATCTTAAGATATAGAATTCAGCTTCGTTCATATCCTCTACATTAATAACACTTTGACGTTGCATTGCGATACTGACATTTTGACTAGTAACTCGTTTCGTTTGTGCTCGTCTTAAAAGCTCTTTACGGACCTTCAAAATCCAAGCGACTGACCGCTTCAGCTGGTACCACGAAGAATAATGTTCGATAAATTTACCAAGCACCGTAACTTCACCTTTAGTGACTACATCCTTTGTTACAGCAGTTCTCATGACAACCTTTTTAATTTCGAGATCTTGCTTAGAAATATCATCGACATTCTCTGATGGATTACATGGCCATGTGTCCTCTGTTTTACATAAAAAGTCTGGTGGATCGATCCACGTACGCTTCAGAACTAGATCTTCAGCCGAAATACCTCTAGAAGCATAATCAGCGGGATTAAGCTTAGTACTAATATATCGCCATTCATCAGTTTTGGAACCATCGTGTATGACTGCTAATCTGTTCGCGACGAATGTGTGAAATCTGGATGACTCGTTTCGGATATATCGCAATACAGCCATGCTGTCTGTCCAGAAAAAGGTTTGATCAACTGAAATATCCAATTCCTCTTGTAGCAATCTATTAGTCCGAACAGCTACGGTAGCTGCTGTTAGCTCCAAACGTGGGATGGTTGTTTGTTTCAATGGTGCAACACGTGACTTGCCGGTAACAAAGGAACAATGTATCCTGTCGTCCACGTTTTCTAAACGCAAATAACTCACAGTTCCATAACCAGACTCACTAGCATCTGAAAAATGGTGTAACTGAGACCTCTTTATAACACCAAACCCTTTGGGCTTTAAGCACCTGTCTATTTTGAAATCAATAAGTTTCTGTAGATCACACAACCACTGTTTCCAACGATTAACAAATACTTCTGGAATATTGTCATCCCAACCGAGCCCAAATTTGCATAGTTCTTGAAGAATACTCTTTGCAGAAAGTATAAATGGTGCCAAAAAACCAAGCGGGTCGTACATGCTGCTCACCATTGACAATATTCCTCGTCTAGTAACAGGTCTTTCTTTCATAACTATTTTGAAACCAAATGTATCGGATTCAACACACCATTGTACCCCGAGAGCACGTTCTAATGGTAAAACGTCCTGATCCAGATCGAGATCTTTAAATTCAGTGGCCCTGTCAGAAAGCGGAATAGAGTTCATCACTTCCCTGCTATTACTTATCCATTTTCTGATATTAAATCCACCTTCCCTTAAAAGTCCTTGTAAGTCTCTAACTAGACTCATAGCACCTTCCACTGAATCTACTGACTTTAGACAGTCGTCTACATAAAAGTTATTGAAAACGGTATTAATAACTGTACTGTCATACTTCCCTTTACAGTTATTTGCAGTCTGTCTAAGGGCAAAGTTAGCACAACTAGGGGAGGACGTCGCCCCAAACAAATGCACAACCATTTGATGCTCAACAATAGGTTTCCTATAATCACCGTCTTCAAACCACAAGAACCGGAGAAAATATGCATCGCTAGGTGGTACCCTAACCTGATGAAACATACTATCAATGTCACCCAATATTGCCACCTCTTCCTGTCTGAATCTCAATAATGTGCCTATCAATGAATTAGTGAGATTAGGCCCTTGCAACAATTGATCATTTAAAGAAGTCCCTTGGAACCTGGCGGCACAGTCAAAAACAACACGAAGTTTCTGCTTCTGGGGATGATATACGCCATGGTGAGGCAGATACCACACTTTACCATTAACTGGTTGTAGCTCGTCGATAGGAACTTGTCTAGCATGACCTTCCGCAACAATTTTGTTCATGAAACCAACATAATCATATCGAAAATTATCATCTCGATTTAGACGTTTCGTAAGTGATGTCAGTCTTTGTTCCGCTTGTTTTCTATTATTCGGCATGTTTATATTTTTTGACCTGAATGGAAGCCCAATCGTGAAATGTCCATTTTCAACCTTCGCCGATTTCGAAACCAGTTCCATAAATTTAACATCTTCACGACTCGGCTCATTTTTATCATCGATTGCTCTCTCACTGAAGTCATGGTTGAACTGATTACGAAGTTGTTCATCCAAAGTGGGAATCGTTTGCATACTAATGCGGTTAACCTGAACATTTGAATCTGATAGCTCATGTGTAGTGGTGGTATTAAGTGGGCCATTTATTACCCAACCTAACAATGTTTTCACAGCATATGGACCACCACCGCTGCTCGGAATTACTTCCCAAGGTTCCATTGCTTTAGGAACATTAATACCAATAAGCAAGTCTATTTCGCTATTAATACGTTGAATCGGAACCTTACTCAAATGCGGCCATCTTTGAATTTCATCTACAGATATCAGATCATTTTTTGATACTGGCAACGTAGGTTGCGTAAACACGGGTGGCAAGTCTATGCTGTTAACACCGTCCAGAGAACAAATTCCGAGTTCCCTAATAAGATAGGTATCATGAATTTTCTCTTCGCCCATGGTATGTAAGTTAATTTGAGTCCTTTTACCATTCAAGTTTAATAAAGTCATGACACTTTCTGAACAGAATGTTGCGGTACTTCCGGTATCCAGGAAGGCATATGTTTCCAGGTAATTTTCACTTAACTTAGATTTTAATCTTACAGGAATTATCGGTAATGCTTGCTGTACAGAGTGACCAGCCCCCATATGAGTAACGGAGTTGGTGACGTCAACATTTGGACTGCTATCTGAAATAAACGACACACTATTTTGATCACTGTTCACCAGTTTGACGCCAGTTCCATTGTTTGTGAAGTTCGCATGAAGAATTGATGGATGTGGTTTACCACACTTACTACACTTCAGTTTTCCTTTACAATTTCAAGGTGGCCAGACCTTAAGCAACCAAAACACAGACCTTTTGATTTTAGAAATGCATATCTATCATCTAACTGTTTTTCAGATATTCTGGTACACAAATGCAAAGGATGCTGTCCATTACAGTACAAACAAGCTGTATTTAATTGACTTCGTGGGTTTTCCTCCGTTACTGTCACAAATGTTTTGCGTTGGGCGGTAGTGACAGCACTACTACTATTACTCGAAGCACGAACTGACCGAATTCCTTGAAACTGTGTTCCTGTTACTACTTTGCCACCTAACACTTCTTTCCCATAAACTGGATCAACTGCCTTTTTTGCTTCCTTACGTACAAAGGCCACTAAGTTCTCAAATTTAACAACTTGTTTCCTATCTCTAATGTCATACACTATGTTCCTCCACCTCTCGTGCAAATAATATGGCAACTTCTTTACTAGTAACTTTATGTTCTCTGAATATTCCAATACCTTAGCCGCATCAACGTTCTCTACTGCAAACTGGCATTCCCTTAAAAATATTCCAAACTCGTCTAATGCCCTTGCATTGTCCTTAATGAGTGGCCAATCCAAAGCCCTTTTTACATATGCATAAGCTACAATTTCGGGATCTCCATATCTTTCTTCGAACTCGGCCAGTGCGGCATAATAACCACGCTCCGCATTAAGGTGCGAGTACCCTGTCACTATTTTGTGAGCTTCTCCAACCGTGAACTGCAATAGGAAATTCAAACGTTCATCGTAAGAATCAGTATTAAGGCACACTCTAGCCTTGAACTGTCTCATAAATCTATTGTAATCCATAGGATTTTCTGCAAAAATCTGTATTTCTGCCTTAGGCTTATTTAATTCCTTTGATACTGCAGAAATACTCTTGTGTGAATCAACATCCTGAAAGTTTGATGAATAATTAGACGGTTTCACACTTTGACTGACCAAAGGTGAAGAAAATTGTACAATATTAGTTACAGGAGTTTCCATTGTTTGTTTCGGAATGAAAGAAGCGGATTCGGGATTCAAAACACTGTCAGTCATAAAGGCCTCCATCGATGGAGATACGTTTCTAGGTTGTTGAACGTTTTGAAGTTCATCTTCCAAATCTTGATCCTCCACCATGCTGCGTTCCAACTCATTTATGACCCTAGTTTTTGCATCACTTATTTGTAATTCAGTCTTAAGTTCCAATTCGTCCTCTTTCATTTTTAATCTAAGCCTTTCTTCTTCAATTTTCTTCCTTTCCTCGTGTGCCTTAATTCTTTCTTGAAGCTCTGCTTTACGCTGTACTTCCTTCAACCTTGCGGCCGATAACTGACTAGAAGATCTTGACATCTTAGATGCACCTGTATATGTAGTCATTTCACTTGCCTTTTCCTGAAACCACTGTTCGACAGATGACTTTATACTGATATATACACTCCTTTTAGAACTAAACCAATTTTCATCGTCAATTTTTTCTTGAGGGTTCAATAAACCTTGATAATCCTGATGAAGTTGTAGTAGGTCTTCATAGATAGTCATCCACTCCTTATATATACTTCTAACTGTTGCTTTATCACTTCCATCTGTCAATGCAACAATGATTCGATCTGAAGATACATTTAATGCCTTTATACATTTGGACCTTGCATTTCCCTTCTGTTCTATTTTGTACATCAGTCCCTTCTGCGTCATTGTTCTTTCACGCTGTGTCTCAATAATGTTCTCATCCATAATGCACTTGTCTTTCACCAATTTTGTAAATGTTGTACTGGCAATAAAAACACAAACTGTAAATGCGTTTCTCTTCTTTAATAATTTCTATAACGGTAGTAACGATTTACTGAAAGTACAAAATACAACATTGTCTCACTTGAAATGTTTCAAACTCAAACATATTATAAAACCTTATACATACATATTCAACAAAGTTATTATACTCGCAATAAACATTTGGTAAGTATACTTTATTCTTAGTAGCTACAGAAGTCGTATACTACATATTCGGTATCATGTAAACAATTGTTCAAAATCCGAACACAATTACAATATGCTCCAAGGGAAACAACTCAAAGATGTAGATAAGTTATTCCAATGTGTCTGTAAGCAGATTATCTCCCTTGACTAGTAAAATACTCCAACGTGACCCATCTAGGACAAGCTACTAAAAAACTGGACTGGAAAAGACCAATAGGCATTTGAAATTAAAGATAAAAAACGTTACGAAATATAATATAATAGAGACGGACTGCTGACAACATTTTATCGAGACCCCCCCGGACTGGGCACCCACAAAGTCACAAACTTCAATTTACATTTAACGCAACTTGATCTCACATTTATGATTTAACACAACTATATATCTGTCAATAAAGTATTATACACCTACCAAAATTGGTGGTATTCTCTTAAAATATCAGTACACATCAAAACGATACAAGCGCCCATTCAACACGTGCGATCAACCAAAAATTTGTACGACCTTTTAAATTTTTTTTTTTAAACACATTAAACGGTATCATTTCGGCTACAACAGACACACTGTAAGTAAGTTTGTACTTTGAAGCCTCAGTTGTCCATTTCTCCTGTATTCCATAAGGAAGTTTACTGACATGGGTGAAACACCTGAGGACGAATCAAAATAAGAGAGTTAGCTTGCATATCTAACATCAGCTTTGTTACACTCAATTTCCGATAAAATGTCGGTCAGTTCATATGACTTTTTATAATCCTTATAACCCAATTTAGAAAAGTTAGCTAATTTAGTTTTCAACGAGGCTTCTATTAACTCAGGACAACCGTATCTATCATCCAATCTTTCCAATATCAGACTCAGACCTCGAGACGGATCGTTTACAAAAGAGGCTCTAATGCTAAGGGCTTGACGCGACGCTACCGGTCCCAACCATTTGACCAACTAATCTAATTCCTCAAAAATTGTAACTTTTAAATCTATCATAATACTTTTAAAGCTTGCCTTCCACATAGCGTACTGTTCAGGGCGTTCATTAAATTTGGTTAAACGAGACAATAGTAGCTCCTTCTTTAACAGAAAGCTTGACAAGTCTGAATGCTCTATACCTGTATCTGCAGGACGTTTGTGTTCAGTTTTATCTGTGTCTACTGGGCGAGAAACTGGAGTAGTGGAAGTAAATGTAAATTCGAGATCAGGTGCAGTTGGATTCAACACAAAATGCATTTTGTCGACATAATCTCGACTGTCAACATGTTTCGAGGGATGATTACTAACGTGACTGACAAAAGTTTCTTTTTTAACCACATGACTAGGCAATGAATCAAATACATTCAGCAAGTTTGATTCTTCGATCGACCTCAAAGTTTGCGCTTCAGCATAAACAACTTCAACTTCTCCCTTTTGTTTTGAAAGTTATAAATCTGCCTGTAGGTCTGCATTTTTACGAGCTGTAAATGCTGCCTGTATCTGATCCTTTTCCTTCAATTCAGATTGTATTTTACGAAGCTCGGCTTCTTTTTCAGCATATTTAAAGCGAACGCGTGCAGGTTCAGCCTTTGCTAATGTTCTAGCAACTACTGAGCTAGACTGGGACCTGATGCTACAACGACCTGAGCCACAGTGAACAGACCTTCCATCAAGAGACATTTTAGGGACCCCGACACATTTTTGTTTTTCTAACTGTATATCTTTGAGACACCAATCTACCTTTAACTTGTAATTTTGTATAACAGCTTTGTGATTATCTAACTCATTAATACAATTTTGTGTATAAGCACTAGAAAGAAAATTTGATTAATTAATTAAAACATCTAAAAACTTGTCAAAAAACCAAACAATACTTCGTTCAAAATTAGTCAAGACAACAGTTTCTTTAACACAGCTTTCGTATTTCTCTAAATCTATTTGAACAAGCTCAGAGGTTTCTTCTGTCTTGCGAAGGCCTCCTTTTTCAGATAATACAGTTCTAACACGCTTTTTACAGTCTGCACAATGGCCTCAGTTGCCCGATGTAGACTTTAAACTCGCTCAATTCGTCGTAACACGCTTTTCTGATACTGTTACAGTTTCTTGCAAATTCAAGTTCTCTCCATCCATTTCTTATGTGATGTAATAATGGCGGTTAATGTTCAGTCTTTTTACTGTTCCGTCTGAATACGGATAGATCTTTATTTAATGATGCTGTAGTACAAGAGTGAATGTATGTGCGGTAAAAAGGCTACAAAAAAGTACATAGTAAATCTAAGGTGAATGCATATGACGAGAGAGAATAGGTATGTTGTAAGAATTTACAAACAAAAAAATAGGTGTTTAAGGTGCTAGAGGAAACTACCAAGAGCCAAGCTAAATTAAATAGCTGTACCTATTACCATACTATAGCAGATCATTGCATAAATATTTGTACGTTTAAATACATGTGAACAATATTTAAACAAAATAGCAATAAATACTCAGTGCCAACAAATAGAACATATAGCAAATATGGCTACCTGACCATTTATAATAAAGATATATCCTAACAAGTCTAGTCATTAATTGTCATAAGTGAATGACTATTTACGCTTGTGTATAAACCTAACATCAATAGACAACGCTTACGAGATACGAATTCCAAGTCATGGTATCTGGATCAGAACGTTGACAATATGACTGAATGACCTTGACCTGGTACATTGAGAAAATAGATCCCGGTATACGACGGGTAAAATGGGCTAAAATACACAAAATGAGGACATTAAGTTAGAGTCTAGTGATGCATAAAATGTTCATGGACAGTAATACGGAAAACTTACACTGTGGACTAACAATTATCACAGTAAATTTGCTAACGATGGCAAGCACATGTTTCGTTGGAACAACGATGAAAAAATCCTAATTGTAAAGGCGCTTGTAAAAAACATTACATTTACTACAAAAATATCGTTTATAGTCAAAGGGCAGATAACTACCTAATTATTGCAAGAATTGAAAATGAAATTCCGGACAACACAGTAGTAATCTACTGTGTTTACCACTAACTAACTATAAGTGAACAATAAGCAAGATTATATATGAATAAATAAATACAAAAAGACTGAAAAGATTAAAGGGAAAGTAAAACCAGTACCATGTAATTATATTTTGGCTAATTGTTAAATTATAGGAAGATAATTTAGAAATTGCAAAAAATAAAACATATAGTAATAACAATAAAACAAAATAATCCATTTATAATACTGTCTGTATATAATATAATGAAGGAGGGGAAAATATCAGTCCAATAAAAATCACTGGTTTGTGGAATATGTTTATCACAGATATCACAGCACAGTTCATTACATGGGTCCAACAAAATGTCACAGTCCAAAAATTACAGAAACACAGATTATCACAAAACCATCGTAAGAAAATATCACAGAACGCGCACATTCAATAAAGCAGTCCAAGATGAGTACAAACTCCAATTTATCACAGCAACATAGAATAACAAATATCACAGTCAGACGAAAAACAATATTAACAATTTAACTCTAGTTCTCTTCTTTGAGCCAAGACAATTTCCATTTTCATCGAAATCCATAAAATGGTCCTGTGGAACTAATTCTATGGGTTTCTCTGTCCATTCATAGAACAGTTCTCTATTAAGCATATTTGATATGGATTCCTGTTTCTTTTTTTCCTCTGCAGTTTTTTTCCTCTGGGTCTCTGGACTTTTCCTGGAGATAAAAAAAATTGTATTTTTTATCCTGACTGGAAGTACATCATGGACCATTGGTTTGTTGTGAAATTTGAGCGTGTGTCTTTTAAGGTCTGTAGGTGTCCTAAGGTGCCTCTTGCACAAATGAAATTCATATATAGTTTAAGTCATACAACACCAAAATGTCTTATTGTCTTGTCGTGTCTTCCTCGGTAAGTCTACTGTCACGGCATGAAGCTATGTTTTTGTACTTTTTCGTAACGGTAGCTTGAAGTTACCTCTGTTTTCACTAGTAGCTTAAAGCTACTGTTGGTCGGATTTGCAGTTTCTGTCCATTAGGTTGTTCATAGTTTTTTCTACCCCTTTCATTCGGTATAAAAAGTGGGAAATTTGTCAAGCTTCTCTCCCTTAATTTAGGTAAGGGCATTTTGATATTTTACAATTTTTTGCAACTATTTATATAAACTTTACATGAACTTGCTCAACTTGTTTACTTGATATTTGTATTTGAACATTTAAATTGTTAAAAATTGCTTACATTCTTTTAAAATTATCACTTTGACTTATAAAATGTTATTTTAAAAACCAGTTGTTTTCTCTTACTTAAGTCAACCTTGAGTTTCGGAAATTCCATTCTTGTATTAAAATGTGACTGAACCATGGAGGCCTAACAGGAGTATCTTACCAAATCTATCCACACTACCCTAGACACAACAGAAATAGCCACAGTCAAGATACGCACTACCCTCTCCTGTTACAAGTACTATGCTATTTGTCTGAAAGTCGGTCATGCGCAGTTATATTTTCTTAACCCGCATGATTTTTCAGCGATAAAAATGCATACGTCATAACGGTATGTGACATGCTACAAAATGTTTTGATATCTCTTCTAAAACCTTGAAAAACTAGTGATACGGCAGACGTAAATCAGACAGCAATCATTAATAACAACACTAAATCTAAATAACAGTAAATAATGATAGAAAACCCTAATAAACGCATTTAGTCCTGGTGTTAAGTTCTTTTTAAAGTATAATCAAAAGTGATTTAAAATAAAATAACTAATTCTTAAAGCCGTTAAATCTATTATATTAAAATTTGGAGATTTGTTTAAATCTAACAGGAATGTACAAACAGTTACACATCAGGCAATATACTCTGTTTTCTAGTAAAGACAAGTAGGGGTAAAGTTAATTGTCCAATGTTAAATATGTAACGGTAACCTGAGTACATGTGATGAATAAGACACACCCGTAGTTAATGCCGCAGCGTTTATTCTGATTTCTCTGTTTTATATATATATATATATTTTTATATGGTTTCACAATAAGCCCTATAAATGGTTTCACAATAAGCCCTAAGATAAATTATACATAAAAATTACTAACTTGTATCGTATTATTTAAAACTATATAAAATATCAATATAACTATTCTATAATGTAATAATAATATATCATATTGGTAATAAATAACTTGATATTACAAATCACATTGTAACATATATTTATATTTTTATTACTAAAAATGAAAAGTAAATTACTAAGGGGAGGTTATCCCTATGCAAAACACTGTAATAGCATATGTAAACGTTTTACGGGCTTTATAATGTAATTGATTATGAAGCTCGGCCATGAATAGGTTATTTAGTTAAATCCTATATAAAATAAGCCTTTGAAATAGTAACCATTGTATTTACTGTGATTATGAGCATCTAACTAGTTGCAGACGAAATAGTAGGCAGTGAACTGACAACAAACATACGGGTCAAAATTTAAATAGATATGGGTAAAAGCAATGAGATTAATCTAATTATAAAAGAATATTACCAGTATGTGGTATTGAGCTCACATATGGATTCATGTTTTCTTTTCTTTCTTCTTGAGTTTGTGCTACAGCTGTCAGTCACTGTAGATTGTAGTTCTTGTGAGGTTGAGGTTGATTGGGTTTCAGATGGTGGTATATTGAGGAAACAGGCGCCAGTGGAGTTACTGCAGGGTCGCCATGGAAAATTTCATCCATGATAGAAAAGTAAGTCCACGTGTGGCGCCTGTTTCCTTCTTTTGTCTTCGATTTTTTTTCCTTGATTATTTTGTACCTATTAAAAAGAGGAGGCTCATAGGCCTTAATGCTTATAGGAAAATCTTCTGAATAATGTACAATAAAATACAATGCATGAAGGACTAAGATGGATTGCGATACCTCACATGAGCTTTCAGCGCTTGAGATAAAATCTTTTTTTAATTTATTAGCTCATGAGCAAAAATTTCTCAAGTCAGCTATTAAAACTGGCCTTCCTCTTTTGTGCATCATTCATCAACATTTTATTATAAACACTCTACAGGTCACAATTTTATCCAATATATGTCAATCTTGATCACACCAATTATCTTGACAATGTAAGGTAAGCTCGTATTGGCAATTTTGCTTCAAATGAAACTTCTTCAACATGATCCTCTTGACAAAAGTGAAGTGAAGTCAGCATAAAGGTCAATTTGGTTAAATAAATATTAGGTCAAATAATTGAAAACTTTTGCTCAAGGCCACATTTTTGTGTCCAAAGTCACATTTATACCAAAAGATGTATGTTCATTATTTTCAGTTGAGCATTTGGGCCTTTATGATCCTCGTGTATCCATATTTATTTACATGAATGACAAATGCATAAGTATAAATTTTACCATTTGTTATTTCAGAATGAAATAAATATAATAATTAACAACAATTAGTGTTGACATTCATTTTGCACTAAATAAAGAGCCAGGGTGTACATGCAAACAGCAAATTAAGATATTAACAAAAGCAATAAATTGCAATATACATGTATATAACAACATGTTTCAGGATTTATACACTTTATATGGATGCGGCCAATTGGGATAAAATCTATTGACCAATATACATAAGAGATCGAACAAAAAATTGCTTTATATTGAACGTTCAACGAGAAAAAAACTAGTGAACTACACAAAAAAGAACTGTTTCATTATTTCATTTATTTAACAATCAAAATGTTTAAAAATGATGTTCATTCTCGATATGAATGCAAAAACTGCACGCAAACTGAATAACATTCATTACAATGTTATGATTGCAAAAGTTTTTGTATTCATGTTGACAACAAACATCATTTTAAAGCAGTTCAATTGTTGCATTTTCAATAAATATTTTTAAAAAATTATTGATTTTAAGACTCAATAATTACCTTCTGTTATAGAGGTATCTCAGGAGTCCAGTAGATGCAACAGTCATGAAGAAGGTGCATTGTAGACAGAGATCATGATTTTCGATGGAAATATAGTCCAAAAATAACAACACATTTGTTTTGAAATTCAAATTATTATTATAATTATTATTATTATTATATCCAATATTCTCATAAATATACAATGTTAATGATATATTCACCTTTAATTGGGACTCTGTCTGTATTTTCTGTCACATTCCTCTGCACTGAAGACAAACCGTCTGGTTTTTTTTGTCACATTCCTCTGTCTGAAGACAAACCCTTTTTCCTTTGAAGCCAAAGCCACTTTTTTCCAACATTGTTTTTGTGTCATTGTGTCACTCTGGAACAATGCATCAAACTGTTGTCGGAACTGTATTAGACTGAGTATAGCCGAATGGCACCATTCACAGTGATCTACAAAAAGACCACAATGAATCTGTTTCCATACATTAGTTATTGCAAACATATTTAGACTTTCGACTTCACAATTTTGGCACTCAATACTAATAAGATTGCACTTACCACATGTGTGATTTAAGTTATGTGCATCTAATAATATGAGATTTCAGCTTGTCATTGCAAAGGGAGCTTATTTTTTTGCTCAACTGGCTTTAGCCAGCTGCGCTTATGGCATGGGAAAGCATGCGTCCCTCCGTATTTAAACTTTAATCCTTTCCTCCGAAACTACTTTGTAAATCTTCCCCTCTTAAACTATGGAACCATATTTGGTTTGAAAGGTGCCTAGGTGGAGTAGTTGAACTTTATAAAAAATCAGCGATGGCAAGATGGCCACTGTTGCTATAAGTAAGATGCAACTTGTCCACCTGTTGAGAGATACAAGCCTGAATAGGTCCCTTGTCCATTTAAATACTCTATTTAAAAATAAATATGAAATACTGTTAAGTATTCTTTCTGCAAAGAGTTAGTTACATAACCCTTTAAAAGAGTAAAATGAAATATCTATTTCTTCCTAGATTTTAATAATATATTACATTTTTCAACTAGATTCAAACTACTTTTTACTTTATGACACTGTAACCATTATTTTTTATGTGGATTTAGTTTTTCCAACAAGCATTTACATAGTTTCTCTAGAAAAGAGTACTATCAAATGTTTATATCCAATGTGTATAACCATGCTGTAACATGTTTACATTATATAACCTTAATATTCTGGATGTAAATTTACTTGGAGGAGTTACTTCTCTTTCTTAAACATTTTGACAAACAGACATTAATTAATACGTATCAAATTTATCTAACATATTCAACAAACCTTTAGACATTTGGCTGGAGGCCAAGGACTCACCATCATCATCATCATTTTCTATTGATTCTGAATGTTCTATGTAATGTATAAAAAAATGTATGAAATATGGAATTTTGCAAAATGTGTAAACATTTAAATGGAAATGTGAAATTGAAAATGTGTCTTAGTTCTTTCAAAATAATTAATATCAATTGTCATTTTTCTCAGAATAATGCGTTTCAAAAACATAATTGAATAACTTTGGATTTATTATTTTCCAACTGTTAGGCTATGGTTTTTATCTATAAAACTTTTCGGCCCCTAGTGTCACTGATAAGAATGATTTTCCGAAATGTGCACAAATGGCACAAAAACATTCAGCAGGTGTTTGTTATATATTTACTATTCTGAGCGGGAACCGCTGCTGGTGGAGTAAAACTCCCTGAGGGTATCCATAACTCAGTAGGCAGCACTTTGGCACATCAAAATTCAGCAGGTATTTGTGTTATATATTCTAGTTACATGATTAACTAATTAATTATTTAATACTTATGAAACCATGCGTATTTAAAGTAAATTATACTTACCTTTATCATTTCCATAGGAGTAACTTAGGATTTTATCCCTCAGCTCCCTACCAGTGCTTGTCAACTCTAATAAGTTAACACTGAAAAAAGCATTAGATGTATTCTTTGCTAATGAGGTGTTTCATGGCATCCTGATTCTGGTCACAGAAAAAAAGATGAAAATAATTCTTTACTCAAATGTAGCATTTTTTGTAAAGTGAAAAAATATGACAATATAACAGATAATGTATTTAAATGTTTATTATTTATTTTGTGTGTTTGTGTTGAAATCAGTGTTATTTGATACATGTACTGAATCTACCAATTAACAAGAGGCTCATCGGCCTTAAAACTCACCTGAGAATATGTCCAAAATTGTTTGCAAAGTGCAATATATAATATATTAAGTACAGAAACTTTACAAGTTTCATCAAGTTAAAAACTGCCACAAAACCTAATCAGAAGTAACAAGTCACATTTCATTTGTAATTAGGTAATATGCATGAAGTAACTTTAGTAAAATGAATAATCTCCAAATCATTAACCATTTCAGTATACTTATGCAGCTATGTCCTTGACATTTGAACATATGACCTTGAAAAATAAATTAAAATAATTGTCATATCAATACCTACAATATTCTATAATACATTACTTCACAAAAAATTAATAGTATTCAAGATAATTAACATTTTCAGTCGTCTTTTCCGGCTTTAACCTTAACCTTTGAACATATGACATTGAACCATATAGCAAAATGATAGTTGTATCATACCTACAAGTATGTTTCAAATGCAAAAACATTGTTCAATCAATTATTTATCTTAACTAGACTACCCTCTTGCTTTGGATAGCCACTGCTTCAAGAGATATTTTTTTTAAACTTTCAAGCAACTTGGAAAATGCAGTCATCTGTAAACTTAAAACAATGACACTTCCATAAAAAAATTATGTATGTACATTTTATTTCAAAACATTGACATATAGTGTATAGATACGATTTTCAATAGTTCCACAGCTATAATCAACTTTTTATTTTATTTTTTTGTCTGTTGAAGTTGAGATAATACTGCATAAAATATGTCTATAAATGTGAATCACATACAGACACTTGTCCATTGGGGCCCCTCATTAATTGAGAAGCAACACACAACTTGTATTTTTAAGGACTGACACTCAAGGCAAAAGTATAAGCCTACTGTGTATAAATTGGACTGAAACAAGAGAATTTGTAGAATCGATGGATGCTCACCCAATACAGTTTAAAGAGCAATTTTGAATTCAATCATGTTTGTGTAAATAAAATTTTGCAAAGCAAAGTAAATGTGCACTGCACTTTCTCTCATCAAGATGTATCTATACATGAAGTTTCATTAAGATACCTTTAATAGGTTTATAGTTTTGCTCTGGACAAACTGAAGTATAAAAATAACAAAGTACAACAACTTAAATTTTGACAAGTACTGTTGTGGTTTTTATGCAATACACTTCTCCTTATTGAGCTCTATCTACCTATGAATTTTGAATTTGATATCTGTTACATGTTTTGAGTAATGCTCCGCACGAAATTATAATTGACAGACACATAGATGCACATACAGACAGATAAAACAGACGGATGGACCAAACATCACTTTATGTTCTCCCTTTGAGAAGCATTATAAAATATCTCATTAAAGTTTATGTGCATACCTAATGTTCCATTATCTACAGACTTTAAGCCAATATCCATCAGAAGTCCCACTGATGAAAGGAATTTCAATGATTCTTGTTGAGCTGGAAACAAATTATATGAAGCCATTTCAAAGTATGAAATGTATATAAATTTACAACAAAACTTTAAAGCATAGCCTTTATGTAAGAGTTTATGCCCTATAAAAGGGTAAAACCTACAATACGACCCAAAATGTAAAATTCATTTAGCTACTGATTTTTATTTTTATTTGATCTTTTGATAAACAGCCTGAATCAATAGTATGCTATGGCTACATATATTATTAATTTTTTTCCAGCTAGATCTTTAGATGTTTATTGTAGGCATATTTAATTTTCATGTTTAGCTCAAGTGAGCTATTGTGTTTGGTCATTGTCCGTTGTGCGTCAGCTTTTGATCGTTAACACTCCTGAGGCCACAATTTGAATGCAATCTTATCAAACTTAGAATGATCCTCTTGACAAAAGCTAGCTCAAGTTCGTAAATGGGCCATGTTGGGTAAAAAAAGAGGTCACTATGTCAAATAATAGATAAAACCTTGTTAACACTCCTGAGGCCCTAATTTGAGTGCAATCTTCATCAAACATTGTCAGATTGATCCTTTTGACCAAAGCTAGCTTAAGTTTCTATATGGGCCATGTTAGGTCAATAAGTAGGTCACTAGGTCAAATAATAGAATTATCTTGTTAACACTCCTGAGGATTTAATTTGAGTGAAATTTTCATCAAACGTCAAATTGATCCTCTTCGCAAAGCTAGCTCAAGTTCCATGTTGGGTCAATAAGAAGGTCACTAGGTCAAATAATAGAAAAATCTTGTTAACACTCCTGAGGCCTCAATTTGAGTGAAATCTTCATAAAACATTGTCAAATTGATCCTTTAGCAAAAGGAAGCTCAAGTTCTTATATGGGCCATGTTGGGTCAATAAGTAGGTCACTAGGTCAAATAATAGAAAAACCCTGTTAACACTCCCGAGGCCCCAATTTGAGTGCAATCTTCATCAAACATTATCAGATTGATTCTTTTGACCAAAGCTAGCTCAAGTTCGTTTATGGGCCATATTAGGTCACTAAGTAGGTCACTAGGTCAAATAATGGAAAAACCTTGTTAACACTCCTGAGGCCCATATTTGAGTGCAATCTTCATCTTAGTCAGAATGATCCTCTTGACAAAAGTTAGCTCAAGTTCCTATATGGGCCATGTTGGGTCAATTAATAGGTCACTAGGTCAAATAGAAAACCTTGTTAACACTCCTGAGGCCCAAATTTAAGTACATTCTTCATCAAACATGGTCAGATTGATCTGATCCTCTTAACAAAAGCTAGCCCAAGTTCGTATCTTGGC
The DNA here is from genome assembly GCA_029721355.1 of Tegillarca granosa. Classification (NCBI taxonomy): domain Eukaryota; kingdom Metazoa; phylum Mollusca; class Bivalvia; order Arcoida; family Arcidae; genus Tegillarca; species Tegillarca granosa. The sequence goes on along the minus strand of CM056602.1, from coordinate 18,490,259 downwards.
AATGTTGGGTCACTAGGTCAAATAATAGAAAAACCTCGTTAACCTGAGCCTCCAATTCTGGTACAATCTTTATTTGACTTAGTCAGAATGATCCTCTGAAATAGAAATAGAAATACAATAGCCATATGATGTATGGTATTTAAAAAACTGGTTTTCATTTATTCAAGTTTATACATAAAAATGCAACAGTGTTCAGCCAAAGCAATCTGCAATTATTTCAATACAAATGCATGTATCTGCTAGTGTATATTTTACTTCTTTAACAAGCAATAACTCAAGAGGCATAGAGAAACAGGATTTACTTTCTTCAAATCAAAATACAAGTACCCGGTATTTGGTATACCAATTTCAAAGAATGTGTTTTCATTACTCAAGATATATAAGACTACATAGTTTGTTTATTTATATTAAAGTACAACACTAATAAAGTTAAAGTTTTAAAATCAATCAAAGATTTGAATTTATTTAGAACGCCGAAATTGGTCTTCTGAGTTTTCTTATTTTTTTACACTACTGAGACCACCCCTCTCTGAAGCGTAAACAAATATGGCGGACATTGGTTGCCAACGGTGTACATTTCGCAGCCCTACGCATGCTCAGTAACGATAACATTTTTAATAAGGTAAAGAAGGGTTCTAACAGCCGTGGGTTGTGTCCATACCGTCATACTTTTCACTTAGGACCATCAGTTTTTACATCAACGTTATGGTATGGATCGTAACGCCTAACAACACGAACAGTTTTGAGATTGTTTGAGCCTATACCGAGATGAAATATGCTTGCATGAATTAGTTTTAGGAGTAAACTTTAATTATTAATCAATGACATCCTTTTTTTTCATCTATTGAAAAATGGATGAAATTTTGATTTGCACACTGCATGCATTGACAGAGATAAACCACTAATAATGTTTAAACTAAATTAAACAATAAAATAATACATTATATTTTAACGATTCGGTTTTATTAAAGATGTTAGGACAGAATCTTTTATGTCATCTTTTAGAAATACTTTTTCATACTCTTAAATTTTACGAAGTCATCTACATAAATAATAAATGAGGAAATGTTCAAAATTTGATAGCTTCCCCCACTGTGTCTGCGTTTGTTTTAACAAAACATATCCAGTCACTAGTAGCACAAAAAAAAACAAAACAACAACAACAAAAAGACAAAGATTGTTTCATATTTTTCAATTACGCCTTGCCGAACTCCTCCCAGACATACTTGATACATCCAGAAAATTCATTTACAACTGGGATATTTTAATCATACGGGGATGATCACTTTGAAATGGTTGAGGAAACCGGGGTACCCGTTGAAAACCGTTGACATGCGACACGTAAACTGACAAACATTCCCAAATGACGTTATTTTACACTTAAATTGGGATTTATTTTACAACAGCAGTGGTTTTCTTATCCAGCGTATTGTCAAACAAAACTGAAGTCATCAGGTGAAATAATGTTTGGGGGAAGTATGAAAATGGTAATTGGATATTGCAGTTGTTATAATGTCATCAACACTATTGAAATCTGATCAACCTTAAAGGTCAGGTAAATTAAATGTTTTAGATTGCTGCAGTCAGGTGTCTTGGTCATAATTTTGATGTGTACATTTCCTGGACCTGTATTTCCAGTCGTCAAACTGTTCTGAAATTACTTAATTGTTATTGTAATATTTAATATACATCTATTCCAATATAACGTTCACAGCAGATACATCTTGCATAATTTATTCGGGAGACAGGTACATGCACTTCTGCCTGGAGTCATCTACAAAGAAGAGGTCCGAAGGGTATCTGCCCCTGTATGCACTGTACGCAAGTGCACAGTATATATATATATATGTTGCCAATACAGATCTTCCAACTCCTTTACAAAATAATCGTAATATATATTTGTGTATTATGAACATAGTTAACCATAAAATTCACGTTGAACACCCACCCACCCTATGGAAGGTAAAAATCGAAAATGTGACTCCCAGGTTTTTTTTCAAATAAGTAAAATTCTTAAATGTGAGCCCCCCCCCTTTCCAAAAATCCTAGATAAGTGTATGATCCAAATATTTCCCTACAAAATATTAAACCAGTCAAGTATTTTTGAGTAAAAGTCCTTTAACACCATTATGTAATATAAATTATTATCATTACGCTGGCCGTCTTGGTGGACGCTTTTGTAGTTTTGATTTAAGTTTGAAATTGCGCTTTCAAAAAATAAAGGATATATTCAATTAATGGCTTTTGAAAGAATAATCATACACCAAGTCTCCACATATTAACAGGTGAACTAAAATAACAAGAATAGAATTCCTGGGTCCCCCGCCGGTCAAGCAGTATACTAGTATACTGTATACGAAATTGCAATATTTTCAAACATTCAGGGCTGTTCCAGAATTAAATGTGTGGGGAGGTTGGGAGGAACATTTTTTTACCCCCACCACCCATTTTTTTTCTATTTTTCCTGTTGCAAATATATCCAAAATACTACAATCTAAAATTAAACAAATACCTATTAACATATATAAGTTTATCTAAAATGTACGAGACAATATCACTGTACAGTTTTTGTTTAAAAATCATATTCAAGTTTCATACTCTGGTTTACATACTGTATAAAATCACATACCTTATTGCAGAGATATACATGTTAGAAAATGGTCAGAATAGGGGACAGGAAAAACAGAAGATGATGCCTCGTCATCTGTTGTCAATATCTGGTCAAGATTGTTCCCATGAAAATGAGTTGCCTGATTGTAGGCATGAAAGCACTAAGTCAATTTTTGATATAATGAAGTAATTATTGTGGTCAAAGTCCCATAACTCCAACAAAAAGTATCGACCAAGGCTGATTTAGGATCTTGACCAAGGTATTAGTGGTATAAACATTTGGTATAAATTTCATGTAAATCCGTCAAAATTTGTAGGTATGAGAGCGCTTACAAGGTCACAAAGTCCCATAACTGCAACAAAAAATAACGACCAATGCTGATTTTCGAACTTGACAAAGGTAATAGTGGTTTAAACATTTGGTATAAATTTAATGAAAATCCGTCAAAATTTGTAGGCATGAGAGCGCTTACAAGGTCAATTTTTGGATAAAACAGAGTCATTATTGTGGTCAAAGTCCCATAACTCCAACAAAAAGTATCGACCAATGCTGATTTTCGAACTTGACCAAATTATTAGTGGTATAAACATTTGGTATAAATTTAATGAAAATCCGTCAAAATTTGTAGGCATGAGAGCGCTTACAAAAAAGTGTGACGGACGGAAACACGGACACACGGACGCCCGGCATTTCTATGTCCCCGCTCCGCGTTGCGGCGGGGGACAAGAACGGAACGGGAAAAATAGATTTATCAAACATACGTAGATCTTTCAAAGTCAGTATTTCGTCAGCAGGTACTGGAAAATAAATGATAGTGCAATCTTTGTCTTCAGAATTTCGTATTGGTATAAGTGGCCTACAATGTTAATATTTGGCATCTCTTATACAAAATAATAGTTTTAGCAATCTTTTACCGATATTTAATAATACAAAAATATTTCGAGTGTAAACTAATAGGGATTTTAATGTCGAGCAATGCAGAATATGGTGTTGCTATTGACAATGTTTTAAACAATGTCTTAAAATATCCAACATCTCATACCGTACTTTAAAGGTAATTAATATATCTTTCAAAAATACTTTAAATCGAAAATAAAATAGCCACTTGATTGACAGCTATCAGATTACCTTTGAGTCTATATATTTCACGTTTGGTTGGTAATTAATCAAAAATAGGGATAATAAAACACATGACAAGACCGAAATGTGTGTATGTGTGTGTGTGTGTGTGTGTGTGTGTGTGTGTGTGTTTGTTTTCAAGAGATGACCTTATTCACTCTCACTTTATCCCAAAGAGCTATGAAAGGCTGCATTATAAATATTAAAAGAATCAATCGCTACTTGTGGTGCCAGATAGGGAAATCTCAACCAGAGTTCTAATATATCTGGTCATGAACGAGGCTTGTCGAGTTCTCGGCCAGATATATTAGAACGAGGGTCGAGATTTCCCTATCTGACACCATAAGTAGTGATTGATTCTATTTCTTGCACCACAAAATATACAAGTTCTATTAAAAATCAAAATTCAACATATGATGGAAGTGTCGTGTGAATACAAAAGACAGGAAAAAGCGTGACGTCATAAGTCATATTAACATTACGTCATATAAAGATTACGTCATATAAAATTATTGTAATGTGAAATAAACTTGCTATTGATTAAGAAAAAAGTTTTTAAAATTATATTATAAATTAAAACTGTAGTATCACCTGTTCCATTTATTTGTTTATGCAAAGGTATGCCGGATTCTTGGGTTTAAACAGGTTCTCAAAGTATCGATGCACCTCTGATTTCATTGATAAATCTTCGCGGGAAAAAAATCGTGTTACCTATCTTGTACAGGGGGGGGGGGTGCAAGATGGAAATATCTAGCACCGCACTTTATATGGAAATTTCTATCTTGGGTGCAAGAAACAATTATCCATAATGATTTACTTATTTGTACAATTTATCAATATAGAATTATGATTAATCCAAGAGAGAGACTTACATGATTTCCAGAGTATTGTCCCAGTTATGCGCTCCGTTTCCCTTTAAATGCTGTGACAAATTACAGACAACCGTTTTCCTTTTAATTAGCATTAAATTGCACGGTATTCTAAATTCTTATCATGTTTTACAATTTATTGTTAAACGGTCATATGTTATCGCTGAAGTAATATTTATGTTTTTTGATAGTTGTATTTTGTACGTGTACAATTTTTGAGATGTACATAATTATATTCCACAGGATATAATTTTGTACACGTACAAATTTTGAAATGTACATATCTTTATTCAACAGGATATTATTTTGTTATGTACAAATTTTGAGATGTACATAATAGTATACTACAAGTATGTATATAGGACGGCTGATATCGGCCATCGTAAGCCAGCATCCAACCGGAGGTACTACTGATATGGGGTACCCTCATTTTATACATTCCACATATGGGAACCTTATTTCTGCTCACAAATAAATTTTTCACGCAAAGCTATCATATTGACTGTGGATGCATCAAGCATTTTTTTAAACTACTATATAAACGAAATCTTTTTCTTTACAGGAAAAATAAACATCGTACATGCAGTTGATATATCTTATACTCGTCACTGTTGCAGGTAATTATGCTATAAAACAACCGAAATATTAGGAGCCGAGCTGCGCTACAACCTGTAAAGAACCTGCAAGACCAAGACCTGTCCGACCTCAACGCAATCGCAGACAGCCTCAAAGATTTGGGTTTGACTAAATTCTTAATATGCTTTTTTTATAACTATAAAAGTTGTTTCTGCATACTTCTTAATTTTTAACAAGTTTGATTTATTTTAATCTCACCTGAGCACACAGTGCTCATGTGAGCTATTGGTGTCAATAGAGGCAGAACCTCCGTCTGTCCGTCAACAATTGCTTCAAACGACTTCTTCTCAGAAACTTCTGGTCACATTTTGTTTAAACTTGGTCAAAAGCATATATAGAACATTGTCTTTCAGATTTGTTTTTTTTTTGGTTGCCATAGCTACCAAATGTGGGTCACAATGACCTACATAGTTAAAAACCTAAAAAAAATCTTCTCCAAAACCACTTCACTGAGAGAAAATATGATGTGATATTTGGTATCTACGGCATCTTATATACGAAGTTTGTGAATTTCAATAATATTTGTGAAAAAGTAGGTTACGCGTTTTGCGTTTTTTTTTTTTGTATATTGTAAAGAATATTTTTTTTTTACAAAAATTACAATAATAAATAAATTTAGGTGAACTCTTTTTCCAAACATCAATTTCTAATGTGAAGAAACATATGTTTGACAATTTTCATGAAATTCTGTAAAATATAAGTCGCTTTTTTCGGCCTTTTTCATTTTCAATTCTAGCAACCCAAGGGTCGAGGGTTCGAATCCTAGTGGGGCTACTTTTTTAAAATTATGTTTCTATTTTCTGAATTTTTTGACTTACAATGGTGCATGGAAGAGATTTTATGAATTTTTACTTTTTAGTGTAATTATTTTTTTTTGAAATACATGTGATACTGCAACCCAAGGGTCGAGGGTTCAAATCCCAGTGGAGCCACTTTTTTTTTCTTTTTTTTTTATTTTCTGAATTTTATAACTTACAATGGTGCATGGAAGAAATTTTATGAATTTTTACTTTTTAGGTTGCCATAGCTACATTGACCTAAATAGTTGAAAACCTAAAAAAATTTTCTTCTCCAAAACCACTTCACTAAGATAAAATCTGATGTGATATTTGGCATCTAAAGCATCTTATAAACCAAGTTTGTGGATTCCAACAATTTTGTGAAAAATTAGGTTACGTGTTTTGGCGTTTATTTTTTATACATTGTAAAAAGTACTTTTTACCAAAATTACAATATTTATAAATTTAGGTGAATTCTGTTTCCAAACATCATTTTCTTATGTGAAGAAACATATGTTTAACAATTTCCATGCAATTTTGTAAAATACAAGTCGCTTTTTCGGACCTTTTTCTTTTTTAATTCTAGCAACCCAAGGGTCGAGGGTTCAAATCCCAGTGAGGCCACTTTTTAATTCTTTTTTATTTTTTATCATTTTTTTAAATTTCTGAATTTTATGACTCACAATGGTGTGCACGGAAGAGATGTTATCAATTTTTTTATTTATAAATACATGTGATACTGATATGTAGATTTAGCTAAAACCTTGAACTTTTTTTTTTTGCTTTTTTTTCTTGTTTACAGAATCTTTGTTATGTGACATTATTTAAATTAATTGAACAATTTTTTTTTAAATAATTTGCAGTTGAATTTTAAATTTTTTTTTTAATATTTTTATTGATGTGTCAAATCTGTAAAGTCTTAAATCCGGATCTGAAAATTGTTCACGTGAGCTTTTGTTATGGAAAGGAACTCTGCCATCCATACATCCATCAAAAGAATTCTTCTCAGACACTACTGGTCACATTTCATTCATATAAGTCAATAGCACCTTTAGACCACTGTCATTCTCATTTGTGTTTCTGGTCGCTTTGGCTACCAAAAGTAGGTTAAATTGACCTATATAGCTAAAACCCAAAAGAATAAAAATAATGTTATCTGAAACCACTTCTATTGAGGCAACATGTTATGACTTAACCAGGTATTATCAAGACATACCATTTACATTTAAATTAAGATGAGCAAATTAGGGCCATCTTGAGCCTGTTGTTTATCTTACCGGACTTCTTCAAGATTCCTGTTTCCGACTGTAGAAATTGTAATGCCGTAGACATACAGCGCTGCTGTATTTTTACAGAATTCAATTCCGAAATCCCGGAATTGTTCAATTTTATCCCAAACTCCTTGTGGAATTGTGTATTGGGTATTTCCCGACGAAAATGTATAGTTTAATTCAATTCCAGACATTTTGGGAACGTGTCTATAGGTTAAACTGAAAGTTGTGAAATTACAACTGACGTTTTGTATGGCAGATTCCATTTTGCTAATGTAACATGGACGAAAATTTAGATATTGCTTCTGCCCGTTTTTCTCTGCATTTTTTTAAATTCAAGTTTATAAGATGCAATTTTTCAATAAAATGTTTATATAATTATTAAAGTATTTATACTGATTTTGCCGTTGTTTTTATTTATATTGAATTTAGTTTATAACTTAGATTCTAGGTAAGGACGGATTGTACTCCTGGTTCATTTCACACCCCATATTTATCTACGTAATCAGCTTAAATAACAAAAAGTTGGGACTTATGTTTTACATTAAATTCTAAAGAAATATCCCTAAAACAACAACTCTTGAATCTACAGCTTTAGAAAATATGTAATTATTTCATTTTAAAGCACTTTATTGGTAATAGTCACTGATCCGATTTTTATCTGTCTGACTGTCTTAATGCATAACGATGGCAACAGATGCATGTCGGTGTGTGATTCCCATTGACGAATATTTCTAAAAATAGCCACATAGTGGAAAAAGATTTAGCCTCGAACACAGTTTACAGAATCAACGCGTCGAATTGTATTAAAGATCGGTCCAATGAACTGTTATTTTGAATTGCTAACGTTACGATATTTTTTTCTGTCCAGTCAGACACTAACATTCGCAATCGGAAACTTGCTGTACGACTCTTTAACTTTGCGAGAGTAACCATTGGTTTACATGGTAAAGATGGCGGAGTACACGGACCCAAGCATGCACAACGTGGGTGAGGTAAAGGATGTAATTGTTTTGTTTTAGGGTAGACTGGTATATTTATATCGTGACTGTTCCTTCGCTAAATGCTCAGCATTGAGAAGTGAAATTCAAGATTGGATGAGATTTTAAAAACTGAAGCCAGATGTCATGATAAAGAACCTTCACTTCGCTTGCAACAAACAGATAGAATGGGACTCTATATCCAGACCCATAGCTACATGAAAATCTCTCCACGAGATCATGCATGCACTTTGTAACTGTAATGTATGGCACATGTTGCAGGACTTAGCAGCCCTGGTCATTCCATGTGTGTACTGAAGATTACAATCATAATACCTGTCACGTCTCTCTCTCTTTCTCACACAGACACACACACACACACACATCCTAACCTTGTGCTTACATATCATTTAAGTGCATACAAAAGTACCCATTCATGATCAAAATATCAATAGTTCGAAAACGAACAAATCTGGGAAAATGTGTGGTTCAAATTAAACACATAAACCTCCAGTAAATAGGTGAGACCAGGTGCTTTGGAAGGGTAAGCCTCTCCCATTTTGCTAGATCATTTGCATGAATTGTATACAGAATAAATTGAGATGTAGGATGTTATGGTCACAATTTATCAAACATGTTTGGTTTGCAACCAACTGTTACCATACCTCAAACTTCGTAAAATGAGATGTTGCTATGTAGCCTTCATATCTGATAGACCTTGGGCACCAGCTTACAGATTAATGACAGCAAAATGATAAAACAAACTCTCAAATTGTAAGTAAAATAGAAAGGTACTGAAAAAGGATAAATGATGAGAATCACCACCCAAAACTTATGTAAAATACATGATACAGGTATTGTTTTAATTTTCAGATTCGGCCTGTAATACATGATACAGGTATTGTTTTAATTTTCAGATTCGGCCTGTTCCATCCACAGGATACAGAAGGAATTTGAAATTACATAATGGAAAAGAGTACGATATATATTAGCAAAACAGAAAGAGGGAAGTAAAAGTTATAGGACCCATGTGAAATCTGACCCTGAGAAACTGATAAAACAGCGTGAAAAGGCCAATCTAAGACAGAAGAAGTTTAGGGAAAAAAAGAAAAATGAATGTCAAAATCAAAAGCAGTCTATGGTCGTACCTACAGCAGAGGTTGTTCAGCAAAGACAAAAATGGCCCGAGTCAAAAAGGAAGTATAGGGAAAAACTCTCGGGTTATAAAAACTATGGATTAAACGGAAGGACCGGGAGAGAAAAAAGTTATTCAGAGTCAAATTGCAGGAAATAAAACTGCCTAATGCCGAAAAACCAAGTAAAATGTCACAGCAACTGCTAGACAAGCTCTTCCAAAATCGTCCGAAAAGTTTGCAAGTGTTATCACTAATCTTGTGAGAAACAGTACACAAGAAAAAGGGAAGCTGTTAATAGAGTCTTTGGTTCAGTTAACCCCAAAAAACCCAAAATTGACAATGATTTAACAATGGAAATGGAAGTTGTAACACCTTATGAAGAACCAGAGACAACATATACCAGTAATACACAGGGGACTTCTGAAAAAATAAGTGAATCCATTAGGAATAGGAATGTGGTGAAGTCCAGTACATTTGTGTCTGCTAAGAAGCTAAGAGAAAGATACCACATTCCACAGAAAACTAAAAAAAATTATTAAAAATTTTTATTTCAAAGATGAAACATCCACACCCCTACCACAGAAGCGTTATGCTACAAAGCATGGACCAGGATATGTTATGAAGGTGACCCAGGTATGTTTAAGAAAGATCACAAAAACTGTTCAATAGGATTTACAAAATTCGCAACATGAAGACCAAAGAATGTTCGCCTACTTTCTACACGTCATTGGAATTATTGTTTCTGTACGGTGTGTCAAAATATTGATTACAAACTTAAAGCTCTTAAAAGATTTATGTCAAGAAAGATGGGTAGTTTTGAACAATTGTTGAACATAATTCTTTGTAAGAAAAATGATGGGGTGCGTTTTCATTCAGCAGAATGCATTTTCAAAACTTGTCTAGCTAGCTACACCCGTCACGTGCAAAACTTGTCTAGCTAGCTACACCCGTCACGTGCAAGTCAATTTTGAGAATGAAAAGAAAAAGAACTATGATAAGTCAAATATATCCAGTATAAGTTGGGATACAGTGACTACGTACTTATCAACAATATTGTGATGACCGCCATAAAACTTTTAAGGGCCTTGATTTGCAATTGCCTAGGGTTGCAAAATGAGATAATGGCAGTTTCTTCTTTGCGTCGGATCTTTGTTGAAATACAAATTCTGGTTGATAGCAATGATTGAAAGGTTTCTTTGGTGACTTCCTTCTGTAAATAAATCGTTGATTCTAGCATCTTTGACAGACATGAGGTCGTCTAGTACAGAGATTCCTCACTTTAAGATCTAAGAAACTGTACTTGTCCAAATCTAACGGTATCCCTTGAATCAACTCGACTGTTGGATACACCGTATTCTTAATGACGTCATATAATGGCTGCCACCGGCTATAAAGCCATATGATTCTTTCTGGTGGTGGAACGATTTTATATTGATTGTTTTGTAACAATGTTTAAATAAGAAAGGTCTTACCACAAGACGTGGGACCGGAACATATAGCCGTATATGGATGAAGAAATCTAAACTCGGGTAGCTGTCCCTGTTGGTGTGAAGTTGTCGGCAACTGCGGCGGCGGCGATGATGATGTACGGTGTTTAAGTCTCATATGTCGTAACATTACATCTCTTCTTGAGATTTACACCTCGAGCATCAATAGTTAAAAATGACTTGTTTCACTCTTTATATATACGCCAGTGGCCATGTGCTAAGATGTGTATTCCATAATCTAGTATGTATCGCTTGTCATCATATGCAGATAGCATTGCGGTCCGTTCTAAAAAGATGCATAGACTTCATCTGGGTTTTTCTGGAAGAAGCATTCCTTTTACATCATGACGTAACTTGGAATCGATTACGGCTTTGCTGACTCTTTTGGCTGTCCTCTGTCTAAAAATTAGACAGGTTTTTGTTCAATGTCCTTATTATCACATTTGACAAGTTTAAAAAATACAAGTTATATGTAGTGACATCTCTAGAATTACATGCAGGACATTAATATTTGTATTAAGTTCTCTTTTCAGCTTTGATATGCGCTTCAAGGTCTCCAAATTTAAAATTGCAATACCTGGACCGATTGAATTTAAACTGTATAATGCCTGCTTATTATATGGACATTAACAATGTTATCATTTTAAAATGTATGATAAATATACATGTACTATATAATTTAAAGTTTACATAAGTAGAAAATTAAGTTACACCTACACAGTCTATGATGTTGAAATAAATGCTTCAGAATTGAATGCCTTGCACTGACTTTACGTTTACAGATCCGACATTCAAAATCCCTTTTGCCGTCACTATAACTTTCCAAAAAGCAAGTCTCTTTTGGTTGAAATGGAGTGGTAGACATTCTGTAATTCTGTTAAAATAAAGAAACATATCCATTGCTTACAGAACAGGCAGTTGACAGAATCATGACAGATGTGTTACAACAGCCACTGACAAAGTATATCTTTTTTCGGAAAGTTGGCTTAAATAGCTCAATTTAATGTACATTTTTAACCTTTTTCACAATATGCAGGTGTAAAATTCAAAGTTTTACCATTATCATGATTATAAACACAAATAATTTTTAAAAAAATAAAGAAACATATCCATTGCTTACAGAACAGGCAGTTGACAGAATCATGACAGATGTGTAACAACAGCCACTGACAAAGTATATCTTTTTCGGAAAGTTGGCTTAAATAGCTCAATTTAATGTACATTTTTAACCTTTTTCACAATATGCAGGTGTAAAATTCAAAGTTTTACCATTATCATGATTATAAACACAAATAATTTTTTAAAAAATCTGTATAAAACCATATTTGACTTTATTTGTTATTATACATGTATATGTTTTTAACCTTAGGTGCCAGTTCATATTTTCTACATGTGTAGTTACATGTTTCATTTAATTTATCTCGGACAAAAAAATGCATGTTTCAACTGGATGATGTTAACAACAATGATTTTATATTCAACAGTGCGCACAAACATATTGATGTAAATTGTTTTCTTTTCTAAAAAATAAAAACTGTTTTGGTGACTGATTTATCGGTACACGAGACTTTCAACTTTGGTTGACATAGACGAATTTAGAAAATTAGGAAGTAAGCTCAGAGACAATTTAATAAGTTTCCAACAAAAAATAATGTACAGTTGCTCCGTATATTTCGTGCAAAAGCTCGAAGAACTGCTAAAAAGTGCAGAAGAGATTCTTTGAGAAATTGTTTTTCCAAAAACAATTCTCGCACCCCATTATATAAAGTTTGAAATATGGTGCGTAAAATTAAAGGTAAAGGTTTGAATACAATTTTATTCATACATTAATGTTCGAAAAGAAAAAAAGACTGAAACGTAACCTGCGAATCTAAACATACAAAATATTAACGCAAAAAATAAGATTACAAACCTCCTTCAAAATGTCCATACTTCCATAAATGGCATGTCTTATTGATAGAAGTCTATCAAGCTCATCCAATCCGCCACTTTTTTGCCGTTGACAGTTCGATTGTAATAAAAATTAACATATAGAAAGCTTTTGCTGTCAACAACGGTTAACGCCTCATTCTTCCAAATGTAGTGCGCAATTTTAAATCCTCGTTAGGTTTTACTCGTTGTGTAAAAGTTGTAGTCTTGGCCATTTTTCCAGTCTCTTTGGAGCGGACTTCGCAATCTAATCTGTTTTATAGTGAAAATTCGCGCCTCTTTTACATGGTTATAATTTCAGTCCAACGAAAAGCGAAAATGAAATGATTAATGAATATTCACACAGAAACTAAGCAGATAACAAAATATCCACCAATAACATGAGACGAACGTGTTGACGGCAATATCCAACTATGATATTCATATATGAGCGGGAATATTCCCACAATCTGTTTTATGGTGAAAAATCCGCGCCTCTTTTACATGGTAAATTTCAGACTAAATCAAGTCTCACGAAAAGCGAAAATGAAATTATTAATGAATATTCAAACAGAAACTAAGCATATTATAAAATATCCACCAATGACACGAGACGAAAATGTTGGCGGGAATATCTAATAATGATATTCAAACATGGGCGGGAACATCCACCCTCTGTCCCGGTTGAACTGTAGACTTTTAAAAGTATATCAATAAAGGATTTAAAATGACATCTATAGTTTATTTAAATCAGAATTATTTTCCATTATACCTTTCATGTTTCGAACAATGAAAACAACTACCAAGCAAACTGACATACCATACCCGTCCACCCATGAGAAGGAAACAGAAAGTCATTATTGTTTTCTTTTATCGAGACGGTCAGTTTCGACCAATGAAAACCACTAGCAGGCAAACTCACATACCCTACCCATCCACCCATGAGAGAAGGAAACAAAGAGTTGATATACTGAAAAGTCTACAATTCAACGTGATTTCCCATCCTAGCTTGAAACGGAAACACATAATACTAGAAATATACTTAAATACATAGAACTGTATAACCAATAAAACAGTATGATGTAACCATCTATAAAAAATCATAATCTGATCAATTTAGTAGGAAGTCGAGACAAAACCGCTAGTACAAATTAAACTAGGACTAAGTTAAATCGCAACATTATCTCCCGTATAAAAATGCAAATTTTCATTGGATAACTGCAGCTGATCTTAACCCGAATACAAGAAAAGCCGATTAAATTGTTGCAGCGCTAAGTACAAGAGCAACAATTCTTATCACGTGAACAAGTCATGATTGTATTATGCGCTCTATTGCATCAGCTATGGACTTGTTTTTGTTTTGTACAGATGCACTGCAACCATCATGGACGCTACATCGTATCTGCTGATATTTTATCTTTTCTGCTACTCTGCCTCATGTTTTGTTGTAGATCAGCAAACATGTAAACCTTTTTTTATGATTTCAACATTGAGAGGTTTATTTGTAAGTTCCATGGCGATGGGATTTACAAATTTTGATAGTTCACAAAGAGGACTGCACCATGTCAAAAGATTAGAATTTGACAGTTATCAGCAGAGAGTATCTTCGTCGTTCGAAGCAGCATGGAAGATATTAATATTTCAAACGGAGATGCCGACACCCTTTATTCTAAAGTTGTTGCAGACAATGGCCACCCTCAAATAGAAATTGGAAGACAATAATGTGCAAGTTAATTAAAGTTAACACATGTTAAAAGGGTGAAAACTATTATGAGTTGCTTACCCACTTCATAAAAGAAGTTGTTTATGGTTATAAATAGCTAAAGTTTGTAAAAATTTGAGAGTTTGAATTTTATTTTTAGGAACCAGGGGCTACTGAAGTCCTGTTAATAGTTATCCCTATGATGTACCTACTATAGTACTAGTAACAGATTTTAGATCTTAAATTGTCAAATTATATGCAGGGCTCGCGCTGTCGATCGCCAGTGGCGCCAATTGCGAAAAATATTTGAATCTGGCGAAACGAAATTAAAATTGGCGAAAATGTCTTGCGAATGCAAAATAAAATTGGTGAAGTTAAAATGTAGTTGGCGAATGCTACGTTTCTATTCGTATATTAACTTTTCTGTGTCAAACTGTTGTTTATTTCACGGCTGAACGCACCTAATTTCTGTATATTAAGCCTATGGTAGCTGTTTGTTTACATTGTCGATCACGTGATCGCTGAACAGTTTCCTTTAAACGGAAGTTGACTAATGAATAAACACACTAATTGGATCAAAGGGATAAGTCTTCATAATTAATTTTGGCTAATTGGAAATTCTTGATTTGGAATAATAGACACATCTGGTAAGTAGTTAATATATTTGATAGCTTGATTGTTTATGGATTAACTGAATAAGTTGTGCAACCGCAATGGCGGGCTTTTGCTCTGTACTTTTGTTTACGAGCTATACAACAAAGCGTGGCTTATAATTATCGAAAGTTTAAATGATTTGTTTAACGATTAAACATAAATAAACAATGCACCAATTAACAGTAGTTTAAGTGTCGGTGATTCACTTTCATCTTTAATAATTTCTAAATATTTGCAAACATTTTGAATTTTCATCGATGTTTTTTCAAAGGAAAGCACATTTATCCAATTATTAAAATTATCAGTATTTATAGCACTTCAAATGAGTGTCTGGTCATACTGGTTTTGGGTAGGCAGCCTGACAATCTTTACCATGGGGAAATGTAGATACACCAGTTAAAACAACTGGTGAGCATCTTCTCGAAATTTCTAGATACCTGGAAATTTCGCAGACCCTGGCTGAGATATTACTCTGATCAAAAGCTTATGTTTTGTGACATTTGCATAAGGGCGTGTGTTAAGAAGAGTTTCACAGTAGGGTGTGATGTCATGAAAGAAGAATGTGTTGTAAAACATGCCAAAGGCACAGGTAATTAAATAATTTAGTCATAAAACGAACAGTATGGTTTAATTTGTATACCCATGTATCTATTTAATTAATTTTTTATCATACAATTTGAAATTTTTTTTTGTCGTTTTGATGCACATTACATACAACCATTACATGAATGCATTTTTATAATGAATTGATTTAATTATAAATGTTAAATATTAAGTATTGACATAAATTAGAATTACAAAATTGTGAGCAAGAATACATTTAGTTAACATTCTTATTTCAACAGATTTTGTTATTATTATGATAATAGCCATGGGGCTGCTGTCCAGACTCTAGAAGAAGCTGAGACCATGACAAAGACAATAGACAAGATCATCTCCAAGAACAAGACTGCTGTCTTGGCTGTTCTATGTAATGTGCACTTTGCTGCTAAATTCAACCTTGCCAACACAAAAGTTCCTGAACTTATTTCTCAGGTATTGATATATTAAATTAAGACTGCACCATGCACAATTAAAAAAAACTTACGGATTAATTTTACTTAAAACATTTCTGCAAGTGCATGTAAAAGAAAAAAGAATTAAATAATTGTCTTGTTTATAGAGATAAATTTTTAATTTGAATTTCTATATTTTAATTGCACTATGTTATGTTGTTATATACTGGATATTAAATTTTTGATACTAAAATGTAGAATTGTACAGAAAGACAAGGTAAAGATAAAATTTTTATCAAAGTCGGATATTTATCCAATTTTCTATTTACAGGCTGTTTCTTAACTTGAACATGTATTTTTGACATTCTTTCTGTCTACAGGGTGTTTTTGAATTGATGCAACTGAAAATTGACCAGCATACCACTTATGAACACCACTCCAGCATCAGACAATATCAGCGGTCATTAGCAGAGGTTTTGAAGGATGATTCGGGTGTTTTCAGTATCATGATAGATGAAAGCACAGATGTCTCTGTTCATCAGAATTAAGTTTATGTCAGAATTTCATTTCGCAAACCTCCATAAGATATAATCATGTATATTCCCACGGAATCGTACAAATAAGCCAACTTCAAAGTAAACATTACTACGTCATAGATATGACGTCAATGTTTCGTCATTATTCCTCATGGCTTCGTACTATTCAGACGTGTTGTCGTCGTAAGCCTATCTTTATCCAACGTGTTTGAGTGATTTTATTATCAATCCACGTTTGATTTTAGTTTTATATTGTGCAGAAATATTTTATATTTCATATTTCTGCTTTATTTTTTATATTTTGACATTATGGCAACCGCAAAACCCTCCGACGTTTATGTCAGGCAGGGTAGCGGAGATAACCCTCCCGCTGTAGCTGAGGAGGTAAATTTAGGGGACACAAGTACCCCTGACGGTGTTAAACGCAAAACTGATGATGGGAATGCATCACCATCTAAGAGTAAGAGGCAGAAATTCAGAGAAAACTCATCTTCGGATTCTGAAAGTGATTCAGATCAGGAAACTGATTCTGATGGAGAGAGCGAATCAAGTAGCTCTGATGAAGACACTGCCAGTGTTCTGGCAGATAAACCACCTAACTCTATTCCGGACAATAATGCTACCGGACCCGGTGTGAACTCGTCAAACGAATCTGGCTACTCAAGGTTTGATATTGAAGAAACTGACTCTGTCAGAGTGGTTTTACCAGATGACATGAAAGAGTATATCAATCGTAAGTTCACAAAGTTTATCCCGGATAAAGTACTAAAGGAAAAGATCTTGGATTTTTTCCCAGTTCCGGAAAATGTAAATTTACTGTCACCCAGTGTAGACGGATATGTGCCCGATATATTCGAGGCTGCAAAGCGGTCTTATGGTAAGCCATATGATGATAATTTGGCCCAAATACAGAGCAGAATAGCATCCGTCATGGGTCCTTTGAGCAAATTGTGGATGGACCTGGACTCTATAAGATCAGGCCGGGTCACAGATGACCACCTGGACTTGTTTGAATTCTTAAATTTAATTGAAAAGTCCATAACTTTATTAGGACGAGCATTCACTACAACAAACTTTCACAGACGTATGAACATTTCATACAATCTTACAAAAGATATTAAAAAATCTAGATTTCTCATTAAGTCAAATAAGAGTAAATTGTCTATATTAGATACTGATCTTTTTGGAAATAGCTTTTACAGGGTACTGTATAAGGCGGCTAATATAAAGAAATCGTCCAAAAAGATAGCCGATGAGCTTGGTCCTAAGAAAGACAGAAAAACTTGGAAATATAAGACCTCCAAAGGCAGTTCAACCACTCCCTTTCTCAAGGGTCCGCAACTTGAAGAGCTGGAGGGGCGGACCGGAAGGTTACATTCTCTAGAGGACCCAGAACCAGTTCTGGACCACAGAAGAGAACAGGCGGTAAGCTCATATCATTCTGTGTCAGAAAACCTAAACTTAGATTTAGAGAAAAATCTGTCTCAGGGTGCAGCATTTCCACTGAACACAAAAATGTGTACATTAGACACAGAAATACCACCTTTTCTAGACGTATGTCTGATTCACAAAGGTCTGGTAGACCTCGGTCTAAAATCTCCAGGCACAACGTTTCCTCTAGGCGGTCGAATTTAACATTTTTATCAAATAGTAAGGGGAATGAAGATTCCATTTCAAAAAGTTCAATTTCAGAAATTTGCTACAGCACAAACCCTTAGTGGAAATGCTGCACTCATGATAGTTTCAGAAATAGAATCATTATTACAGAAATGTGTGGTAAGGGAGGTAACTCCATGTACCGGTCAATTTCTGAGCCCAATCTTTCTTGTGCCAAAGAAAGATGGAGGTCAGAGACCTGTAATAAATTTGGAAAAACTAAATACTTTCATAAATTATCAACATTTCAAAATGGAGGGCATTGTGTCCCTGAAATCGCTTGTTCAAGCGGGCGACTTCATGGTGAAGGTGGATTTGAAAGATGCGTATCTCGCAGTTTCTATCCACAGGGAACACAAAAAGTTTCTGAGGTTCCTATGGAAAGGGAGACTACTGGAGTTCCAGACAATGGCTTTTGGGTTAGCCCCAGCTCCACTTTATTTCACCAAATTAATGAAGCCCGTGGTGGCGTTTCTTCGACGTCTAGGCGTGAGAATGATCATTTATCTAGACGACATGTTACTTCTGAATCAGTCAATATTGGAACTGACCAAGGATCTAGCATCTCTGAGATGGCTTTTGGAAAATCTAGGTTTTCTTATCAATTGGAAAAAGTCAGTTTGCATACCAACTCAAAATCTAGAAATTCTAGGCTATGTCATAGATTCAGTCAAGATGACAATATTACTGCCGTTACACAAGATAACGAACATTATACACAAATGCAATCGATTGACAATGAAGAAATCGGCCAGTGTCCGCGAGTTAGCGGAAATTCTAGGTCACATGACTTCTTCAATGCAAGCAATAGCACCTGCCCCACTCCATTACCGACACCTGCAGATGTCTCAAGTAAAGGGCCTGCTGGAATACAAGTCTTATCAGACAAAGATATGTCTGACAGCGGACTGTGTGACCGAACTTCGTTGGTGGATTTTCCAAATGAAGGACTGGAATTGGAAATCAATGATAATTTCCAATCCAGATATGATAATTCACACCGATGCCTCAAAATCGGGTTGGGGTGCGGCATGGGGCAATGTAAAAATCCAAGGTCTCTGGACAGAGGCAGAGAAATTGGAGCATATAAATGTGTTGGAATTAAAAGCAGCTCTGTTTGCAGTGAGGAGTCTCGCAAAGACTCGCATGAAATGCCACGTCCATCTACGTGTGGACAAAAAGACGGCTGTAGCGCATATCCAAAAAATGGGGGGTACGAAATCCCGTCAACTGGTGATTTTGACCAAAACATTAATGGAATTCTGCCTCGAGAGAAAAATAATAATGACCGCAGAATATGTCCCGGGTCTTTTGAAGGCGGAAGCCGACTGGCAGTCCAGAAATTACACGGACAACAGCGATTGGCAGCTGAAGAGGTCTGTGTTCAAGTCGATAAATCTGACATGGGGCCCGTTCGAGTTGGATTTGTTTGCCAGTCGTCACAATGCACAACTCCCGGATTATGTGAGCTGGCACCAAGATCCTTACGCTCAAGCAGTAGATGCTTTTCAAATGTCTTGGAAGGGGACAGGTCTTTATCTCTTCCCTCCCTTTTGTATGATACCGAGGTGTCTACAGAAGGTAGTAGAGGAAAGGACTACAGTGGTCTTAATTGCACCACCTTGGCAGACACAACCTTGGTTTCCACAATTAATGAGTCTCCTGGTAGATTTACCGATTCTGCTACCCCCTTTCAAGGATCTGATAACATCCCAGTCGAGAGGGACCCATCCTCTCATGAACCAGGCGAGCTTTCGGCTAGCGGCCTGGAAAATCTCCGGCAACGCAATATTGAGAGAGGTGTTTCTGAACAAGCTGCCGAATTATTGTCAGTTCACACAAGGCGGCAAGGAACAAACAAATCTTACAACAGCTGTTGGAAACAGTGGTGTGTTCCACGACAAATTAATCCATTTCAAGCCCCTGTGGTAGAAATTGTCAATTATCTATCTAGCTGTCATTATAAAGGTGACAGTTACCGGACCATAAATTCTCGTCGATCGTCAATTTCGGCATATCATGAAATCGTAGATGGTTACAAAGCTGGTCAACATCCTATGGTTAGGGACACTCTGAGAGCGTGTTTCAATGCTAATCCTCCAGCTCCGAGGTATAAAACTATGTGGGAGGTTGATACATAATTATATAGTTTCGATGGGATCTAACGAGAGCCTTTCAGATAAAATGTTATCTTTCAAACTGTCAATGCTTTTAGCTTTGACATCGGCTGGAAGGTCATCAGAGTTATGTGCCCTTGATATAAGATACATGGTTCTCAATGATAATGATGTTTCATTTACCTTGAGCAGACTTACAAAGTCACGTAAAGTTGGTCAATCTCCTTTAGTTCTGACTTTTCAAGCATATGATAATGACCAACGCCTTTGTGTAGTTCTCTGTTTAAAACAATATTTAGAGAGAACAAGTCAATGGAGGTGTCGCATGGATTCACCCCGTAACCAGTTGCTATTAAGCTATGTGGAGCCACATAAGCCTGTGGTACCGTGCTCTATCGCAGGATGGTTAGTCAAGCTTTTAGAAGCGGCAGGTATAAATACTAGTGAGTTTAAGGCTCATTTTACTCGTGGTGCGTCCACATCAAAGGCTAGAGCTAAAGGTTTATCTTGTAGCGAGATTTTGCAAATGGGAAACTGGTCCAGTGATACCACTTTCAAAAGACACTATTTAAGAAATACTCAGCAGTCTCATAATATTGAATGTATAAATGGTTTGTATTTTTGAAAGCACAGTGAGATGGACTCGGGACTACGGACTGTGGATTGTTAGGCAGAAATAAACTATGAAAATGTAAGTTTGTAAGTTTTTGTCTTTCGTCACTGCCAGAAGGCAGAATCCCACTGTCAAGATTCTGTGACACCCGTCAACAAATACCTGTGGGTGCACTCACAACCCTGGTGCCAAATAGGACAGCCACCCTGAGTGCTCCTCTAACCCACGGGTACAGAACCTCAAATCGTGTTACTTGGTGGAGAATAAAAACAAGATCCAGGACCTCTCCAGTTGCAGCCTGACCAGAAAACAAGTTACAGAGATAGAGCAAGTCAACTGTAAGTACAACTACAATAAGTACTAGCTTCAACTTTGCACATGTGACAACCCTTTATTTATTTTATAAGGGAAAACTTTTATTATGGTTTTATATTTGAAAACCTGTACAGATAATCAAGGATAATATAAATATATTTAACTGTAAAATAATTATTTCAAAGTTTTCAAAATGTCTTAAGATTTGTTCCAAAGAAAACTGTAAGATTAATTCAATTTCTAAAAGTAATATAAATCATGAAGATACATCAGTTGCACTTTTATTAAATTTAGAAACAGTTGTGTTAAAATCAGACTAGGCAGTCACATTGTTAACTGCTTGTTGATACTGGTGCATCTATTACATGCTGCTCAGAGGTAATTTTAGAATAATCATTTAAAAATGAATTAAAAGCACAAACTGTTTTAAAAACAGCAACAGGTGTGTGTGGTGAAGTTTATCCTATATTAGGCATTGTTGAAATCCCAATTAAAATAAATGGATTAATTTTGTATCATGAAGTTCATGTTTTTCAAAGACTTCATTAAAAATTTATTTTAGGTACGGATTTTTTGAAACTACATGCAGCAAAAAAAGATTTTGAAAACAATTACCTTGTCTTAAAAAATGGACTTACTGAAACATCCCTGATAAATAATAATAGGTCACATAACTCTGTTCTGGTAGGCCTGTAACAAATATGCTAATTCCCTTGCACTCTGAAACAGTCTCTAAAGTTAGGATAACCAATTCTCTAGGTGATGATCCGATACTTTTAGAGCCTACTGTATCATTATTTAATTTAAATGTTTTAGGTGCCAAGTGTATTACACAACCTGTAAATGGGATAAGGTATTTCAAACTTTTAAACCAAACAAATCTCCTTATTCTAGTTAAAGAAAATGTGGTGGTTGCTCATGCCTTTAAAATTTTTTAGGAAAGTATATTTGCATTTTCTGAAGAAAACCTAAATAATACAGTAGATTCTTCAGAAAATATAAATAATATAAACCATGGTCTTTGTGGTCAAAATTATATTAAACTTGCTCAGAATGTAGGAATTAGCCTAGATAACTCAAGCTTAACTCAAGAGGAGAAGAATAAACTATTAGTACTTTTAGGCAAAAATATTTCTATTTTTGCCAAAGGCATTTCCGAACTAGGAAAAACAAATGTATTTTATCACAAAATTGAAACTGGGGATGCTAAACCTGTGCGCTCAGTCCCATATAGGCACACCCCAGATAAACTTAAAACATTTAGATAAGCATTTAGATGAAATGCTAGCTAATGGTATTATAAAAGAATCTTCTTCTGCCTGGAGTAGTCCAGTAGCTTTAGTTTAAAAAAAAAAATCCTCATCCCCAGAAAACCCACAATATCGTGTAGCTATAGACTTCAGAGCGATCAATTCTGTTACTGAAGATACCATAAATTTTCCAATTCTTCGATTAGATGATATTTTTGATAATTTGGCAGATGCAAAAGCGCAAATATTTTCTGTAGTAGATTGCATGAATGGGTTTTGGCAAATACCGCTTCACCCTGACAGCACACATAAGACAGCTTTTGTTACACATAGAAGAAAATTCGAATTTTCCCGCCTACCCGTTTGGTTTAAAGTTAGCTCCCGTGTCTTATCAAGCTTTAATGTCAAAGGTTTTACAAGAAATTAATTGGAAAACTGTTATATTGATGATGTTTTTATTTATAGTAAAGATTTTACTTCGCTTCTGAAAGATTTAAGACTAGTATTTAACAAACTAAGGCAGGCAAATTTAACCTTGCAACCAACTAAATGTAATTTTGCCTCTAAACAAGTTAAATACTTAGAACAAAAAATTTCAAAGTACGAAATTCAGGCTGATACCAGTAATACCGCAGCCCTAGAATCATATCCACAACCTAAGACTGCCAAAGAAGTAAAATTATTTTTAGGTGTCTGTAACTTTTACAGAAAATTTGTCAAGGATTATGCCAAAATTGCAACCCCACTTTATAACTTATTATGGAAAAATATAAAATTTAAAATTAAAACGTGCACTTTGTACATCTCCAATTTCAGCATTTCCTAATTTTGATAAGTAATTCATACTTCTACAGATGCAAGTGACCCGCAATAGGTTACGTGCTAAGTCAAATAGGAAGTGATAATAAAGAACACCCTATTAATTATGGACTTAGAGACCCAGAAAGAAAGTGGCATATAACTGACAAAGAAGGCCTAGCACTTATTGAAGCCATCCGTATGTTTAGACCATATTTAGCCAATACCAAATTTACTGTTTATACAGACAATATTTCTTTAAAATGGCTACAAGATCTTAAAAATGAACAAGGTAGATAAGAAAGATGGGCTTTAGAACTACAGGGTTACAATTTTCAGATTCTTCATAAACCTGGATTAAAAATGGAAATTTTGATGACCTTTCTAGACAAGAGTATCCCGAAGAAACAAATTCTGAAATTAAAGGGTACCTGTAACGATTTTCAGTTTTGACATATTTTATTCGTCATACTAAAATATGGCTGTAGCGAAAATTTCATAAAATTCCATTCCATAATAAGGTAGATATCGGTGATTTTCTAACACATCTCCAGAACTCCAAATCAAAAAGGTCGATATCGAGGCTCCCGTGTTGTGACGTCATACCAGTAACATATCTCTACAGAATATTATTTACCAACTACTAAAATAAGTCAAATACGAACTCGTAGTTTAACTTTCTATGATTATTTTACAGGAAAACTATTTAATGAAGTTGAATCAACACCCGTTTGACATGAACCGATAATTAAGATTATTATTAATCCTTTTGTTTATTAGACACATTCCTTAGATTTAGATCCACACCTGTAATTAACAGGATGTAACTTATAATTTGCAAAATTTATTTGCAGGTTAATAAAGTTATCTTACGACCTGTAATATACAATAATATATTTACAGTTCGAGTAAAGTAAAATAAAACATGTTTATTGATCTACTTACGACATTTGATTTTATTAGATTTTAGTCAGTTTAGTTTTCGCTTTTCCTTGGGCATACATATAGCTGTGATATTTTTAAATTCTTTATTCTATATATACAAATCCATAAAATTATTATTATTATTATTATTATCTCTTTTTTAGAATTTTTTTTCCCATTTTAAAATCTGTGTCATTTGATTTTTAACAATTATAATATATTTCGCGTAAAATAATTTGAGATGGAATATCTTGTTTTTTCCTATTTATTACCCCCTAGCATTAATTAGCCATCGGGCACTTGAAAAGAACTATGTTACAAACTTTAATTGTGTGAACATCTTCCAATTATCAAGGAAATGTTTTGCCGCCAGACTACTTAAAAGTTTTCTACATCAAGGTCATTTAATTTCAACTGTCAATAAATATTGCACAAAAGAGCATAGGCGATTGAATTTATTATGTATTGATTTATAGCCGGTGCCACTGTCATGTGCTGATTTTGAATTTTTTTAAAATAATGCATTCAAAATTTTGAATTTTCACATTATTTTAATAGAAATTCAAAATCAGCACATGACACCACAGTAAGTTCCATTATATTCATCCGGTAGTCTGTCCAGTCCGACTTGATATTTAATTCATTTTAAAATGTCGACGATAAAATAAATTTTTGTCGTGTATTTGACAAGTTTAAACTAATTGCGTATTTTTTGTTATAGCTGTGCAACTTATCGTAGTTCCCGAGTCTGTCCAGTCCTACTTAATAAAATTATTTATTTAAAAAAAGTCAAAGAATCAATTTTCGTGTTATTGACAAGTTAACTCTCGTCAGTATTTTTAAACAACTATGCAACCAAATGCAGCCACAATTCTCGAGTAGGTCGGGACTCGACTCAATATGTTCATCAGATTCGTCCATTTCTGGTTCGAATAAATAACGGCTATACTCCAAATTCATCAATTATAAGATTGTCTACTGCTTCCCCAAATAATGACGAACTATTTGACATAAATAGGTTCATGTCAGAGTCGTTACTTTCTTCTACATACGCTAATATATCATCATTGTTACTACTGTCTATTATGTTAGACACTACTTCTAATACTGCAATGACGTTACACGTTTATAACTCAAAACGAGGCGTTTTACTTTGCGATAAAGAGAAAGTTAAAAAATGTGGATTTCAAACCGCTAAAACTTTTTTATTTTGTCACCAATTTTGATGCGGTTTTCAATATTGTTATATTTAAATAATATATAAAACAATTGTGATAAAAAAAAAATTTTGGTTACAGGTACCCTTTAAATCTGAAAGTATATTTGCAGACGGATATGTCGACTGTATCGACCCTGTAAAGTCTGACATAACCTTTGTAACTATAGAATATGAAAATGAAACTTTAGTTCAAAATCTTCCTAATCCAGTGATGCCCATTTCAGTACAAAATAAAAATATGGAAACTTAGGACAACATAAAATTTTAGAAAACCCAAATTTAATTCATTTACAAAAAAAAGATTCAGATTTTGAAGACGTTATTTTAAAAAAATTCAAAATCAGCACATGACAGTGGCACCGGCTGAACTGCCTGAAAATGATGATATAAAAGGTAGAAAGATTGTTACTGTTTCTTACAACTATGAAATTATTAATGGTATTTTGAATTATTACCGAGATACAAGAAAAGTCAGAAATCAAAATAAAATTAAAAATATTAAACTTCTAGCCATTCCACACCCATTGCGTGATGAAATTTTACAAAATTATCATGACTGTTTGGCAGGTGGTGGACACCAAGGTCAAGAAGAGTATTGGGAATCTGTGCGTTCAAAATATTACTGGCCAGGAATGTTCCACGACATAGTCGAATATGTAAAAAAATGCGAAATATGCCAACAAACTAAACGTTTTCAACATAAGAAGCGTACACCTTACGACCTCTACCTATCGAAGACTTGTTCTCAAGGTGGCATATAGATATTCTGTCAGGTTTTTCGCCATCTGGAGAACAGAAATATAAATACATTTTAGTTTTACAAGTCTCGTTCTCAAAATGGGTAGAATGCTTTCCAATGAAGACTCAGGAATCAACAGAAATTGCAAATATACTGTTTCATGAGATTTTTGCAACATATGGTGCACCTAGAACATTAATATCAGACCGGGATGCAATTTTTTTGTCAAATTTAATAAAAGCGCTGTCAGTAATATTCCAAGTAAAAAGAACTTATACCTCATCGTATCACCCTGAAACTAATGGTGATGTTGAAAGGTGTAATGGCTTTATTATACAAACTTTAAAAACATATTGTGCTAAAGAACAGGACAAATGGGCTGATATTTTACCTTCAGTGTTGATGGCATATATAGAATGACACCATGAACACAATCCACTGAGTATTCACCATTTTTCCTGTTATTTGGAAAACAGCCAGCTTTTCCCGTTGATACAAACTTAATTCCTAAACCAACCTTATAACAAGATCACAGAATGCATCTTGCAGGTGTGCTACATAAACTTGAAATTACAAGAAAAATTGCAGCAGAAAACATGGAGCGACACAAGCTGATATAAGAACATCCATGATAAGGGGACACAAGATCCAGAATTTCTACCAGGTGATAAGGTATGGTTGCTCTGTAGAAAGAAAGGATATGATGAAGTACGGAAGCTGCACATGCAATATATAGGACCATACTACATCACAGAAATGGGACCACCTAACACAAAAATTACGAAAAATGGAAAATAACAAGTTGGTGAAATCATTAGTAAACAGTTCACCAGGTTGAAACGTTATTACAGTCCAGATTTTAGGCCAACCAACATCCAACATCAATATCAGAATGCACACGATGAAATGGATGCAGAATTAGTTGCAGATATACCAAATGATAACCAGGACATTCAAAACCAAACTCAGCAAAATGACAATAATGAACATCATGATAATCGGCAAAAAATGAGTCGAGAGAGTCACAACAATGACCAGACCAGTGATACACAAGTAACTCAATCAAATCAAAGATCAAATCATAAAAAAAACTAAAGTACCGGATCCAGTGTTAGAGTCGTTAAAAGTAGAAGACATTCGGAAAATTGTTTGATCACGCTATTATAAAAAGGAACACCATTACAAAATTATATGGACGGATAGACAGAAAGTCTCAACTTGGATAAAAGCTATCAAGGCCAGCTAGAGAAGAATACCACAGAGAATACAACTTGCAAGGCAGAAAACGAAAAAGACCAGCAACTAAAACAAATTTTTTGATGTCGATAAAGCTGCAGAATAAGATATTACAAAAGATAAACATGTAACTGACAATGATGATGACCTGGATCCAAAACCTTCGACATCCAAAGTCAACGCAGTTAATATAATTACTAACCAGAAAGATTGTCAAAAACAAAGTCATATTTTTATACCAATTGATGTGTCTAAACCACCACCCCCATTATTACCAAATTTTGATGACTATTTGCATGCTGAACTCTTGGAATGTCAAGTCAGAGTGTTTCAATGTGTCATCCTCCACTAATTAGTGGCAAACATATGATTGATAATGAAAGTTCTGATGTTAATCCAGAACATACTAAAACAGACAATGGTACTCAAACAAACACA
Organism: Tegillarca granosa; assembly: GCA_029721355.1. NCBI lineage: Eukaryota > Metazoa > Mollusca > Bivalvia > Arcoida > Arcidae > Tegillarca > Tegillarca granosa. The sequence goes on along the minus strand of CM056602.1, from coordinate 18,462,271 downwards.
CAATACATTTACAATTGGAATAAATTTGAATTTCAAAAATCAAAAATTTTTTAAAATAGAATTTTTGTCAAAATTTTACAATATACAGGAAGAAAATCGGATTGGCTGCCACTTGAAGAAACACAAATACCTAGATTTGTCACCATGCCATTAACGGTTTTCAAAGGTGATTGTATGAAAGATATGATGACATATATACAAAAGAGAGATTTCAGTACAGATAATAATACATGTATTTGAAGTTCTGGCGTCATGACGTCTCATATCTCTCGATTCAAAATAGTAGACAACAATGTTTTGTTTATACAACATTATAGAAATGCATTAGCACATGAACCACACTGGTTAACAGTTCAAGACTGTTCAATGGGAGCTATTACTTTCTTCTGTAATGCTATCGAAGCATACCTGGAACAACCTGATATAAGTCAATATATCAGTTACAAAAATCAAAACAAATATAGGCACTTACATTAAAATCTCTGATATACATATATATATATCATTTCTTATTAATCAGTAAACAAATAAATAAATTAAAGCCTCAGACTTTATGTGCATCATATGTGTTGTTTTAAAATTTGTTTTCTTTTTATAAAATATGTAACTATTCATCAGATCATTTTTAAGTGGTAACTTTCACAAATATTACAGTCACTTACCTTAATTGTGTCGGGCATTTGTAGTAAAAATATATAATACAAATACCAGTTAAATTTTGATGTGCCAGATGTGCACATTTCGAAAGTTCATTCCTCATCAGTGACACTAAGACCGAAAAGTTTGATACATAAAAAATATAAGCCAAACTGTTGAAAATTATGAATCTAAAGTTTTAAAATTATATAAATCCAAATCCAGCTAAGGAATGCTGTGCATGAGGGAACAAACCTTAGTTTTAAATTAATTCAAATTTTAGACGACTGAAAATTTTGCTAACTGTACATTTTCTGACAGCATATAGTACTATGTAGACCGGTATACATTTAAGGAGTGTGACAGAAAGCATAACATTACTATTTTGGATTGCTCAGAACAAATTATGAAGTCATTATATAGATCAAATCTACACATATGATGAAAGATAACGATAGTAAAATTATCTCCCTTGAAATAAGAATAATCATTTAAGTATTATAAAAATGTATCACTGCTATGAATTGTTTTTTTCTGATTTTAGGTTAGTCTAGCTTATGGTCCCAGGTGTCAGAATGCTTGCGAGTTATGTGCCTGCTAGGCTGTTGAACTTTAAACTGCAGATGAACAGCATTAACAACTGGATGTAATCACTAATAAGGTTTGATACGGACAAAATACTTCAGTGTAAGGGGAAGTGATACAACCCCCTCTCCCTATGTAATCTTCTATTATATACACTTATTATAAACAAGTTATACAACAACAGAAGTCAACAGAACATAACGGTATCAACAGAATGCACCAAATTTCATTCAAACACCACACGTCAACAGTTCCCAAATTATGATGTAAAACAACAGACAACAGTTGTCAGGAGAGATCTATGGAAGATGTAAACCTGGTTACGGTTAAATCACAAGGATGAATTTACAAGTGTTTAAACAGCCTCTGTGTTTATTTAAATTATTCCAAAAAAAATATCGTGTGGATTATTCTTTAAAGTAATAATTAAATAGTGTGAAATTCCAATATTCAAAGGTGGATTAGTACCAGTGGATAAAATTAAGAAAAGTGTATAAACTGTGTTATATCAAATGTTCTGATGTGGATAAATAGCATTTTTATAGTGCATATTATTTTATTCATATGAGAATTATTAAGAGTTAATTATCGTACCATTGTGATGCTACAAACAGGGACAACTAGTATTTTTATGCTTAATTTAATGACAATTTAATATAAGTTAATACAAACTGTTTAAGTTATTCAAATTTCTAGGAATAGTCATTTCATAATATACCTTTATGAACTGTTGCATTTAAGACAGTGTTTACATTTAGGTGTCTAATAATTAACATTAGTTTTTTACAACAGGTTTTACATAAACAGTTTTTTACACGAACAGTTTTATAAATGAACTTACAGGAACAGTTTAAATAATCAATATTTATAAACATTTGTAGTGATCAAGTTTACATGAACAGTTCAACGTGGTTTTATGAGATTTACTTTCTTAAATATTTCTGACACGGAACATAACAGTGACATTTTATTTATATATGTTTTATATGTTTAATAGCGATACTAATACATGTCGCCCAATACAGTTTATTTTAACTAAAGTACAATGTGTATATATACTACTGCAAAGTGAAACATTAATTTTATTTTCTTATTGCAAGATATTACAGACATATATTTCAACGTGAACATTATGAATGAGAAATGTAAAAGTGTAAAGAGTGATTAAAATATGAAAAATTCAGCAAAAAAAGTAAACATAAAAATATTTAAAAATTGAAAAAGATGAATATATTATTGAAAACTAATTTACATGTTATGATATTGATTCAATTGTATTATTTTTTAAATTTTATCTTGTCACAATTTTATATACAGAGCTCATTTAGAGCAAAAGTGTTATAAAGCGCATTTAGAACATTTTTATAAACAGAGCTATTTAATTAGAGCATTTATTATTCATGAATAATAATAGTTAAATGTCAATCAATTGATTTTTAAAGCGTAAATAGTTGAAATTGTAATTTAGTTGTAAATTTGCTTCATAAATTTTTATACCAAATATGCCTATTCTTTATAATACTCTATATCATTTTTTTCCTTTTAATAAAAACTTGTGGAACAAGTTTAGGTAGACAGGAGGGAAGTGTCAAAGAGCTCATTTAGAGCAATGTTTATATGTTGCAATTTTAAACATAAAATAAGTTAAATTTGAAAGTCTGTCAATACATCTTATAACTGTAAATACAAAAATATGCTATTTCCTCAGTAACATGAATTTTGTCATAAATATTTCTTGGTTTTCTTGGTATTTACAAGTTATCTACAACATTGTAATATATTGATAAGGATTTAGCTGTTTTAACACTAATTTCCAGGTGTAAATTAATATCCATTTATCTATCAATAAGAAGGATTAGGATTTATCATGTCATCTTATATCTTACTTGTTAAGTAATTCTTTCCTCAATACTAAGTAGACATACAAATTGGACTTTTTCAGTTACCTATAAGAACTGACATGTGTTATTATATGTGGATTGTTAGGCAGAAAATAAATACAACATTAATAAGAGGGTGATATTGCTTATTTTCACCCTGACGAACCATTGTCAGCCGAGGCTTCATTTTGCCAAATGTCTTTCTCCAGATATTGTCTTAAACTGAGATTCTCTGTTACTTGAAAAAATGATAACTGTACCAATCGACGGTTGTCGTCTGTCGTCTGATGACAGGTAGTCTTGATCAAAGAAACGCTTGCATATGAATAAAATGTTTATTAGTAAAAGATCGTATCCATCAAACGTTTAGCTGCTTGTGATCGAAATGCGTTCGATTGTGTGATATAGGATTCTTTTTGCGCATGTGATATTTTTTGTAATATTACCCGTTACCATAACTCCTCAACTAATGTTACCCAGAAGCACGCGCGCCTTAATTTATTCTTAGTTAATTTAAGGGTGATATTATTTTATTTTCAAACAGTTAGTTATCCAATCAAATTACTTGAAAATAACATGAGGTATAATAATATATAATAAGTACTTTTACATTTTGTTTATGTTTTCTGAAAGGATAACAACAGATTTTCACCTTATTAACCAATCAGAATTGCTGTTACAAAATTGTATGTTTTATTGAAAATTGAATGTATAAATGGTTTGTATTTTTGAAAGCATAGTGAGTTGGACTTGGGACAACGAATTGTGTGGATTGTTAGGCAGAAATAAACTATGAAAATGTAAGTTTGTAAGTTTTTGTCTTTCGTCACTGCCAGAAGGCAGAATTCCACAGTCAAAATTGTGTGACACCCGTCAACAAATACCTGTGGGTGCACTCACAACCCCAGGTGCCAAATAGGACAGCCACCCTGAGTGCTCCTCTAACCCACGGGTACGGAACCTCAAATGGTGTTACATGCGTAAAGGATAGCACATTAATATTCCATGCTACTAAATAGCTGTGCCGACGCGATGCAACCACTCTCAGTAGTTAATACGTCGTATTCAAGATATTCCAAACGACCAATTTATCACGTGATTATGATAATCACATCACTTGATAAAAAATCTGGGCATATAAACTTCCGGTTTACTTTCAATTTTTCATAAACATTTGTACTTTGCTGTGATAATGGATTTTCAAGAGTTGAAAAAATATCTAATAGACAGGGGCATTCAGTAAAGTTCTGATAGGAAGGAATCACTTATTCCTGGTTAAAACACTGATGGGACCAAGATCAACTGTGCATCATTTAGTGTTAGCAACGCATAAGGTATATGTTAAATGTCGTGCTACAAACGGAAGTTGGCAGTAGTTGTAAGACATAATAATATCTGAGACGTACACATATGAAATCCTGAATCAACATATATTATCTTACGGGTCACGTAAACTAAATGACGTTCCACAGCATCGCTTGAAAGTTGCTTGAAAGTTTTTTGAAAAGAAATTTACCAAGGGATTTAGTAATGCAACTATTTATCCCTCCTTCATTTAGTCTTTTCATATCAGTGTTAACACTAGAATCAACATCCTTCAATGGATTTATAAAAAAAAGGCACATACTGAATCCTTAAGAAAATCTTGAACCCTATTGTCAAATCAGGGTCAAATTTTGTCTCGACTGGGAGATACCACGCTTTCCATTGCCCTTGTACATAATATTTATTGTGCTAAAGTTGGAATAAATTTTGATGATATAAAAAATAAAACAAACATACCAGTCCTTGTCCATATCACAATCCCAAAAACAAAGTAAAAACTTTGCAAACTGGCAAAATAAGTGATACACGTGAACTTCCATCAAGGAAGTGAGGCCGGGTGCTCCGGAAGGGTAAGCACCTCCTGTTTAGCTAGCTACACCCGTCACGTGTAAGTCAATTTTGAGAATGAAAGGAACAAAGACCTATGGTGAGTCAAATATATCCAGTATAAGTTGGGATACAGTGACTACATACTTATCAACAATATTGTGATGACGGCCATAAAACTTTTTAAGGGCCCTGATTAGCCTAGGCTTGCAATATCCTTGTGTCAACAATTTAATTGTAAGTAATTTGCTTCGTTGCAGAAAGTTCCCATAGTGGGAACAAGCTCTACCGTACCGTATTAACTGTGAAACATATACACCATACGCAGGAGAAGCAGGGATATTACTGCAAAGAAACGGAAAGTTGACAATAGAAAAATTGAAGTCATCACGTTTGTCGTATAGCTTCAGATGTAACCTTTCATGGGTGTCATAATTGAGGTATAAGTCCAAATATGAAGCAGAACATGGAGAATCTGTCGTGTCTTTTATTTCAAGCTCACTTGGATAGATGACATTCACATATTCTCCAAATTTGTGATTATTTAGAGAAAGAACGTCATCTATATATCTGTATGTGTAGTTGAATGATTTAGCGATATTTTATTAAACAACGTAAATATTTAAGTCGGTTTTTCTTTTGCAGGTTCTACTATGTCCCACTCATTCCAAGACTTAGACAAATGTATGAAATACGCAAATTGGCAAAGTGAAGAAAATGCAAGATGTCACCATGGCAAAGTGATGAAATTTAAAGATGTCACCATGCGGAATTGTATTGTTGATCTGCATGAAAGTAGAGCATGGAATGAGCTTCTTCTAAAGATGCCAGGACTGTCGCACTGTCTAACTGTTCTGATGGATTTAATCCATATCATAATCACATCACCCAGTGGTCATATAGTGTATGGGCAATGACAGGAGCAATTCTGTATTTACCACCTGAGATCCGCCATTAAGCTATGAATTTACTGGTTTATGAACTAATTTCTGGTAACTTTACTTTCTGCTATGCAACAAATTAAAACAAATCCGGTAATATTGACCATTTTTTCGACAAAGTGCTTTAGTCCATTCCTGCTTAAAAAAGGGGGCTTTAATGCCATATGAGGCTAGCTGTCTCACAAACACATTTTGAAATTTTGTCAGATCTTTGTCAGATCATTTGTTCATTTTAAAGTTGGTGCATAGAGCCAGTCTAGTTTAAAGAAAATATGCGCAAGTTTTGACCCTCATGTATTTTCACTTCAAGATTATACTTATAATATTCAATTTTTCTTTTTAAGTTCAAAATCTTTTTTCTGAAGAGAAATGATATAATACAAGTTATTACTATTCCATGCAATTGCAAATTATTGTAAAGCAATTTGTTACAGTGAGGCTTTTACTGCAAACAAATTTTATTATTGGTTTGCCCTGTATACTTGTTCATTGCTTTCATTTACTGTATTTAAAGCTGGATTTTTCAATTTTCTGATTTTTTTTTTTTTTTTTTTTTTGATTTTCTAAAAATATATATATTTTTTAAAAAATAGATATCTTTTAACCACGATCCGTGACATTCATTCTCTAAAATTTTATTTCTGTAAGGTGTAAATAAACGGAATCCTCTGACCGGTCGGTCAGTGTTTTACGATGGTAATTATGAGCTTGGAGTATGCGCACGGATGCACGGAAAAACCTAAAATCGAAGGTGAAACATGACAGATTGCATTGTCCAGATGTATTTGAAATGGTGTTATGTATCCCTTACTAAGCTACAAAAGACAAATTCAACGAAGTTCTGTGTTTAATTTATCGTATTTCACCGTTTTGAAAGTTGTGTTTATATGACCCGGGTTTTGATAACGTAACCACGTTCTAATATTAGATCCCAAATGCTGCATCTCGCTGGGTAAATACTGTTATTTCTGTGTTTATTCGATCTTTTATGGTTGAACCAAATATAACATTGTTCATTAGGAACATCATTAATTAATTTAGCACCGTTTTAATTTTTTCTTTGGAAAACTTAATCCAGCTTTAAAGAGTTGGTACTGAAATCTTGACTTTGCATATGTAAACTTTGTCATTAATTACAGTAAAATGAAGGACTTCAACACAGAGAATGTGGAATAATGTTGAGATTAATTCTATTACAGGACCCAACACACCCAAGAACCTTCAGTTGTGCAACAGAGTACTGATTGATGAACTAATTGTGCTGCAAAATGGTGTGCTAGCCTATGATTCAGACTCTACAGAAACTTTTCATCTAAAGGCAAAGATAGAGTAAATGGTTTTTGATGTACCTGGTTCAGCTAAAGAACAGAATATCGTACAGCACGGGTCCAAAAATACATGCTCTTACTGTTAAATCCAAGGAAATGATAATTTAGTATGAGAAAGGTATTCTATAAAAAACTTTATTGCTGCTTCCAAATACGGTTTATTGAGTCATAGCTTTTTAAGCAATTATTGGAATTGGTTAAAATCAACACCATAGTACTTACCAATAGAAACATTTTGCATTCACTTCTTTTCCTTTTATATAGCACTTAAAAGTTTGCTGGATATTATATAAAAAAAGGAAAATGAATAACTAAGGCTTCCTTTTTATTTTCATATCATTTGCAACTGCAATTTTTTGAATTGGTTAAAATCAACATTCTAGTACTTACCAATAGAAATATTTTGCATTCACTTCTTTTCCTCTTATACAGCACTTAAAAATTTGCTGAATTTTGTATGAAAAAAAAACAGAAAATAAATAACTAAGGCTTCCTTTTCATTTTCATATCATCATTTGCAACTATAAATCTTGAATGACATCTTTTAGTCTCATCACATCGGAACAATCAGTGGGTTGAGATTTCTTTTATTGCAATTTGAACACCATCTTGATTAGGTGTAATCAATATGTCGATGATCTTGTTTGAGTGTTTATATAACATTGAATGAGTTGAGTTAGTTTAGATGCAATACCTTGGATGAGTTGGAAATAAATTTATACAAACAAGTTTAATAAATTCAGTATTAAATAAATATTCAGTATTTATAAGTTTCTACTTATTGGATAATTCAAATAAAAAAGAAAACATCACTTCCACCTGACATAGAGATCTCTTATGCTGATTGCATAAAAATGCACAACTTTTCTTTCCATGTGTAAGCACAGTCAAGAAAAAAAAAGCTTTTACATTAGTTTTGCGTGATTTTAACTGAGTTTGAGAGAAAAAGTTGAACGTTGAATTATGGAAAATTGCACCTGTGAAATCAATATTTGAATAGTGAAATGTATTGAAAATTGTGTACTGTCTAATAATTATATTCACTGAAAACCAAACATATCTAAAAATTGTGCAATTATTTTATATCATCCAACTGATAAACTCATTTTATATGTAAATATTCTTTCATTTTACCTATTTATTAACAGATTTGTTATATAAGACTTATGGGAAGAAGTGTAATTTCAGAATTCATGTGGCAAAAAAGGTAAAATATTACTTGTAAAACACTTTTCAAAAATACTTTAAAAAAGTATCTACAGTTAGATAAGACAATAATACAGTAATTTTCAGGTGCAGCAGTAAATAATATGCTGTGTGAAATTAATTTACTTACATAAATCAAGGTGTTTTAACCATGTATTTTTATCAATTTGCAATTTTATCATAGGCGAATACAGTGCCCTACTAGAGAAAGTTATTTATCTTGAAAGTCGGAGTTTTTCCCTGATCTCCTTCGGGAAATCAACTTATTTGGTAAAATTTAATTGTTTTACTATTTATTTTCCAGTGTTTAATATATCATTTGTCTGTGATATAACTGGTTTTTATTAGTTTACTTTTCGGTAATTATTTTATAATACAAATGGATTTACATTTATTTAATTGTTTTACTATTTATTTTCCAGTGTTTTATATATCATTTGTCTGTGATATAACTGTTTTTATTAGTTTACTTTTCGGTAATGATTTTATAATACAAATAGATTTACATTTATTTCGATTTTTATTGATACTATTGTATCTTTTACAATTTTCTAGCCGCGAATATCTTTAAAATTTCTGATGCGGCTCGAAGCAATAATTCACTTCCTCACTCACTTTTTGCCTGATCAACATCCCCTGCGCTATGTTACTAATTTCCTTTCACAAAAAAATTGAAGAAGGAAAAGTTATAATACGATGCGGTTCAAATGCGGTTGAACAAGAGATAGGGAGAAATATGGCTGCAATTGCTGTAGCTGGTAAAACAAAGAAGTAAGTATAAGTGTTTTTTTAGCTAATCAGTTAACATACTTAAGATGTTATGTTTTTGTTTTCATATTGCTTTAACATTGCACTGATAATTTTTCAGTCATTTGCATTGAGAACAAGCTTGTTAATCTCTAAGATGAATCTATACACAATTTCATGAAGTGTGTGAGTGCGTGCAGGTGTATTTATGGTCTGCACTGTATTAGTGCACACTGATGGCATCAGATTGTTAATGCTGATCTGTAACCAAGTGATCTTAAGTATACGAAAGTTAAAGTATATATAATATTCGTTTTGCTTCACCATAACTATAATATTATTTTTTGGCAGTGAAAATATGTACTCAGTTTTGACAGATTTCTAAAAAAAACTGAGTTTTATTGCTTAGCCATGATTAATACACCGGTTTTCTGGAAGTGGTGTGTTGGATTTTGGTATGAGATATTTTGGATGTTCATGATACTCATCACCCTTCACCAGTATCACAACGAACAACATTATTTTAATTAAATCTCAATTTTGTCAGTGCTTGTACTAGCCAAATATTACTTGGTTTTATGTTGTTTTTCAAGAATCAATGTATTATGATGTAGATAAACCTGTTACAACATTAACACACATTATACTGACTGATCAAACTTTTAGGGCATTACCTAACTATGACACATACACAACTTTTTTACGTTTACGTGTTCATGCCTGAGCTAACTGAGTAACTGAGCCACTAAGGGAATACTGAGAGAAAAATTTTGTTGCTATAGCTATTGGATGCAGAATAATGGACTCCATTAATTTTTTTTTTAATTCAATTGATATTGGAAAAGCTTCTCGTGTATTTCTATTTCCTTGAAATTAAATTCCTTTTATCTAGTGTTTGTTAAAGTCTTTTTTTTATGTAAAAGTGCTTCTTAAAAGGTTTTTTTTTGACGATTTTAGGAAGTATTGCAACATTACCTGAAAAGGTTGCCAAGGAAACTGGTAGATATGGTAATTGTGAGTGGTTTAAGTTGGATGTTAATCTTCAACAACGACATGCGCCTGTTGAGCCAATGCATTGATTGAAGGTAATATTATCATTGTTTGTAAAGTGCTTAATTAGAATGCTGAATGTTGGCTGCTGGTTTATGAGTATGATTTGAGTTTGCTTGGAGGTTTTAATAAGAAACTTGGTACATCAATAATGACATGAGCTACTTTAGAATGTATAGGAGGTTATTTGATCAAAGTTGAATTCAAGGTCAATGTTCCAAGCATTTTGTTATTTTAAAATTTGTTTAGATGTTGCTTATGGAAAACTTTTTGGATGTTACATGTCACTTGCTCTAAGATAAAGTTTTTAGTTTTTTTTTTGTTGTTTTTATTTTTAAGTTGCTTGTGGAAAGTCTATACATGAGATCACATCCATCTGTATATGTTGTTCACATTTAATAAGTTTCTTTCACTTTCTGATAATTCGGTTAAAGATCAAGGCAACCATTGCCAGTTTTAAACCTGCAATGTAAAACTGAGAAGTAAAACGCCTATTAACAAATTTTATAATTGTTTGAAGAATATCTGTCTTTTGTTTCACAAAGGATTTTATTTGAAATCATATTCTTTAATTTTAAGAAAGGATTTCCTATTTCAAGAAAATCATTATTTGGCCAACTGTCAATTATGAGAGTTAATGCATTTAGTTTATAATATTTCCAAATGAAGTTGTTTATGGTCAGAACTCATTATAGACCAGTGCTCACATTCCGTTTTCAAGTTCAGTATCTCAGTAACGTGTAAAATGAATTAATGACTTGGCTTATGAATTCATTTTAAGATGAACCTGTTTTCCTGAAAAAGGCCATGGCCAGTAACCCAGCAAATGTGTATAGTGTTGTACAGTGATAGTTGGTCTGGATTATATGCAAGGTGTTCCTGTTACCCAGACACGTGACCTGATCTTGATCTAACTTTTATGGTTCAGTGACATTTTTGATGTACAAGGACATTTTCAGCAAAATATCTTAGTATTTTGGAGTATATCAAAACATTTTTTGGAATAGCTCAAGTTTACGCTTGTTTTTGACACTTGTTCTAGCAGAATATGTTTTGCTAAATTTTCACTACATTTTTCACTTTATTTCAACAGAATGTAACAGAACATATTGTAAAATTGCTAAATGGGCAAGAAGATGGTTTTAGAGACGAGCTGAAGAATTTAGTCATAATAGATTTGTTGTCTTGTCCTGATAGGGTTAAAACTGCTTATGCATCAAAAGTGAGTATGGCCAATGGATTACATAACCCTTGTAATCAATTGTAGTCAAAACTAGTCATTCATAAATTGATATAGGCTGTTAACATTAAAATAGATAGATGTGATCATTTGGAAAATGCCTCACTTTAGAGCACCATGTAGTGAACTGATGCATAAGTTCTTATGTTAAAAAAATGGTGTCAAAATGAAAGGCAGTTATCTTTTTTATTTAAGATCAGTATATGAGAAGCTTACAGCAAATCAATGCAAACTTCCTTTGTTCTTTGCAATGATAGAGTAGTAGCATAATTGCCATATTCCTTATGGATTACATGGTTATGTTTGTACTGCAAAAATATCATCTTTCAACTTCAATGACATAAAGAAACATACTAGTATTCTAAACCTGATATTTCTTATATATCCTGTAATTCAATGTACATGTACTTTTCATACTAAATGAAAGACATTCATCACCTTGTTTTTATCTACAAATTCTTCTTTATTATATCACTAAACAATGCCTAATCTTGTTAAAAATTGTTGCAGAAGGGAAGAAAAGAAAGTAAAAGACCAAGAACAGATGTTAGTGAAAGGTATAATCAATGAGTTTAAATTTCCTTGAATGCTTTATTTGGATGTTGTATGATTCAAGTTTGAAGAAAGGAGACCACAGTACTAAAAGCATATTTTAAACATTTATTATGCTTAACCTGATCTCAGTGTGCATCTAGAGTAGCTTAAATTTTTTGCAAGGTATTTGTGATTATCAATTTCATTCTTTAGCTCTTCAGTAAGAAAAAGATGGCACTGGGTTAAAAAAATATGTTTATTAATTCAACTGCGGCAGAAGCTCATGTTTCATTTGATTTTTTTTAATTTTTATTTTTCTGATATTTCAGTGATCAAATTGAAAATGGATACAACTCAGATGAAGAAATGAAAAGGTAAAAATTTATTTGAAGGTAAATATGGTGGTCCAAAATCTGAAACCTATACTTATTTTGAGACATTTTAAAGTGGAAACAATTTCCAAAAATTTTTAGGTAGGATGTCCGACCTGGGTATAGAGCAACACCCATGGGCCTGAATTAATTTACGGACATGCATCATTTTTCTAATTGGCTAGCCACTTAAGATCAAATTTATACCAACTTATAAAAAAGTAAAATTCTGTGATACTCACATAGATGCTAAAAATAGTGAGAATTGTTCCCAGATATTTCTCATACATTTGCAGTGCATCTATATCAGGTCATTACTTTCATAAATTACCTTCAAAATAGGTAATTGTATTAAAAATTGTTCTAAAAAAAAGAGGCCAGAAACCATACCTCAATTTTGATATCTTATAGCCAGTGCTTGGATGACATTATTGTAATTGCCCATTATATTTAGGAACAGCAATTTTGATACTTGTTTAGATGATTAGCTCGCTCCAAAGTTGCTTTTCAATTTAAAATATATAACTGAAAAGATGATTTTCCCACTGCATTGCTGTCTGTTCACTTTATATAGCAGTGCTAATAATATTTAAGCTGTGATGTTTTTTCTAAACAATTTTAAAGAAAGGAAAGGTAATGACTAACTTTGCAAGTTGTAATTGTAAATGTTATGTCTTTTCATGTATTACCTTTATGACAGTTGCATTTGGAACTATTTTATTGTATACATAAATTCAAACGACAAATGCGTCTTGACTGCACGCTTCATGATTCGTTAATGACCAAGTCGGTACGACACTTGCGTTATTTAAACCTTTTCTAGAAACACGGTGATATCCAGATTGGGTAGTATGTTGGTCCTTAGTCTATACTCGTCATTCACAGAATTCGTAAGGTCCACCAGCAAATATCCGACAGGTTTTGCAGTAGCTAATTTGTACGCTTCGCAAAAGAATTTGCTCTTTCCGGGATACACCTGACTTCCGAAACTTGTAATTTGTCTGGCATCTCTTAGGTTACGAAATAGAATGACATAATGACAATTGAAGGAAATGGTTCTAGCGTATTTTCCAGGCATGTACAGGTTTTGCGTTAATAACAAAACGGTAATGTTCTTGTGATAAACAGCAATGCGAAAGAGGAATAAGGCATCTTCGGACTGCACGACTTTGTTGATTAGGTCGTCTATGACCAAGATGGTGTGTTCCAAAGTTTTGCTCCACTGATCCATATCTTCTCTCGTAGGTAAACCTTGGTGCAGTACAAGATTGTCTAGGGTTTGCTCCATTTTCTCGAAAAGAGCTTGGTGTTGTCCGTAAGCGATGACAATTTTCGTAAACATTACATTGCTATGTTTTAATAGGTCGTACGTCAGGCTGGTTTTACCCGACATGGTGGGTCCGCTCAGCAAAATTGTAGTTGGGCTTTCAAAGGGTAATAGAGAACCTGTCTCCCACCACTACTGTGTTGTCATGTCGAACTTTAGTTTTTAATGACGAGTTGTTTTTAATTCATGGTAATATATAGAAAAAACCAACAAACAAAAAACGTGTATTTACAATTTTTATTTACATTATACGAAAACATGGTATACATAATATACAAGTTATTGACAGACAATATGTAACATTATATACATTAAAAATAATCCGATACGTATTCGTAAACAAAACGATCCGGTGACAATGTCTGTTGTAAGAAAGAAGTCATTCTTTTCAGTTTAACATGTAAACATTTTATCAGAAGAAAATACACTACATGGTATCCACAAGTCACTGATGTTTTAGATTGAAGAAATACGTTATTTGTATCAAACGATCTGACAATTCTTTCAATAAAACATTTAAATGCGTAATCGTAATCTTCTGGTTTTCTACGTAACTGTCGTAAAATTAGGCATAATCTGGACTTTGAAACCAAAAGGCGATCCAATGTTTACCGGGTAATTGAGAGGCGTCTGTATTACAAATATAGGCAGCTGGATAAGATGACACTTTCTTTGGTAAGGTGTCCAGAGAATAGACGCCTTTCACAAATGCCGTTAAACACCGGTTCTCTCTGATGATGCATTCTAACTGTTCCATATTCATACTTGTGTGTATTTAATGTCCCTTGCGTGATCGATTTCGATGAGGGCCGGAAACTCGGCATAAGCGATACAATTCAAGGTCTCCGTGGTGGCCCTGTCGAACTTCACTTCCAATTTGAAGTTGCCTTGTTTTACCAGATTTATATACTCTTCCCCCAGATCACATGGAGATAAACAAAAGGCATAAATAGCAAATCCTTTATCAAACGTGTCTCTGGTAAACATAAGTCCGGCATTTTTGTTCCAATATTCGGCCGCTTTGAACAAGTTCACGTACGGTGTGACGTAATTTCTATTATCTCCCACATCTATTTTCATGGGACTGGAAGGGATGCTTTCCCCGTTGATGTACAGAGCGACTTCCAATTTCAGATTCAAGAAATTAAACGGATTCTTGGTGTAATCACCGTTCACGGCCGACTGTTTGGTAAACACGAAGAAAGCTCTAGCGGGAAGATTGTTGGTCCATACATTCTGCCATATAAGGGTTCCCGATCCCGTTGGTACGGTTTGCATTTTCACTTCCGTTCTGGTGAAAGTGTACTTGGCCGTGTGATCTTTCAGTATCTGTGCATGATTAAGCAACACGCCACTATCCACTTTGACCATACAGGCTTTGAACACGATGTCTAAAATCGTCAGCTTATAACTAGGGGTGCTTTCTTTACTCATGAGTGTGAAGGGAGCTCTGTTTCTG
This sequence comes from Tegillarca granosa, assembly GCA_029721355.1. NCBI lineage: Eukaryota > Metazoa > Mollusca > Bivalvia > Arcoida > Arcidae > Tegillarca > Tegillarca granosa. Next base: position 18,447,095 of record CM056602.1, on the reverse strand, counting down.
TAAAATTTGAAATGTAGGTTGATGCCATTGAGTATTTGTTCAAACGGAACACGTCTTCGTATAATGGACCTTCCAAATCGAATTCCCGGGATTGTTGTGTAAAGGCGTATCTCGAAGTTAAACCTCCATTACTGCCGTTGTATGGATCCGTGTTGTCTAAATCGGGATCGTCTAAGTAAAACAGTTGTGACTGTAACTGTGAATCGGCCACGTTATATCCGCTGGACAGAATCTGTTTTAGGTAGGCTTTCCATGGGTAATGACTGGTGTTGAGAGACACCAGCCTATTGTTCATATAGACGTCAATTTGACTCCATAAGGTCTGCAGAGGCATGTTGATAATTCCTGTTTCTTCTTGTGCAACTAAGACAGATCCGTCGGCTTTCACGATCTTGCATTTCATGTACAGTCTGCTTCTTTTTAAATCCATATAAGCATTACCATCCCCGGGTACGGTAATTCCGATAGGCGCATCGCCCGAACTGTAAGAAGAAACGGGTCTACATTCGTTGTAGTATATTTTTTCGATGGCTACTTGGTTGGGGGGTACGGTAAATAAGGTTAAAGTGTCCGATTTCCGTGATATTGTCACTAAGGTATGCCATTATCATTTAAACTTCTTGAATATACTCTCAGGTACAACGGTAGATTTGCGTTTCACACCTTTTTTAACACCTCTGGAAGATTTCTTCACGCCTTTTCTGCGTTTATTAGATGTTGCTCTCTTGGTGGTTTTTCTCTTAATGGCTTTTCATTTGCGTTTCTTTGCTTTTATAGGCACTCTCGGTGCATCTTCTTTGACGGCGTCTTTAAACTCCGACTTTGCCCTTTCTTCGACCGCTGCTGTCGGTGTCACCTCTTTGACGGTATTCTTTGTCTTCTCCGAATCGTCGACACGTGATTTAACCGGAACCATGAACGGTTTGTTTGAGTACATTCCACCTATTCCACCATCTACTTGACGGTTTTGTACTTTTCAGGTTTGAATTTTTTTGTTGAGCATGTTCTGGTAAAAGGATCCCCAGACTAGAGGGTCCGATATGTATGTCGATCCCACCATCTTAAAACGGGACCTTCTGTAATTGTAGTGTCAGTGTCGGATCACCTGCGAGAAATGAAGCCGGTTCGTTTTTTCGACGTTACTATATAGATGTGCACTTCTTGAATGGTGCCCGTTTTCAGAGGTACTCCAAAAGGGTGGCTGAATATCACGTTTTCCGGTTTCCTCGTAAGGAACAAGCGTCTCAGTAAAGGAAGTTCGGTATTTCCGACAACACTATCACTACATAAATCGCAACACACGTAAAGATCATTCTCTACGGGTTTCTAAGTCCCCTGGTATGAGAGCTTGAATAAAGAAACGTTCAAATTCCCCTGTAACTGTAACGGTTTTGGAACGATGACTCTAAAATCGTGCGGTTTGTTATGGGGAAAGATATTTTTACAATCACAATCAGCTTGGACATACTTTTCGAGAATGAAGGAAATCAAGCCGACAGGTCTATTTATACCGCCTCCAAATCGCTTTTTCTTATCCACGAGTTGAATTTAGACGGCCAATGTAACCAAAACACTAAAACTTGTTTTTCTTTGTGCACCGTCCGTTCTTTCAAAATCTTGTTGACTTTCCACACGGTGTTCTTGTCTTTGTTAACCCTCTATAATTCCTGGGTATAAAACATGCCTTGTACGGGGTCCCCGTTGTAATCTCTGATCTTGTAGATTGGAATACCTTGTCTTCTGAAGCGTGTACTAACACTTCACCTGTCCACTTTTGATCGTACTCCCTCGTGAACGGTTGTTTAAGAAATATGATCCGTACCGTGTCGTCGATTTTGAATTTAAAGAACCGTTTTCTTCTTTTCTTTTTTAACGTCTTTTTATCTTTTCGGGACTTTGGTGTTTCATTTAATTTAGTTTTTGTTCTCACTTCGTCTTCGTTAGTTTTGTTGACTTCAGTGGGTGCCATCCCTTTCAGAGGTCTGGCAGGAGTATTGTTGAAACTCTCGACAATGTCCTGTAGCTCTTTTAAATATTCGTAAGATTGTTTTTCGGTAAACATTCTGTACATTCTGTTTTTTAAATTCTGTATACTTCATTCTGCAAAGTTACTTTTTTCGTTTTGGGTGAATATTAATTGAACACCTTCTTGTTGCAAGAAATCTTGCACCCATCTGTTTTTGATTTCGGAACCTTTATCCACTCGCAAAAGTTTAGGTTTCCTACCATAGTTGAATAATGTTTCTAAAGCTTTAACTGTCTCCGTTCCCTTTTTCTGTTTCATAGGTGCAGCAAAGACGTATCTTGAAAACACGTCTTGCGCTACTAAAATGTACTGAAACCCTTTGTTCCATTGACTCCATTTTTTTACGTCCATGAGATCGGCATTCCATTGCGTATCGATACCTTGTACGATAACCGGCTTTCTTAGAAACTTTCTTTGCACTCTTTTTTTGCAAGGAATAAGCATCTTGATCAGACAGAAATTGTTTGATTCGACGTAAACCAATCTTGTATTTTCCAGCTTTCTTTACTATCTCGTAGAATTTCCCCGGACCCGCAAACGAACCAGGGTGTTTGGGATCTGTCCATATAGACTTTAGATAGTCCTCTTCCTCTGGGGTCAGCATTTCGAATGATGTACGATAATGATGTCTTTGTTTTTTATACCTACCTGGTATCTGTGTTATATATTTATACCTACCTTAGCCCTCCCCCTAATATACACCAATGTTATTCCCCTAATATACATCAAGGGGTGCATGCAAAAAGGTCGTAACACTGAAAAAATTAATTCTGAGAAAAATGATTTTAAAAGTTTAGAGCTTTGTATCAAATCATCAAATAATATTTTTAAAAAGTCTTTTTTATTTTTAAAAAATATGTTAATTTATAAATATTTTTTATATATTTTCATGACAACAAACATTTAATTAACACATTAATTAGGTTTAAAGTTTATAAGAGGTTTTTGCAGTAAAGCGTGTGTCCCTTTTTTTCTGCAAAAAGGACTTAATATGCTATAAGGTGTTTTTGCACTACACTTAGAGTGCAATTCTGAAATCTAAAAGGGTTGTATAAATGTATTATTGGATGTTAAGATTATTTTGCAGGTTTGATTTACAAAACAAAACTAAACATTTCAAGTCAAAAACAAATTATATTTTGGATATAATGTTTAAATATTTTTTGTTTAATATGTCAATTCATTGGTACAAACCTGATGATAAAATTCCAATTATTATGTAACATCATAATTATCCTCGCAATGAAAAATGTATGAATAAATCTTAAACATATTAAAAAGTGATAAAAATGAATTTAAAAATCAAAAAATCCAAAGATCATTATAATCCTAATACACACAAATGGTGTCTTTATATTCTACAGTACGAATATGTGTATAATTCATTCATCATCAGAGTCACAGTCACTCTCCTCATCATCAGGCTCTGGTAAATTATCGGTTGAGGAGCTGGAGGTTGCAAGTTTGGCATAAAAGTCTTTATGTTCATCTGGTATAATTCCAGTGGCAAATAAAGACATCAAGTCTGCTTTCTTTTCTTGTGATATCGGAAGTTTTTTGTGTATTTAAACTGGATGTCAAAATTTTCAACAGTATGATGTCAATCTTCATATTCTTGCAACAATTTTTTGCGAAATCTTTAAAATCTAAAATATCTGTGTACCTCAAAGGCACTACAGTGTATGGTTTTTGTTTTCTGGCTAGTCTCATTGTAGCATCATAATGACTTGGAACATAAATGGAGACCAGACTCTTGGCATGTTCTATGGCAGAGTGCATGGAATCACACTCCATCTGAGTTGTCGCCAGATTCTAGAAATTTCTGATCAAGAACTTGTAATGATGGATGTTTTATTATACTATAAAGAAGAGTAGCTGTTATCAATTGATTTCGATTTTGTCCTCCACATAAATCTGACCATAAACTGCATGTTTAGTTGTTTGTGGCAAAGATTTTAAGTGCAAATGAAGACAAGTTCCTATTTCACACGACCCTCTTTGTCCTTAGGTTTCATTCCAAACATAACAACTGGCTGCTTTGTCTCCAAGAGAATATAGTGATAGATTATAACATGCCAACTTTCGTTTGTTATGTAGTGGGCTAACTAAGGTACATGGACAAGTCAGAACAGCCTGCATGTCGAAGGTAGCTGAATAATAGGCTTTATCTTTCATTGCAGTGTCTTTGTCTTTTTGCTTTTCTTCTCTAGCTTGGATCTTCCGCCTTTGATGTTCATCAAATTGATGTTGAATCTCTGGTGTTAAATTAGTACACTTCTTGAACTTTTCACAGTGTTGACATTGATCCTTTTTTGGCTTGTGAAAAGATAAATTGTACTCTGTGTTGAATGTTTTTCTGAATATCCTAATGCTAGCTGCTTGTGTCCCTTCTTCATTACATTTTTATAATTTGCGAATGTTGAGGTCATGGCCAAGAAATTTTCTTTTTGTATCCCGTTGTGTGTAATGAAGATCAACAGCAGGAAAGGATTCTATGTGTTTACGAATGCCTTGAAGTGTTTGCTCAGGACTTTTGTTTTTTGAAACTGATTTTCCTCTCTTTTTCAGTTGAAGCAAAAATACCACCTTCACTGTTTTCCAAAGCATGATTGATGTATTTTTCTCCAATATCGAGGGTAGATTGAAAAAAATTCTTGCAGACTCTTATTAAATTTCCACTAACGTCCATTGTGTACTCTCTGGTATACTTTCTGTTGCGTTTTGGTGTTTTTGGATTAGAACTTGGTTGGCACGAACAGGTTTGTGTTAACTTTTGTTGCACCCGTGCACAAAGTCTCTTTGCCTTTATAGGAACCCAAATTCCAGAAGGAATTGAATATATCTTGTCGGTGATCCTCGCTTATATGTGATGTACACTTAAATTTACATTTAGAACAGTCAATTTTCTTCACATTTCTTGCAGCTACTAACTTCCCATGTGTACTTGTGTATGCCTTACCACTAGTCTAAGTTTTTTTGTAATATTTCTTTTCCATTTTTCTGGGTTTACTTTTCTTTTTCTTGTATATTTCTTTTTTACTGGTGTTACATACACTGCTTGTTTCCGTGGAGTAATCTGAATACTTTGTGATTTTTTCCTTAGTGTATTTTTTGGAGTTGTTGAGTTTGTTGTTGTATTTTGTTTTCTTGGTGTAACCAATAGAGTTTGTGAGTTTGTTGTAGCTTGTTGTGTATCCTGTGACATTTGTGAGTTTGTTGAAATTGGTTGTTTTCGTGGAGTATTCTGCAAACATGTAGCTTCTTGCGTTTCTCTACTTATATCTTCAATATTTTTAATTGTTTTTGAGTTGATACTAATACAACTAATACAGCTGTCATAATGTTCAGCACCAGGTATGGCTAAATAAGCAAGTTTAATTGGTTCATCTGCACATTCTTCTACAAGGTCAGGGATTACCTCCTCAACTGGATGAATTCTCCTGTTTGAATATATCACGATTCTACTTTTTGCAAGTGGCACGGCATCAGCTACATTAACACTCCAACATCCATTTTCTCTTAATTTAATGAGTTCTTGCATAAACAATTGTGGAAAGTATTAGGAAAAATGTTCCTAGTTATCTTTGATATCATTACAAACTTCTTCTCGTAGCTGATTAACTGTTTGTGGTGAATTCAATTGTAAAAGAAAAGAACAGAATTGAAAAAACAATTACCCTCTGCAGGCACATTATATTTCTTTAATCCGTTGCTGGTTAATAATGCCTCTATCTTCTGATAATGAAGTTTTCGGCGTACATGTGATTATTTGGCTTCTTTTAAACTAATTTTTTTGCAACTTTGAGGAGTGAAGCTCGAGAGTCAATCTGTTTTTGAAAACTTAATTTTTTGACAGGCTTGGCTTTTTTAACTTTAGATTTCTTTTGTTTCCTGCCTCGCTCATACTCTATATCCTCCAAACCATCTGAACTACTGTTGTCTAATTCTGATGGTACACTATTGGAATCTGAACTGTTAATATCCATTTTATTTATTTGATATTCTTGGTCCCGGTCAGAGTCATACGGCTGGTCGTCTTCTTGTGTAGCTTTTTTTAAATATTAGTCAACGGTTCATTGTCAGAACTGCTATCATCATCTTCTCCATTTCTCTGTTACCACCTGTAACTTCATCTGAATCTTCAATAAGTATTCTGTCTTGTTTAGTTGCTGTTACTTGTGATTCTGCCCCTATATCTATAATTTCCTCTAACTCTGACCAGCTTTTATCATCATCCATACTTTTAGCTAAAATTAAAAATAATAATAATAAAATAAAACTTTATAATGTTTATTCTTTATTAAATGAGAATAGGTAATGTTTTATGTGGTTTGGATGCTGCAACTTACTAAACTTAACTTATATATATATATATATACATTTCAGATAAAATTATCATTATTATTACTACAAAGGATAAGTACATAAATGTCATACAATGTCAAGAAAATTGAAAGTCGATAATAATAAAATTAAAATGTTAAATTGCTTACATGTATATATAAAATTGATAATAAATAAGTCCTTACCTTATTTTTTGAAAAAAATATTCTTTGTTCTAAAGCTGAAAAATGAAACTGATACAGAAAAGACAATTACACGTTATTTGAGAAAATACTAATAACATACAACTTGTAACTAAGTCTAAAATAATAGCAAAAGTAATTTACAAATTTACGGCTGTTGTTTTTTGTGTGAGAATTTGACACTTTTTTAAGATAAGCGTATTTTGTTTCTGTTACACCATATTATAATGATCAGTTGTGCTGTACAAAAAAGTCTTAACACGTGGTAATGTGTTATATCAGTTACAACACCAATTATAAATCACTTGTCTTAACCTGCATTATAATCTTAAGTATAGATAAGACAGCTTTGTACTATATAACACTGACAGAAACATTCAGATACAAAATACAAAAAGGTCTTATCTTCTCATAAGATGTTGTTGCTGTCATAATTTGTAAAGTATGTACACCGAGAAAATTGAGAGACGTTGTGTTATGGTATCAACACGATTGCAATACAGCAGGACATATGGGAATACAGAAAACAGTGAATAAAGTGTTCAACAGTCATTATTATTGGCCACATTTAAGACGATATGGACACGATTATGTTTCGTCGTGTGCTGTATGTGGAGAACGAAATCGAATAAATGTAAGCGAGCTGCAGCAGTGACAGTGATGATAACGTTGACTACCCTGTCGGACGTTCAATACATTCTATAGGATTGAATCTAAAAACAACTTTAACGCGTTTCTCCAGTGGAAATGAGGAAATTACGAGAGAGACAGACATATTTTATTCGGAGGACATTGATCCCCAGAATATAGATTTAGAACGTCTGGTTTCAGAGATCTTTCATGAGGTACCCAGACATTTTGCAGAAAGGAACTTTAGATTCATGAAAGGAAATTTTGAAATTTAATAGATCTGTTATATAGAGACTCTGAAAATTCACACAGAAACTGTTTATTATTTGTTGTTGGACTGAAAATAGTTAGTTATTTATGTATTTATTTATTCATTTATCCATTTATGTATTTATTTATTTATGTTTTACTGATATTGAAATATATGAGTATTTAATGCCTAATATTACCTATGGGTATATATGTGTATGTATAATAATTGGTACCATTAACTAAGATCTAGTTTATGATGGTAATATATATATATAATATAATTTAAAAATATGTTTTTGTCCATGCGTTTTATCTAATTTGTCTGAAAGTGAATTTTCATTTTAATATTTGATACTATGACTTTTGATTTATTGTGTAGAGTTTATAGTTTTGAAATTTTATTATTAAGTCCCTTAATTTAAATGTGTAAATATTTGCTAGGTTGTGTAATCTTTGTTTATACAGCTGTATTTCGGTAATGATGCTTTATGTCTGTTTTAATGCACACGTTCGAATTTATTTATTGATATTTTTAAAGTTTTTTTTTAGTTTATTCATTTATTTATTTATTTTAAATATTGCATTTGTTTTTTTGAACGGAGTCAAAAGCTCAGGCGGGGGAAGTTGTAGCGTACATAGATTTGAATTTGATATTAATAATATATTTGGTAGTATTTCATTTTATTTATTATTGTTTTAATATTATTTAGTATATATAAGTAAGTTTCCAGTATTGGGTCTATTTATAGCCTTTTATAAAAAGCTAAATTTCCAGAAAATAAAGGAAATACTATGTCTGTATTTGTTTAAAACTGGGGGATAACTACAAATAAAAAAACCATAAAACTTTCCCGATTAGTGTCATATACACTGAGAAATTATTTTTAAGTCTCAAAAATCTGTATTTTTGTGCATTAAAAATGTAACATACAATTCACTTTAAATTTAAAAAGCAAAATAAAATATGAAATCCATAATTTTTAATAAAAAGCCTGTGTCATTTTATATTTTCAAGCTTCAAAATTAAATGTGATATACTTTTTTAGCCACTGTCAACAAAAAACTCACATTTTTTTGAAATTTAAAAATCCATTACGTTCGTAATTGGTGGTGTCTGGCGGTATTAAATTTTTGGTAAAATGTTGTTTTGGTAGTTAAATCAATTATGTATGCCATTAAACACTGGTCTTAAAATTGTTTATGTGGATATAATTTTAAAAAAGGTGTGGTTGGAAGTATTGAGTTTTGCGATATTTTGTAACTGTGTAAATTTTGCTACACAATTTCCGTGTCCGGATCAATACGAACGTAAATCGTCAGTCATCTCCGAATCCGCGTTACCTATGATTAGAATAGCGATTGCGTTTCGTTTCTTTATCGTTTCCATTTTGTTAAATACAGTGACTGTCATAACAATACAATGCATTATGGGACAGCAATGGATGCAAGTAGAGTGTCCACACGATCAGTGGATAATTACGAACGTAATAAATTACAAAATAATGAGGAATTTCAGGTAATAATTGCATATTTTAGATATTTTAATGATTATCAATTGATCGAGAATATGTAAATACAATAGGTTTATGCAGATTTCGAATAATTACAGATTTTCAGCATGTTCTGTCAAAACTTGGGATCTCCCACAACCTGCCCTGTCCGTTTCTCGATTGTCATGATGTGTCCGTCGATGCGAACATAAGCAAATTTGCAGAAAAACATACTTCTGTACAAAAATTTGCTCTTTATAGCGAAGATTATAAACGTTTGCATCAAAACTTATCCCCGTCTCCCATTTTTTGGAGGGTCAAATAGTAAAAAAATGTTTTTTTGTTTACCTTTAGGTTCGTATTCTCGGACGGGATTGTATGGTGTCTTTCATTACGAAAGACTAACGAAGTTAGTGTCTTTCTTACGAACATGAAATAGTGCTGAAAAATGTTTTGATAGTAAATTATTGAACTTACAGGCCTTGATTTTATTATTTTAGTATTCAGTATCGATTTTCATGACTTGAATTTGATCAATTTTGTACTTAATGTTTACCTTATGTTCGTATCCATGGACATGGTTTATGAAACAATAATTTGTGTCTTTGTTACCAACATAACCTTTCAAAATATCACTCTGAATTGAATAATATAATTTCATTTTATTGTTAATTTTCAACATTTCACAGTGTTTTAATTTAACTTTGCACAATTTTTTCAGTACATTTATATGATATTTCCCAATTAATATGTTGGCTTATGTTCATATTGCAAGAAACCAATTAATATTTTTCTAATTTTTTTGCCAGTCTTTAGCTCATCCAACGAAAGTCTGGAGAGCTATTGCTGTCACCCTGGTGTCCTGTCCGTCCCCTCCCAACGTTGATGTTACAAAGTGTTGAGTGCATGTGTTTCGATGCGCGAAGTCCGGTGAGCTTTGGTGGCATTGACACTCTTGTTGTCAAAGTAATGTCTAAGTGGGAATAATGGGTCTGACTCTATGACAACTGATCGACAGAAAAGTTGAGACAACTTGTCGACACGACAGTAACTGTTGATTGACTATGATTATTTGATAGGCTATGACAACTGGCAGACATGACAGCTGATCGACAGACATTGTACTGATAGACAGAATTTTCTGCTGAAAATAATTTTTTTTTTGTTTATTTTTACATCAAAATTTATGATGTAATAACCTTGACAAGTTGGTCTAGATGTATGGGTGTGTTATCAAAAGCAAAATCTAAATCAGAAAAATATATAATACTAGTCGATCAACTGTCACGTCTATGATTTGTCGTGTCTGTCAACTGTTGTAGTTGATCAGATGTCATAGTCGATCAACTGTCGAGATAAATTTCTAGGTGTAAATAAAACTTTAGTTCCTGTTTCATTGGTTAGTTGGTTGAAGGTTGTTTTACGTCACATTGGAAATTTTTCAGCCATTCGCAACAATATTTACTTTTTCCTAATCTCGAGGATAAGAATATCCAGTTTCATGTGATACATGATTATGTGCAGTATTTTGGTTTGCCATACATGTACTAGTGTACACTTATGACAACTTTTATAGTGCTAGTTCACTGAAACAAATTGTCGCAGAAAAACACTGCATGCCACTCAGTCACACAAGGGCCAACGGCAAGGAAAAACCCCTTTCCTTTTTTGGAGATGTTCATCTATGCATGCATGGCAAGATTGAAGGGTTTCAATACATCTAGCAGAAATGAGAAGATCTGAAGCTAAGTGTGTTAATTTTGGTGTTCAGATATCTGTGCGTTGGAAGTGCTTGAAATTAATTTAACATTTTCTTAGGGATGCTTACAACAGACACACTAGATAAACTGTAACAAAGTCATGAGCAAAATTATTGTTTGTATTTTTAGGTCAAATCAGTGAAAAACAATAGCACAACAACAGTGGAGGGATCGACTAAAGCAAGATTCGGCAAGATATCAGAAGTTTAGAAAAACAGAGACGGAGAGGATAAAGAAATACAGAAAGACATTAACAGAAGAGCAAAGAAAGCGATATAATGAAAAAGCGAGAGTAAGAAATTCCCGAATGCGAGAAAGAAAGAAACAACTTGGAGTTAAAAAAACCAAAAAAGTTACACTCACAAGGGCAAGCACTGAAAAACAAAGAATGAAATGGTGAGGAAAAAGAATACAAAGGGACAAAATGAGTTCACAAAAAAAAGAGAAAAGTATGCCGAAGTAAAAGAGAAAAGAAGTGAAAAAAGGAATAAAGTACCTCTATGCAATTAGGATACAGGTGGTTCTTTTGCCAATCCAAATGCAAAAAGACAAGCTGCTTATAGGATATTAAAAGTCATGCCAAAGAATCCGGAAAAATTTGCTGAGGTTATGACTCATATTATTTCGAAAACTACACCAAATAAAAAAGCAGCCTTAAAGGATCGATGCATAATGACTCCAGAATTCAAAAGGCTTTTACAGTATTTTGATTCAAAATGTCAGACCTACAAAGATAGACCTAAAGACATTGGAAAGAAAAGGAGTAAGAAATTTAATCTCATGAGATATATGCTACACTAGGCTGCATTTATTAAGGCAAAGGAAGGAGGAAATCAAAAGAAAATGGGTTTAAGCAGAAAAATATTGAGAAAACTTAGAGATGTAAATGATGTCATGGATATCAAAAGGATATCATTTCATTTGCACCGTCACTACCTACAGACACTGAATGTCACACTCATGAGAAACAGGCCCCGCGACGTGATGACACTCCTACCAGTGTTCGTGTACAAGAAATTGTAGTTTCACCAGATGATGACACGGTTTCTATTGATGCTGTTGTACAAAATATAGTAGCTATAACACCTTGTCCCATTGTATCCGCTTCACATAGCGATACATGTGTTACCACATCTCCTAACGTATCGGCCAACAATGTCATTTCTCCCGTCGTCACATTATCTCCTAATTTTACATGTGGTTCTGACGTTGCAGACACCAGTAATTCGGAGAAGACTTTTATTCTTGATGCTAACCCACTGTTGTCTGCTCCGTCAGCTTCACAAAACTTGCTCATGCAATCACACACAATAACTCAACCACTTTCGGAACTAAACTGTGATTTTGAGTCATCACCAGTGTCAGATTACGATGCAGAATGTTTGCTAAATCTGATCACAAATGGGAATCTGATGCCTGTTGAACCATGCAATGAGGAATCTCTGTGGAATTCGGAAATAGAAAATATGTTCCTTCCGGCAAAAATACAAAAAACTGAACGATCATCAACTTCAAATAAATGTAAAAATACATCACATCGTTTACAAACCAGTGACGAAATAATTCAAGAAAAGAAGCTGTTGCAAGAAAAGAAAGAGGAGAAAGAACAAAAGAAGAAAGACGGGGAACAAAAGAAAGCGCTAAAATAATCGAGACTAAAATAAAAACAATACCTGCATGCACCGACTTGTCATTATATATATATATATATATATATATATATATATATATATATATATGTTCTGAAAAATTTCTATTCATGTTTTTATTAGCCTAATGGGACTTTAATATTTCTTGTTACTATAATAGTGACTCACGCATATTGATCATGATTGATTCTGTCAAATTTAGTTATATGCATGTACGTAACCCAATGAATTATATATATTTAAAATTTAATATAATTAAATGTCACATAAATAACTTGACCAGAACGTTTATGTGCATTTTTTTTAAAAAACTGATTGTTTGTCCGACTTAAAATGCCTACTGTCCGGATTTGCATGTCTGTGCCATTTCGTATTTTTAATCTATTTACCTCTGTTATAAATTTAATCAATCAAATGTTTGCACCAAATAACGATTGTTCAGGTATATCAACGTAGCTACAAACTGTCTATCTGAGTCCATACAATGTTTGTTGTCACATACGATCACGGTTAACTTCGGATACTCAGAAACTGTCCGACATTAGGTGGATTTCCAATATGCGAAGGATTTGTCTATTCATTTAACAACGCTACCACAAATTTAGATCTTATTGAGTATGTGTCGAATTCGCCAGCAATCAACCACACACTTTCGGCCAACGCTACAATATCTATACCGAGCTCTATATCTGTATACAGGTGACGAATGGGCCTATATACAGGTTTTTGGCAGGTTACACGGTGCTATGTACCTTGTTAAAGATCTTTGACAGGGTACATGTGGCCGTGTAACTTGCCAAAAACCTATATAACTCATATTATTGCAAACATAAATAAAAGATAGCTGCCAAGTATATGGGTGTGGCTGTGTTTTGGATCAATTCGTCCATTAATCCAGTCGCACATCATATAGGTGTGACTGTGTTTTGGTTAATGCGTTCATTTATCAATGAGAGATTTCGCCCTTTTCATGCAACCTTTTAGGCAATGCACAATGATTATATGTGCCATAAAAGGATACATATTTGTGAAAAATACAGATTGCGGTAAATTGCCCAGGAGACTGGACACCTTTGAAGATTATCTCTACAATAAGTTCATTGGACAAACCTAGGATATAAAACAGCACACCCAAAGTCAGCAAGCACGCAAGAATTGCATGTCACTAACATACAATCAAATATTTGAATACTTCAGAAAACAAAAACCATACTAAGCAAAACCTAATGCCTTAGGGTAAAAAATAATGGCATATATACGTTGATATTTGGTTTTATATTTTTGTGTGGAACTTGCAATCCATTAAAATCAATACAGACGTTAGTGTCTGATGAATAGGAAATGGGGTTTCAACCCAAAATACCTTATAATGGGAGATCCTCAATCCGTGAGGATCCTATATACACCTGTAACAGGAGGAGGGTAGTGTGTATCTTGACTGCGGCTATTTCTGTTGTGTCTAGGGTAGTATGGATAGCGTTGGTAAAATACTCCTGTTAGGCCTCCATGGTTCAGTCACACTCTAATATAAAAATGGAATTTTCTGGAACTGACAAGCTTGACTTGAGTTAGAAAAAAAAAACTGGTTTTTTAAAATAACATATATTGTAAGTCAAAGTGATAATTTTAACAGAATGTAAGCAATTTTAACAATTTAAATGTTCAAATACAAATGTTAGCAAGTTCAAGTCAAATTTATATAATAGTTGCAAAAAAATTGTAAATCAAGAATGTGAAATATCAAAATGCCCTAACCTAAATTAAGGGAGAAAAGTGTGACAATTTTCCTACTTTTTATTAAGAAAGATAGGGATAGAAAAAAAAAACTATGGACAACCTAATAGGACAAAAACTGGAAAACCCGACCATAAGTAGCTTAAAGCTACTAGTGCAATTAGATGTAACTTCAAGTAACCATTAGCAAAAAAAAAAAATAATTACAAAACATAGCTTCATGCTGTTGACTTACCGACTAAAGACGCGACTAAACAAGAAGACATTAGGTGTTGTATGACTTTGAACTATATATGAATGTCAATGTAGTAATCTACTGCGTTTACCACTAAATTACTAAATATTATTAAAAGTAAGTAATTTTGAAGTAAGGTTACAACAGTGAACAATAAGCAAGATTAGGAATAAATAAATATAATAAGTCTGAAAAGATTAATATGAAAGGAAAAATAAAACCAGTAACATGTAATTAAATTTTGGCTAATTATTATATTAATGGGAGAAAATTTATTAAGGTAATTAATAATGACCTTCAGTCACACTACTCACCCCCCCCCCCCTTAAGATCAAATGATCCTCATTTGATCATAAACTTTCAATAATGAAATACAAAAACATGTCAAAATACAAAAATTGTACAAAATACAAAATATTCCTACAAAAAAATAAAACATCATGGTAATAACAAGAAAACAAAATAATGCATTTATAATACTGTCTGTATATAAATAAAAAAAAAATATCAGTCAAACAAAAATCACTGGTTAATTGAATATAATGTTTATCACAGCACGGTTCATCACATGGGTCCAACAAAATGTCACAGTCCGAAAATCACCGAAACATAGAACATCACAGAACCATCGTCAGAAAATATCACAGAACGCGCACCTTCACTACAGCAGTCCAAAATGAGTACAAAATCAAATTTATCACAGAAACACGGAATAACTAATTTCACAGTCAGACAAAAACAATATTAACATTTCAATCCTAGTCCTCTTCTTTGAGCTTCCAACCAATTTTGCTTCATTTTGATACCAAGATAATTTCCATTTTCATCAAAATCCATAAAATGGTCCTGTGGCACTAATTCTATTGAGTTCTCTTCCCATTCATATAAAAGGTCCCTGTTAAGCAAATTCGATATTGATTCTTGTTTTTTTTCTCCTCCGCAGTTTTCCTCTGGGTCTCTGGACTTTTCCTGGAGATATAAAATTACCATTTCTTATCCTGACTGGAATTACATCAGGGCCCATTGTTTTGTTGAGAATTTTGATCATGTGTCTTTTCAGGTCTGTACGTGCCCTAAGGTGTCTCTGGCACAAATGACATACAAAAATAGATACAAAGGCAATATGCCTCTTTTTCCAATGATGATCTATCCTGGAAAATGTGGGGAAATGTCGAGGACAACCAACCAGACAAGGTCTACCTCCTTCTGGCCAAACTGGTCTGTTAAAAAATTCTGGATTTATATCTTGAGTCCAGGGTTGCCACTTCACTTTCTTCTGCACAAATGTCAAGTATGTCTGCCATGGTAATTGCAAGCAAAAGTATAACATCTAATAAGTCATCCACATGGTAGATTCTATGTTAAATGTTGTTGTCTTGTCCATAGGAACAGCTGTTTTTCTTGTGGTAGAACACATGAGCTTGCAATGTTCTATACACCACGTTGATAAAAACTGCTTCCATCATCAGACATTAAAATTAGCAATTTGCTAATTCAACAGCATTTTCATTAATCCACTTTCCGCTTTGCAAGGAAATTGAAAATCCAGTTCGAAAAGTTCACTTCCAAGCAATTGCGTTGATTATATATATATGTATATACATATAGCAGAAATAAGTTGACATTTAACACTGAACAGATAATGCAGTAACTATTAGTTACTTTTTCAACATGAATATTTACACTGTACAATGTTTATGGACTATATTTTACTGGAGGTTTAATTTTTCTGCCCCCTCTGGAATTTTTTGATTCCAAAAATGGTCCAGGTTCTGGAGATTGTAGCAGATCTAGTACATCTCCATCATTTGAATCATCTGTAGGTTTCTGGTTCTGACTCAATGTCAGCTTCTATACTCGTGTCAAAAACAGAATAATCAAACAAGGACTGGTTGTCCACTGGAGTTGTCCATTCTGGAGCATTTGCCCCTTGATATGGTTTCAAGTGGTCCACATGAACAATTACAACTGGATGTTCACTGTCCAGTTGAATTTTGTAGGTAACACTTGTAATTTTTGCAATGACACGGTATGGGCCACTCCATCCTAAGCCAAACTTTAACCCAGCCTTAGTTGGATACCATCGCCACACCCAGTCTCCTTCCTGAAAGTTCCGCGGCTTTAAGCCACGATCATAGAATTTTTTCTGTCTAGAAGCAGCAACATCTAAGTTTTTCCTGGCAAATTTGAAACATGATCTGTTGCTATTTTTCAACCACTATGTAGTCAATTAGACAGAAATCGTGCCTGGTATTAGGGGGATAAGCCAACCATTAAATCAATGGGATAACTGACTTCACGACCTAGCATTAAGAGGTTAGGAGAACATTTTGTAATTTCATGAGCTGAAGCTCTATAATCCATCAATAGATAAGGGAGGTGGTCATCCCAGTCATCTTAGTTCTCATTGACAAACATTGATAACAACTGCTTTATACTCCTATTGAACCTTTCCACTAAACCATCAGATTGTGGCCTGTATGGGTCAGTTCTTGTTTTGTCAATCCCTAATCGCTTACATAGCTCTGAAAATAAATGCGACTCAAATTCACGGCCTTGATCTGTATGAATCTGAGAGGGTACACCAAACCTTGCAATGAACTCGGTCATAAGCTTGTCTGCAACTGTAAGAGCAGTATGGTTTGGTATTGCATAGGCTTCCTTCCATTTGGTGAAATAATCACCCACCACCATAATGAATTCATTACCATTATTGGTAACTGGCAATGGTCCAAGAATATCTATGGCAATGCGCTCTAAAGGTTCACCTACACTATCCTGCTTTAAGGAAGTTTTTACCTTTCCAGGACCTTGTTTAGCTCTAGCACACTGATTGCACTGCTGACACCACCGTTGTATATCAGACGACATCCCTACCCAGAAAAACCTTTGTTTGATAGAGTTTACAGTTCTGTCCCTACCTAAATTACCACCAATATTTTTAGTATGAAGCTCATTGAATATTTTCTGTTGTATAACACCGGGAGCGACTAGTTTGTATTTGTCAGTAGCAGACTGTTTTACTTCATCTTTTAAGTATAGTAAACGATCACACAGTTCTTATGACCAAAAGCTCCAAAGTCTCTTAACCTCAGGTAGTTCACCTGCTAAGACATTCTTACTTGGCTTAGTTGTAAAAGTTTGTTTAAGCCTAACAACTAGGAATAATTACTGGATCATCATTTTGCCATTTTATAAGTTCATCATTAGACCATGTCTCAAACAATTTGGTTCGTTAACCTTAATTTGTTTACGAGTTTGTATGGGTGCAGAAGTAGTCAATACAGATTTTTTAGAATCTTTTTGACTCTTAGATCTTTTTCTAATTTTCATCTTAATACACTCATTAGGACAAGTTTCGCTTTTGCAGTAGCAATATGGAATTCTTGACAGGCCATCTGCATTTCAATGCCGAGTACCAGGACGATGTTGTATGTCAAAATTATAGGTCTCTAGAATAGAAATCCATCTAGCAACCATGCCTTCAGCATCTTTGAAGGTCTTTAACCATATCAATGATGCATAATCTGTCCTGAGCAAAAACTTGTGACCATGCTTAAAATGCTTGATAAATGAAACTACTGCCAACAATTCTTTGTACATAGTACAATATTTCTGCTGAGACTTATTCAGAGTCTTACTGGCATAAGCCACTACTTTTTCTTGATCTTCTTGAACCTGAGATAAAACAGGCTCCTAATGCCTGATGTACTTGCATCGGTGTCAAAAATCAACAAATCTTTTGCATTGGGATAACCAAAACAGGTTCAGTTTGAAATTGTATTTCCTTAGACGACCTAACACTATCTGCAAGTTTTCAAGAGCAGACTCAAAAGAATGTCCAAACACAATTATATCATCCAGATAACGCAAACATCTTTGCCATTGTAAGCCCCCTAAAACAAGCTCGATAAGCCTCTCAAATACAGCTGGCGAATTACATAATCCGAATGGGATAACACGGAACTTGTATAAGCCTTTATGCGTTGAGAAAGCCGTTTTTGGCTTATCTTCTTCCCTAAGCTTCAACTGCCAATAATTGGCAGTTTGCAAATCTAGAGTGCTGAAAAATTTAGCCCCTGCCAATGAATCAAGAAAATCATCAATCCTCGGAAGAGGATATGCATCCTTCTTTGTTGCATAATTGACCAGACGATAATCCACACGGAACCTTATTGACCCATCGGACTTAGTTACCAGATGCACAGGGCTAGACCAAGGACTAGTGCTAGGCTCTATTATACCATCTTGAAGCATCTTATTCACTTCAGATTCAATACATTCTTTCCTAGCAAGTGGAACTCTGCGTGGGGGTTGCTTAATTGGCTTACTGTCCCTAGTGTCAATGATATGTTCCACTAAATCTGTGCAACCTAATTTGCCATCAGGCCCAACAAAAACATCCTGATAGTCTATTAGAAGGTTCCTAACCTGTAGCTTCTCATCAGGAGTAAGTGTAACTGAAGTATCTTCAAGCAGTGGTACCAAGTGTTCTTGGAGCTTTTTGCTTCCTTTTGTTAGACCACTTACTTTATTGGCACTTATAGCATCATTCTCAATAGATAATACACATCCTAAAATTGCATTCTTACTCAACCGAATTGGCATTTTATTTAAATTCATAACTGACAAAGTGACCCTACCCTTAGAAGCATCTACCACAGTCCGAGGAATCATTAACCCCTTTTTTAGACAAATAGTCCAAAGGCTCAACTAAACTATCTATTGTTTCTACAGGTTTACCAATAATAGAACTTATAATGAAAATTTCAGAGTCTGCAGGCACAGTAACTGACCTATCTAGCTTGACACGAGCACAATTGTTAACATTTTCACGATTAATTTAATTTTATAATTCTTCAGTTTAAGCAGGGACCTAGACAGAACTATGTCTGCTTTATGACGTAACAGGAAATCCATACCTAAAATACCAAAAAAAAAAAAAAAAAAAACCCAACAACATTTGCAACAATAAACTCTTGCTTAAAATGCCTACCTCCTAACCAGAACGAAGCACTAAATTTTCCAAATATTTCCAAAGCACTACCATTAGCTGCAGTAAGTGTCGTTGAAACACTTTCTAATGAAACCTTATTCTTATACACTTTGTCATAAACTTCCTGTGACAACAGAGAACCAGTATCAACCAATAACTTCACAAAATTCCGTCCAAATCGTGCCCTAACATAGAAACAAGCATAACTAACTTCATTCAATCCAAATAAAGGCCTTATTAAGTTTTCAGAGTCCAAACATTCAGAACAGGCTGAACTTTCGGCCCCAACCTCAGCCTCTAACAGTTTTCCTTTTTAATCTGCAACTCATTTTTAGTTGGCATAACCTTATTTCTACCCTTTTTATTTTTTATTTCGCTTTCATTTTGCATTTTCTCAATTTACACGGGGCATTTACTCTTATAGTGTCCAAAACCATGACAGTAAAAACACTCAACTAAAGTTTGACATTCTGACGAATCATGACTAAACCCATGACAAGAACTGCACTGTTTTTTAGATCGATCATTCAACCTTTCCCCCTGACTAGATTCCATTTTTTGTTCAACATGTCGAACAGGAAAATGTTTCCTTTCTCTGGGTTTTTGCTGATACCTATGCCGTTTACTAAAAGCTTCATATTCTTCTGCAAATGAAATTGCAGAATCCAAAGTGTCAGGTCTACGAAACTGAACATGATCTCTTAAACCCTCATCATAATCCAAGCCATTAATAAAATGGTCAACTGCATATATATCTCTGGCAAATGCAGAAAGCTTTGGATATGCCAGAGAAGCAAGCCTACGCAATCCTTAACCATTGTCAGACAAAGATTCTCTCTGACCCCGTCTCCTACTTAAAATTCTGCTCGATATTCTCTCAGGTGGGTTAAAACGATCAGAAAGCATGTGCTTTAGGGTTGGATAATGATGCAACTTTTGGAAGCTTAATTCACCAAACAACTTTTGAGCTGTCCCTCTAAAAGACATGACAAGTTGTTGTGCCATTTCATTTTCTGTCTAGTTATTCCATCTAGCAGTTTCTTCAAATTGTACAATATAATCAGGCCAATCACATGATTTCCCATCAAACGGTTCTGGTTTCCTTTCTCTTCTACAAAATTGATACTTGCTATTGCTTAGCGAACCATAACTATCTGAGGCAAGTATTTCTGAATTTGCACTTAACCTAAGGGAGTCAAAACACTTATAGTTTGGTAAATATTCCCTAGCATTTAAATTTTCATTAAATTGCCTATTATTATGCGTTTGCAAATGTGTCTGTGTTTCAGGCATCAAATTTGGACTATTGTTTGATCGAGACATCATTGAAGGGTTGTGTGAATTAAAAATAGTACTACAGTCATCTGTCCTAAAGTTATTTGAGGCAGAGTACTTTGACACTACATGTAAAATCAAATTTGTCAGTGTTCCTCTGAGGTTGTAAAGAGTTAGGCTTTTTACCAGGTGAACTAAAAGATTCAAAACCAAGGTGAAATGGTGAATACCTATCTTCAGAGTGCTGTGACTCTGCAGTCAAATTGAAAGGAAAATCATCTAATCTACTTTTAACAGGTGTTATTTTTTGTTTAAAAATTCCAGGAGTACTATGGCTTGCAGGGCGAAAACTTAAACTATCCCTAGTTAACTGGGATTCAGATTTAAAGGTTTCTGATTTAAAATCAGGGCTTCTACTGATAGGGAGATATCCAAAACATTCATCAGAGGGATTTACCTCTGTGTCATCCTCATCAAATCAAACATGTTTAGGAAATGCTCTGTCAATTACACGATACCTGCGTACAGGACTTATTCCTGTTTCAGTATCACGATACATAATTTGTGAAATGCCAATCGATTCTCTAGGAAATCGCTGCTGTGACCTTGTTGGAAATATTTCAGAGTAACTTTCTCCTATATTTTCAAAACTCATGTCAGCTTGACATGCTATATCCCTAATAGAATGCATAGGCATAAATGCTCGACCCACTAAGGTGTCAAATTCCCTTAAACTATCTGCTAACTTGGACATACTTTAATTCCAGAAAATCCCGGACGAGCCCCCAATTGTGTAACAGGAGGAGGGTAGTGTGTATCTTGACTGCGGCTATTTATGTTGTGTCTAGGGTAGTATCGATAGCGTTGGTAAAATACTCCTGTTAGGCCTTCATGGTTCAGTCACACTTTAATATAAAAATGGAATTTTCTGGAACTGACAAGGTTGACTTGAGTAGAGAAAAATAAAACAACTGGTTTTTTAAAATAACATATATTGTAAGTCAAAGTGATAATTTTAACAGAATGTAAGCAATTTTAACAATTTAAATGTTCAAATACAAATGTTAACAAGTTCATGTAAAATTTATATAAATAGTTGCTAAAAAATTGTAAATCAAGAATGTGAAATATCAAAATGCCCTAACCTAAATTAAGGGGGAAAAGTGTGACAAATTTCCTACTTTTTATTAAGAAAGATAGGGGTAGAAAAAAACTATAGACAAAAACTGGAAAACCCGACCATAAGTAGCTTAAAGCTACTAGTGCAATTAGATGTAACTTCAAGCTACCATTAGCAAAAAAAAATTGCAAAACATAGCTTCATGCTGTTGTCTTACCGACTAAAGACGCGACTAAACAAGAAGACATTAGGGGTTATATGACTTTGAACTATATATAAATTTCAATGTAGTAATCTACTTCGTTTACCACTAAATATTATAAAAAGTAAGTAATTTTGAAGTAAGGTTACAACAGTGAACAATAAGCAAGATTAGGAATAAAAATATAATAAGTCTGAAAAGATTAATATTAAAGGAAAAATAAAACCAGTAACATGTAATTATATTTTGGCTAATTATTATATTAATGGGAGATAATTTAGAAAGGTAATTAATAATGACCTCTATCACACACCTATGGGCAATAACTCGACCGTGACGTTATCGAGTATAAGCGCACCTGTTTATCGATTGGGGATTTTCAGTGGCTATTTTAAATGGTGATCACTGATTGGTTCATATCAGAACAGCTCTATTTACAGGTTTATTTTATGGTGTTTTCTTTATCCAATTAGATAAGATAAACATGTCAGACTGGAAGGAGTATGTATCAAACGTATATTTTGACCCTAAACAACCGACAGGTTTCCAAGGTCCTACAAAACTTTATCACCTTTTGAAATCTAAACACTATAAAGTATCCTTATACGAAGTTAAAGAAATGGCTTCAAGACCAAGAAAGTTATTCTTTACATTGACCTCTCAAAACCAAATTTATAAGATTGAAGGTCATATCAGACGGAATGCATTATGGGATACCGATTTAGCCGATGTTAGTAATCTGGCTAAATACAATGATTCTATGCGTTACTGGTTGGTGTTGATTGATACTTTTTCTAGATATCTATGGATAGTACCGATGAAAAATAAATCTGCATCATGATCCCTTTCGGCATTCGAAAGCGTTATATCAGAAGGTCGAAAATCAAGGAAATTGAGATCCGATTACGGCTCAAAATTTAAAAATTCGCTTTTTCAGAAGTACTTAAAACGGAATCATATCACACAGATTATGAGCGGTAGTATAACAAAAGCGGTATATGCAGAGAGAGTTTTAAGGACACTACAGTCAATGATGTAAAATACTTTTCACATAATCAAACCCACCGGTACAGAGATATATTACCTAGCCTGGTTTATAACTATAACCACAGAGCGTACATTCAGCCCTCAATGGACTAAGTCCAACTGCATTAAATGAAGAAAATGAATCCCAGCTATGGAAATATATGTACATGGATAAGAAACCCAAGACTATAAAAGTAGAGCGAAAATCTAAACCCGTGAAAAATTTAAGTTTATAGTGGGAGATCTGGTTAGGATCACTCAGCTACGACACGCATTCAAGAAGGATTACGAAGAGAAATGGAGTCATGAAGTGTTCCGCATATGGAAACGATTTTAGAAACAAAATATTTCAGTTAATAAGATAACAGACTATGATAATGAACCTATAGAGGGCATATTTTTTGAAAGTGAGCTAAAGAAGGTACATAAAAACCCGGATGAGTTGTTGAAAGTGGAGAAAGTACTTTAGCAACGTACACGCAGGGGAGTACCAGAAGTATATGTAAAGTGGTATCAGTGACCCAACAAGTTTTTAATTCATGGATTCCAGAATCAGACCTGAAAAATATATAAAGGGTTGTTTTCGTATTTATTTTTCATTTTAGAGCTAACCACCGTAGAGTCAACATCGTGTTATGTTTACTGTAAAAAAGTTTTCAAGAAAAGATGCCTTACTTAGACACATTCGAAGTGCACACGAGAGAGATGAATCTCAACATTCTAAAATCAGTCAAGCGTATCCACCACAAATCAGCCAAGCGTATCACCACCACCACAGAAGTGAAGTATCTCCACCACCACCACAAGGAAGTGAAGCAACTCCATCACCACCACCACCGTTGAATGAAGAATTTGCGAAAGATCAGGAATTTATACTTAAACATCCTTTCACATTGCATCACATCAGGTCCAACAGGATGTGATGAAACGAACCTAATCACCAATTTACTTCAAGATACCAGAATTCAGCCTGTGCCACGAAGATCGTATGGCTTTACAGAAGATAGCAACCGTTGTATTATGTTATTCGCCAGACAGTTTATCCCCCTGTAGAATTCATAGAGGGAATTCCATTGGATTTAGATAAAGATAGTTTCATTAATGCAAATGTGAGAAATTTATTGTTGAAAGATGATTTGATGTCCGTCAAAGACTCACCTATAAATGATGTTTACAGAAGAAAGTTACCATAGAAACCTTTCCATTATTATTATCAATCAAAATTTATTCTTTAACAAAGACCCTACACACAAGGAATTGTCACTATTTAGTGCTGTTTAATAACCCGATAGATAAACAGAGCGTTCAAACGTTAGCTCGACAGATGTATCCGGGAAAAAGCCAGTTCTTTTTGCAACATTTTGAGAAAGCAACAGAACAACCCTACGGATATTTAGTGGTGGATTTGAAACAAAAAAACGTCATAACTTAATGGTTAAGAATTAATGGACTCGATCCAAAAAAAAAACAGCCTGAATGTAACAACAGCTAAAACTATAGCCGAAAATCCTAAAAATAGTCAGAATAATTCAAATTCATATCAGTTTGAAGAAAGCGGTCAGAGTGAGCAGACGTTAAAACAGCAACAAGAAGTAAACATGGAGAAAAATCTATCATGTATTGACTGTGGTATTTTATTTTCAACCAGCTATGATCTACAGCGCCATATAAAACGCAAATGCGCAATGACCCAGGACGAACCACATTATGAAGATGGAACTCCAACTAAACGCATCAAGTGGGCATCTTACCCTACAAGCGACAGTCATGATTCTGAACAAAGTGATACCGGTAGTGAGAGTGATGAGGACAAGATGATTCTGGACCAAATACCATGATTGATGAAATTAGAAGAAAACACAGGGAGAGTTTAACCGAAAAGTGAAGTCTATAGAAGATGACCAGGTCATTTCTTTAAACGAAGCCAGAGAAGAAGCAACTGAACAAATATTACCGAAGTATAGACTTGAATTATTAAAAAGTTGTGATGATTACATATGTACTATGTATAAACTAAAACATAGTCCAATTCATAGGAAAATAATATCCTATATTGATGATGAATTAGAGATAAACGTTGATATAGAAACGGCCGTGGCAAGAGTACTGAGAAAACACAAAACCCTGTTTGACCCTCTCTTCGAGGATGCAGCATATGGCTCTGACGATGAGGCTTCAGATAACGACGACGATGATGATGTAGGTACATATGAAGATTATTATGTAATGTTGCAGTAGGATAGCTCCCCGACCTATTGTAACTCATGACGGGGTGAATAAATTGTATATATACATGTATAAATATCTTAAACTTGTCTTTGTTGGTTTACTATGTTCATTTCTAAAGAGATGTACTAGAGTTAGAATCTTAGTCAAAACATAAGGGGTATACATAGGCTTACTGTACATTACAGTCATTCTAGAATAGATGCAAGTGAAATAATTCTGACAGATATGGTAGTAGCCATACAATGCAACTTATAATGAAGGACCCGGTCTTACTGGGAGCAAACTGGGCTTTATTTCTGATACTCCGTTTACTAACGGTTGTAATATTAAAAGTGAAATAATCTTGAACTGTATGCTGAGACTTTCATATCTTATTCGACATCATAACAATTTATAAACAGCAAGATATTCTTAATAAATACATTTTCATATGGTTACTAATATACAAGTAATACAAATTATACATAATCAATATCTTTATGACCATGAGCTAAAGTGTCTATTCCTGATTCTAAATATAGCGCTTATCGTCAAAAGGTGATAGACTTGTTTTACTACAAGATACACTATACAATTGATGGTTATAACTTCTAATTAAATTCATGCTATGTTTCAATGAACATTCTTTAAAAAGACATTCTTTATACAAATCATGTTTTAATTCTTGCTTTTACACACTTTTTAATACCTTTAGCTGTGAATTTTTGTGACAATACAGATTTTTGTCATAAAGAACAGAATACATTTTAGGTCGTAAACCAATGAATACATGAACTGGATTACCAGCACATTCATCTTTCATTTTTCCTAATACTTTGGCGTTTTTAGGATCGTATAGAAAGTGATGTTTGTGATAGTTACTGGTATCAAATTCATGTTCATGGTCATGCATATCCTGATAAATATTTTCTGTGTCCACCTCCAAAATAGTACTGTCAGTATCTGTGTACATTAGGGTCGCTTTATTACCATATTTTGCCTTCATGAAATCATAATGGAATTGGTACACGTATTTTTGATAAATCCAAGGTACAAAACCCTGCATAGATAGGTCTATTCATTGTAATATTGAGTCTTTTCAAATGTACTCCTACTAAATCTTCATTAAAAATTTTTAAAGATTGAAAATTGGGTTTAGCTGTAAACTTTTTCAGTCTTCGTTTAGTTGTCACAAGTTCTACGTTTACACGTTTACGCATATATTCCATGCATTTCCCAAAGACAGAATTGTTCATCAATTTAAAAAAATCATTTTCGAAATCATTTTTGCTTCTTTCCTCTTTTGTGTATTGAAATCTTTGTAGGGTTTTAAGCAAGTAGACTGTGATTTCAATAGCCCTATGTATTTTAGTTAGTTTAAGACCATGGGCTAAATAATACTTCAAGTTCCTATAATCAAGTACGTAGTTCTTTTTGTGATATAAATTGGGAACTAACTTCTTTGGCAATTTTTCTTTGATACCCAGTTTTTCTCCAAGTTCATTAGAGTAAGAAGAAAGCATGTCTTTTATTACAGTTAATATTTCGGGAGCTAGGGGATAATCATTATGACTTTCATGTAAATGCTCGGGATAGTCTAAATCTTCCAGTATATAACCAGTCTCGGCATAATCAGGTACATTCTTAACATCTAAATTTTGTAGTTGTTCAGGTGTCAACCAAGCGAAATCTCGCTTTGGAAGTGGCTGAGACATGCTTTCCCCATACAAGTTATTTTTATCAAAATACATGAGCCAAGTAGTGTTTTGAGTGGGGTCAAAGCCGGGTACTTGTGGATTGTTAACATTAGCAAACTTTTTACTGATCATAGATACTCCTTATCGCAAACCTTTCTCAATCATTAATACCATGTCAATGTCATCCAGTAGCTGAAGTTTAACCCCAGTTTTTTTTTAACATGGCACCCCAAGCGAGACCAGGTGAGCTATAGTAGCGTCCTGGGTCTAACAGGTACTGATCGAGAGAAGCAGATCTAAAATTCTCAAAAACGTCTGCTAGCAATAATACATATATAACACAAATACATCTGTTTGCAAGTACAGGTCATGATAACAGGGCTCTAAGTTGCGACTAAATTAGGCGCCATGGCGACCAAATTTTTCCATTGGAGACATATTTTTACACATAAGTCGCCAAATTGGGGACTGTTTTCAGGGGTTCCGAATTATC
Source organism: Tegillarca granosa (assembly GCA_029721355.1). Lineage (NCBI taxonomy): Eukaryota > Metazoa > Mollusca > Bivalvia > Arcoida > Arcidae > Tegillarca > Tegillarca granosa. The sequence goes on along the minus strand of CM056602.1, from coordinate 18,419,776 downwards.
GATCATGGCCGATTCCGTTTTTCTACTCCGTGTTTTACATATTAACAACATGTTTCCGGCACTCCTTGGACAGCCTCGTGACTTATAGACTCTGAGAAAATACATCGTGTGTATATATATACGAAACGTAAGAAGTGTGCATGTCTTTTATTACAGTTAATATTTCGGGAGCTAGGGGATAATCATTATGACTTTCAGGGGTTCCGAATTATCGATCATGGCCGATTCCGTTTTTCTACTCCGTGTTTTACATATTAACAACATGTTTCCGGCACTCCTTGGAAAGCCTCGTGACTTATAGTCTCTGAGAAAATACATCGTGTGTATATATATACGAAACGTCAGAAGTGTGCATGTCTTTTATTACAGTTAATATTTCGGGAGCTAGGGGATAATCATTATGACTTTCATGTAAATGCTCGGGATAGTCTAAATCAACTTCCAGTATATAACCAGTCTCGGCATAATCAGGTACATTCTTAACATCTAAATTTTGTAGTTGTTCAGGTGTCAACCAAGCGAAATCTCGCTTTGGAAGTGGCTGAGACATGCTTGCCCCATACAAGTTATTTTTATCAAAATACATGAGCCAAGTAGTTTTTTGAGTGGGGTCAAAGCCGGGTACTTGTGGATTGTTAACATAAGCAAACTTTTTAATGATCATAGATACTCCTTATCGAAAACCTTTCTCAATCATTAATACCATGTCAATGTCATCCTGTAGCTGAAGTTTAACCCCAGTTTTTTTTAACATGGCAACCCAAGCGAGACCAGGTGAGCTATAGTAGCGTCCTGGGTCTAACAGGTATTGATCGAGAGAAGCAGATCTAAAATTCTCAAAAAACGTCTGCTAGCAATAATACATCTGTTTGCAAGTACAAGTCATGATATTCGCCCACAGTTGAAAGATTAAATGTTTTCCAAACATTTTGTGCATGTTGAAAATCATTTTCTGAAATTCCGGTTTCATTCAATTTATTATAGAAACCTTTACTTTGGAGACTTGTCTCAGAAAACACATCTGGGTTTGAAATGTAGTCACACCTTTTCTCAGTAATAGACTGTGGTGTTCGACGTCAGGAAAATATATTCAGAAAGTTTTTGAATTTAGAACTACCTTCTTGAACAAAATTTTCAACTAATGCTTCCAGAGACGTATTTAAAAATTGTAGTGAGTCAATGAATCTCAAATTTCCAAGTGAAAAAGAGATGTAAATTTCCATATTGTTCGGGATGCAATTTAATTTTTTATCTTTAAACTTTCCAACCTATTCCATTAATAGATGAGAGTCATAGCCTCTTAAGTTGTGGAAAATAACTGGAATGTAAAATTTCAAATGTTCCATCTTTTTCCGATTTTCTTCATTGGAGTTGAAAATTACAATTATTGTGGGCGGCACCTCTAAATTGACCCGTCAAATGACAAATAAATTTACATGATAATACATATTACGGTAATCTGTAATGTGCAAAGGGAAAATTTTATTTTATTTTAAACGCAAAAACGTTGACAGAAATTTGATTTAACCTCACAAACTTTGGTATGCGAGATAAAGGCATTGGAAAATCTATGCCGTTTACATTTAACTCGTGTTCATACTGAAAATAATTGGATACCCTTTCAGCATGATTTGTAAATAATACAGGGTGTAAACTAGCCAATATCGACCATAGAAAACATTTTTGGTCAGCATTCTGAATATTAAGAACCTGCTTTCTTTTTGACAATTTTAGCAGGCAGTTGAATAAAAGAACTGCCAGAAACAGGTGCATATTCGGCAGTATTCACTTCCATTTTTACAATTTATCAATAGACCAATCCACTACCATCTTTTTCAAAATTTTGGAAAGCAGCATACAATCCTTGAAAAGCTTCGGCAATTTGTTTGACATATTGGTACAAGTAAAATTGACAGATCTAAGTATAGGTTCGGCATATACAGTCTCGTTGTTAACATTATACTTTACTAATTTAACAAATAAAGTTAAATACCATTTCAGACCTTTCATAGTTTCGAGTTAGCAATGAATGTTTGTAATGTTAATTTCATTGTCAATGAAAAACTGAAGTATAGCCCAAAGATTACCTTGGTTCGGTATAATTTCTCAGTCGCTAAGGTTCCTTCCAACGCTTTTCTCCTTCGTCTGATTGTTCATCCACCGCTCTCTTCTGTTTAAGCAGGAATCGCAGACATCTGTCCGCATATGTTAAAACGGAGAGATAAGGGACGGTGGCACCAGTTGCATTCTCTGCCCTAGGTCTCCGCATAGCTTACAAAATTTCTTTCCGGGTATAAGTTCTTTTTCACGCCCGCACCAGTTACATTTAGATAATTGGCTTTTGGTTTGGTCATTCTTTTCTTTTATCTGCTTTTTACAATTGGTTTGGTCAACTTCTTCGGAAAAATTGCACGTTAGGTGCAATGTCTAGCACAGAAATTGAAAAAAAAACAAGAACTCGGAAGAGCCCCGCTCAAAACAGTCGACAGCGCCAAAATAAGCAAGCAATGCATCTGGAATTTTGTGTTCAAAATTAATTGATTTTAGGCGATGTTTTATTCTAGAGGGGAAATGTTCCGGCTCGACATTTGTGGTCAAAAGAAATGGCGGGTCTTTGCCTGTTCTTGGGTCTTGAAATTTGCGTTCTAGCTGATCATTAAAACCATTCTAAAGCATTTCTATACTCATGATCAAGATTTTTCTACCCTTTAAAGATTGATATCGTCAATTAAAATCATTTTCTTTGTTTAAGCCACCCCTAACGTAAACTTTGTGATTTCACCATTTAGATCAATACTTTCAAAGGGATATTGCTAATACAATAACTCACTGTGCTCTTTCCGTAGTTAAAGCCTCCGTATAAAATTAACGCTCTGCGTTTATGAGCAGCCCTGATACATCTAAAAAAATGGTACCATAAATTTTCAACGCTTTTCTTAACTTCCTTACCATTGAACACACAATTCTCTCCATCGAAACTCAGTCGACCACCAAAAATATGCCAAAAAATAACAAAGAAAGGTAATTCATTTTCTTCTTCATGGGAACGTTTTCTGTTTTCTTTTCCTTGGCCAAAGAAAGGTAATTCATTTTCTTCTTCATGGGAACGTTTTCTGTTTTCTTTTCCTTGGCCAGAAAAAACCATATGGTGGCGTTTGAAATTATTGGCTCTATTACATTTGTAGCCACAGCCACAGTTATAAACATTATTTCCGTGGGTCGATCGTTGATGTCTTTTCAAGTTGTTTTTAGCTTTAAATGTTTTACTGCATATATTGCAAGGAAACATCTGACGTACAGCTGGTATAGATATTTTATGCCGCAGCTAATTCGATTCTTCTTAAATTGACTGCGACATCATCCATTAAAATGTTTAAAGCAGCCCATTGATTAAGGGATTCTACTGTATTTAATCTGTGTAAATCCATGATTTCAGATAGTTTACAGCTGATATGTTTGTTTTTTCGCTTCAATGCTTGAATACTGTCGACAGTTTACCTGTGATGACTTTAAATCGCTCAGGTAAATAATTTTACAACTCGCTGTTTCAGTTTTCAAACTGTCTTTTAAATCTTAATATCGTCTGTTAAGACTCCAAAACTTTACTAGTTTGGCGACACCTTTAGGGGTTTCGCGGGAAAGAATGGAACAATCTTGTGGATTTCCGCTTCCGGGGCCTCGGTGGCCAAGTGGTCTAAAGCGCGAGCTCACGGATCACGGCGCCTCTCACCTCCTGGTTCGAATCCCACTTGGGACAGATCTTAGTGTGAGAAAGTTTGTCAGTTCACTTGCCGAAGGTCGGTGGTTTTCTCCGGGCACTGCGGTTTCCTCCACCATCCCAGAACTGACCGCCTCGAAATAAGTGAAAGAATCTTGACTTGGGCGTAAAACACCATTACTCCACTCCATTCCATTTACACTTCCAGTTTTGCGGACGTTTAGTAGAACCCATTTATTGTATATAAACTGTTTGTTCATGCCACCGTCAAGCAAATAGGTGTACAGGCTTCAACTGGAAAGATCAGGCCTCTAACTGCAGATGTTTATTTCACCTGTAGCGTCACGCCAATTTCGTGGAATTTTTAAAAGTCACAGACAGGGTCGACTTTGGGCATTTAATGTTGATTTTCTGTATAACATATCAAAAATATAAAAAACCGGTTTTTTCCGTTATATCTCAAAATATTTTTTAACCAAAGTTCAAGTTCATAGCCATAGTGGTCATTGAAAACCGGTGAATTAAACATGCATCCAGCTGTCGTGATTTTTTATCCGTTTTACAATGTGACGTGTTCCTTTGACCTGAAAGAAACGTCATCATTGTTGATCGGAAGAGTGCATACACACAGACCGGGTCGACTTTGGGCATTTAATGTGGATTTTCTGTAAAACATATCAAAAATATAAAAATATCGTTTTTTCTGTAATATCTCAAAATATTTTTTAACCATAGTTCAAGTTCATAGCCATAGAGGTCATTGAAAACGGGTGAATAACACAGGTATCCAGCTGACGAGATTTTTTATCTGTTTTAAATTGTGAAGTGTTCCTTTGACCTTTGGCCTGAAAGAAACGTCATCATTGTTGATCGGAAGAGTGCATGCACACAGACCGGGTCGACTTTGGGCATTTAATGTGGATTTTCTGTAAAACATATCTAAAATATAAAAATACCGTTTTTTCCGTAATATCTCCAAATATTTTTTAACCAAAGTTCAAGTTCATAGCCATAGTGGTCATTGAAAACGGGTGAATTAAACAGGCATCCAACTGTCAAGATTATTGATCCGTTTTACAATGCCAGGTGTTCGTTTGACCTTTGACCTGAAAGAAAGTTCTTTTGCATTGTAAATGTTATTGTCCACTTTAAAAACTTACTGTTGATTTTGTGTACAACATAGAAAAAATCTAAAAATGCCGTTTTTTCCGTAACATCTTCAAGAATTTTTTGTCTGTTGACATAAAATTGATAGCTAGAACTGTTACCAAACTAGAATGGTTCAAACAGAGTGCGAATTTAGCAACTTTGGCCCCAAAATTAAGTATGATCCGGATTTTTCCCGAAAATTTAACCTAGCTAGAAAGCTAGATCGCATTTGACTCCATAAACTCTGAAAGTTAAAAAAAATATAATCGGCTTCATGTCGTCCTCAGGATCGCGGTTATATGCGGCAGATTAGGTAATTTTAGCCGCCTTCATCATTTCACTTTGAGAGAGAGTTCCGAATTAAAATTCGTTACTCCTCTAGATCGTTCCATTCTTTAAATATTTCCAGGTAAATCTGTTGTTTAAACTTATAACGATGTGACTTCTATCAGACTGATGATAAGTTTGCTACCTACACCGTATTATAAATGGAGAATATTAAAACAGCCGCTCTAAATTAAATATAGTAAAGAGCAGGACCTGTTTAAAAATAGCTACTGAAAATCCCCAATCGATACTCGATAACGTCACGGTCGGGTGATTCCCCATAGGTGTATATAGGATCCTCACGGATTGAGGATCTCCCATCATAAGATATCTGGGGTTGAACCCCCCCCCCCCCCCCCCCATTTCCTATTGATCAAGTGTCGCAAGTTGCATTTTTTGTGCAATTAACATTGGTATATTTTAGATACACGAGTTAATTGTAGTATTTCAGTGTTAAAACTGTTTATTTTATTGATATAAATGTAAAACTGTTTATTTGATCGATATAAATGTAAAAATATAATTCAAGTGAACACGACATGCATGATTGTGAAAATATAGTGGATCAAACTTGTGTCGCAGGCCGTTTGCTTAAATCACATCTGCTTCATGTAACTGACGATTCTTTTAGCAGTCAAGAAGAATCGTAGAATTTTATAGTAGAAAATGTTAAACGATATTTGGTTATTAAAAATAAATGTGTTACAGTATGGTTGTTGTTCTTATTTGAAATAACTGACGTTAACTGTGTAAAATGCACTTGTCTATATTTCATGTCGATACATACGTGGACTTCAACCGTTTGAATACTATCGATTGCATGTCTCATCTGTTTAGTTATATGATAGGCAATGATGGGAATTAAATGAAAACCTTAAAGTAAAAACAAGAAAATAATTTTATTATTTAGCGTTATTGCACAGAAAGATAATCAATACATACGTTATTGATACATATGTTATTGATTTTGAAATTGGCGGGTAAAATACGTCACATGATGTACTGTCATCACATGGAAAGAGTTATCTTGTCACCATTTTTTAAATTGCGGACCAAGAAGCTGACATCGACGCATTAAAGAAAACAAACGAAGCTGAATATGCTAATGTTTTAGTAGGCCAAACTAATGTAAATATAAAATAAAAACTACATTAAAATTCACGACTCTTTTAACAATACTAATTCTCAGAAGTTTGCTAAATAATTTTAAACAATTATCTGCCACGTGTGACCTTCTAAAATGTATATAATTTTATTCAAAATTTTGATACATACGTCATCAATAGCAACGCATGTATAAAAAAAACTATGTACATTTTTTACATGAATGCACTTAGATTTCACACTTATAATAAGCTTTTGGTCTGTGATCAAATCTTTGAATATGAAATAAATTGAAATATTCATTAAATTTATTAAAATATGAACAAAAAAACACTTACATCGAATGGAAATGTTTATGTTTTACAATTCACAGGTTTTGTAAAGTTTTATTAGAAGTTTTTTTTAATGATAATAATAAGGATAAATAATTTTGATGTTTGGAGTATTATGACTGCATTCATCACCACAATTAAAGCTTTGTTTAAATAACTTTTTGTCGCCAAAAATATGATTACTTCTGATAACGTATGTATCAATATTCACGATACATACGTTTTTCTGCACCTAAAAATAATGGAATGTGTCAGCTGAGAATCTAAACTTTATTAGAAACATCAAGTCAACAACATAATAACAAACGGCATTATGAAAACACAAAAACTGCACCAACTGAAAACATATCTATCAACAAAATCGGAAAAACTTAGACCTCAATGAAAAAAAATTAACTGGTTAAGTTAACTGGTCAGAACAAAATTAAAAATTTTAAACTGTCATAAAAAACAACATTGCTTGAAACATTTTAAAAATTTAAATTAATATGTCATCTCCATTTAAATACAGGAACATTAGATTTGGTACTCCACAATTCCTACAGTACAATAAAAAGTATTGAAAGTTTAAATACCTTTCCATAAATTTCATTTATAAAGGAATGGATCATGGAAACACCACCAGTTTGCTCTATGAATCCATTAACTGTAAACCTCTGATTTTTTCTTAATCATAATAATGGATACCATATATGATAATGAAAACAAAACTTGTAAATTATTAAATTCTATTGCATATTCACCGGGATCGCATGTTTCAAAAATTTAATACATCGATTTATAAATAAGCAACTGAAATTGTCTTCTAATTTTAAAAACTGTAGGACATGTATGTGTTGCATCAAATTACAAAATTAGATAATTTCTAGTGTGTTACTTACAGTATCTATGTCACACATGGCAGGCTGAGCAAAAAAAAAAAAAACAGAAACTGTAACCAACAATGTGATTGCAGTGAGGCACTAGCACTGATGACTTGATTCAAATAGGGATTAAAAAATTGTAATATATAATATGTTATATCTTAGTCTCCGTGCTAGTTCGGTTCTTTCAATTATTTCTTCTAAACTATCACGAATCTTTGCAAAATGCAAGCCTTAATAATTCTGCTATCCCTAATTGCCCAGTGTGGCAAAGTGTTGAAATTGACCTATGATTACATTCAGTTCATCTATGAGACTGAAAATACACATTTATATTTATAATACCAATACACATATACATGCATCATATCAATGTCTTAATTCACCATTAAAAATAATCTTAAATTTCTTTGTTGGAATAAAAAAACACGTTAATTAGCATGTGCTGCAACAACAAAACAAAAAGGTTTTAAATACACAATAACTAATTCATTAATGCATAAAAAACTAATATTATTTTTATGCTTACTCAAAACTTATTTTACTATTAAAGCAATGCGTACAACTTAAATTCAGCTAAATCTACTAAATCTTTTTCATGATCTGATTGACATATATATCTCAACAAAATTCAGACTCGCACTGAATTTTATTATCAGTATTTTAAAGAACATAAATTACTCAAATTACATTATTTATGAGATATTTTGATTCACAACTTACCTTGACCTTTATGCCAACATCTGAGAAGAAAACATCTCCTTTTAGGTATGCACTGAATCTAATTACAGGCTGTAACATTTCACAAAGGAATAGTACTGTTGCTAAAGTTGCTTTGTCAGTCAGCATTTTCCTCACACCGAATACCTCAGGCTCTGTTTAAGCATTGTCAATTGCAAATTAAGCCAAAAAAAAATCACTGACTTTATCCTGCTCCATACTAGGGGATCAGTGTTCCTTGGCTGGAGGACAGAATGTCTTTTAAAATTCTTCAAGTTGTAACCAAAAATATGAAAATTTTTTAATTACCTTAAATTTTAGGACAATCGACCCCAACATGGCCTGGTTCGTGGCAATAAAAACATGGTCTACCAACTTTCCTTCGGTATGAAAACCTAGGAGCAACCCTACCTCTAAAATGTCTGGAAATGTTTGATACCGCGAGCAGCATGTACCACTAAAAAGGGTGTAATGACTCGTCACATGCATCATTAATGCACAATAAAAGGAAATTGGGGATACCATGACGTCACACATATAGGGATATGGGACGTGGTAGGCTTGGTTATGTACAAAAAATAAGAAAAAAGTATAGTCTATCAAAGGTTTTTTTAAAATGATCAATATGATTGATATATCAATATATAGTATATTACACAGTGTTACGTGTAATTTAAATCATAAAAACGATCAAAGAGTTAAAGACGCACACTTGAAACATAAGCCTGAAGACATAATACTTGCAAAGGTAGGAAAATGTATTATGCATAAATATTGACCCAAATTTGCTCAAACGACATCCTGTCCACACCTGAATGAAACTATCGAGGTGACGTAAAATAGTAGATAAACAATGTATTAACCAACAAAGTCGTTACATATTCTTAAATTTAACAGATTCGGTAAAAAAGAAAATACATAAAAATACAATTACGAATTAAATATCCCAGGCCCCAGTTTCACAATCATTCCTTAACTAAGGTTTTCCTTAACTTAAATCTGGCAAATTTGAAACCTTAATAATTTTGTTAATTGTTGAGATATTGAGTAAGTTAAAGTGTCATTTTGAAGATCACGTCAAGCTTGTTACATCCATGTTTAGTTTTATCACAAATGTTTATTTGAAATTAAGAAAGGGAATCTTGAAAATAGCTAAATTTAAGTTAAGGAAAATCTTAGTTAAGGAATGATTGTGAAACTGGGGCCAGAGCTGTAGGAATTGAGGTAGTGTCGAATTTCTGAGGAAAATTACTAGTGTTGCTAGCCATACGCCAGTAAAAACGATAACTTAGATCTTTGTGATAGGTGATTTTTGTCTTAATCTCTGACAAATGTAAATGATCTGCTTGTGCAGTCATAGTCCTGGTCCTGGATAACGACGTTAATATCTATTCCATCTGTATTATCCAAAGTATTTTCCACGTCTCCCAAGTACCCTTCATCTTCGCACGTGACCTCGATAGGTTTATTCACCATGTAGGCTAGTCAATTGAAATGCGCGCGTCCTTCACAAAAGATGCGTTATGAATGAAACAACTTGACAATATATATATAAGTACCCTTCCTCGTCGCACGTGACGTCGATATGTTTATTAATCATGTAGGCTAGTCAATTGAAGTGCGTGCGTCCTTCACAAAAGATGCGTTATGAATATATATATATGTGTGTGTGTCTGTGTGTTTATTCATAAAAAACATGAAAGATTGCAAGTGATCATTTTTGAATAGCAAAATGATGTATTAAGTACTACTTGACTCTTATGAATTGTATTGTTTTAGATCACGTGACACATTTAAAATTTATATACATTTCGGTGATTTCATTCATACTCAGTCATGAAATCATATGATCAATCTTGGTCATCACGAGGGTTTTTTGTAGTGAGGATCAAATGAAAATAAAAAGTTGAAAAAGGGATATAATGATCCAAAATATCAAATACCTTTAAATCACGTCAAAAAATAGAGGGAGAAAGAAATTTTCTTCCCAGATTTAAAACTAAAAAGAACCTAAAACGTCCTATAATTTTCCACCCCTACCTAACAACATGTTATTCTAAAAGACGACATTATTTTTCAGTTAAAATTATATTAGTTGCCTTGCAAAACAATCCAACCGTAAATTATTATTTTTGTGAATTTTCATATAGTGAAATCCTTAAAATATTTAATGTCTACAGTGTAAAATCACAATTGTTTTTTTGCTTTAGAGTTTTTATTCGCGAAAGCAAAGCTTTCTCCACTATAGCTATCACACGCGTGAACTCTTGACTCTTAACCCGTGTTTGAGTCCGTTGTCATGTGGTTTTAAATATAGTCATTTAGTACCACATGTTTTATGATATGGTCATTTAGTACTACATGCTTTAATATATTGTCATTTAGTGCCACATGGTTGATGACATAACCATTTAAGACATGGTTTATAATATGATCATTTTGTGTGACATGGTTGATAATATGACCATTTGAGTAACATGGTTTATAATATGATCATTTTTTGTGACATTTTTCATGATATGGCCATTTTGAGTCACCCAGTGTACGATGTGGTCATTTTCATTCACATGGTTTATGATAAGGTTATTTTGAGTCACATGGTTTATTTTATGGCCACTTTGAGACACAGTTTATGATATGGTCAGGTTAAGTCACATGTTTTATGATATGGCCATTTTTTTTTTTTTTTTTGCCACACATGGTTTTTAATCTGTTTATTTAGTCGCATTGTTTTAATGTGATTATTTTGGGTCATATAGCTTATGATTTTGTACATTTGAGTCACATGGCGAATTTACATTTGAGTCACATGGCGAATTATATGGCCATTGTAAATCACATGGGTTTTAATTATCATATTGATTCACATTGTTAAAACTATGTTCTTTTTGAGTCACATGAGTAATATAGTCATTTTGAGTAAATGATTTATGGTATGGTCAAATAGTGCCATAACATATGATATAATCATTTTTCTCACATGTTTTATGATATGGTCATTTTGAGTCGCATGGTTTATGATATGGCCACTTATTGGCACATGGTTTTTTGATATGATTAATTTGAGTTACATTGAAAATGATATAGTGGTTTTGAGTCACATGGTTTATTCTGTCTTTTCGTAATGAGTGTCAGTAAGAGTTATCCCCTTGCGGACAGGTACTGATACTGTCAACATGAACTTAGTTGTCACAGACCGCACAACTGTCTGAAAAATTGAAAATTAGCGGAACTAAATATAAACTTGCCCGGGGAGTTGTTGATGCTGTTCATGATCACGAAAATGATGTTTCTGTAGTTAATGGTTTAAATAAATCTGCTGCTGACGGCTTTCCAACTCTTACTGCATCAGATAGTTTTCCTTACGTATCAGAACTAAAATCTGGTTGGACAAGCAAGGTCAGTAGTGTTTCTCTAACATTCAAGCTTTTCATCTTTATCTGCTTACAGAACATGCAATGCTTTTAATTGAACATGAAACCACTTGGGAACATAAATCCTTATAGGTAGAATCAACGGACATAATAAGAACAACCTAGTGTTGAATTCATGTGGTGGTATTTGTCCCGTAAGGACAGTTCTAGTTTTATATAGTTTGAAAGTTTAAGAATTTTGATCTGATACATAAGGGAATATCGGTGACTGAGTGGTCTACTATCTGAGTGCCTGCTTATGCATCACAACACCTCTCCTCAACTGGGTTTGAATCCCTCTTGGTACCTAGCGCAAGAAAAACAAGAGCCGGTTGAATCGGGTGATGCTTCCCGAATAGATTTTGGAAACAAAGTAGTAGTTTGTCCATAAAGTGTTTCTTGTGCAGTGCACTTCTCAACTATCAGACCTATCCACCTGTGAAGTTTTAAGTCAGTAGCTTGAAAAGTTTTGAAAATGCGAATGGACGGACAACATCTATTCTATCCCCTTTGGGAGCATATAAATTGTCAGTTCGCTTGCCAAAAGTCATGATCTTTTCCTGGTACAATTGCCTCAGTAAAGGTAAAATAATATTGACTAGGGCCCGGACATAAAATACAATTCATCCATTCATCCAATTACCCAATAAATAAAAAACCTGCATGTTAAAATCAACAAAAATTAATATTATATTCTCTTTTACAACAAAATTTATTTTAGTCTGTTTTCAAACTATAAAATAAAATTAAAATCCAATGTAATGCAAAGTTGATATGTCTTTACTCTTACAATAATAGAAATAATGCTGATTAAATGGATGAGAAAATTATAAGCATATTGATTATTCAAATCTTGGGCTGCAGTGGCCAAGTGGGTAAGGCAATCACCTTATGAATCAAGGTCTCTCACTGTCAGTTTGACTCCTGGCTGAGGCACATGTGAGAAAGTTAATTTTCCTTGGCGGATCAGTGTCAGCATAATGTTACTTGATAGCATTAGTATATGACTGCTGCCTCAGAGAGCTAGCACCTAGAAAATGGCTTTTGTGCAAGACAATACAAAACCGATCGATTAAGATTGATAAATACAAAAGGAAAGTTTCTCTAGTTGTAAAATGTCCGAAAATCTATCCAGACAACATAACACAACAGCAGTCAATCAATTAATTGTATTTAGTACCAGTTACCTTATTGAAAAATCTGAGCAAGCTTAAAATATGGTATGCACAACAAAGTCATAGGTTGACCACATCTACCAAGTTTCATTAAAATCCCTTTAGTGGTTTAGGAGGAGATACGGATACAACTTTTGCCGACAGACAGAGGGATAGACAGACGGGCAACAACAAACACTATAGTCCCCTTTTGTTTCACTGGCAGGCGACTTATAAGGAACAAGTGCTGGCAATATGTTTGTTAGTGCTGCACAGACGAAGAAAATTTCATTGGCAAAATCACTTATAGCCAAAGGCATAATCCCCTGCAAAATCTGTAGTTCTTAATTTGCTCCATTTTTCTTCGACATGAATTCTTGCAGATGCATTTCTGCGAGTCATTTCTACCTCACATTTACTAAATTGTTCTTTAGTTTTAAATCGCGGACAGTACAATTTTATACCTTTGCCATTAAAATCTTTATTGAAATCCACAAACCCTTTATGGCCATGCAGTGTTTATGATATGGCCAATTAACACCCAAAGGTTTATGATGTGGTCATTAAGTGACACATGAGTTTTTAAATGGTCCTTTTTTAAACACATAGTTTATTGAATGGTAGATATGACTTTTTTAACATGGATTATGATATGCCTATATCATACTTCACTGTTTATGATATGATCATTTGGAGATGCATGGTTTCTGATTATTTAAATAATTTATGTTACTTGATCTGCAGACTTGTATTTGGTCATTTAATCAGGAGATTAGTATGATAGCCAATAGACATTGCACACAACATGCCTGCACTGCAAAGTAAACATATACCACGACACCTACAAAGGCTGTTAACAGTCAGTGACTTTGTTGTCTTTTTTAAAAACTACCTTCTACCTTTGAAATTGGGAAAATTTTGCGCGCTTTCACTAAAATTGGGAAAATTTGAAAAAAAAAAAAAAAGCAACAATGATTAGTGTGGATGATTGAAAATAGACAGGTAACTGTCTATATTATTTGAATTTTGATTAAAACATGTTAGTGGATGTTGATCAGACAGATAATGTTACTATTATAATTTGAATTTTGCACTGAAACACGTAACATGTTAGTGGATGATTGATCACAAACAGGTAACTGTATCAATTTGAATTTAGCTTCCTTTTGACTTCTAGAATATCAACAAGGATTAAATTTTCAGTATATTTTCCATTTTTAATAGTGATACAATGTATAATGAAATCTAATTGTTTACAAAGTATTTTATTTCCTAGATATTCAGTCATTGATTGAGGCTGATTTGTAAAATTTGTCAAGTTGTATTATTTTCTTATGATAATCCCATCATTAACAGCATTGGTGGAAATAAGTTTTTCCTTGATGGCAAACATTCTAACAAAAAAAAGAAACAAACTTTTTTAATCAAATCTAGATTCATTGATGAGAGTGTGTCATGCCTTACAAAACTTTTTCGAAAGTGATTTTGGAATGTCTTGTAGATATGTTCAAGGGGAGGAAACCAAAAAAGTTTAAACTCCAGTTGTCTTTGCAAATATCCATTATGGCCGATTATGTTTAACTTTTGTATAATAAATAACAAAACTGCTGTCATTTTCCTAATTTTACTGCTCTGTTCACATATGCTCAATTTTCTGATGAAGTAATCCCAAACAGTTCACAAAATTTACACATGTAACCATTTTTAATCACTAGAATAATATAGCCAAGAAAAATTTTCTTGCATACTGCTTGCTTGAAAATTTCCTTTGGTCAGTTGTTGCTGTGGTAATGGTGATTTAACATTAATATCAACATCAGACTTGGTCTCTGAAGGTTCTTTAAAATTTTCAATAGATCTTATAATATTTGCTTCTGACTGATTTGAGGGAGTGAGTTCTGCACATGTGCCTGATGACAGTGATGAAGCAGGGGTCGCGCTACTTTCACTTTCGTTTTGAACACGATAATGACTAACTTTCGTTTTGAACATGATCATGACGATTATCATCATCATCAGTCGATGCTTGCTTTGCTATTTTATCAAACAGACTGCCTATTTTTACCAGTTCCTTTGCATCTGATTTCCTCAACCTTTTAAGGTAATACCGGGAATTGTGTGACATTGTAACAGGAACTATACACGTGTAGTATTGCTGATATATGCGCGCTTGGATTTAGGATTACGGCCCTTTACCTATGTACATGTATAACTACAATTAGACATAAAATTTTCAGGTTAAGTTGCTTAAAAAATATCCGATTACTGCCCTTTATGTTCTATGATCGGACATTATTCTTTCGTGTTAAGATAAACATTAAGTACAGCAATATTCCGATTAACAATCACATATCCGTTGGACATGAATATATGACAAAATAAGTAATCACGTTGACTTTCAATACAGGAAATTTTATTTCCTTTTTTCACAAATTATTTACACTTCTCAAGGGGGAATTTTTATTTCAATTTTGGGAAAATTTAACATAATTTTGCGAGGGGAAACTACCGTTATTCGGTAGTAATTTTTAGCAAACAAAATCACTGACAGTACACGACATAATCTTGAACAGGGCGCAAAATTCACATTCAAACATTCATTTGTATTTTGTCGTTCGCTGAATTTCAGTACTTTTATTATATTTTACAGCCATTTAATTTCTAATTATCCACAACATTATTTTTTTTAATTAATTTTTATTTCTTCCATTTCCATGATCATTATGTTCATCTTAGCACTGAGTGCAATTATTTGATCCCGGCACAAACTTTTCTGATATCTTAAAAACAACATAGTGAGTGTAGAATAACATCAATCAATGATACTGAGAGAAAAAAAGACAGCACCCATCACACACAATCATGGGAAAACGTTGTGTGACCTTACGCTAGTAACTTCATTCCACGTTGTTATCGACTTAACCGGTAACAAAATAATGGACCGGTTGGGGGTGGTTTATCAACCGCTTCAACTACCATTAATTGTCCTCTAATATCTTGTACAAAGCAGATAAATGTTTACTGTTAGGTCAAATATTAGGGGAAATATGGCAAACAATAATATATGAACTTGCATAATAATTTGTTCAGGTGGTAAAGTGTCGTCCAAAGACCAGGATGTCAGGCTAACATCAGATATGTTCGAAAAACGTAATTTTTTTCTACAGTCCGGTACATCGTCCCTTGCTGGGTTTGATGTAGAGGGTCCTGGGGGTCCTTTTGAAATCGATGTAGACATTGGAGGTACTTGAGATGGAGTTACCTAGAGGCTCCAGGTAAAATGGTTGAAGATATGTCACTGTAAGATAAATAATATTAAAATGAAATAATTTATATGGAAAGGTATGGGTTGTTTCTTGCAAATAAATAAAATAGCCTCAAGTAATCTCTCTCATGAAAATCATTTTTTTGAATTAAAAAAAACTTTTTCTTGGAAATGCAACTTGATGACGAGTAAAAAAGTATTCAATATTTTTGTGTTAGCTAGCAGAAATCTCTGCTATTTTTATACTAAAAATCGTGTGGTCAAGTTTTGAATGCCTTATTGTTTAGTGTATTGGTACGTCACACTAATGTGATAAAATCTATAAAAACACGTTTGTTTTAAAGTGATAGCATGTGATATTGGAATTTGAATATATTGTTGTAAATGAGAAAAAAATTACGCTTCGTTTAAGCGCGCGCTCCGGTTTGCTCCACCATCCAAGAACTGATAGCCTCGAAAAATTAAAAGAATCTTGACTGGGGCGTAAAACACCATTAAACCCCCAAAGCTTAGTACCATTGGTTTACGTGAGGGTTGTGACGTATTTAAAGTTCACAAATTCAAAATGTTCGTATAATTCGTGTAATTTACCATCTACGTCAAAGCTACTAAATACAAATATAAACCTTCATAAACTACTGTAGCACTTAATATAATCAATATCAGAATTTACCCTTTAAATTGAACATATATAACCAAAAAAAATGAAACCAAGTTCAAATGTATAAAAAACTGAAATATGTGACCGATTGTTCAAGAATTAACAACATTCATTTTTCGTTACATTATACATTAGGAGGTATTATTATTACGAGTGATATACAACAAGAGGCTCATGGGTCTTAACCCTCACCTGAGTATAAGGCTTAAGGGATTTGTAACGATTTTCAGTTTTGACAATATTTTTTTCGTCGTAATTAAATATGGCTGTAGCGAAAATTCCAAAAAATTCCATTCCATAATAAGGTAGATATCGATGATTTTCTAATACAAATCCAAATCAAAAAGGTCGATATCGAGGCTCCCGTGTTGTGACGTCATACCAGTAACATACCTCCACAGAAAATTATTTACCAACTACTTAAATAAGTCAAATACAAACTTGTAGTTTAACTTTATATAATTATTTTACAAGAAAACTATTTAATGAAGTGGTATTAACATCCGTTTGACATGTACAGATAATTAGGATTATTGTTAATCCTTTTGTTTATTAAACACATTCCTTTGATTCAGACCCACATCTGTAATTAACAGGATGTCACTTATAATTTGCAAAATTGATTTGCAGGTTGATAAAGTTATCTTACGTCCTGTAATATACAATAATATATTTACACTGCCATGTGCTGATTTTGAATTTCTATTAAAATTTTGAATGCATTATTTTAATAGAAATTCAAAATCAGCACATGACACCACAGTTAGTTCCATAATATTCATCTGGTAGACTGTTATGCAACCAAATGCAGTCAGTTGGGGACTCGACTCAATATGTTCATCAGATTCGTCCGTTTCTGGTTCAAATTAATAACAGTTATACTCCAAATTCATCACGTATAAGAAAGTCTACTGATTCCCCAAATAATGACAAACTATTTGACATAAAAAGGTACATGCCAGAGTCGTTACTTTCTTCTACATACGTCAATATATCATCATTGTTACTACTGTGTATTATGTTAGACACTACTTCTAATACAGCAATGACGTCACTAGTTTATAACTCAAAACGAGGCGTTTCACTGTTCCGTAAAGAGAAAGTTATAAAATGTGGATTTTAAATCGTTTTAACTTTTTTATTTTGTCACCAATTTTGATGCGGTTTTCATTATTGTTGTATTTAAATAAAATGTAAAACAATTGTGATAAAAATATTTTGGTTACAGGTACCCTTTAAAAGTGTTTGCAAAGTCCAATAGACAATAATTACTATTGGTCCACTGTTGTTTGTCACATGGTTTTTTCTAAATATTTTTTTTATTCAAAACTTTCTTCATAAAAATAACAGTAAGATTAAATTAAAAAACATTGACCTAAACTTATTCTATTTTTAAATGAAAAAATCTCTTGAATTCTTCTGTACATAGAACAGATTTTGGAAAAAGTTGAAATTTAATGACTTCAATGATCCAATTAGGCCTCATCCAAGATAATATTATGGTATTTTAAGGTTTATAAAGGTCAAATGAATTATTATGCAAATTACATTTCCTTACTACATGGTGTTGAACTTTAAAAAATATGTAAAAGATGCCCAAAGATGCAATAGATCGAATTGATTTTTTTCAATTAGAAAAATATAAGAAAGAGCCTTAAATTAATAATTGGTCATTCTTTGTTGTTCGGATTTTTCAAGGGGTGATCATCAATTAATTTTCATGACGGTTAACTAGGGAGGTGCATAAGGGATATTTTGGACATAGTTAATTAATACTGTTGAAAAATTATTATATTCACAGAATTGAAGAAACTTTTTGAATAATTCTGGTTATTTTTCCCTATTAGGTCAGTAAATTTTTACATGGATTTTAAAAAAATTTGAATGATTTTGTTTCAATATGGAATTTTGTTCTCCAAATATGTGTATGACAATTATGGACTGATATTAAGTACAGATACTTTCCAAGTTTTCTCAAGTTAAGAACTGCCAAAATACCTTTTAAGAAATACCTAGTCACATTTTGTTTATACGTACTTAATATACATGTAGAAACTAGTATAATGGATAATTTTAAAACTTTCTTCATAAAAATAACTAAGATTAAATTAAAAAACCATTAATCATTAATTTTTTTCAATTTTCTTATGCAGCTATATCCTTGGCCTTTAAATGTATGACCTTGAACCATATATCAAAATGATTGCCATATCAATACCTAAAATAATCTTATATACTTGCCTATACAAAAAGTAAATATTTCTCAAAATAATTAGTGGTAAAAACTGCATTAAGTTTTTCAATTTTCTGATTTTTTTTTTAAATATATATATATTTAAATTAGCTTCTAATCACTTTTCGTGAGGTTCCTTTTTAAATTTTATTCCTTTTAGCTGTAAATAAATGGAAACCTCGGGTTGGTCACTTGTTTAATGGTGATTATTATAAGCTTGGAGCATGTGCACTGATGAACAGAGTCACAAATCAAAGGGGGAAACCTCACAAATGCTATTAATTGTCCATCATTAATAACCAAATGTATTCGCAATGATGTTATTTATACTTACATGGTCACAAATGACAAATTAAAAGAAATTTTGTGTTTAATTTATCTTTATTTCACTGTTTTGTAAGTTGTGTTTAGATGACCCAGATTTTTTTGACGTAACCATTTTCTAAAATTAGATCCCACAGGCTACATCTCGCCAGTAAATTACTGTTATTTCTACAATTATTCGAGCTTTTTTCTTGACCAAACGTAACATTGTTCATTAGGAACGTCATTAAATAGATCATCACCATTTTCATTTTTTTCCTAGGAAAACTTAACTTTAAAGTTCTCTGATGCAACTATGACCTTGACCTTTAAACATATGACCTGGAACCATTAATCACAACCATCGTCATATCAATACATAAAATATTCTAATATAAATGCATATACAAAATGTTAAAAGTTTTCAAGATAATTAACAATTTCAGTCTTCTTATACTGCAATGACCTTGACCTTTGAACATATGACCTTGAACCAGAATGAAAATCGTCATATCATTACCCTAAATTCTCTAATATACATGCCTATACAAAAAAATAATAATAGTTTTGAAGAAAAATAATAAATTCAGTTTTCTTATGCACCTTGAACCATATATAAAATTATAATCGTATCAACAATATTTTTATATACATATGCCTATACGAGAAATTATTAGTTCACAAGTAAATTAAAAATTGCAGTTTTCTTATGCACCTATGACTTTGACCGTTGAATGTATGATCTTGAACCATATATAAAATCATAATCGTATCAACAATATTACATATACACGCCTATACAAAAAATTATTAGTTCACAAGAAAATAGCAATTTAGGTTCTCTTATGCAGCTACAACCTTGACCTTTGAACGTATGACCTTGAACCATATATCAAAATGATTGTCATATCAATGCGTACAATATACATGTCTATACAATGTTGCTATACAATAACATGGCTTACCCGTTCCAGAGGAGATTTAAGTTTCTTCATGCATGGCAATGCCTTGGCCTTTAGCTCAGCTAGATCTTAACTTCAGAGATAAACAAAATTTCAGCAAAAATTATAGGTGGTGAGCAAAGTTCAACAACATACAATTATCCATGCATGAGCTATTGCCATGAAAATGTTTTTTGGTTTTTTTTTCGAAATGTAACTATACTTTCAAACTATACAATTTTTTTTATATTTCAAAGCCAAATAGTCCAGAAAAGAGAAAGATACATGCCCATCGGAGTTCTTATTTTTTAACCATGCTCAAACTACAATAAAGTTATTCTGGAAATTAGAATGCAGCAAATTCAGCTTTGAATAGCCTGCCCATCCCAAATAATTTTTACAAAGTGCTCAGGTAATTTATATATACCATGGTAATCTTATTGTTGGATATTTTATTACTGAAAACAACACATTTTAACAAATGGCTCATAAGTTTTACTAGGAATAACTAGACAAAATAAACCAAATTTGCTGCATTTAGATTCTAAAAGAGTCATGGAAAATCTTGATGTTCGAAAATTTTCCAGATCCCCAATAATGAGAGGGGGCATGCACATCTCTCATACTCTCCAAGCCTCGTTTTGGCACTTGGTCCCACTAATATTGAAAGTTTCCAAGCCTACCTGCAGGTGTTCTCCACCAGTTGATGTTGTTTTCTTCAAAGAATCTTATGGCTTTTATTGAAGTATGTTTTGGATCATTGTCCTGCATAAATTTGGGGTTATTTGGATACTTGTTCCTTAGTTTGCATTCATATTACCCTTAAAAATACAAATGTCAGTCTTTCCTCTTTTACTGATTCCAGCCCAAACATGCACTTTGAAGGGATACTTAGGTTTTGGCGTTCTTGCTACAGGTTGTCCCTTTTTCCTGAAGCATCCCTTCAAATGTTTTTCCATCCAGACACAGGTCTCATCAGTCCAAATAACATCTTCAAAGGTATCGTTTACATGATCTTGTGCCCACTGAACACCTTTTGGTTTGTTACTATTGCGGATCATTTGACAATACCTTGTTCCTTTTAGTCCAACCTAAATTACGCCTTATCCTGTTAAAAGTAGCAATGCTAATAATATTGTAACCATATTGCTCTAGTTGAAACTTAATAAATGTTGCAGTGTTTTCGTCTTTTTCTTGCATTAACTGATCTACTATCCTTTTTATTCCTGGATTATTTGATATTTTTTTGTCTTCCTGCACGGTTACGTACGAAAGCCGAATCGTGCCAGTTTAAAAAAATAAAAAATATTAAATTTCACGTTATTACGAGAAAAATTCACATAATTACGAGAAAAACTCATGTTATTACGAGAAAAATTCACGTTATTACGAAAACAATTCACGTTATTACGAGAAAAATTCATGTTATTACGAGAAAAATTCACATTACAAGAAATTTATGTAATTACGAGAAAAATTCATGTTATTACGAGAAAAATTCACGTTATTACAAGAAAAATTCATGTAATTACAAGAATAATTTATGTAATGTAATAACGTGAAAAATTCACGTTATTACGAGAATTTCGAATGCAGAGGAAGGTGTTTATTTTGGCTCGGTACAATGCACACACTAACAATCTAGACAAGTATGGCAGACGAAGACTATTGGAAGTTCACAAAAAATCTTGTAGATGATCATCTATTGCAGTCAATGCAGGAGCAAAAGGTACAGTTCCATACCAAGTTAAGAGGCCTCCTTGGCCGAGTGGTCCAAAGCACACGCCTACCGATCACATCGCGTCTCACCGCCTAGGGTGGAATGTTAACCTGGACAGATCCTAGTGTGAGAAAGTTTGTTAGCTTGCTTAAGGTCAGTGTTTTTTCCGGGTACTCCGGTTTCCTCCACCATCCTAAAAATCCCTGCCTCGATATAAGTGAAAGAATCCGGACTGGGACGTAGAACTCTATTGTCTACTCGCTCATATTACTTACAATATAACATTGCAAGTAAGAGTTAAATTATCGGATTTTCGGTTAATGGTTTAATTTTCAAAGTTCTTTATGTTAGGAGTCATTGTTATCGGAATGATTTAACTTTACTAGAATCTTTTGTCTACTGATTATTTTTGTTTCCGCCTTACAGATTACTCTTTAGGCACACATAACTTACATAATTATTCACTACATTAAAAACAATCATTTTATAAGAAGATTGAATACACGTCAACCTAACGCAGAAGTTTAAATTGTTGATAGTAGCTGTTTATTGTGGATGCTGTCTACTTGTAAAAATTAATTTAAAATAAGAAAATGAGAGAGAGAGCTTATTTCTGAAGTCCGATATTGGGGCAGGCTATAGAGTAATTTATATGGATTGTTGATTTTCAATACACTGTAGCTTGTAGTGTTTTGATACACAGATATAAAAAAACCACAGGGAATGGTTTGCATTTTCGCCTAATTTTTTAGACAGAAAACCATGCCTTCACTACGTCCCAGTAAAGGATAATTAACTTATTTCAAGACGTCACCAACTATAGGTGAAGTGGCAGAGATTTTAACCTTCGTAATTCGCTCAGGGCAAAGTGCAGGAAGTGTTTTAACGCACCACGATTAGCGCGATCACCCCTTGAAAAATCCGAACAACAATGAACACCCATTATTAACTTACAACTCTTTTTTATTGACAAAAAGTCAAAACTTTTAAAATTATATTGTATCTTTCGACATAATTTATTTTAAATTAAACACCATATAGTAAAGAAATGTGATTTGCATATTAATTAATTTTGACCTTAATTAACCTTAAAATACCTTGATGGAATCTTAGTGAGGCCCAGTTGGATCATTCGAGTCAATGAATTTCAGCTTCTGCTCTATGTACCAAAGAATTCATATAAGATTTTTAAATTTAAAAATAGCATTTGGTTAGGTCATGGACAATGAGTTATAATTTAATCTTGCTGTTTGTTATGCGGAAAGTTTTTAATCATAGAAATATTTAGATAAAAACCATGTGACAAACATTTATGGACCAATAGTAAGATTTTTTCTACCATAATCCCGTAAAATATAAAAGAACTGGTTCAACTAAACTCTTATAAAGTTTTGTTAAACACGTTATTTGAATATTGTGCAATGTGCACCAAGAGCATGGCTTCCTGATATTTAGTTTTTTTGGGTTTTTGTTAAAGTCGAAGGTATCGGTAGGAATCTATTTCTATATGTGCGTTCCACAACAACAAAAATAGAAAGTGTCCGAGATTATGCGAAATTAATTTTAATTTTACATTTTCTAAATGTTACAGAGAAATAGAAGAGTTTAAAAACAAGTTACAAATTGAAAAAATGAAAGCAGAAAAATACAGGAAACGATGGAAAAGAGCTTCTACAACTTCTATGAAGACTGATCCAGATGATCATGCACAAAAAGAGACACCCAGGACAAAAACAAAAAAACTCCTCAGAAACTTTACATCACAGAGTAGAAAAAACATACATATGACTTTGGTTTTCCATTATGCGTTAATAGACCAGATAAAATCTTATTACAATACTGGCAAACAATACCAGACTATTTCCTAGATATTAGCTGGTAATATCTTGGCAAAGTATCGATTTAAATCCAAGGCAAGAACAAATGTAGGGATCAAGACACGGTTTGGGCGTCGAAAACATACCAAAATTGGTTCATTGTCAAAGCTAATACGTAATTCAGTGCAGGTATTTATTGTACGAGATGATAACTCAAGAGTAGCTGCTGGTAAAACTAATTAAGTAACAAAAAGGAAAGTGAAAATGCAAAAACGGTTTTTGAATGACTGTCTCCTAAATTTACAAAAAAAGTACACATCAGAGAACCCAAGTAATAAAGTAGGTTACTCAACATTTTGTAGAATGAGACCATTTTGGGTGAAATTTCCTACAGAAAAAGACAGAGATACGTGTCTTTGTAAATGTTGCGAAAATTTTAAATTTCTGGCATCAAAACTACACAGTCTTAGTATTTTGCCTACAGGTAGATTAGACCAGTTAGTTTCTGAAGTAACCTGTGAGGTTAGAAATAAAGGTTGTATGTATGGTCAGTTTAATGATTGCAAAGAGAAAAAGATCCATGTCAAAACTGACAATCTGTATGATGATGTGGAATGGTATCAATGGAAAACAAAAAACGAAACAAGAACAATAAAGAATGAACAGAAAACATGTGTCGTTACAAAGAAAGAGTTACAATCAGGAACAATTGATGAACTTGTTGATCTTTTTCATGAACAGTTGTGGCATTATAAAAAACATTATTTCAATATTTATAATCAATTTGATTATTTCAAAGACCTCCGTACTACAATGACAGAAAATGAGTGTCTAATACACATCGACTTTGCTGAAAACTATGTTTGCAAAATGGAAAAGGAAATTCAAGCAAGTCACTTAGTACTATCAAAAACTCAAATTACATTACATACTGGAGTATATTATATTGGAACATCAAACTCTGCACATTCATTTTGTTCTGTATCTGATTCCCTGCAGCATGGACCGTCAGCAATTTGGACATATTTAGAACCTATATTGAAAGATATAAAACACTCCCAGCAACAAGTTGACCATATAAACTTTTTCAGTGATGGCCCAACAACGCAATATAGGCAAAAAAGCAACTTTTTCTGTTTTCAACAAAAATATACAGTTTAGGGTTTAAAGGTGCAACATGGAATTTCCACGAGGCAGGACATGGTAAAGGTAGTCCTGATGCAGTCGGTGGATCATTTAAGCGTACGGCAGACTTAAAAGTTCGTTATGGGACAGATATTATGAGTGGACAGGAATTTGTAGATGTACTTAGCAATTCAAACTCAACTGTCAAATTGTATTATATCCCTGACAATGACGTTCTAAAAGCAAATGCAAGTTTCAAATTCAAGAACTTGCCAACTGTTCCAGGAACATTGAAAATTCATCAGCTAATAACAAATGCACCTGGAGAAATTTTTTTCAGAGATGTAAGTTGTCGATGTTTTTCATTAAGTGATCATTGTAAAAGCCACAAGTTACAATGTTTCGTTTCTCTGTAACAGATAAAGCATTACCCAAAAAGGTACAACCAAATTAAAGCGTAAATTAACAAACATGAATAAAGAATGTGAAGATATTGACATATTGAATACCAGAAAGTCTAAGATAAAGATTCCCAGGCAAACAGAATATAGCTTAGAAAATGACGCTTTTAATCAATGTTTTACATATGAGCAATTGCAGCTACAGTGTGGTAAAATAAACCGGGAAGCTACAAGAGGTAGCCAAGTGTCCATTATGAATTCTTGGTTATCTGTGGATCCAACAGCACTTGATCTCTTACCTAATGACATTCCTGGAAATACAGTATTATATCCAGTTAATGTGACAGGAGATGGCAACTGTCTAGCCTACTGTGGTAGCGTGTTCGGTTTTGGTGACGACAAACATGCAAATGAAATAAGAATGAGAATCGTTGAGGAACTGGTGTGTCATGAAAGTTATTATTTAAGCAATGAAAACTTGGTGAAAGGTTTAGACATGGCAGATCAACAAATGAATCTAACAAAGTCTTATGCAATGTATTCCGAGGAATATATACCTGAAACTGTTCTCACAGAGGAAGTAATACAAAAATTGTTTCGCCAAGAGGTTGTCAAGGTGTCCAAACCTAAATCATATATGGGTATTTGGCAATCATTTGCTCTTTCGACTGTTTTAAGAAAGCCAATCTATTCAGTTTATCCAAAACGTGGTAACCCTTCTGTAAGAAAAGATTTAAATAGACTTATTTTGCCAAGGGTAAAGGCAACTAATGAAATTGCTCACATAATGTGGTGTAGCACACGAGATGACATGACAAGTTGTCATTGGATACCAAACCACTTTGTTCCTGTGTTGCCAATAGAATTGATGAAGGTTGATGTAGTTGATGAGGTGAAGGTTGATGTAGTTGATGTGATGGGGGTGAAGGTTGATGTAGTTGATGGGGTGAAGTATGCAGTTGATGGGGTGAAGGATGCTTTAGTTGATGGAGTGAAGGATGATTTAGTTGATGGGTTGAATAATGATGTAGTTGATGGGGTAAAGGATGATGTAGTTGATGGGGTGAAGAATGATGTAGTCGGTGGGGTGATTGATGGAGTGAAGGTTGATGTAGTTGATTGGTTGAAAAATGATGTAGTTGATGGGAGGAAGGATGATTTAGTTGATGGGGTGAAGGATGATTTAGTTGATGGGGTGAAGGATGATGTAGTTGATGGGATGAAGGATGATGTAGTTGATGGGGTGAAGGATGCTTTAGTTGATGGGGTGAAGGATGATTTAGTTGATGAGGTGAAAGATGATTTAGTCGATGGAGTGAAGGTTGATGTAGTTGATTGGTTGAAGAATGATGTACCGGTAGTTGATGGGACAAAGGATGTATTTGACGGGGTGAAGATTGATGTAGTTGATGGGTTGAAGAATGATGTAGTTGATGGGGTGAAAATTGATGCAGTTGTTGGGGTGAAGGAAGATGCGATGACGAACATAGAAAAAGGAAATCATAAGACTGGAAACTTAATTCAAATTAATGATGTTGTTGACTGTATTGATAAGTATGTCATAATGAATTATAGAAATAAACCATTCCCTGGTATGGTATTAGATGTTAACACTCAAACACAAAGTGTCTATGTCAAATGTATGCATAGGGTGGGCAGGGTGAACTTAAACAAATTTTTTGGCCAAGGGTAATCAAAGACCAAAGTTAGTAAAATATAGATCAAATTATTTCTTTAATACCACATCCAGAGAAAATTGATGGTACTTCCCATTATAAGATAAAAGAAAACATATGGTTCAGTGTTAAAGAAAAACTAAACATGCATTAGGATTGAATTTGCAAGCTTTTTTGATAAAGAAATACTTATACTGGTTTTAATTTTACAGCACTAGAATTCATCATCAGCAGTGCTTGGACCAATAATATATTCATTAATGTTCATCTTTAATATTTTGATTTGTTTGTTGAAATGAGCTGCAAAATGCTGAAAAATTAACTAAGTATAAACAAAACCTTATTGGTTTTATTGGAGATGTTCATCTAATCAGTCTTGTTTAGTAAAATAATGCAACAACAATAGATTGCTAGTTTTTAATGTGAATTATCCTTCTTGTATCAATTATAAGTTTCAATGATGATAAATCTACTTTTTGGACTATTATGATATAAATCAAACGTTATGATTCTTTTTAAATCAAATGTTCCGTCATGTTACTATGTTCAGTCCTGTTACCATGGATTCCATCCTGTTACTACCCATCAATCCAAACAAACAGAACATATAAATTAAAACAACATTTTTGAAATCTACTGCAATAAATAGATTGATTGTCCATATTCAAGATGTTGTAAATATTTTTCCTTTATCTTTTAACTAGCTTAACATATCAAATGTTTGTGTCCTCCGAAAATTTTGTTTTAAGACATTTCTAGATTTGACCTTATTCTACACTTACTAACTGAACATTTATCTTAGTTGTTTCGTATTATTTTTAAGGAACATGACATGAAATAACAAAATGACACCTTAAATTAAAATTAACAAAACATTTTTTGATTTTTTCAGTATTTTGTAATGGTAACAGGATGAAATTGTTTGCCATCAAAAATTTTCAGATTGATTTTCACTAAAAGTAAAGCACTGTAAGCTCTCATGTTTTGTAATCATGTTTTTTCATGTCATGGTTATAGTTTCATTGAATTAAAGTTATGGTTTTCAAATATCATAGTTTGAGTTTTCTTTAAACTAAAATTTAGCCAATTTTTGAGAATGACTCAAATACAACGAGAATAAAGTTGGGGAAAGTGAACTCCTGAAGTAAAATGTTATTTACTTTAGCATTACTAATTGAACAATTATATAGTCCCTGTAAAGCAAAAAGATAATTACTAGATATATCCATAAATAGCCATACATAAAATTTGTTTGAAATCGACATCAGTTATCTGTATCTTTTGAATTCCTCTCTCTCTCTCACACACACATACATGTATGTCATTGTTATGACGAGATTAATTTATTTACCTTTAAGTCCTTAACTAGCCAATGGTTTTTGAAGTAGAGATTATGAAAAATGAAAAGCTGTTATTACCATACAGAACAGGGAGATCCTCAGTCTACTCAAATGACAACATAAGTTGTCTGTCGACACAAAGTACCTGAAATCTACGGAACCGTGCATCCGACATAAAACTGTATTCTTGGTACGAATTTTAAAGATTGAGTTGCTACAAATAAATGGATTTCTTTGAAAAAGTTCGAAAGGCAAAAGTTATCATTATCAAATAACAATTAACCTACGCGATATTCCACTTTGAATTTAACTTTATTTTTGCGTTCAATTCGGATACAACTCTTTGCATAGTAATTTATCCATCGTGAACACTCATTTTCACAGGTTTGACGAATCGGTCTGTGACGATTTACTCGGTATTCTGTTACAGTACACTCTTTGCTATGCTACAGTACAATTTACCTTGCAGCAGTAAATTGCTTATTGTCCACAGCTCGTTGGGTGGAGCATTTTAATAGTTTTTGTAAGGACTATGTTTTGAGCTCTGGTATTTTTTACATATTGCAAAATTCAGGAAACCAAAGTACCCCTAAAACCCAATGGCATTTAATGTAAACTAAAATAACATTTAAACATTAATGTTAACAAGACATAACAGTAAACAGGTTTGCCTCAGTCAATAGTATTACACTCATATTGAGATGGTAGGTTCTTTGTGGTGGACCAAGCAGATAGTTAATGGTAGACTAATTGTACCCACAAATTTTAAGATAGATCAAATTTTGAAACAGATTACCACAACTTACACATTAACACTTTAGTAGGCACATTTTTGATAATTTTTTATTTCAAAAAAAATTCTTTTAACAAAATCCTCTGTAGTGGGCTTTTGACAACGTGCAGAGAGGGTTCTTTAATGCATGCCATGACACGGGGCATCGGTGTTTTAGGTCTCATCCGAAGGACCCCGTGACTTTAATTTCAGACTCGGGCTGGGTTCGAACCCTTGACCTCCCACATACAAAGCGACAATCCACTGTAGTGGTTGGTCTATAATGCAACGTGTGTTCTATTAAGACTATGGTTTCAAAATGGGAACATTCTTTGTTGTTTGTGAGACAAAAACATACTTATATACTATACCTTGTTGTAGAAATTATGGACGACGAAGACCTTTCGAAATATATACCATTACATGGTGACAGAATAAGATTAAGAAGGTTCCTTAAAGAAAGAAGCAGAGACAGCTTCAGAATCTAGGACTAAGCACTTACTGTCTACTCTTCGAAAAAAGTTAGAGGGCCGAAAATGAGACAAAACAGAAAATTTTGATTCATCTGACGAAGAAAATCGTCGTGTGAAAAGACCGTATGGAAATAAATATGCAGAAAAGGGAACTAGAACAATTGAGATGGGTCGGATTCATAAAACAGGGGCCGTCAGTGTTCAAGTCAGGAAAAAGCAGGGAGGAGGAACGAGAAAAAATAGAAACATTAGTAAAGACGCCACGAAAAAGATATTATAGAAGAAGGGAAAGCATTGTTCTTTCCAAATGGTGAATCCTCAAAAGGATCCATTGACTCATTTGACTTTGATATTTGTGATTTTCAGAACAAATCAATTGAAGATACGGTAACCATTGGATCAATGTACACAAAAACAAAACTGCCATTATTAAGGTTTTACCTAGCCATAACAAAAAATATTGAAAAAGATTCAATTACATATTCAAACACTACAGATGTCGCTTCAGAAGTTGAAATCGTTACCGACAATATGTCAGTGTACAAAAAACGTCGAATATATCTGCTAATAATGAAAACCCACTATCAGATATAACGTTATGTTTACCAAAAAGAAGTTCTTTTCAGCACAGACAAGAAGACATATCCTCTGTTCAACAGGTTCAAATACTCGATTTTGACATTCTTAGTGATGCCACTCGAATTTCTGGGATCGGAGAGAGTGATTTTGATACAGATATAAAATTAACAGGCACAAATGAGCTAGATGAGACTTTAATCTCGGACCTTATTCCTTCACGTGGTCACAATATCAAACTACACAGAGGACATTTGTTAAAAGAACTTGTAGAAGCTTTCAATGACATCGACCAATTTCGAGATTTAGTTTCTTTTTCAATTGTTCTTCCAGATGGCAAGCCAGAACCAGCTGAAGATAGTGGTGGTGCTACCAGAGATCTATTATGTGAAGTCTGGGGGTCGTTTTACACTCAGTGTACCATGGGAAGCTCTTTTAAAGTTCTCTCTCTAAGACACGATTACGGTCAACAGGAATGGACTTCAGTTGCAAGAATTATAATATTTGGTTGGAAAGTAGTTGGATATTTCCCGATCCAGTTATGTCCTGTTTTCATGGAACAATGTCTTTTTAGTTTTGTGAGCAGTGATATTAAGGCGGCATTTTTCATGTATATACCAAAATTTGAATCGGATATTTTGGCAAAAGCATTAGTGGATTTTAAAGCTGTTGATATCGAGGAATTACTTGATATTTTGGACAATCAGGAAGTGAAAATGCCCCCAAACCAAGAAAATATGGAAAAAATTGTTCAGGAAATAGCACACAGAGAACTCATTCAGACAAGTATGTACATTGTGGATTGCTGGAATCCGTATTTGAAGAGGTTACACATATCAAATGAACGTTTACAATCTATCTACTTCGATCTTGCCCCTACAGTCCGCTCAGTATCAAATAAATAAGTGATTCGAGATAATTTATCCGGAACTCAATCTGCTGTTGCAAACCATTTGAAGCGTTTTATTCGCGAATTTGACCAATCATCTCTGCAAAATTTTCTAAGATTTTGCCCTGGGTCTGATATTTTGATTTGTGACAAAGTAGAAATTGCTTTTGTAGATCTTACTGGAGCAGCCAGAAGGCCAGTTGCACACACATGTTCATGTCTGCTGGAGCTTCCTAAACTTTACGAAAATTACTCGATTTTTAGATCAGAATTTTTAAACATACTTCAGGCAAATGTCTGGGTGATAGTTATCATTTAATGCCGTATTTGAAAGTTGATTCCCAATAACTCGTGTATTTGAAACTGGCTGAAAGAACGTTGTTATATGGTATGACAAAGCATTTATACACTTGCTTTCTTGTGCCAAGGGTGAGTTTATGGCATTGTAAAGCGTGCGTACGTCCGTAAACTTTAATCTTCTCCTCTGAAACTAATTGGCTAATTCAAATGAAATTTAGTATGGAAGGTCTTTAGTTACTACAGATTAAATTTGCATCCGAAATGCCCGTCTTGAATCTAAGACGGCTGTCGTTACTATTAATAGCAAAAACCTATGTATGGTCATTACAGGATCAATAATGTATCGATTTTGTTGAAATTTGAAACATAGAAAAAAAAGTTGTTGTTTGGGATCAAAAACATGTAACTCGTTTTTTTTCTGTGCAATATTTACGTAATATGCAAATAAGGTCTTTTTTGGCCTAAATCTTTGAAAAACATTTTCTCTAAAAGTAGATGAACAATTTAAAGGATGTTTTGATAAATGCCGCTTGAAATAATAGAAAAAAGGATACTGCATAAAAAAGGTGCTCCAGGTGAGCGTACATGCCCTATTGGGCCTCTTGTTATTGAAGTGCATACCAACAGGAGGAAGATATTAAGCCACTACATTTCTATGATTGCAGCTGTGTAAATGGGTTATTTTCTTAGACTTTTCGACTTTTGAAATAGAAGATTTCGCTTTCTTATTTCGATCAGTGTTATTTAGTTAATCATGAATAATTGACTTGTTATTGAAACCTTACTTGCCAATACGAGACTTGGTTTTATGATTTGCTTATTAAACTTCAATATGAAGACTTTTTAGTTATGTGTTAGGTGTTGTAGAACACCATTGGCAGTGTCCTGTTTGGAAAATCGCGTAATTATTAAATATCTTAATATTTTGAAACAAATTTTAACTCCATAGATTGAGTTGTGAATTAGTTTAATTCATGCTTTAGATAACGGATGTACATATACATTGCAAAAGTTGTTTGTTTCCTTGTTTTAAAAGTTCTGTACAAGTGGAATTATAAGATTTTCGAGTTTAGTTTCATGGTTGAATGAATATGTTTTGTTACCTTTAGCTTAAAATAAAGTTAAAATACAGGAAAATCGTTATCCGGGTGTTTCATTTATGATATATTATCATACACTTTGTTCTTGTTGATTGATCGTATACTTGTTTGCATTTGATATTTCAATTTTTCACTCAGTATACCCGTTCATCTTTTACAATCAATTTTTATTTTCATTTTATGAACTTAAACTTCACGAGTAGAAAATCAACATGGTGCCCAGGTTTATAGTACTAATCTGCAACAGCTAGTTTTAAAGTTCACTTTCTGTGTTGAGAAGCTGTTTTACTCTCACATATTTTTGAAACTCAACAAAAATTTAATTTAAATCTTTCAAAAGAGACAGTCATACGCATTTTATTTCATTTTTTTTAATTTGAATACTTTCGTGATTTCCCTTGCGGTTGAAGTCAAGTTAAAGTTAATATTGAAATTCGAGTTCTGTATAATCTAAATCTTAGATATTGTGTCCTAGTGTGCTAGCACTCTAAAAAAAGTCGCCATAAGTGGCTCTAGAACAAAGCGGATAAAACATGAGGCCCATGGGCCTTAACGCTCACCTGAGGATATGTCCAAAATTGTTTGTAAAGTGCAATAGACAATATATCAAGTACAAAACTTTACAAGTTTTCTCAAGTTAAGATCTGCCAAAAACCTTTATCAAAAATATCTAGTCACATTTCGTTTATAAGTAGCTAAAATGCATGAAGTTACTGGAGTGCAGTAAATAATTTCCAAATCGTTACAAAAAGTTCATAGTTTCAAGATAATTAGCAATTAAGTTCTCTTATTGAGTTGTGACCTTGACATTGAACTTATGACCTTGAAACATATATTGAAATCATCGTCATGTCAATACCCACAATATTCTTATATACATGCCTATACAAGAAGTTAATAGTTTTCAAGATGTATTGACGAATATATAATTTTTAGCAATTTCCCCCTTAAATACCCTGTCATTCCCTCATTTCGAGCCCCACAGCTACCATTTGAGCATATTTGAAATAAGGTGTCTTACAGATGTTATACGTGACATGTCTAAGCTATATCTCTTGTATGTTCAGAGGAGGAGATTTTTAAAGATTTTCACTATTTTCCCCTTAATGGGGTCCCAAGGGGACATAACCCCTTCATTTGGGCAATTCTAAAGGGCCTTCTCCTAGGCATAATTATCATCAAATTTGGCCAAGTTGTTTTGGAGAAGATTAAAATGTAAAGTTTATACACCACGCACGACGGATGGGGATATATTGCAATAGCTCATCTGAGCTTTCAGCTCAGGTGAGCTAAAATGCAACAAGTCCTAGAACTTAATAAACTTTAATGTACTCGAATGACTGCAATACTACTGATGCGATGTATATCATATCCAACTGCTCATCCATCCTTAAAACTCCTTTTTCCAACTTGTCTTTTGACATAATGCTTAAGATTTTGAAGTTTGAGTGCCATTTGAAGTGAAATCTTTAATTTTTTTTTTAAAGATTTCTTGCTCTACTGTATATGGATCAAAATTGGCCTGGGTTTGTGTTAGGTAACCTAACAAGAAGCCCATCGACTCTCACGCTCACCTGAGAAGGTGTCCGGTATTTCGAATAATAAGTTATATTTGTTTTTTAATCTTGAGCAAGTTTTAAAACTAAATTAAAAAATCGGAACGAAAAATCCCGTCATAATCCTTTCATAGTCTCAATATTGCAATAAAAAGCTAATTTCTTAAGTCTTTTCTTTTGTCTTTAGCTTCATTCAATATAACTGCTAAAACAGTGAAAAAATGAAATATTCATTGGAAGATCATCAACATCCCTACAACAGTAGCAAAAGTACAAAGGTAAATGAAATTGGTCAAGATTTTGACCTCTAAACTTGACATTATTTTATCCAACTGGAAACTGAAAATCTCAATTCCTTTATATAGGGACCACTGCGATAGCTCGGTTGGTAGAGTGCTCGCTCCGTAAGTGGGAGGTCGTGGGTTCGAACCCCGCCCGGGTCTGACCCAAGGCTTGAAAGTGGGTAGTGACTGTTCTTTCGCCAAGCACTCGGCACTACGAAATTAAAGTCACGGTTCTTTCGGATAGGAACTTAAAATAAACGAGGTCCCGCGTCACGGTAGGCGTCGCACGATAAAGAACCCTGCTGTATAATGTCATCAGCGCGCAACGCACAGCCAAAATTTCTGTACTTTCGCCTATAGCTGGCGACATCTCGATAAGTGAAATATTCTTGACTTGGACGTTAAACATCATCGAGATATCAAAATGGAAATTAAACCTAATAACCATCAATGTAGCGAATGATCCTTGATCAATGCCTACAGTAATTTAAAAGTTATGCCTATACAAAACGTTAAGTTTCCAGTTTCCTTGGATAATTAACCATTTTAGAATTCTAATGCATCTGTGACCTAGACCATAGAACCAATTACCTTGAGATATACATCGAAATGATCGCGATATCTATACCAACAATATTCTATATATATATATATATATATATATATATATATATATATATATATATTAATAATAAAAGAGGCCCATGGGCCTTAACGCTCACCTGAAGATATGTCCAATATTGTTTGCAAAGTGCAATAGACAATTAAGTACAGAAACTTGAAAAGTTTTCTCAAATTAAGAACTCCATCAAAACTTAATCAGAAATATATCCACTCACATTTCATTTATAAGTTGCCTTTATAATATGCATGAAGTAACTGTAGTGCAATGAATAATTTCCAGATCCTTAATCAATTTCAGTATACTAATGCAGCTATGTCCTGGACCTTTGAACATATATGACCTCAAACCATATATAATTGTCATGTCAATACCTAAAATATTCTAATATACATAGCTGTGCATGAAATCAATAGCTTTCAAGATAATTAATAATTTTAGTATTCCCATGTTGATATGACCTTGACCTTTGACCATATAACCTTTAACCATATATCAGAATGATCACCAGGTCAATACCTACATTATTCTAATATACATGCCTATACAAAAAGTTAATAGTTTTCAAGATAATTAGCAATTTAAGTCATCTTCTTCAGCTGTGACCTTGACCTTCCAACATATGACCTTGACCCATGTATCAAAATGATCGTCATGTCAATACCTAAAATATTCTAATATACATGCCTATACAAAAAGTTGATAGTTTTCAAGATAATTAATAATTTTAGTATTCCTATCGTGATATGACCTTGACCTTTGAACATATAACCTTGAACCATATATTAAAATGATTGCCATGTCAATACCTACAATTTCTAATATGCATGCCTATACAAAAAAAATAATAGTTTTTAAGATAATTAGCAATTTAAGTTATCTTCTGCTGCTGTGACCTTGACCTTAAAAACATGACCTTGACCAATGTATTAAAATGATCGTCATGTCAATACCTACAATATTCTAATATACATGCCTATGCAAAAAGTTAATAGTTTTCAAGATAATTAATAATTTTAGTATTCCTATGTTGATATGACCTTGACCTTTTTATCATTTTCGGATCTGTTACATGTTTCAACTAATACGATGTTTTCATTTCGCCACTCATTACAACAGGTTACACCCTCAGTGAGGCATGTCTTGCGATAACAACTTGTGTTGCGTATCGATATTGTAGAATTACCTTTTCCGGCAACAGCATAAATTTTCATGGTACCATATACTGGCCTAATAACTTGCTTTGCGAGAATCTGCAACTTGACCTGACAATCATCTTTGCTGACAAAAATAAACTTAACACTTTTAATAGGACAAAATGGTGACTGTGACCATGCAAAAAAAAATCTGTGGGATCTTGAATGGTAACTTTTCCTGAATTTACTGCTTCGTCCGACTTGTCATGACCTGCTTTCCAGTAATTCTATTTTGCTAAAATACCATAGATGCTTGAATAGTTTGCTACAAGGTTAAATATAGACTTATTACGGTAGTGTGACGTCAGACTATCTGTCTAGTTATGTATGCATACCAATGACGGAATCAACAACTTGACCTCGGGAATGACTTTATCCAAAGTTGCAAATACCGTTGACTTGTTATGTCCCATTTCATCAGATATAATTACCATACTGCTGTGAACTTATTCAGATGAGTGTTGGCCATTGTAGTATACCACCACGGGATGTACAGTGACGTTTGTCTAGTTCCAGTAGGCTGACTGAATTTCCTGAACTGCCTTGCATTGGTAATTTTCTGCGAAGTCCATATGTATTATAGCGTGGTTTTTCAGCAGATTTTCTTTCAGCTGTTTCATTTGGCAGTATTGAATCTTTATCCTTGACACGTGTTCTTTGAATTCATCCATTTGACTAGAGACATGAGAAACAAATTCCTCCCTTGACGCTGTACTGTCAACTACTTTCATTACTGACTTCTTTTTCCCTTTTTCTTCAACCTGAACTCTCTTCCACTGGCTATAAACTATATAATTTACTTCTGATTTGTTTCTACTTCCATATTTCTGTTTTTCTGTCCTTTTCTTTATCGCCGTTTACAGATACATTAACACCAAGACGTTTGATAGATTTTAAAATCATTGACATGTTCTGATGTTTAGTACATAAACACGTGTCGCGCCGGATAAAGGATCTCAATATGATATGTTTCGGACGAATTCTGGTAAAAAGAAGTAAACGATAATTTACATGCAGTGTTTTCCATCATAAACGTTTGGTACAGATTCTGCAGATAGTCTTTTAAAATGCGCTTTTGGACTTTTTCGCCATTCTCTGCCGCAACGAAGTCTCCTTTACCTGGCATGTTTCTTGAATTATCATCTGTTTTTAGACAGGAACTTCGCCAATGGTTTTTAATAAATACTGATGGATCAAAAGATGGTGATCGGGTAGCTTTTGCTGCCATTGTTGGAGATGAAACAATAAACATTCATCTTCCAAATGAAAGTTCTATTTTTACAGCCGAGGCTAAAGCAATTTCACTTGCTTTACAATATATTTCAAAAATCGCCTCATAACAATTTTTAGCTCACCTGGCTTTAGCCAGCGTGAGCTTATGGTATGATGCGGCGTGTGTATGTGCGTGCGTGCGTGCGTGCGTGCGTCCGTAAACTTTACATTTTAATCTTCTTCTCCAAAACCACTGGGCCAAATTTGATGAAACTTGGTAACCATTATGCCTGGGTGAAGCCCTTTCAGATTTGCAAAAATGAAGGAGTTATGTCCCCTTGGGGCCCCATAAAGGGGGAAATAGTGAAAAACTTTAAAAATCTTCTCGTCTGAATGTACAAGAGATATACCTTAGTTATTTCATTTATACCATCCCTAGGTCATGTAGTTTCAGATTTGCACAAATGGTAGCCATGAGGCTCAAAATGGGGAAATTATAAGGTACTAAGTGGGAAAATTGCTTAAAATTATATATTTGTCACTATATCTTGAAAACAATTGACTTTTTGTATAGGCATGTATATTAGAATATTGTAGGTATTGACATGACAATCATTTTGAAATATGGATCAAGGTCATATGTTGAAAGGTCAAGGTCACAGCTGCAAAAGAAGACTTAAATTGCTAATTATCTTGAAAACTATAAACTTTTTGTATAGGCATGTATATTAGAATGTTGTAGGTATTGATATAACGATCATTTTGTTATATAGATCAAGGTCATATGTTGAAAGGTCAAGGTCACAGCTGCAAAAGAAGACTTAAATTGCTAATTATCTTGAAAACTATAAACTTTTTGTATGGGCATGTATATTAGATTATTGTAGGTATTGACATGACAATTATTTTGATATATGGTTCAAGATCATATGTTGAAAGGTCAAGGTCACAGCTTCAAAAAAGACTTAAAATGCTAATTATCTTGTAAACTATGAACTTTTTGTATAGGCATGTATATTAGAATATTGTAGGTATTGTGACAAAGATCATTTTGATATATGATACAAGGTCATATGTTGAAAGGTCAAGGTCACAGCTGCAAAAGAAGACTTAAATTGCTAATTATCTTGAAAACTATAAACTTTTTGTATGGGCATGTATATTAGAATATTGTAGGTATTGACATGACAATCATTTTTATGTATGGTTCAAGATCATATGTTGAAAGGTCAAGGTCACAGCTGCAAAAAAAAAGACTTAAATTGCTTATTATCTTGAAAACAATTGACTTTTTGTATAGGCATGTATATTAGAATATTGTAGGTATTGTGACAAAGATCATTTTGATATATGATACAAGGTCATATGTTGAAAGGTCAAGGTCACAGCTGCAAAAGAAGACTTAAATTGCTAATTATCTTGAAAACTATGAACTTTTTGTATAGGCATGTATATTAGAATGTTGTAGGTATTGATATAACGATCATTTTGATATATAGATCAAGGTCATATGTTGAAAGGTCAAGGTCACAGCTGCAAAAGAAGACTTAAATTGCTAATTATCTTGAAAACTATAAACTTTTTGTATGGGCATGTATATTAGATTATTGTAGGTATTGACATGACAATTATTTTGATATATGGTTCAAGATCTTTGTTGAAAGGTCAAGGTCACAGCTTCAAAAAAGACTTAAAATGCTAATTATCTTGTAAACTATGAACTTTTTGTATAGGCATGTATATTAGAATATTGTAGGTATTGTGACAAAGATCATTTTGATATATGATACAAGGTCATATGTTGAAAGGTCAAGGTCACAGCTGCAAAAGAAGACTTAAATTGCTAATTATCTTGAAAACTATAAACTTTTTGTATGGGCATGTATATTAGAATATTGTAGGTATTGACATGACAATCATTTTGATGTATGGTTCAAGATCATATGTTGAAATGTCAAGGTCACAGCTGCAAAAAAAAAAAGACTTAAATTGCTTATTATCTTGAAAACAATTGACATTTTGTATAGGCATGTATATTAGAATATTGTAGGTATTGGGACAAAGATCATTTTGATATATGATACAAGGTCATATGTTGAAAGGTCAAGGTCACAGCTGCAAAAGAAGACTTAAATTGCTAATTATCTTGAAAACTATAAACTTTTTGTATGGGCATGTATATTAGAATATTGTAGGTATTGACATGACAATCATTTTTATGTATGGCTCAATGTTATATGTTGAAAGGTCAAGGTCACAGCTGCAAAA
This sequence comes from Tegillarca granosa, assembly GCA_029721355.1. Lineage (NCBI taxonomy): Eukaryota > Metazoa > Mollusca > Bivalvia > Arcoida > Arcidae > Tegillarca > Tegillarca granosa. The sequence continues at coordinate 18,380,266 of CM056602.1, read as the reverse complement.
AAAAGACTTAAATTGCTTATTATCTTGAAAACAATATTGAGTGCGGAAGGTCCTTAGGTGGTATAGATTCAAAATTGTATCCGACATGTCTGTCAGAAATCCAAGATGGCTGCCATTACTATAAATAGCAAAAATAAAAAAATGGCCATTTTGGGTTGATTTTTGAACTGATTTTGTTGAAATTTGAAACATAGAAAATAGATGTCGGAGGATAAAACATATATAACAGGTTTTTCCTTACGATTTTTCGTTTGTGTAATAATTACGTAATATGCAAATAAGGTTTATTTTTAGCCATAATCTTTGAAAATCTTCTTCTCTTAAAGTACGTGGCCAATTGAAAGGATATGGAAGTGTGGAAGGTCCTTGGGTGGTATAGATTCAAAATTATATTCAACATTTCTGTCGGAAATCCAAGATGGCCGCCGTTACTTTAAAGTAGCAAAAATCGAAAAATGGCCATTATGGGTTTATTTACATGTATATACTGATTTTGTTGAAATTTATAACATAGAAACTAGATGTTGGGGATAAAACATATGTAATGGGTTTTTCTGTACAATTTTCCATTTTTGCAATAATTATGTAACATGCAAATAAGATTTATTTCAGCCTAAATTTTCTGAAAGTACATGGCCAATTGAAAGAAATTTTATGATTCATAGCGCTTGAAATAATAGAAAATAAGGATATTGCTAGTGAGTTTGTTTACATTTTATTGATTGAATATATTTAAAAAGAAAAAGCAAAGAACAAATAAGGATGTGCCAGGTGAGCGATACAGGCCCTATTGGGCCTCTTGTTTAATTTGTTCCGACTCTTTGTCAGTTCTTCGGGCAATAAAGAGTAGAAAAATAGATCACCCCTTATTCGTGATATTCTGGAACTGCATACATCTTTATCATACATGTATGCTGTTTCAGATTTTAATAAAATTATTAATTATTGTTGGTTGCCTAGCCATGTTTGTATAAAAGGCAACAGTAAAGCCGATTCCGCTGCTAAAGCATTAAGCCAACGACTAATTGTTTAATTCCTCATACTGATTTAAAGCCATTGATATACAGTTATATTAATTATCAATGGTCAAGTCATTGGAATAACCAAGAACACAATAGGCTTCATTCAGTTCAGCCCTGTCTGGGATTTATACCTTTATCCCAGTACAGTAGGCGCGAAAGTGTTGTTCTTAGGCGCTGTAGAATCGGCCATAGTCATTTTACACATTCTTTTATTTTAAAGGGTGAACAACCTCCACAATGTATCCCTTGTCAAAGTCAGCAATCTGTTCAGCACATTTTGCTGGATTGTGTTGACTTTGCAAATACAAGGGGTACTTTTTATTCAGCATCATCGATGCAAGATCTTTTTAATAATGTCCATGGGCATCAAATTTTAAAATTCCTTCGGGAAATAAACTTTTTCAATAAAATATAATTTTTATCATTTATTATCCAGTCTTTTATGATAACTTATCTGTGATATTACTGGTTTTTATCAGTTTAGTAGTTGCTTAAGAATCTATTCTATTTAGTTTTACATAAATTTTATTTTTATATTTATATATTGTTATATTTTTAACATTCTCTAGCCGCGAATAGCTGCAATAATGCTGATGCGGCTTTAAACCAAAACTCACTCACTCACTCTTTCCAAGAACTTTATCCCCTTCTCTTTATATATTTCTGTTTCTCGCCTTCTCTTTATCTTGTGATAAGTTATTATTTTGGTTGAAACTTTATACAGCTTTTTCTGTTAATTCCCGTCTTTTCTCCCAGCTTTTTAACTAACCTGTAATTTTTTATCAATTTACCTGAAACAATACGTATGGCACTTTTCTTTTGTTGAATTGTAGATTTATCAGAAGATTTTATTTCATGACAAAGAGCATTTGCAAAAAGTAGTTCTTTCCTTACAATTTTTTCCTGATCTTTAGATAGTTTCATTGTGCTTAACTGGTGCTCTGTTTTTGATCTTGGAGTACTCGAACTTGTATTTCTTCTCTGTCTCTTCACTTTTTGGAAAGAACAAGCAGCTGTTCTACATTTTCGTTTCAGGTTCTCATGTTTTTCCTTAAGTATTTTCATCTCTTCTTTTATCTTATTCAACTCTTTTGTAATTCTCATTCTCGGACCAATCTTTTTTTTGTTCAAAATTTAATTGTACTATAAATCTGTTTTCACGGTTCGAGACTGATGCTGTGTTTGATGACGTGTTTGCACTTTCATAACCACTGGTATTTATAGTTTCGTCTAAATTTTCTTCAACTAGTTCGACTGCTGCTTTTTTCGTTTCTCTTAAATAATTTCTATTATACTCATTTCTTGACAAGTTTCTTTCCTCGACAGCTGACTGCTAGGTACATAATTCTTTCTTCTACGTTCTCGTTCTTTTGCCAGGTAAGTTTTGTTATCTTTTTCGTTCAACGTCTGCCTATATTCTTTCTGGATTTGTACTCTTGACTTCACCATATCTGCATAAAAAGAAAGTAGATTATACAGCATTGATTTTTTTAAGCGACAATAAAAAAAGAGTAAAATATACTAAAAATCCATCCATGATACCTAACTGCATAGTGCATACTTATTTCAAATCATATTTTATTATTTGACATTTTATTTTTAATTACAAACGTTTTATTAATTTCGTTAAGAATGACTTGTTTTGCATCAAGATTGAATGATTGATGGATGGACAAAAGAACGATCAAACAAACTAATATATGGACAAATAAACACATAGAAAAGGGGAAAAAGGACAGATTATCAAACTAACGGACTTAAAGTTTTACCAGAGTCCATTCGCTATCTAGAAAGTAAATTAAATGTTCGTTACCATATTTTGAAATGTTCGTTAGTTTGTCAACTAAGGCTAAGGCTTTTATATAGTATCTCTAAATTCACTTTAAGGAAATTAAAATTTTAATGTTCTAGTTACTTATTGCATTAACTTAATCAACAATAAATATCAACTATATGATATCATTAAATAAAGCTTAACACTTCAACTCAAATTATTCAATTTTGATCAGCAAAATCAAATATGTTTGCTACGACTTAAAATATGATAACTATATTTAAATCTACATCAATAATCCCACAGTAACAAGATTGATGACAGATCTATATTCTAAAGTATGAGTAATTGTTGTTTTATTCGGTAACAAATAAGTTATAAAAAGAATAAAAATATTGAAAAATCCGTTACTGCCTAGTAACGAATTTTTCGTTCCCATAATGCCATCCACATGTGTTTAAAATGTTTGAAGCAACGTGTATATAAATTGAAAGTGTTTGTTTACATGTTTACTAAACAGGCGACATAGTTATGACGTCATATAACACTTATGATGACGTAACAATATTTTATATCTACATACCTCGACCTCCTGCTTCAAAGCGTTGTTGATTTTTGTCTTTAACTTGATCAACTTGTAAAATTTGATGTCCAAAATATGGCGGGGACAAACTTCTTAATATTACGTTATTACATGTATGGGTATAATTCCGGTAGTTTCGTATTATTGGTAACGACCTTTTCAGTATCAAACATTTCAGTCAATGAGGTTTCTTTAAAATTCGGTATTTTGTAAAACATTTATGATTATTTACTTCGTGCTTATAGTGTCAGCATAAAGTATGTTTCTATGGAATTATAATGCTGGAGCAATATTGTATGATTTACTGGAGGTAACGAACTTTTCATGTCAAAGTCTGGATATCCAATTAATATAGCAATGTGGAATAAATAAACCATATAATGCAAACGAGAGTACTCTTTTTTTTAATTATACACTCTGATACTGTAACATTTTTAAATTAAAATAATAACCGTTATCCTTATGAATTTTGCTATTTTTGTTTCTCTTGTATCGGTGTGTATCGAACATGTCTGAAAAACAGCGACATGCATAAAACCTTGTGTATTTTATAACAAAATTGAATATCAATGCCATAGATGCATTTTTATCAAAATTCCTACATAAAACAACAAAATCATTGAAATGAATTTAATTTATTTGTGTAAAAATGAGAAAAAAAATAATCTGAACCTTGGTTATTTGAATTGCGATAGTAAAGAATTTTTCCAAATAAACCCTTCCGTTACCTAACTGTACCAGAATACAGTGTCATTGCTAAGCTTGTGGTTTGGTATATATCTGCAATTTTATAAACGCATGTAGTCTCTTTTTACAATGCTTTAAAAGGAAGATATTCGTTGAAAACAGTAATTGCACACTTTTATTGAAAATGCGCTTATGGTGTTGTTTTTAAGGAAGATTCACTTCTAACTCTTGCCAAAGAATCATGACTTTATACATTTAGTATTGAATTACCTCAGGTTCACCGACAACCTCCTTCGCCATCGCCTTTGTGTACAAGAAATTTACAAGACTGTCATTCTGTAAATGAGATGATTTCGTTTATCCAAGAACTTTATCAGGATACACGGTCAAGATTGAAAGACACTGTGCAATCGATTTGCTCCGTGATTCCGCAACATTATCTCTTGACAAAAAAGGCGACAGACAAGATCTTTTCTACCCTTTATTTGAACTCTAGCGAAAGAACTTTTTGGAACAGTGACCATAGATGACGTACAACTGTTAGCGAGACATATAAGTGCTTTAAATAAAAATACACGAAATATAGCTGAAACGCTTGGTCAGCATGGCGATCATTTATCGTCATTTATGACAATACTTGATAAAAAGACAACAAATCTGATGTCTGGAATTAAGGCGACAAATAATGAAATTAATAATGTAGCCCAATCTTTCAATTTGTCATTGTTAAATTTGCAAAGTTCAATGTTTAATTTGTCAGAGGTGCTAACATCCCTAGTCCATAATGGCGTCATCTTACAAAGTAACTTGGACCAATATTACAATGTGTTGCAAGGTTTAGTAGAAGGTAGGATTTCGCCATTATTGCTACCAAAGCATGTACTCTCACTAGTCATAATAAAAAATTCCCATACGAATTTTTATTTAACCCATTAGCATCCAATTTATTATAATACTACTTCTAATTTTCTTTTCTTTCATAATGAATTAATACTTTACATTACCCTCAGATTTCTACTAACATCCCAACCACTACCATTGCATGTTTATAAAGTTATTTCGCTTCCTGTTCCTGTTAACAACTCTGTAACACACGCGACTAACATTGTTAACTTGCCTGACTATTTTGCTGTCACGCATGAGAATGATTATTTCACTCATCTTTCATCTCAAGAATTAAACAAGTGTCAGTAGTTTTCTAACATTTTCACATGCAATTTTAATAAGGCCTTAATGCCTTTGCGTGTTTCCCAAAATAGTAATGCTTCATTTCATATAACAATGACAAAATTAAGGTCCCAACTTTATGTAACTTCAAATTTTTTGAAAATCACATAAAGCATGATTTGATTGAGCTCAGTCCTACATCAGTATTGGTTTATAATAGTGGTACGTTAGGTGTGGATTGTCCACATAAACAATCATCATTACAAGGTTGTAAATATTGTATAGTTAACATCCCATGCACTTATTTCAAAGTGATTGTGTTTGTCACCAAGAAAAACAAAACAAATATCTGTTTTACATCCTGTTAATTTGGCATTATTGCAATCCTTTTTCAAAGAAGACAATATAAGTTCCATAACTGCTGATACATTTTTTGGTTCACCTGTTACAATGTCAATACCACATTTCCAATTTTATAGTCAAAACATTAGTAATATCTTTACAGCAGATCAGTCTGCCCTTTTAAGTCTAAAGAAAATGGTTAATGCTGCTAAGAAAGATTCACTTATATTTAAGACATTAGCTGAACCAATGTTAGATGGTGAAGTTCAAATTGAAACTCAATGGCCTTATCTTAACGAATATTTAATTTTTTCATCTGTTGCTATAGCTTCTCTTGCACTTCTTTCATTTTTGTACTTATTTTTCAAAATGAGGAGCATGGAAACTACAATTCTTGTTTTAGAACAATAATCGAAGGCTAAAGCTGACAAAATTCCTTCGTTCATCTATCGTAAAGCTTATGCAACCACGAGAAATTAAAGTTCAAGTAACACATGTGGCAAGAAAGTAGTAAAGCCTCCAAACATCTAAAGTAAAGAATTTTAATTGATGTCCTTTATTGATAAAGATGCGCATTTAGGCGCATGAACTTGCATTATATCACATGTTGATGAAATCATTTGCTTATTTCAATACATGTGATTTTATGTAATTAGCCCTCGGTATCTAGCTATGCAATATAATACTGATAGTAGGAATATGCATTGCGTGTTCTGACACGAGCAGTGGCATAGTGGTTATAGCTGGACACATAAATGATAATCTCCGGTATCTAGCTTCCAATCTAATACTGCTAGTAGGAATATGAGTTTAATGTTCTGACATGAGCAGTGGCACATTGGTTATAGCTAGATGCATCGCATTTATGACGTTTAGTTTTGTATTCGGCAAAAAGAAAGATTTCGGCATACTTTCCTTGTCAGACATGCGAGCAAATTTCATTCAAAGACTTTATTTTGAAGTCAACGTTTTATAAATTGCTGTTATGACATACTTTAATATTTGCTATGTTTTAATTGTTGTAATATTTATATGTTCACTGATTTTGATCAGTTCTTGATGCGCTTCTCGACAATAAAGATCCATAAATTTTTAATAAGATTTATTCCTTATTTACAGAGTTTAGTTAAGAGATCCGTTTGTAACTAACCAACTCCAAGACACCTGTAATCAATCATCTGTAATTAAGAAGCAGAAAAAATGTAAAATACGAAACGATGTGAAATTCTTAAAATTTTAATATAAAACATGATGTTTTTGTTGACCAAAAAAGGCATAATTATGTAAACCATCACCTATCTTCTATAACTCTGTATGAGACCATACAAATATATGCGTTATTTATGGATATTTTTCAAAGTGATTTTGGCAAGATTTGCCATTGTCGTAAAATTATGAAAAAAAATATCATGAGATGCTGAAAAATTCGAAGAATATGAAATGATGTGAAATCGTTAAGGAATATTTATATTAAATTCACAATAAAATAAACACTATATCAGGTACATGCTTTCCCTTTATAAACACTTTTAAGTCACTTATATATATATATATACGTATACCGAGCTCTATAGCTGTATACGGGTGACGGATGTAAGGTGACCGTTATAGACTCGTTCTCAGACAACATACACAAAGGAACCAGAAAAAAAATGAAATTTTTCATAAAACGGAATGGGTGTTTTGTGTTAAAAATTAGTTAGCATGTCTTGAGGTTCTAATTTCAAAATATTACCAACTAGATTTGATTGATTTTTCAGATATGAGTCTCAATATTGATCAAAGTTATTTCTTTCTTTTAAAAATCCAAAACATCCATGTTTTCTTTTGCATTCAAATTAGGTAACATTTACGTCTTAGCAACTGGTCATTTAAGTTTTTTTATGTTCAGGATATGACTGTGGATGATAAAAAAATTATACTTTTTGCATAGATATAATGGATGTTAAATTATACAATATTGAACACGACACTTCAAGTGGGAGTTTGTATTCTAGCCACAGACAGTGTCTTTGCATTTGCAACAACATTATGCAAATATCGGCAAAATAGTTCGTAAAAAAAACATTTTTATTTAGGTTTAGGTATTGACAGAAAACTCATAAAAAGATTTCAAGATCAGGTGGAAAGGCAATCTGTAATTTTCAAAAATTTGTATGTCCCGTAAGTTGCATCATTTTGTCTCGTATGTGACAAGGTTGTATTTTTTATGTTTTGACGGAATATTTGATAGTGATCAAATGTGTTAAACTGTTTTAATTGTTTCATTATAGTTAACTAGACTGATTTTAACATTGTTGGTAACAAGTTTGTAATTATATGGTCATAATAAAAGGCAATGGAATCAAGTGCTTAATCTTTTTTTGTAATACATCTATAAATTCATGTATTAAAGTTAACATTATTACATTGAAAGAAATTAATAACTTTTATTAACAATCAATGCGTTATCGAATTTAAAATTACATACCATATTACACTGGTGTGTATAATTGTAATAATTCACTCTGTCCCGTAGGTTACATACTAACATTCAGTTTTGCTAGCTAACGATAACTCTAAATCTTACGACACACAAAACTATAAAAACACTGTACGAACAAATGAAAAGTAACGTACTTATATCATTGATTTGACCATTTTGAACCACATATTTTTAAACAACTGCTTCGAATATGGTTATTAAGTTTAAAGGTTCAGAAACTTATCGTTTACAATCTGCAGAACATCTTCTGGAAAAGAAAACATTCGTCCTGTTTTACTGGTTTGTGTTGGATTGTCGATTAACCGGACAATGTCCGTTTTACTGATCCATACTTTATCTTCAACTATTTGCCATTTAAATCGGCCATGGGTTTTCGCACACATAGTCATAAAATTTATGTGCACTGTGTTATCATCGGCGTCGTTCAATAATCTTTCCAATGTAACATTTGCTGTCATCGCGCAACAACAAAGTTGTCGACCGAAAATTCAAAATTTATAGAATTTTTACTGACTTCGGTATTTTCCGATTCTGTTTCCAACGACTGATGCTCGTATTGACCGGGTATTCTATGTCTTCCTCGCTGATACTTTCCACTACGTTTTCTTCAGGGTAGATGACTTTTACTTAATTTGCCAGTTTAAAGTATTTGCTTTTTGGATTGTAATTTGACATAGTTTCATATGTTTGTTTTTTATTAGACTGAGTGACTATTTGTTGAATGATATAAAATATCTTGCAGGTCTTCCTGGATTACATTCAGGAAAAATTTAATATTCATGTACCTTTTATAATGAGAGTTGCTGATAAGATCTTGACGAAAGATGAGACACTGTTGGTTGTAGCCTCACGGGGAGGGACAATTAATATAACAATAGAAGAAACAAATGGGTATGTCAAATGTGTATATATTTCTAATGCGTTCAGAGGTCATAACATAACATAATTTGTTTTAATTTGATATTAGACAATATGACTAGGACCGTTTTGTTGAATTCGATGCCATTTTTTAAAAATAAAACTGGCATTTGAAAACAGAACAGTTCCATTTCAGAAGTGACAGTCATGGGGAATTGCCGAAGTTGTTGGTCCGAGTAAGTTATCGTGAGATTGCTTATGCTCTTTATTTCAATATTCATCTTAAGTTTTGTAGTAGCTCCGACAACTGAATATTTTGTTTTTGCTCAATTACAGAACAAATATTGAAGAACAACAATTAGTACTGAGCGATGAAATATATCGGCAGATTTTCACCAAAAAAACTGCACAGTAGCTGACAACATTGTAGAATTTACACTTCAGCTGTAGTAAGTTGGGACTTTTGTCAAATTTATTTTACTTCCACTATAATCCGTTATTAAAACTCCATTTTATATTCTCTTTTTTTAATTGTTACCAAAATATTCTCATATCCAGAAAACTTGATATTACTTTTGTAAAAATTCTGCAAAGGTTAAAATATAAACTACTAGTACATTATATGTTATTCAATTAAAAGTTGTATCAATGCAACACACACACACACACTCCTTTTTAATACACAATGGTTATCTTTCCATAAGAGACTAAAGCCTGTAAAAGTAATTTAATAATTTTACCATATCTCCACTGACATCATTATTTACTTTTTATATTTGTGCTTTTTCCAGAGCACAGACTGAAGAACCTGTAGAGATTTTGAAAGCTTTCAGCCAAAACTTTTTGCAGGGCAGAAAGCTAGATATTAATGAACAGGAAATTATGGACATCAACACCAATACTACCGCATTATTCAGGCGTTTTCAATTTTGAAATTTATTTAAAACTAAGGACTGTTCCCTCTTGCAAAGCATTCCTTAGCTGGATTTAGATTTAAATACTTTTGGAACTTTAGATTCATTAATTTCCAAATGTTTGACTTATGTGTTTAACTATCAAACTTTTAGGTCTTAGTGTCACTGATGAGGAATGAATTTCCGAAATGTGCACATTTGGCACATCAAAATTTTAACTGGTATTTGTTTAATATATTTATATCGAGGCAGCATTTAATGCAGGATGCCGTAAACGAAATGAATACTGCAACCAATTTGAGGTTTCCCTTTGAAGTAACATTTTATGGCGAGAAGGGAAAGGACCTTGGGGGGTCGAGATTGGAATTCTTTCGTCTTTTTCTGAAAGGCATGAAGGAACTCTTAATTGAGAATGGCAGCTTTATCCCGTTTCCAGAACACATAGCCCAAAAAAGTTATTATGCATGTGGAATTATTGCCGGTAAGTGTCTCCATAGTGATATTGAAACTTTATATCTTTTTTAAATCATCGTTATTATTATTCCTTAGTGCTTCACTGTTATGAGTAATTTAAATTTTCAACACATTTTATCCTGCACCTGATTCAGAATATTTTAATTATCAGTTAAATTGTAACATCGTAAATGATCATAAAATTTGCACCATTTTCATTCGCAATTATTTTCAAAATCTACTAAGCAAAAAGCACCATTTGATAAACGAACCTGTTGTATATATCTTATATCATTTGCAATGAGCAACCATGTTCCTTTGAGGATAAACATAAAACATTGCATGTTAATCTCTCTCTCTCTCTTTCTCTCTCTCTCTATATATATATATATTTATTTATTATGTAGGGCTTAGCGTAATACAGGGTGGTCCATGCCTGGATAATATTCAAAATATGATAAAGAACACTGTGGAAGGTGCGTAGTTTAAATTAGGACTTCAAAAAGTTTGAATATGGCAGGTATGTATGAATATTTTCTGTTTGAAATTTACTGAAGATGCGCTGAATAATTACATTATGAGATTTGCTTGTAACATTAGTACCGAGAAAAGTTACTGTCTCATTTCAACTTCCAAATTTTCAACGTTGTGTCTTAATTCACAGTTTGGTATTTTCATTATGCCTCGTTATACATAAGAAATTTGGTAATATTTACAGTTGCTCCAGAAGAAGCCAACTTTTAAATATATCTCCCATAGGCCTGGACGACTGACTGCACCAAGACTGCTACATTTATTAGAACCTCGATTTCATGAAAACGGAAGCAATAGCAGAATAGCTGAAGAGCGCACATATGCGCTTTTTATAAAATACGTCAGGAATGTTGCCGGTAAATTTCATTATATTGCTGAAAACTAATGCTTTATTAAAAATATGAAACAATGCTAGGGGATAAGTTTCAAAATTTCAATTACTATATATTCACACCACAGGTCTTTGAATCACACTTGTAAAAGTAAATAATAATAGCCATTTTGGCAGTAGCCTGAAACCGTGTAATTATTTCAAGGCTTAATAATGTATACAGTATATTCCTTTTATATATCCTTGTGTGGAATAGTTCCGATTTGCCAGTCAGTATAAAACATAATTTTTGATGTGCTACACTTCAACTGCTATATGAGATATAGTTAAAAGCGTGTCTATGTCCTGCAACGTAATCTACAACAGTGACAGCTTTACCAAATCTGAAATAGAATTTTAAATGTTCATTTTTAGGAGGGGTTCCATGTGCTTATGCATAATAAACACGCATACAATAATTAAATACTTTTTAAACACACCCATTTTTAACGGCTAATCAGATTACATATACTGTCAGTCTTGTCGTTTTGACATGTAGGTCAAGATAGAGGAAGCGGTATAGGTTGGACATAACCTTATGTAGTAAACGATGAGTCTATTATGTGTTATAGGTGTGAAAGGTATTTAAACGTAATCCATACTTCAGCTGTTGTCGATAATTTTCAGTCCCCTATTTATAAATAAACTGATTCAAACAAAAACAGTTAGTGTTTATTTTCTAATACTTGCAGGAAAATTTATTTAAATTGTGGTATATTAATTACAACAGCATTAATAAGAACAACAGTTTAATTTATCATTACGTGTATAAATGTGTCGTCGTATAATCCATGGGGCAACTTTATATGAATTTGATGCACTTCAGATTTAAACAATATTTTGAAGAATTATATTAGTTTTAAAAGATTGTTATCCTTCTTCAACGGAAAACTTTAAAACAATTAAATGTTTAAACGTAATAGTAGTATTGTGCTTACATTTATGTATTGAACTAATCCTGCCGGTCTTTGAAACACCAAATAAAGAGTTCACGAATATAAAATTGTAGGCCATATAATTGTAAACACAATTTTTCACCAGCAATTGTTTTGTTTACAGCTGGAAGAAGAGGAGCTGTTACGTTGGAGCACATACTTGCGTTTGTCACAGGAGCAGACGTAGAACCTATAATGGGATTCAGTAGCAATCCAACTATAAAATTTGCCGAGATGAGGTCAAACCTTCCGACGGCCTCCACATGTACCAAGGAAGTATACCTTCCTTTAAATATCTGTGTGTCAGAGGAGGAAATGTTTGACCTATTTGACTTGGCATTCCTGAATGAGTATTTTGGGTGAGTTTGAATTATTGATTACAGTAATATATGACAGACTGCTTCACACTTGTTGCAAATATGATACTTTTAAAATTTTGTTAATTTTTAAAATATTAGGGTTTTTAGTTTGGATTTTGGAAAAAACACTTCAAGGTTATAACATTTGGTTTTAGTTTAGGAAATCTTATATATAACACGCTGGTTATCATATATACTATCGTCATTATTTCTTGCTGTTTATCATGTTTTTTCACCTTAAGATATAAATGTTCTGCCAGAATATATACTCAATCTGGTATCTTTTTTTATATTTTGCTAGTCATTTTGTCGAAAACTAGTCAAGTGATTATATACACATAAGACGCGAAGTGATATTGTATTAGCGCAGCAAGACCTGCTAGTCATTCCGTTTTATGTTAATATTTAAATTTGCAGATGGATATGCATTCATTTAATTCTTCAAATACAATATGAAGATTAAACAGTTTTCAATAAATTAATATGTATATTTAATATTACCAGCTGATATATTTTTCTAGAAAATTAAAATGGTTATGTTAATAGAATGGTATTTGTTACATCATATAAATATGTAAGCCATTATATATATATGCGTAGACTACATTAGAAACAGTTTTGAAGATTTAAAAATCTGGATTAGGGAGAGAAATTTAATAGGGGGAAAAATCACGCTTCGCCCTAATATTTAGAACTATTTTCTCAAATAACGTGAATTGCACAATTAAAAACAAATATCCGAATGTAATCTAGAGACTATAAGCTTTCTAGAAATATTTTTGTTTTTAAAATTGCTAAACAAATAAACTTTCAAATCCACAATGAAAAGTATGCTATATTCGAAGACTAAAAAACACCATAATTAAGAAGAGAGTCTGGAAATTAATACTATATCTTGGATATATTTTCCATAGATATTCCATATGCATTATTCTGCCAATGCAATGTCAAAACCTTAAACTCTGTTCATTGTTATACGATATATTTGAGTTAAAAATATTTTCATATAGATATAGGCTTCTAACTGAACATGATTGGATGTTATTTTTACGTCTAAACTATAAATAATCATTAGAAAACTGGGAAAACCGATGTAAACATATATCCATGTGGTTTCGTATTAGCATTGTCGATAAACGATGTGGATCATTGAGTGGCATTTAATCGACATCATAAATGCAACTGACCTATTACCGCTTCTGAAAAGTATACTTTATCGCAAACTTTTCAGTAAGCATGAAGTTAAAGTACACAAAAATTTTGACACAAGATTTTTCTCTTTAATTTCATAGAGTTACTAAACGAAATTATAGCAAAAAAGTGGAGAGGCCAGCCACCAAACACCCCACCCCCGTCCCCCATTTTCTTACGGGCCTGGTCCAGTGCTGTAAAATTAAAACTTGTAAAATATCTAATTAATTACGTGTTAATAACATTTCACTCACACAAATCCGTATTGTAAAACTAGTCCGAAAAATATGAACCAATTAATATATAAGATATATATTATATGCATGTATGTATATGCGTAGACTACATTAGGGACAGTTTTGAAGATTTAAAAATCTGGATTAGGGAGAGAAATATAATAGGGCGAAAAATCATGCCTCGTCCTAACAAACTTTTGTTTAAAGTTTATTTGGAACACAATTAATATACACTATTTAAAATGTTTGTAAGAGATGTGATTGTTATAGTTTGAGAAGTTTTTTGTGCAAATACTATTTGATTTTACCATTTTTGTTTTATTCTATGTTAAAATGTTACCTGAGCAGTGTTTTTTTAATGTTTGTTAAATGCAAAGTTCTGCCTTTTTAACATAAGAAGTTTGTTTTTTATTTCTGTTTTGTTTGTTTTTACCTAGCTAATGGGTAGGCAGATTTTCAAAATAGGGTGGATGCTTAACAAAGAAAAAACTAGATACATCATCGTCCTGATAGTAAACAGAACAACCCATATACATATCCGGAACATTTGATCCCTTTTTCCAAAATCCGGGCTGCTGGTACGGCCTAACCTAGCCTAACCGTGTACAAATGTTGTAAACAACCCCACAGATTGGGGTCTCTTGACAAATACATAAGATATCCGATCACCCGAAGAACAACTGTTTGAAATACAAAGGAATGGTAAATGCTCTGAAAAATACAATTAGTTGAAAAGTTACTGAGAAAAGCTAAAACCTTACAGTCTCCAGTTTTCAAAAATCCAGAATAGTTCAAGTGAGCCATACAGGCCCATTGGATCTCTTGGTTTCAAGACATAGTAATGTTTTGTTTTTTTTAATATCCATTAATATTAGTCTTAATGTTTATCTAGTCAAGCGTCTTCAATGAAAAACCGTGTGATTAATTAACTACTTAGAATTGCTAAAACCAAGTTAGCAGGAACCAATCAAAAAAAGAATTGTGACTACCGACACTAGTGTATAAGGACAAGTGTAAGATACAACATACTTTAACTGATGAACGAAATGGAAAGTCGCAGCTGAAATAAGTGTATTTGAAAAAAAAACCAGACCAAACAATAATACAAATTTATTGCACATTGTGTAAATTATAAATATACTTATTTCCTATACAAATTTTAACAGAATATGTACATAAATAAAACTTTACATGAAGCGTTTCATAGTAACGGCATCAATCTTGAATTTCGGATTGCCATGTTGAACTCAATTTTTATTCTTTAGTACCCAAGGTTATTCAACACTAAGTTTTGATAAAATTGGCACAGTAAATTTTCAAATATTTAGGCTAAAAATCCTTTTTGTATATTGCCTAAATATTACGCAAACTAAAACATTCACGGAAAATACGTTAGTTAATTGATGTTTTATATATTTCAAATTTGAACAAAACTGGAATAAAAATACAGTTGTGTGGCCATTCATATGTTTATAGTTACGGTGGCCATATTGGATTTCGGTCGGTCGTGTCAGACAAAATGTTTGATCTACTCCATCTAAGGTTCCGTATGAACACCGTTTTTCTTTTATACATAATTATGTTATTCTTCATGTGACGTATACGCTTCTACTTTGAGATAGGGTAACAGGTCAGAACGAAATTTTCACAAATGTGTGACATATCCATGGCTGATTTCTTCACACGTGACTTTGGCTCCAACTTGCCCACAAATACAAATGTAGATAATTTGTTTCACACAGGGAGTGATGCTTTTGAAGTCTCTACGGAACAAAACTCTTCGAGAGTTATATAGCAAACAAAAACACCGTTCTCTTAATTTTAAATGATCTCAGCTATGGAACATGTAATAATGAATTATAACACAAAGGTTTGTAACATTTTAGGATTTTATTGTTGAAAAAAGACACTTTTTAAGTGATGTCTCTTGTATTAAGGGATAACCGTTATCTCCAAGTACATACCCAATGCCTGGATTTTGGAAATATATCCTGAAATATCACTTTCAGTCCAGATTGGAATTACGAGTCGATACAGGCCAACGAGCTACGTTGTTGATAATTAATTCTAAGTTCATGGCCACATATAATTTGTATGTTGATAGATATGTTCCCTTTCTATTAACGTATTCCTATTCGTTAGTAGAAGGACCCTGACTTGGAATTTGGGTTCCATCCACACATGCAACAACGTTAGGGAAACCCGTAACCGTATAAAACCCTTGTTTGCTTTTATCTAAAGCATTTTGTTGGGTTGAAAAATTTTAATACTGTCGTAAGGGCAGTTTCAAGAATGAGACCACTCTCCGAATAATTTTACATACAGTTGTTATATCAATATTCACCATACCACCGACGAAATTTTGAGTAAGTGAGTAATGGTATTAAATGTCCCAGTCAAAAATATTTCACTTATATCGAAACGTCGTCAGCTTTAAGCGAAGATGCAGAAATTCTGCCTGTGCATGCGTTGCGCTGGACTAAATTTTGAAATGACCCACTAGACCCTCCGGCCAACTAGAACCTGTATCACTACCACAATAGCTGCTTGTCTGCGTGTTACGCTCGGAGAAATTTGTTTGTAATATAATGAAAATATCACAATAAAAGTGGCGAAGTGAGTTAGACACATTGCGCACGCTGGAAGCTGACAATAAATGCCATAGACTGAGGTAATTGAACCGTTGCCCCACCCATTTGTGATT
Source organism: Tegillarca granosa (assembly GCA_029721355.1). Taxonomy (NCBI): domain Eukaryota; kingdom Metazoa; phylum Mollusca; class Bivalvia; order Arcoida; family Arcidae; genus Tegillarca; species Tegillarca granosa. The sequence continues at coordinate 18,363,652 of CM056602.1, read as the reverse complement.
CCCTTCCGTTAAAATATTTATGATAGGGGCGAAATTTTAGAAAATGACATCAGTCACAATATTTCCCTAAAGTATGATGTGTCTCTGTCTCTACTCAACTTATGTTGAGATATGAGACAGTCTCATCTAAAGAATATGCCCCCCCCCCCCCCCCAGCGGACTACATGTAATACCAAATCATACAAAACACTTTTGTCATATATCGTTTTTTGAATGTTATCGTGAAATACATTAAAAAGCGATGTTTTTTTAAATGTATTTCAAAATAAAATTCAAAAAACCATATATGACACTTTTAACAAAAAATTGTTGACGGCCATTAAATATGGCTAATTTAGAAAAGGTCTATTCTATAGAATATTTGGTATCGGACGTGGATTCTAAAACATTCTAAACAATTGCAATGTGGTTCTAATCATTCTTTACCTCGTGTAAAATTATTTAAAAAGGTTTGATTTTTGTACACTTTACACCACTGTCCCTCATTCCTAAAAGAAAGAACGTTTGAAAACAATTGAATGGGCCCACATGCAGTAAAAATTAAATTGTGATACCAATTAACTTAATTATGGTAATTATATGAAATTGTGATATCTATTTGATTAATCGAGAACTCAATATGATAAATTATTATTATCAAACAAATCAAGCTTTCAAGTTGTCAAGCTTTGTTGCTCTTGTTGCCTAAAAATACATATAGGTATATATAAAAACGAATGTTTCACTAAACCAGCCCTGATCACATGCGTGATTTGAAAAAAGAAAATATTTGACTTTGTATTCTACAGCTAAGTAGAAGATGGCCTTTTAAAGTGTACTTTAATTAGCACATTTTGTGTTGAACTGTTAAAAGATGTAAGGCAGTCATAATTGGTGAAAGTTCTCTCTCCCTTGTAAATAGGGTTAAATAGGAGCATGTAATGACAACAGGAACATAATACCATACTATTAAACCTATAACTGCTCAGTGTTGACTGTTTGGCATTTTATTGTATTAATGCATTAGGACATTATAATAAAGTACGCTGAAATTGAAAAAAAAACCACAAGAAATATATACATGTAATGGAATTATCTAATTCATACAATATTACCATGAAAGACATATACCACATAAAATAATGATAATAATTATTTTACATGTATATAAACCACAATTACCTGTGTATTTATAATGAACTCGTAACATCGACACAAACAAGTGTTAAAAGATGGAAGATATAATTTTAATTAAAGAGCTTAACTTGGTACACATATACATGTAAGTTATAAATATGTTTTTGGGTGGTGGCGTGATGGCCCAGTGGATTAGACACTCAACTCTCACCAAAGCGCCCCGGGTTCGATCCCCAGCTGGAGCAAGTTAGAAAGTAAATGTTACTTGCCGCGGTCCCTAACTGGTCAGCTCGGAGACAGTATAACGTGTCCGAGTGGGGTATACATGTCAATCTGCGGTATGCTGCTTCAGTGGGCTAGTACTACTAAACCGGCTACTAATGGCTGGACTAGTACAAGCATATCAAATACTCTCATGCACTCAAAAAATTGTTTTCGAGAAAAAAAATGTTGTCGTCGCGATTAGCTGAAAAATTGCTTTGCTTTACGAAAACAAACAAAATATGCTTTGGTTCAGTTAACAGTGATTTGTGTTGCAATTAAGTTAAATGATGGAAGGAACCGGAATAAACTGAGACAAAAACACTGACCTGTGGTAAGATAATTAGGGAAATAAAAACATAAATGCTCACGACAAGATGAGTAGGTGTTTGAGTTGCAGCAGCAAAGACTTCATTATCCCTGTAACATGTGAATTGACCAACTTTCTTATCAGTTACATCTGAAGTTTTGTCTTTAACACAGTTCTTTATTTCCTCATCACTAGATACTGCAGAATAAAGTGGAGACTAATTTTCAAAGTCGACAAACTCGGGGTCAGTCTGAGGCTCATGGACTGTCTGTGTAGATGTCGCTAACAAAGTTTCCTCACTTCCAGTGTTCACAGATTTTCTTTTGCTTTTAAATTGTCTTATTTTGTTTACTCATGTGTCTTCATTACTTATTTCTTGAAGTACCTGTAATTGATAAATTAATTAACTTAGCCATTGTTATTAGGCATAAGTTGTCAATGAATAACTTTTATTTGATTTGTTGAGGTGGTTAAAAAAACAAAACAAGGCTGTTGAAAAAATCAACAAATGTATAATAAAAATTGATTTCCTGTCAATACTTCAAAGTTCAATTTCAATGAGATACCCTTTCAATGATACCCATTTTCCAAATTGCATATAAAAGAGTGAAAATAAAACACATTCGTGTCGAGTTTCTTGCTTTGAGACCAGAGGCGCTATAAAATATTTCAACGTTAGAATCATTTTTTAATAAAAAATTATTGCTTTGAGACCAGAGGCGCTATAAAATATTTCAACGTTAGAATCATTTTTTAATAAAAATTATATCTTAAAAGCGAGGTGGTGAAATCGAGAAATGGAATTATAAGGAATACCTCAAGACGTCAGCGCTTCTGAAAAGGAATCACTCCTTTTTCTTTTTGACGTCTCCAGTCGTGAATCACTAGATGAAAAGACTGATGTCACATTCTTATAATCAAAAATTGTAGGCACTGCGTCTTTCTTTAAAGTCCACGATTTTGGTGTAAATCCAATTGATTCAGCTATTCTCGGGTCAATTATGAAACACATCGGCTTAAAAGTCTCGTATGTTCTGTTACATTTAAAACTTTCACGTTTCAACTTCATAATCCATTCATTTCTCCGCTTTTTATAGGAAACTCGTAAAACCTTGCCGTATATCCTCCTGGATCTGACTCAGATGTACAATTAAAAGCAGCGGCACTGAACCATAACAAACTTTGACCTAGCAGGACCATTATCAATACCCATTTTTCTCTACAACCATACAGTTAGAGATGTTATATTTAATCCAAAAAAATCCCAGATTCAGGTTATTTTATACAAAGAGTTACACAAACAATTATTTTTTATTTTTCAAATTTGATAGCTCATTTGATTTTATTTTTAACATGGATTTTATTGGAATTTTTTCCAACATATGTTATTGGAATTTTGTTCTATAAATAGAATTATGTTGGATTTTTTCCAAAACAGTATGATGTTGGAATTGTTTTTCAAATGAGTAAAATGTTGGAATTTTTTCCAAAATAGTATGCATTGGATTATTTTTCCGAACAAAGTATTCATTTTTGAATATTTTTCCTAATGAATGTTTTTCTTGGAATAATAGCCTTTTGGTTATATTTTGCCAAGTAGTCCTATGGCATTTTTTCCCAACTAAATTTTATTGGAATTTTTCACTTTTTCTAATTTAAATTTTTTTTCCGATTGGATTTACGGAAGAACGGAACCACTTACAGCAATTACATGCAGCATTGTGTCATTCAAGTCGCATTCGCCATGGGTATCTAACGTTATATTAGCTAGGCATAAAGACAGTCCCTTAAGAATGTGAAGAATAAGCTCTTTTCTTATGAAGAAAGTGAAGTATGTTGGGCATATAGTATTATCAGAAGGCATCGAGCTGATCAAGATAAGATCGACAAAGTGAAGACTTGGCAGACACCTAGAACACCAGAGGAAGTCCGTCAATTTTTAGGCTTTGCCAGATATTATCGGAAAATCGTCGAGGATTTTGCCAAAATAGCAAGACCAAAGGAAATGAAGGACAGAAAAGTCAACAAAGTGCTAGACCATGGAAGTGGAATGACGAACAAGCTTATAGCTTTATCTGCCTATAATTTTACTATAAATTACAAAGTTAGAAAGTAAAATGTTGATGTAGATGCCATGTCAAAACTTTTAAGTCCTATGGATACTACAGAACAGATACATGAAGTTGACACTTGACTCCGTTGAAGCTATCTGTATTGCATCCAATTGTCAGCCTTATGTGGAATCTCTATGTTGTTAAGCTGATATATTAGAAGAACTACAAGATTCAGAAATGGCTGGAACTTTTAATAACACCTTGACTGGAGACAAATTCAAGCCTCTGATCTGGCACTTGGACCTTTGATAGAAGTTGTCCAAGTAGAAATAGTTTACCCTAAACTCCAGAAAACATCATATTAAGGAAAACATTTTAACAACTCGAGCTAACATGTGGATTGTTGTATCCGAAAAACAACTGTTAGTGAGCCAACACGTGGATTGTTGAATCGACATCTAACACGTGGATTGTTGTATCGACAAACAACTGTTAATGAGTGAGTAAAGTGAGTGGAATATTGTTTTGAACCGCATCAGCAATTTTGCAGCTATTCGCTATGTGACTACTGTAGAGTGTATGTTTCCTGTAAACTCTTTTACAACTTCTTCAGTACTATTGTTACATCAGTAACCAAACTGTCAACAAATTCTATTCCAGAATTGTGATATAGTTTACTATTTGTCATCAGCCAGTGCAAGGCTGCCAAAACTGTAGTTGGACGAATGTTCTCTGTAAAATTAGCAGTGTGATGAGACAGCCTTTTTTTAATTTAAAAGCTATTGTAAAATTTTCATCCATCTTACGAGGTAAAACATTAATAGTTGGTTGTATATCAACAGTCGCATTAACAACATTTCCTTTTGCCGAATATTGTCCTACTGTAGGAAGTTCTCTTATTCGCATGAAAGGTAATCTTAATGCAACTAGCCTTTCTTCTAAAGAACACAAATCCAATTCTTTTGGCTTATCTGGCCATATCATTCCATTAGCTACAGACAATTTAGGTACTTGACCATGTTTAATTGTTATGAACATGTGTGGCATATCCACTGAACATCATTCACAGATTTAACACCATTAAAATATCAGGACAGTCATTATATGTCGATTTTATCATCTGTTGCATTAACAACACTGTGAGAAAACCATGTCTGATTACAACATGTACAATGTAGATGAGTCCAATTTGAATTTTACGGTGGAACTTGTTTATACAATCCTGAATATCTGAACCATATTTGAATTAGTTTGTTCTTTTTCCACTAAAAATCACACCTGCATTTTCCAGTTTTCCTTTGTCTTTTTTCTTTAACTGTGATAATCTTTCACATTCTTGGACAAAAAACGATTTTTCCTGGCATTTTGTTTTCTTTTCAAGTCACGGACATTTTCTTTTTCTTTTCTCCTATAATGTATATTTTTCTTGCCAACTGTTTTATTTATTTATTTTTTTTTTTGCAATTTAAATTCATCTCTTTTTCTTGCTGTCTGCTTACTTTTTAACTCCATTTTCTTGTCTTTTAAATACTGATCTTGCCTCTTTAAGGTTTTTATTTGTTTCTCTTTCAGTTTAAATTCATCTTTTTCTTGCTGTCTGTTTACATTTTAACTCCATTTCTTTTTCTTGTCTCTTGACTTTTTCAATTGTTTCTCTTTCAATTTAAATTCATCTCTTTTTCTTGGTGTCTGTTTACTTTTTAACTCCATTTCTTATACTTGTCTCTCAATACTGGATCTTGTCTCTTTGACTGTTTCAATTTAAATTCATCTCTTTTTCTTGCTGTCTGTTTACTTTTAACTCAATTTCTTTTCTTGCTTTCTTAATACTGGATTTTGCCTCATTGCTTTGTTTTATTTGTTTCTCTTTCACTTTGAAATCATCACTTTGTCTAGCTGTTTGTTTAGTTTTCAATTCCTTTTTCTTTTCCATGTTTCTGAATTCAGGAACCTGACGTGTGTTTTTGCATGTACATTTTCATGTACGCTCTTCTTGATTTATTTTTATTTTTTTATGGGACTCCTCGATTGTGTTTTTCAAGTTCTTTTTATACTGAAGACTCATTTGTGTTTGGTGCTGAAAATATGAAGCAAGAGTAATTTCATGTGATAACGTGTCAACTTGGACACAAAGATGAACATGTGTATCATTTATTTCACCTGTGTACAACTTTACTACTTCCAAGGGCTGAATTTCAAACTGGAAATGAAATACAATTCCTAAACTATCATTAAATGCATATAGGTATGTTATTTATTCTTCAAAATCATGAAATATTAGAGAGACAGCTTTTCAATAAGGTGATAAAAATGCATTATCTCCATGTGAATGTGATTCAAAAAATACATAACTGTTGGTTTCAGACACCTTGCATATTGCTGAAGTTATTGTCCCTGCTATAATCAATCCCATTCCTGTCTGACTTAACAACTGAGATAAAGCAAATTCAAGATTTGTGTATTTGGAATATCTGGTATATCAGTTATGGTTCCCCAAAGAGGGTCATATCTTGTTATCCCAAAGGTAACAAGAATCTAGGGGTACTATTGTCGGAATTTTTTCAAACATCAGCAATTTAAACTGACGACTTTTTTGTAGTCCAGACACTATGCCGTTATAAAGTTTATCACCTTTGATCAATATCTCATTCATTACATCTGTAGACAATTTCTGTTGATTTTGAAACAAAATAATAAACATTAATGCATTGCATTAAGCACTGACGTCCTCTAGATACAGATGAAAACATAAGGCTTGACTGTGAAAAATTTGCAAAAAAATATGTCTGCTATTACTTTTGTCAATAAAATGAGTACAATTTTTATTTGCATTCCAGGTTGCATTCTTGCTCGATTTTTTGGTATGCGTACATTTGCATCATTAAAATCAAAATTATCATGTAACATATTGCCAGAATTATTTTCAGATACATTTGGAGATAAATTGCTAGATATATATGTTTTCAAATATATTACAAAATGAATTTTTAGACAAACTGATAGCAGAGTTGCCAGATAAATTGTTAGGCATATTGCTATGCAAATTAACAGAAAAGTTGCCAATGGATTGCCAGATGTATTGCTAGGTAGATTGCCAGATGGATTCCAAGATGTATTGCTAGATAAATTGCCAGATATATTGTCAGACAAATTGCCTGAGAGTTTTGGTCTGTTTTTTAGGAGGAGAGATTCCTCACAGTCATTCGATCTGTTTTTTAAGGCTGCCAGGTAACTCAGTCGTGTAACAGAAACTATCAATCTTTGTAGTTTTCTTCTTGTTATTTGGCATCTACAAATTACGGAAGCCGACAGGTGCCACCTACAAAAAATAAATGAAGTCGTTATTACCACATACAATCTCGTAATTACGACTTAGTATCTCGTGATTACGACAATTTCGACTTAGTATCTCGTAATTACGACTTAGTTATGTCGTAATTACGACTTAATATCTCGTAATTACGACATACATATGTTGCCTACGAAAGCCTATTGGGCTAAGTTTGGTAGAACAAAAACATTTTATGTTGCGATATATCGCGTACCTTTCGCGTAATAATGCGAAGAATAGTAAATAAAGCAATGGCGCAACATTTATAGGTATTTAACCATCGAACATAAATGGAAAATTAACGATTTACTGGGAAAAATTGTTAGACATGGTATGTTCCATGTTGAAATTTTTGCTTTTTATTGATAGCACATCAAATTTTGATCTACACTAAAATATTGAAAGTTAAAATAAACGATGAGGAAGAATAACTAATTGACCGATAGTGTTTTTATTTATCCTGACTGAATTACAGAAAAATGGAATTCTCATTTAATCAATAATTGCGCATTTTAACGAGAAGATTAAGAAAGTTACACAATAGACACATGATTTGACATTACAGTGTCATTTACTACTTTTTACATTTAATCATAACATACATTCAAAAATGGTATATGACAGTATGGTGGAATAAAACATAATTTCCACTTTGTTATATTTATATACTTTATGAATTAAGTTCTAATAATAAAACCATTAAAGAAACAATACTGAATTATATTCTTACTAAATAAATGATTTCACATTTTTGTCTTTTAAAACGGCGCAAGACGATATCTCTCACACACACTAACACACTATCTATATAAATAACTAATGGATAATTCTTTCAATATTCCAATTGCTGAACATGTGATTAAACAAATATTTTTTTTAAAACATATTCATTTCCTCTCGAGTTAATTTTTGGTTATTTTGATGTATTTAAACGCTGTTGTGAAATTAATTTTTACAGACAGATTTGGACAATCTAACTACAAACTAGGACACACACACACACCATTCCAGGCGATAAGAAGATTTGCGGAGGGAATGGGGGCCTATGCACCACATACAACCGGTACTTTGAAAAAAAAAAACACCGTCTTTGTAAAGCAGATCAAAGAGAAATATATTTATACACTTAAGAAACTACACCAAAAAGTATATTATCATATGATGAAACTGTGAGGGACCTGTGCCTTTTGTATATGGAACAAAATGGTTATGCTTTGCAAGATGATGCAGTGTACGAAAAAAAAGTCATACCAGGCAGTTGGTGTTATCAAAATTTTAAAACAATATGCGTTATTTCAGTGTGTACCCTATTAAATTTGTGTTAAATTATAACTGACATTATTATTATTATCATTTAAAATAGGTGATCAAATTTATATGGTTGATCAAATTGAAGTTTACTTCCAAGTAAACATGATTTAATTATGTTGACTTGTATTCATATTCTCATGTTGTACAGTTGATTCCACTTATTACATGTCATTTTCTTGTATATTTTGGTTAATTGGACTCGTGTAATTCCTTTTTCATAATATATGTCTTAAAATGTTTGTTATTTGCAAACACAAAATCCCAAATCGTTCTAAATTGCATGAAAAATGTTACATTGTGTTCCTTTCGGCTGAATTTTTTCATTGCAAGAGAAATTTTTCGAAAATCTTTTGTAAACTCAAGATTTCTCAATCATTAACTGTTAACATTGTTAGTACAAATTTCCTCTGACACAGTATACGTCTGGTGTCTGTGTGTTGGGTCAGAATGGTTTTCATATCAGAAACCCAAGATTTACTAGTCACTCGCTGATACACTTATCCTTTCAGGCATCACAAGTGGTAATGGTTGGAGAAGACGAATTTAAAGAAGTAAGCGGTAACTGGATCGAGTCTGTAACTGAACAAATTGCAGACAATACTGGATCATCCTTTTAACTCTATGGAATACACAAATGATTCAGCCCCAGAATAATCAAGAGGCCCATGGGCCTTAATGCTCACCTGAGGATATGGGCAAAATCATTTGCAAATTACATACAATATTATAATATACAAGTTAATAGTTAATATGTATTATTCATTCACTTTGTGTTGCGCCGAGAAACAATAAAGACGAAAACTTACTACCAGAATTTGTTAATTTATTAAGTCTTTAATGCTGTATGCCTGTTCCGTAATATATATCTTACATTTGTTCCTACATCATGAAATTGTGGCTATAATATATAATTTGAAAATGTTATTCTTTTTTTTGCCGAGATACTTAAATGTTTGCTTTTGGCGCAAAAGCTAAAAATTGGAACAAATTTATAATTATGTTGAATAATCATAATTGTTACCATTATAATAGAAGTCATTGAAATCATCTGAGATAATAAAGTAAAAGAACTAGTCGTGTACGTACACTTTCCGACATGATAAATATAAAGATGTTTTTTTTTTTTTTTTTTTACCTTTTTACTAAACCAATGTGGCAATGTCACATATAAGCATTAATCCATTATATTGGTACTGAGCTTTCAGATGTTAATCTCTTACTTAGAGGGGCTTTATAGATATTTACTAAAGATGCAAAACAGTATTAATAGTTGAGTAAAACTGTTAATTTGGGTCAAAACCCAGATGTTTAGGTGGAACTTTAGACTTATTTTTCATTATATTGAATTAAAAATCTTACGGGTTTTTAATTCTCTTACAAGGATCCAATGTGGTCTACAAACTTTAAAAAAACCATTGCCCATAGAATATATAGAAGAATTTTTACCTGCCAGATTCCACCTTTCTGTAGACCAAGTACAAACTGTTTAAATTCCTCGGAGCGGCCGTAAGCCAAATGAAACAAATAAGGGAGTCATGGACCCCCTTCCATAGCACTCAATCCTGTAAAATACAAAAAAAAAAAAAAAAAAAAAAAAAAAAAAAAAAATTAAAAAATTAAAAAAAAACCTGTGATGTGAAGTTTACAATTGCAAGTACTTTGTATAAATCCCCATGCATGAAATTCGGATACTAGCCTACTGATGAACTTCCTAAACACAGATATCTGTACACACTGTTAACGGGTTTCGTAAAAATATTTTTCGCGTAATTTCATATTTGTATTTCAATTTCAATACCATAAAATTCTTTTAATTAATATTGGTATATAATACACTAATAACTTTAATACAGCAAATTAGATACGTTTCTCAAATTAAAGATTTGTTTACTTGGTTAATTTAGGGTAGCAAAAGTATATTAATCAAATGATCATTTTTGAAATTTTCATTAATATTTGTTATTGTTATGAATATTCATTAAGTACACACTATTTTTATTTAAAAATAATTACCAGTTGTTATTCACGATGCGAAATAAATCTTCCTTGCAATGAACTCTTCGTTATGTGTTAGTCGACCATCCTCATCAATCATATAACTCTTTTTGGAATCTAAAGAATTATAGTCTTGGTCCTCCAAGGTCCCGACTTTTCACCGTTAAAAGTAACATACAGAGGCAATTTCAAATTTTGTGCAGTAAGGATTTCTCCTGTAGCATCCCTTAACAGGTTATATCATGAGATAGAAATACTTGTTACGCCCGTATCAGTAGTGATGTATAAGGGGTTCTGGGAGGGGTACCGGGTACCCAGGTATCCCTGAAGATTCCAGGATATGTAGATACCTGGCATTCCTTAGATACCAAGACGGCTGACATTCCATAGGTGCCCTTACATTCCATAGATAGTAAGATGACCGACATTCCATAGATGACCTTATCCATAGATAGTAAGATGACCGACATTCCATAGCTGCCCTTACATTCCATAGATAGTAAGATGACCGACATTCCAAGATGGTCGGCATATACAAGAAATTCACAGATGGTCGGTATTCCAAAATTCCGAATTAGCGAGCGTTTTCAGGAAACTGCGAAGGGCATTCCACAAGTTCCAGCACATACCAGAGATATTATGGTAATAATATCAGATACCTAACATTCAGGAGATATCGAACACCTGATATCAAGTTCCAGTCATGACACTTATCCGTTACTAATTTCTCTCGGTTTTCAAAAAGCTAGCATTCGTTTAATACTATTTTTTTCAAATGGACGGATGAAGGGACGAACAAACCCAATTCTATACTCCTTAACCAACATTGTAGGGCGAGGGGGTAATTATATTACCTTTTAAGCTAGAAAGTATATCGTATAGGAACTTCTGATATACATGCAAAATATTTTTAATATATTTTTTACAGAAATACCTCGATTGAGGAATTTTATTTCAAAACGGTCGTCTAGCCAACTTAGATTAATTTTTCAATGAGGTCAGACTCGGAATTTTAATTTACTACAAAACTAGCTTGATCATCAGATAAAAATGTTTTGTATATGAGTGAATATTTGGAAAGCGGTATAATAATAAGAAATCTCAACAAGTTGCTTTATTACTTTAAAGTGGGTCTGAAAAAGTGATTACTATCGTTAGTACTACTACTACTAAAATGGTACTATCGTTAGAGGTAGCAGTTGAAGACAAACACGGGGCGACAGTGTTTTTCACAATGTTATTACTACAGTAATTGGTAGCAGTCAAAGACGCACACTAAACTGATAAATTGTTGTTACAACCTGGGACGATAATTGGGGTGATTAGAAGGTATACTGATTATAAAATAATCGGACTTCGGGTGGGTTACAATGTCTTTATATTACTTTCAGTAAAAACAAAGATTAACCTGCATTATCATTAACTTTTATTCTACATAATTTTGGTTTTTAAAATTTTGTATCACAATAAACATTATACAAACAACTGAAACAAAGATTTTTGGAATGTGTTTTAAATGTAATTTTGTAGCATAAATAAACTATTAAAGTATATTTTAAAATAAATACTCTCATGGTAAAACGTATACGATGAGAATTGTTTATACAACCGTTTCTTATAAAAAAAGTAAATTTAACATATCTGTTTGAGCAAGTGGAAAGTTGTAAAAATATTTTTAAAATTATCTAGACTAATTAAACACATATCTAGTCCAATAAACGTTGAAAACAACATTAATATCCAGACTGACCAATTTAACTAATGTATCCGTTTTTGAACACTATATGTCCCCGATCATTTATTCTACGCATAAATGAAATGTCCAAAGTAGACAGATTTTCTTTAAAATATAATTAAAATCTGGACTGATTACTAAAATGAAGACTATACGGTATAATTATGTTCCAAAATGAGAACATTGTGCGTTAAAATGCATCTATCCAGAAAAATTGGTAAGCCTGAATATATTTTGATTTTACATACATTAAAATGCTGGATTTATAACATACTACATGAAATATAAATACTGAATCATACAAGTTATATATTAAAGCAATTGAGCATAAAACGCATGTCCTTTATAAAACTAATAAATACTATCACAAGCATAGCAAACATGGTACCACAACTAATTCTTTCATGAGTATTTTACACGAGTAAACATTTTACTCTATAAACATTTAAAATTTCTACTCCTTAGTTTACATATCAACTAATAATTCTACTCTAAGTCACACCAAAAAGAGAGAGAAAAAACAAACACAACAACAGCAAACAAAAAGTGTGTACATTCGTTCCCAGAATTTAACTGCTATAGTCGTAACTGAATACACTGTTATATAGATAGAAAAATTATTGGTGTAGGTTCATTCCCAGCAAATATGCTATAGTAAAGGAAATCGTTGAAAGGGAGTTGACTGTACGTAAAAAATACAAGATACTGGAATTCTAACTATACTAAGTGAAATGAAATATGATAGTCCCATAAAATAGGAAAATGCGGATAACATTTTGTTTAGTAACCTTTAATTTCAAACTGCGGTGACAGACAAATATTGTCAATATGTTATGATTTTTAATAATAATTATATCTATACAAATCATTTTACCCTGAGTATAAATAAATCACGTAATGAGATCACAACATGATATTGTTTAATGAAAAATATTGTCAAAATGTTATGATATTAATAATAATTATACAAATCATTGTACCCTGAGTATTAAATCACGTAATGAAATTGTACCCTAAGTATTACATATATTATAATGAGTTAACAAGTCAATTACGGCAAACAATAATAAAAAACCTGTCCGATATAAAGTTTCTTGTTAAAACTATAAGAGCGTGAAAATTTAGATTACATCAAAATTGTAAGAGGAATGGTCAGCTATAGTACGATTACATGTAAGGTGTCAAGGTAGTGACCAGTTTCTACTTATCTAAATTAGATCGCTTTGATCTCGGGTAATTAAATGTTGGTTATGTTTATACAATACGTCGGTTGTAATTTCACAACTTTCAGTTTAAGCTATAGACACGTTCCCAAAATGTCTGAAATTGAATTAAACTATACATTTTGGTTGGAAAATACCCAATACACTATTCCACAAGGAGTGTGGGACAAAATTAAGGAACAATTCCGGGATTTCGAAATTGAATTCTGTAAAAATATAGCAGCGCTGTATGTCTACGGCATTACAATTTCTACAGTCGGAAACAGGGATCTTTAAAAAGACAGGTAAGACAAAGCTTTTAATCAAACTTGTTGAAAATTAAGCAGTATGCGGAAACAACTTTTATAATTATAAAAGCATATTAAGAATTTAGTCAAACCCAAATCTTTCAGGCTGTCTAACATTGCGTCGAGGTCGGACAGGTCTTGATCTTTCAATTGGATTATGTGCAGGTTCTTCTTCGCAGGTGCCAAAAATCTTACAAGTACATAAACAATGACTAGTGCAATGTATGTAGAAATATCTACAAAAGCGAAAAAAAATATTATAAAGTTGTTTCCGCATGAGGATTTTGAATACTAAATATAACATTTTCTTGAAAACAACAGCTGCAGTGATGATATAGTGTTATACCAATAAATAAAAAACCAAAATCTGAAAAATAAATTTTTTATGCGAGTTTATCATAGGGAAATGCCTCCGGTGTAGAATAATGTGGTAGTTCTATTTCATCCCGAATTTCTGTTTTCCGTTTTATACATTTCGTTCTGACGAAGCAGATAAGTATTATTAGCGAAGATGAAACATAAAAATTATGTTTCAGTTTTTTAGTATGATTTTGATTTATTTAGGCAAAACTATTATTTACTTAAAATATGTAACCCGTCTAACTTATGCTGTCTTTTATGACCTCAACCAAAACAAAATATTAATAATAATGAAGACATTGAAAAGAAATTAGGACTTGGAGCGGATTAAATTAAGTGAATATATATTATCAATTATGACAGCTTCTATTACTTTGATTGATTTATAACATAATTACCTGCTAAGCTGACCAGTATGGAATATATCCACTGCATGTAAGATGTTTTCTTTTTCCTGTAAAGAAAAAGAGAGAGCAATTTACAGTTCTGAAAATATATTTAATCACACTCAATGTTACCAAGAATACGTTACAATATAAGCAAAATAATAGAAAACATACATTTAAAAACAAGCCGACTTTTGGTAAACACTGTTGTAGAACTTACCAATAGAATAATCAGGAGTTAGGTGATTCAAAGAACTAAAATATTATAATGTCAAATAGTACCTGAACATTTTGAGATGTTGTTGTTGTAAAATTAAAAGTGAGGGTGAAGTCTTCATTTCATACAATTTTTCGTTGTAGGTTCAGTCTCTGGTGTGGATGTGGTCTGCGTCTAAAGAGAAAAAAAAAGACTCAAACAGTGTCATTAATTATTATCTACCTACTTGTCTTCTCTATATCCCTATCAACACATTTATAAATTTACTAAAGTGTATTATTAATTGAATATGTACAACAATGCATGCGTGTGTGACTACATATGTTATAAAGCTCATATTATATAATACAAATACCAGTTAAATTTTGATGTGCCAGATGTGCACATTTCGGAAATTCATTCCTCATCAGTGACACTAAGACCGAAAAGTTTGATACATAAATAATATAAGCCAAACAGTTGAAAATAATGAATCTAAAGTTTCAAAATCATATAAATCCAAATCCAGCTAAGGAATGCTGTGCATGAGGGAACAAACCTTAGTTTTAAATTAATTTCAAGTTTTAGTCGACTGAACATTTTGCTAAATGGTACATTTTCTGACAGCACAAAGTACTGCCTACTGAGTTATGGATACCCTCGGGGAGTTTTACTCCACCAGCAGCGGTACCCGCTCAGGGGTAATAAATATAATACAAATACCAGTTAAATTTTGATGTGCCAGATGTGCACATTTCGGAAATTCATTCTTCATCAGTGACACTAAGACCGAAAAGTTTGATACATAAATAATATAAGCCAAACAGTTGAAAATAATGAATCTAAAGTTTCAAAATCATATAAATCCAAATCCAGCTAAGGAATGCTGTGCATGAGGGAACAAACCTTAGTTTTAAATTAATTTCAAGTTTTAGTCGACTGAACATTTTGCTAAATGGTACATTTTCTGACAGCACAAAGTACTGCCTACTGAGTTATGGATACCATAACCTTTATTTTAGTCAAAACTTTAAATTTTATGTTTGAACAACGAAAATCTATTTATTATGAATAATTAAGTAGCATTTTTACGTGATACTTCTGATTTTTATTGTATATGGCTATTTTGACAGTGTCTTGTATGCCTTTCAAGTATTAGACGAGTTACCTCCCCTTTTTCGCGAAGCATGAATTAGTAGGGTGTATATGGGGCAAAGTTATATAGCCATGTGAAAATTCTGTTTATTTCTATCTTCCATTCTTCCAAATGATAATAAATATATATTCTGCTGTTTTCCCTGCTAATAAGTCATTTTATTAATAGCTAGATGGTGAAAAGTTGTTGCGCATATGGTTGCAGCAAGAAATGTAGGTTTTACATGGTTTTATGACTTTTGTCTTTCCTCAAAGGTTTTTAATACTAAAATAAATAGTAATAGAAAAAAATTATGAAAAAGTGAAAGAAAGAAAAATAAAAATAAAAATTAATATTAATTATACCTGTATATTTGGCTATCCATGCCGATTTTTACAAATTACAAGCAAATAAAACATGTAGAAAATGTACATCTACTTGAAATTTGTGCAAAATTTAAGTCATATAATAATAATAATAATTATTATTATTATTATAATGACGGTGATGATAATAATGAAAAATAAAAATAATGACATTTATAATTGAACTTTTTGTGACGCATAATTTTTTTATTCCATCGTAACTACATTTTCTGATTTTTCAATTACTTGAATTGACAGTAGTTCCAGTAATAGTTTCATAAAATGATTTTTAAAATTAAAATTTCAAAATAATAATAATAATTTTTAAATAATGGTCATTTGGAAATTTCTTGATTAGAACTTTTTATAAAGTCAAATCACGCCAGATAGAATCTATGACAGACATCGAGTCAAAAAATATTTCTCATGTGAATGATTTATTACCTTGATATTTTCATTACATTCAATGCATTTACCTAATAATCTTACACACAAGTAAGTAAAAGATTATCAATAATCTAAGTCGGTGAACATCCTGTTTATTAGATACATTCCATCACGTCAGGATCTTACCTTGCAATTTGCTAAATTGATTGACAGGTATCCTTACTTGTAAATATTGTTTGTAAATATTTCAGGATGTTGATAAATGTGTTGGAAGATGTGAATTATATTATGTAATATCATTAAATTAATTAAAACTCATTCCATTTTTTTTAAAAAATATGTATGCTAATTGTTTAAAATGTGATACTTACACATTCAATGTTGCCAATAAAAAGATGGCCCTGGGTATTAACAAAATGCACTCGAGCACACAGTTCTAAATTCCCTCTTTCATTTTCCACAGTGGAAAGTGTCTGTCCAGAATGTATTATCAGGATTGAGGTGGCAGAAAATCTGTCGAATGTTATTTTGTCAACTGTTCTCAATCTTTGTGTGGTCCCATCAAAGGAATAAATATTTTCAGGTTTAAAAATGCAACGTAATCTCACAACTTCAAACTTACTGTTTGTAACACCTTTACATGTTCTTTCATTTATTTCAAATGAAAGAACCTGTACAGCTAAACAGAATACAAATACGAAAAGAATTTTCATCATCATCTTAGCAATTACTGAAACAATAACAGTGAGTCCAAAGTTCAACTTATTATGTGACCACACTTAGCGGGTTAGATAACCTAATGACCGTTGTTAATTTATTATGATCATTTCTTTGTAATGAATACATTATTTAAAGATTTCGTTTATGTAGTAAAAAAATACTTGATGCATCCACAGTCAAAAAAAAAATATAATAAAAAAATTCATTAAATTTAAAGCAGGCGTTAAGAGTTATATTGAGAACGGTTTATCATAGTACATATTGTATTATTTGTTCTTTCTAGTTTATTTCTTTTCGACAAAATTAACAAAATCAGGATAGGGGTGTGTAAGTAGGTGGATACAATTGGATTTTTTAAATTATAGTTGAATATAAAATATGATTATGGACTTAAAGTCGACACCCGTTTTGTCATGTGACTGTTCAGCTATACTTCTTCATCCAATCATTACTCTTCAAAAACCCGCGCAAAAGAGCATTGATCGTATCTCTATAATTTACCACATCATATATAAAATAAAAAGTACATTTTTATTCCCCATTCAATCCAAATCAGTATGGAGACAAATTATTTTCCCACATTTATTCAAAGAACTAAACAAAACGGTGAAGTGGAGCTTCGCACGTCTTTTGGACGACAAAAAGCTCTGACTGTAATCAAATCTAAAGGCTACATGTACGTTAACCTATATGATAATCGTTCCAAAGACGGAAAAAGATCTACAGACAAAATAAAACTAGGTTTATACGAAATGGATAAACTCATGCTTATCCGTACAGCAATTAAAGCAAACAAGGACGTATTTAATGAGGTAAGTAAACGAATAACGAATTAAATCAACAATTAATCCCCGACTTTTTCTTACATAAAAAATAATTAACGACTTACAAAACTGATTTTCTTTCATATAAAATTTAAAAAATCTCACAAAATTGTTTTAATTCGTTCACAAACAGAGCAGGGGAATAAGGTCAACCCTAGTATGTTTCAGACAGAACAGTATCAGGTTCAGCCGAATATTTTCCAGACAGAACATCAGGTTCAGTCTATTATGTTCCAGACAGAACAACATCATATCGATCTAATATGTTTCAGACGGAATCGCAGCAAGTCCAGTCTAAAACCCTTCCACCTCCCCCATATAGAAGTAAAACACATTTAAGAGAAAGCAACAAAAAACCATCAAAAACGAATTTATGTGAAAAGAATACGCATTTAACCGTATCCACCAATTTTTTTACAAAATGACATTTTCCCTATGACAAACTAAAAAATAACTTGTTAACTGTTAAAATAGTTTACTGAAATGGAAGAATATATTAGATAATATATGATATAAATTATACACATAAAATTCTAAAATATTGACATTTTTGTTATTTACAGACGTGTACATTTTTCAGTAATGTCACTGAAAGGATGAAAATCTAATCTTATTATGTCCGTATATGCGAAAGTTTCTATTTTATTGTTTTTTACAAACGCTTATCACCAAAAGCACATAATCCTGTTTTCACAATACAATCCATGTAAAGTTTGTGATTTTTACAACGAATTAAATTCAATAAACTTTTTATCACTTTTTTTCGAAATAAACACTCGCGATATTTGGCATGTCTCAAAGATTTTTTATCACAGATTTAGATATTCCTTTTGCTGTATTTTTCTGTTTATTTTTGGCAAACACTAGATAACACATCTTTGAGCGTAATCCAACAAATTCTTTGATAGGTTTGCCTAAAATACATAAAAGTTTTGTCATTTTGAAAATATTGTTTTTCTGAATATAATATAGGAATCTATCCGAAGGACATATTATTGTCCGACATTTTGTCAAATCAAAAAATTGATTTCATAATTATGTAATTATATATTATATACATTATACGTTATTAAAAAACGCAACAATTTGATTTTTCTACTTGACACTTTTTACGTTTTAACATTTTGATTATATACAATACATATATTGGAATTTATATATTCTTATGTATTATAAAGAAAACACAAATATGTCACACTTTTTTTTTTTACTTTAAAAATAAATAGATGTAATTCAAATAAAAATTCACATAAATTTAGTTCCTACTGTTTCAACTTCAATTCTAAATTGGACAATTTTCGAATAATTCGTGGACATTTTTGCGTTTTGATATTTTAATTATACGGAGTTTATATAAAGGATATGATTGTTTGTTAAATATTAATGTCGAACTAATGAAGATGTTTACATCTGATTGTAACATCGAAGATTACAAATGATTAAATTTTTATGTTAGTCTGATTTAAAGTTGTTATCTTTATGCATACCTTCACATTCGTTTAAAAACGTGCATAACTTTTTCTTGTTAGTCGCATCATACAGCATGTGGTCTCTTGGATAATTGGAAAAATGTCTCTCCGTCATCATATCTTTGTACACAACATTCGTGAAAAGTTTATAAGCCAAAGAATCTGTATCTGTGAACAGGACATTAATGTTCTGCCACCTATATTTTGGCTGCATCACTTTGTAATGGAATTCATACATGTTGACTTTTGACAATTCCAAAATTGAAGCACCTAAAAATGTAAATTGAAATGTGTGGCAAATTACAAAGTGAAACAACTCAAAAAATTACATATAAATTTCATATTTACTAGAAGACGCCGGTTTCGGAATATATGCTACAAAAGTGCTTTAACATAAGACATATTGAAAATGAAATGATGATTGACAAATTGAAAAAAACATATTTTATGTGTAACAGGGAAGGGAAAAATTGCAGCAGGAACCGGGACTCGAACCCGAAACCTTTTCAACACTAACAGAACGCTCTACCAACTGAGCTGACTCGACTACCTATCGAGGTAGATTCACCAAATTGATAATAAACTCGTTTACAATATTTAAGTTACATATACGTTATTGACCTCATGAAAATTCTTTAATACTTTATAAATTGACTTAATAAAAAACAAAATGGACTTATTTTGTTACCTGCGTATATTGGTTGGTTCATCAATTACTTCGTCATTTTATTTTCCACACCAACGATATCTTCAGAGAAAATCTGGAATCGCTCAAAGGAGGGCTTGGCTACCAGCTTTCTAAGCGCACTTTCATTATTGACTAACTTGATATTAACCGTTTCTTAAATTCATGATGGTTCTACCAAAGAAACTGAAAAATAAAATTGTATAAGTTTTTGTAAATACATGTTGTCGAATATCGCAACAGTGAGATGTATCATACAAGCGGTGCACTAAAATTAGAGGGATTTTCTTCATTCCGGGTTATTTCGTTTTTCAATACAACTTTTCCATAGCTTCCTGATAGAAAGAAGGAAGAATGAATGCAGGATTGAAGCGTGGCAGGTCTGTTTACGAAACGATTTAACGTTAAGATGCATAATTTAAACACTAAATTGTTTGGATAATTTTTAAACATATTGTATTGAAAATAAGTGAAAGCATTCAAAATAATTACTGTACATTATATGCAACAAGCAAATAACAAAATGGTTACTTACGAATTACACATCAGTGTGAATAAATCTTTCTCAAAATCGTTTTTGGCCTCTTTTCTTTTTTCAATATTGAAGTTGATGTAATCTTTCAACCATGTACTTTGGTGAAATTCCATTATTTTATGGATTTTTTTAATTTTCTATCCAACTCCGGGTAAAGCTGTAAATTTCTATAGTGGCAAATATAATTAGGTTTATCTTCTAGTGCTGGAATCAGTTTAGATGTTTTTATTCTTCGTTGTTTCCCAAATAGTTGTTTCCATAACTTGTCACTGTATGGAGATAACTCATCATTACTGACAGTCTTGTGAGTTGGTGCTAGTGGATAAGAATCATGGGCATCATGAAGATAATCAGGATAAATCAAATCTACTTCTAAAAAGTATCCTTCGTCTCCATCTCTAGGTGTGTTTTTAACATCAAAATTATCCAGTTCATCTTTGCTAAGCCATCTAAACAATCCACTTGCAATCGTTTTCTCACTTCCGCTGCAGATTCTGGACGAATATTAGACTTTTTCAGCAGACTATCAACTTTACTCCTTGGAGCAAGAGGTTTACTTTTTGCTTCGCTTCTCACTCTCGACAACTGGCGTTTCGTTGTTTCATATTTCTTTGATAGTAGTTTACATTTTTCTTCTAAATATTTCATTTTTCTATAGGTATTTGACCGAGTCTTGGATTTTTTCTTTTTTGACGATGATGGAATTTCAATCCAGTGGTGCTACTGACTCCAAAACTATCTTCCTGTATTGTGCTGATAGATGATGAAGGTGGGTTTCTTCTTTTTGTTTATTATCCATTAGTTTCTCTACTTTTCATTTTCGCACATTAGTTTTTTCTTCAGTCGGTATCGCTGTTTTTTTAATTTTATCTTTATCTCTACGTTTTATCTTTTTTTTTCTCTATTTAGTTGTGCGACCAGTACAAAGTAACTCTTAACCCTATCGCTTTCACTTTTTAGCCATTTGTCGCCAAGTAAAGCTTTCTTCCGTTCTCGGTAGTCCTTCATTATTTGTGCCTTCGTTTTAGCCATTCTGAAACATAAACATCATAAAAAGTGTTATATTAAATAATAAGGCCTTTGTTCGTTTATTAATCACTGTGCATTTCGTCAAATGAGTAGTCACGTTACGATACAAAACATTGTCCCTTACAGGATCAAAATAAATCTGGTGAAAGTTAAAGCAAAATCTGCAGAAAAAAATCTTAAATAACTACCATGGATTTGAATATATAAATCTCATTAAAATTAGCATATATTTAATGAAAGTTTGCATAGAAAATTACCAAAAGAAACTGAATAACGATGCAGCAATTTGAATTAACTTTGATACGTAAATCGTTGTTTCATATTTAGTTTGTTTTAATATATAAACTTCTTATTTTAATTAAATAACTGTTTAATATCACTCAAATAAATTCTCAAGCTGGCGCAAAATAACCATATAACAGAAAATTAAGAAAACAATTTAGAGGACTTCTATATTTGTCCCATTACGGAGTGATTTTGGTCCCATTACGGGACCTGCATCTCACTGGGGATTCTCACCATTTTATCTCTAAATGCCTTCTTGGTCACAGAAGCATATGTACTGAAAAGTGCAATCTTACCTGGATATGAATTGTATAAATCTTCTACAATTATTGCTGTCACGAACTGAAAATGGCGCTAAATCACTATGGAAACTTTACGGCTTATATCCAAAATGGAAACACAATCTGTTTGCACATTAATTTCCGAGTTTCAAATCACTTAAACCTGTTAAGGGGCATCTCGTAAAGGGACAAAGTTTTGGTTCTGTACATTCTGGAAAGAAATTCTGTTTGAAAATAGTTTCATGCTAAGTATTGTTTGAGGTGATTTTAACTACTTTATGTTTGTAGTAAATTCAAAAATTAAAAAAAAAGAAAATACAGTAAGCCAATGTATCTGAAATGTCCTGTAATTTGACAACAGAAAATTACGCATACTATCCCATGTTTTCATCAATATGCTGCGACCTTTACATGTCGTAATATATCAAAAGATATCATTTAATAATGTTACATATTTATGTAGATATTTTATTTTACGTAAGTCACTTCTGTTACTGTGAAATATAACAAACACATCCCTTGTTGAACTTACTGTCCCGTAAAGGACAGCTGTTTCGGGACAACACAAATATTTTTTTTTTTTTTTTTTTTTTTTTAAAGTATTTATTTCACCGTGAATGGGTTTATAGCAATGAAGATGACTGGACCTCAACAAATAGCCAATAGTTTTCTACATTTATACTAGAAACGTCGAGCATATCTGCTTGAAAATATTCCATTTTTTAATTTGGACAATCGGTTTTTACCACCCCTGTTGAAATGAAGCTGAAATGAGTTGTTGTAAGATGGCTGTTAATGGCTGTTGGTTAAGTTATTTTATTTCATATTTAAGAGCCCTACACAATCCAACAATGTCTGAACGTGAATATATTTTATTAATTATTATAATCCTTTTCAAATACCCCGCACATAAATTGTACATGTTAGCAAACAACGGGCCTATACAGGTTTTTGTGTAGCGGTCTGGGTAGCTCAGTGGGTTCGATCCCCGGTCCGACCTTGCATTTTCTCCCTCCTGTTACAGTTTGGTGGCCAGTGTGGCCCTCGGAAGTGATGCAATGACATATATCCGGCCGTATAAAGTCCATCCGAGGGAATTTGGGGTGAGATTTCCCATAGGATCATGGGAAACTCAAGAATAACAGGGGAGGAATGTAGCGGTCTGGGTAGCTGTGTTGGTTGAGCACTCGTCTATAATGCTGGAGGTCCCGGTTCGATCCCCGGTCCGACCCTTTTTTATACTCCCTCCCGTTACATTTGGCAGGTTACACGGTCCAATGTACCTTGTCAAAGATCTTTGACAGGGTACATGTGGCCGTGTAACTTGCCAAAAATCTATATAACTCACATCATTAACACATTAATAAAAGAAACTTAACTTTCATAGCTGCCAAGTTTAACGTAGACATATATGGGTGTGACTGTGTTTTGGATCAATTCGTCCATTAAACCAGTCGCACATCATATAGGTGTGACTGTGTTTTGGTCAATGCGTCCATTTATCAATGAGAGATTTCGCCCTTTTCATGCAACCTTTTAGCAATGCACAATGATTACAAGTGCTATAAAAGTAAATATTTGTAAAAAAAAAAATATATATATATAGATTGCGGTAAATTGCCCAGGGCCCGGTTGTTCAAACAATTGTTAAATCTAACGACTGGTTAAATGTTTGGAAACGAGTCGTTAAATTTTAACGATGTCGTTAGACAGTTGTTCAAAAGTTCGTTAAATTTAAAGACTTCTTAAATTGTCGTTAAATTTAACGGTAGTCTGAAGCACTGTTAAGTCTCTAACGAAATGGTTAAATTGCTAACGACATAGTTAAATCTAATTAATCCAACATGGCTGCTACTCTTCACTTCAAAAAATAAAACAATAAAATATATAATTTTCAATAAACTGTGAATCAATAGAACATAGAATTATGTTTAAAAATGTAAAATTTATATTCAGAAATGATATCATTGAAAGCAATTGAAACTTTCACTTTAAAACCATAAAAACATTTTAACCGTATCGTTAAAAATGTTAACTCCTCGTTAGTCATTCATTACAAAATAGCTTGCCATATGCTGTTCATGAATGTGCCCATCCAGGCGAAAAGAAAGAGAATTCCATGGCCGGGATATTGTATCAAAGTCGTGGACAGAGGAAGAACTCCTGTAAAAGATATAGATTTTGAAGAAACGGGATTGATTTCATAACATCATTGATAAGAGACGATATTGAAAGAGATACTAAGAGGAACCATGCTCTAACGGCAGAGCAGCAGGTTCTGATGGCATTGCGGTTTTACGCGTGTGGCAGTTTTATGCAGGTGATTGGAGATACAATGGGTAAGGATTAATATGCATTATTTTATGTTGCTACATTTTAAATTCTTATATACTATATATATACCATATGTATATAAATATAATAAAAATACTAATCTTGTCCTGGGGTTGGTATAAAGTATGCATTTTCATATTGTCTCTTAAACAGCCATTTTTCAATTATTAAAATTATGAAAAAAATCACAATATAAAATACATTGTTTATTTCAATATCTATACTTACCTGCATCAACTATTTGCAATGTTCCCGGGCCCCTACGCTTACTGCTCGAACAAAAAAGATTTACCTCCACTTGAGCACACTCTTCAACATCCGGGTCAGTTTATGTTCGGGCAGCCATTTTTTCCACATGCGTTTTTTCTACCTACGTTCACAACATGCTGTCGGAAGACAACTACAAGAAATGTGATAAGTGCAATCATGACATGAATGTCATAGACGATCATGCCGAATGTTTTAGGCATCGAGTGTGCACAGAAGAATTTTTTTGCGAGATTTGTAAGAATTGGACACCGAGCAGGTGGTCGTCATATCGCAAGATGGTAGACAAAGTCCTAAGCAAGACGGGTCTTGTACCGTCCTCCGAGACGGAAGTTACTCATAGACCAACAACGTCGACATTTAGCCAACTTTCTTCTAGGGGAAATACGCTTTCTAACCAGCAACCGGCTTCATTGAGAAGCTCTACAGTGCCAGTAATGTCTCAATCTGTAAGGCAAAATTTTGCTAGCGCAGATCAGAATTTTTCTGACCAATTGTTCAGTGAATTTATTGATAACAGAATCAGAAAATATTTTGAAAGTCTGCCATCTCGTAGTGACTCGAGAGTAAGATCGAGGATGACTGAAT
This sequence comes from Tegillarca granosa, assembly GCA_029721355.1. NCBI lineage: Eukaryota > Metazoa > Mollusca > Bivalvia > Arcoida > Arcidae > Tegillarca > Tegillarca granosa. The sequence goes on along the minus strand of CM056602.1, from coordinate 18,338,183 downwards.
TGAATGAACAGGACGAGGATTCTAGTTCAAGATTTAATCGATTTTTAAAAGAATCCTCAAAAGCATCTGATATTTTAGATGTAACCCTAACAGATTCTGATAATAATCAATTTAGGGAAGATCATGAATCTGTATCGGAGGAAGAAGATAGTGATATCACATCTCGAGCCTCATCTACAGAGAATATGGTTTAATGGAAATCCTTCATTCATAAAATGGCTCAGGAACTGGGAATCTCTTTAGAAAATGAAAAGGCAAATAATGAATTTGCTTCTTACATTTCAGATAGACTAAAATCATCTAAGGAAGTGGTTAAGCTTAGGCTTCCAATGGATGGTTCTACTATTCAAGCACTTTTGGATGTAGATAAAGAATGGCAAACAAAAGGCAAGATCAGAGCCTTTAAAGCCAGAGATGATAGCAAATATGCAGTTATGTCAGATCATTTTGATAAATTCTGCAAAACTCCTAAACTGGATGACAATATAGAAGAGGGCATTACCCTAAATAAATAACACTAGGGGTACCTCTAAAGTTGTAAACTCTACTGTCCATAGGGTGAAGTTTAAATTTAAAAATAAAGATGATGTCCCTCGTAATGCAGAATTGAAAAAGATTGATCTTAGTGCTAGACTGTTGCTTCGTGAAATTTCCTATGGGTCTTTGATTACATCTTATTTAGATAAGGTGGTTTCTGATGAAGATAAGACGGAGGCTTTGCAAGCACTGGTTGAGTTGTTTAACTCTATGGCAGATACAACGTCTAGGATAATAGTAGGAGCTGTAGGTGCCAGACGCAATTTATATTTGAAAGACTTGTCTTTTGTAAATCATGCAACAGAGGCAAAATTATTACAATGTCAACTGTTGGTCCAAATATTTTCCTGGGTCGTTATTTTGACATGTTGCACACAAGTGCAGAGAATATAAGGGATGCTAGAGAAACACAGCATCTGAGATCTCAAATTTCTTCAAACTCTTCTGAAACTTATAGTAAGAAAAGGTCACGTGAACAATCACCAAAGGTTTAAAACCAAGCTCTAAGCATCATAAATCTGACAAATCAGAAGATGCAAGGCCATGGAAACAGAAAAAACTTTTCAAACTTTAAGAAACCTTCAGGTTCTTCTTTGAAAAAGTCTGACTATAGGGCAGGGTTTCGTCGACCTCAATCGGGGTTCGACCCCCCTAGTAAAAAGTCCACAAACAAAGTGGCAAGACACTCAGTATCCCCAGGTAGGGGGTCCGACTGAGCAAATTTGTAAAGACCTGGGAAATCCTGACGAACAGCCCCTGGGCTTTAAATCTGGTCCAAGAAGGACTAAAACTAGAGTTTCTAAGAATTCCGGCAGACAGCGTAATAAAAGAAACAAAATTTGTAAATATTCAGAGTCAGTATGTATATTAGAAGAGGTTCAAAGCTTATTAAGAAAAATGCAATAGAACCTGTGCCTTTAGACCAGGTAGGTCGAGGTTTTTACAGCACATTTTTCGTAGTTCCCAAGAAGGAAGGCGGTCATCGAACGATCCTAAACCTAAGACAGTTAAACACTTTTCTTGTTGCTCAGCATTTCAAGATTGAAACTGTAAGGTCAGTGATTTGTGCACTAGAAAAGAAGGATTGGGCAATTTCTTTAGATCTTAAAGATGCCTACTTACACATCATGGTTTACCCTCCTCACAGGAAATTCCTAAGATTCTGCTTTCAGGGTCAGCATTACCAGTTTCGTTCTATGCCATTTGGGATAGCCATGGCACCAAGGGTGTTTACAAAGCTCATGGCAATAATTGGCAGTCACCTGAGGTCATGTCAGATTCAGATATTTATGTATCTAGACGACTGGTTAGTCAAGAATCAAAACAAAATAGTTTTACAACAACAGGTGACAATGATTCTGAATTTGGTCAGAGACCTGGGATTGTTGGTAAACCAAGAGAAATCTTGCCTGAAACCAACACAAGTACTTCAATATCTGGGATCAATCTTCAATTTTCAGAAGGGCCTAGTTTACCCCTCAGAAGAGAGATTTCAGAAACTTCAGGAGATTATAATATATATAACAAGTCAGTCTCAAGTCTGGGCACAGACACTACTCCGTCTACTAGGCCTAATGACTTCTTGTATAGACCTAGTACCCTTTGGTCGGTTACACATGCGCCCAATTCAGTTTTATCTCCTGTCCTTTTGGCGTCCACACAGAGACAGTCTCATACAATACATTCCTGTGAGGGATACTCTAGTTCATCAACTAAAATGGTGGCAGATTCAAACCAATGTATTCAAGGGAATACCCATTCAGTCTTTACCTCAACCAGTAACAATATGGACAGATGCCTCATTACTGGGATGGGGGGCACACTTGGACAATCTTCAGATTGCAGGCAAGTGGAATGCTCAAGAAATGACACAACATATAAACTGGTTAGAGCTGAAAGCAATCCAGTTGGCTCTTTTTCATTTCCAGAAAATTCTGAAAGACCGTAAGCTACTGCTGAGATGCGACAATTAAACAGTAGTGTCCTACATCAACAAACAAGGGGGGACAAAATCATTGGCCCTTTGCAGTTTAGTGTGGGAAATATTTCAATGAACAATAGGCCGGAATATAACAATGAGGGCTGCACATATTCCTGGCAAAAAGAATATAATTGCAGACAGTCTGTCCAGAGGATGGACAGGAGTGAGAATGACGGAATGGAGCCTATCTCAGTATATTGTGAACCAGATATTCCACAAGTTCTCGACTCCGAATGTAGATCTGTTTGCAACAAGGGAGAACAAGAAGCTGCCAGTATTTTGCTCTCCTTATCCAGATCCGCTAGCTTGGGCAGTAGATGCTTTAAGTGTTTCATGGTCAGGGATGTTTGCTTATGCATTCCCACCACCAATTTTAATTCCTCATGTACTGAAAAAAGTTCGCACAGACAGGTGCATACTGCTACTAGTAGCTCCATTTGCACCAAGGCAGTCATGGTATCCACAGCTTCTAAATCTGTTGATAGACATACCAAGAAAGTTACCAATTCAAGCTCATATGTTGACACAAATGAGAGGTCAGGTTGTTCACCCAAATCCAGAAAGCATAAATCTGGTAATTTGGAAAATTTCAAACATAAGTCACCTTCTAAAAAGTTTTCAAAAACAGCTAGAGAATACATCAGTAAGTCACGTCGACTTTCAACACAGTGATTGTACCATAGTAGATTGTCAATCTACCACAGCTGGTGTGATCAGCAAAATGTGTTGCCAGATTCTGCTACTGTAGAACAAATGGCTGATTTCTTCATATATTTACACGAAAAACGAAACCTGAAAGCTGTTACGATTTCTGGGTATAGATCAGCAATAGCAACTTTACACAAAGGGTGGAATGGTTCATCAGTTAGCCTAAATAAAGATTTGACAAATTTAATCAAGGGGATTTTTAATAGCAATCCAAACATTAGGTCATTATTGCCAAACTGGGATTTGCCATCAGTATTACTAGCTCTATGTGATTTTCCATTTGAGCCAATTTATACTTGTGAGCTAAAAATTTTAACATGGAAAACTGTTTTCCTTCTGGCAGTTGCTACTGCTTCTAGGGTCAGCGAGTTACATGCTTTATCAGTTATCTCTGACAGTTTAAGATTTGAAAAAAGAGGAGTTAGATTGTTACCAAATTTAAAATTTTTGGCTAAATCTCAAAGATTGGGAAAGGTATGGAATCCATTGTTTATTCCCAAATTTGATAGATATGCTACTGATGAGAGAGACTTGTTGTTATGCCCATGTAGATCTCTAAAGGAGTATGTTAAACGTACAAAAAGTATAAGAGGTCAAATTGAAAATTTGTTTTTAACATATCAGAAAGGCTTTTGTAAAGCAGCGGCCAAGACAACTTTGTCTAGATGGATTGTATCTTTAATTAGATATGTTTATGATAAATTACCAGACCTCAATTTAGGTGAGGTTAGAGCCCATGATACAAGTAGATTGGCTACATCATGGGCCTTGTTTAATGGTGCATCTGTTCAGAGCATTCTTCAAGCTGCTCATTGGTTAACAGAGACAACATTCACTTCATTTTACTTGAAAGATGTTGGTGTTGAAGACAGTTTTGCCAAGGCTTCAGTTTTGAAGACTACAAGTTTGGCTAGAAGGAGGAAGAATCCGACTTGTTCTGAAGACAAGCACTAGGGTGAGCTACATTTGTAATTAATTTAAAAGCAAACTTCACCCTCCTACTCCTTATCTACAAATTCTTGGTGAGGTTAGTGCCCATAATACAAGAAGATTAGCTACATCTTGGGCCTTGTTTTATAGTGCATCTGTTCAGAGCATTCTTCAAGTTGCTTATTGGACAACAGAGACAACATTCACTTCATTTTACTTGAAAGATGTTGGTCTTGAAGACAGATTTGCCAAGGCTTCAGTTTTGAAGACTACAAATTGGGCTGGAGAAAGGAAGAAACAGACTTGTTCTGAAGACAAGCACTAGGGTGAGCTATATTTGTAATTAATTTAAAGGCAAACCTCACCCTCTTTCTGCTCCTCATCTACAAATTCTGTGTTTTGCAAATAGTTGATGCAGGTAAGTATAGATATTGAAATAAACTGGGTTTTTTTTTAATGTAAAACCCGTTTGTAAGATATCTATACTTACCTGAATACCCTTCCCACCTCCCCACTGGTCTGAGGTTTGCCTCTTTATATGACACATTGGAGGTTTTGGGTACCCTCTCATAAACTGACTCGGATGTTGAAGAGTGTGCTCAAGGGGAGGTAAATCTTTTTTGTTCGAGCAGTGAGCGTAGGGGCCCGGGAACATTGCAAATAGTTGATGCAGGTAAGTATAGATATCTTACAAACAGGGGTTTTACATTAAAAAAAACCCCCAAAATATATCTGTTTTAGAGAAACCTTATTTCCTCTACAAGTGTAAATCTGAAAGTAAACACATTTGTTTATACATTTACACTTTGTCACATTTAGGGTTTGACAAGAGCACCGTGAGTCGGGCGATTCAAAGTGTTACAGATTCGCTAGTAAGAAAGGCTGCACAGTTTATACGCTGGCCGTCTCATGATGAAAAACAAAGTATTAAACATGGTCTCTACAGACTTGGCGGATTCCCCAACACAATCGGCTGTATAGATGGTACACATATAAGAATAATAGCTCCAGCCACTGCAGATGAAGTGTCCTATGTTAATAGGAAAAACTTCCACAGTGTTAACGTCCAAGCTGTCTGTGATCACCAAGGTAAAAATGTTTACAATATTCATAATCCAAACACACTTTCTTCATGAGTCTTTGAGCTTCTAGCCTTGGGTGTCAAATTTGAGTAGCACTTGGTGAACCTGTATTTGCAATCCCTCCAAAGAATAGAACACCATTATGTGGCATTCCCTCCCATTGAATGTTTTACCTTTCGAAACTTCATAGAATACATAAATGGCATAACAAACATAATTATCAATATTGTAGATCTGTAGATACTGTGTAATTTACTTCATGAGAATTTTATTTGTCAATAGAAAATCTGTTGGTGGTATCTGATATTTTTTTAGTATAAATTTATAAAATATGCCCACAAATTTATCAGTAATAATAATTAATCTGTGTGTCGCAAATGGAAAGCTCTGTTGATCATATTGAATAATGGATGAAACACTTAAGCTCAAACAGGGACAGGGTAGTGTTATCATGAATCATAAAGAAGAGCAATATACTGTATTTTTGTACAAACATGAATACAAAACTCTGATTCAATTAATCTCTTTTATTATTATTATTTTCTCTTGAGAAAAATATTATTACAAATATAGTCTTGCATATGTATAGAATCTGTTAATGAGTGCATGGATGTAACAGAAATATAAAATACTTTGAAATTATTTTATTTCATAAGTTGCATGCACAGTACTTCATTTGATTCTAACACACATAAATATACATAGATAAACTTTAACACATTAATGACAAAACAAGAAACAACCTTGCTAAAAAGTGACAGAAGAAGTCAAAAATAATTCAACGGACTAAAAAAGAGGCATTTTACATATTTCCCCAATGTTAAGATAAAAAAAATCTTAAGTATTTTAAAAAAAGAAGAAAAAAAAAGATAATCATTGTCTCTTATCATGGGATTCTTGAGACTTCTAATACTGCTATATGAAAGCTCATGGCATATTTCATATAAAAATACTTCTCACAATGTTGAAATAATTTGTAAAAGTTAAAATAATCAATAACATTAAATTCTTTAAATTAATATCACAGGTATTCCTTAAATGAAGAACAAATATAAACAAAATAAGTCATTTAATGTCCTGGTTCTAATGAAAATCAGTTAAGCAGATGAATATTATCAGATTGTTACTGTTAGAATTTCTTTCTCAAGAAAATGATACTGCTGTTTTACAAACAAAGATAAATTAAATGTAATGCTAAAATTTTTATTTTTATATACTAGGAAGATTTAAAAATATCAATGCCTGCTGGCCTGGATCAACACATGATGCTCATGTATTTCGAACATCACAGGTGAATATACACTTTCTTTTAGAGAGATCAAAACAACATTTTTTTTTAACATTTGAACATAACTACCTATAAAAATGATGAAAATACATAGAATATCAACCAGTGTTGGAATAACATAAAATAAATATACTAGAAACAATTAATTTAATCAACAAAATACACAGAAAAAATATATGTATATTTCTTTTTCTTTTTACAGTAAACGCATTCTTCACACACACACACACACACTATATATATATAATATATATATATATATATATATATATATATATATATATATATATATATATATATACACTTGCCATGAATTATAAAAAATGAAATGAAAATAATAAATTATAAATTTTATATTGGTTTAACAAAGTATATCCATTAAAATACTTCAATTTGTATCAGCTAAATATATATCATCATGTATAATTAAGTATTGTATAAAGTATAGCTTTATATAGTTTATGGTTCAGTAAAAAGATTAAAGGATTAATTGAGAAGTAATTTCATTTAATTGGTCAGTAAATCTGTGTCACTCGTTGAAATTGTTGTATTAATTTATGAAATTCTTGAATGAATTATGTTAATTCATAAAATAATTAGTGTCATTTAGGAATACAACAAACTGTCAGTGTCATTTTCATTATCAAATTTCTGACTCTCTACAGGTTCGCAATCGGATGGAAAGATCAAATTTTGAAGATGGTGTTTTACTTTGTGATTCTTGCTACCCAAGTAGGTCGTTTCTGTTAACGCCATATTCTAATCCCCAAAATAACAAAGAGGAATCCTACAACAGACACCATTGTGCCACAAGAAGTGTGATTGAACGTACATTTGGCAGATGGAAAAGGAGGTTTCACCTTTTACATGGAGAGGTATTACATAAATAATACAATTGCTATATGATGCCTTAATTTGCATAATCTTCCCCATCCAATGATTCCTGTCAGATTGTATTTAAATAATTTTCAAAATGTAGTAAATGTCGCACCATTTTAATGGTTTTAGGACAACATATCTAAAAATATTTCTCATGTCCCTACAGCCTACAGAAGTCTCGATATACATGTTTTTATGTACTTCACATGATGTTTACTAGCAGATTGTCTTTTTTTAAACATTAGTCATAAATTACAAAAATAATAATAATAATTCACAAAATGTAATCAAAATGGTGTAAAACTCTTGTACATTTGCTGTAAATCAATGTATTTTTCAGATAAGAATGAAACCAGACAGGGTCTGTAAATTAATTGTTGCCTGTGGTGCTTTACACAACATAGCAATAAATTTAAATGAGCCATATTTGGATGAGGAGATTGATATCCGCGATGAGCAATCTGGAGTTGTACATTTTATTAGACAACAGGATGAAAGCCACATTAGGAAATGTTATGCTGAAAATTTTTTTTAACAGAAACTGTTTTTATAGCTCGCCTAGGCCAAAGACTTCAATATGCTATTGTAATCAACCAACATTTGCATAAACTTTTGTTAGCTCACCTGGTTTGGCTCAGGTGAGCTATTGCAATCTATCTTCGTCTGTCATGTGTCATGTCTAAGCTTTTTATATTTTAATTATCTCCTGAAAAATTATCTGACCAAATATGATGAAACTTAGTAAACAGAATGTATGGGCTAGTGCTAATCAGATTTATTTGGGGCATTGCTATAGCTGCTAAAACTAAAAATCTTTCTGAAAGGGACTATATGAGAAAAAAACTGATGTGATATTTGGCTTCCTTGAAGCTAAAGTTTGTTCATTTGGTAAAATTTGGTGGACAATTAGTTTGTCTTTTTGTGATATATTTTGAAAATTCGTAAAATTCTTCTGAAAATGGGAACTGACAAGGTATTTTATGGGAAAATTGTTATCTGAAAATCAATATTACGGTTCATTATCTGCAAAACTAGAAAAAAATTTTCTATATGCTATATATATTGGAATACTGTAGGTATTGACATGATGATAATTTTGATACATAGATCAAGGTTATTGGTTTAACGGTCAAGGTCACGAATGCAAAAGCATATTGAAATGGTTAATTATCTACAAAACTATAAATTTACATAAAGGCATGTATATTACAAATATAATGGTCAGATTTTTATACAGTTCAAGGTGATGGTTACAAGTGTAAAATGTTGAAGGCCAATGTAATGAATTTTTTTCGGGTGAGCTTTAAGGCCCATGGACCTCTTGTTTTCAATTTAATACTCTACTTAAATTACTAGGCTAATTTTGATGAACATTTCATACTTAGGTAATGGCTTTAAGATTTGCACAATTCGGGGAGTTTTATTCCCTTGAAAACTCTTTAAAGGGGAATTTGGAAATTTTTGTGATCATTGTTATTTTCAAATTAATTTGCTAGTGAAACTAGACACGAAATATAAAATATCGCTTTTATAGAAAGTCAGTATCATTTGTGCTGACAGTTACCTGGTTAAGGGAAATAAAAAGTATGTGAATAAATATCCATTTTGTCTTTTTCGATTATTAACTTGCACAGAAATTTTCCAATTTACAGTAGTAGTACTAGTGAAAATTTTAAGAAATCTTTGTCTACTTAATGAACCTACACCTGGAAAAAATAAGCTTTGGTATATGCATTAACAAAACTAATCATTTTTACATATAGACCAAGGTTATTAGTTCAAAGGTGAAGATCACCTTTACTGTTAAAGTACTAAGTCTTGTGCTTTTAGAGGACATTTACGTCCCTGTCCCTTTTACTTTACAACTAGTTGTTTTCAGTATTTAAAAATTACACCACTGTCCTATTTGATATGACAGATTTGGACATGTTTTTCCAGTGTAATAGGTAGATGATATTACTGTTAAAAACAATAGTCACTCGATATATGTGATATGTCTTGTAGAACATGTATGATATACTGGATTATAAGTTGAACCTTTGTGTTCACTTGTACATTATAGGCCTAAATTAATTCAGAAAAATAAGCAGTATAACCCTTTTGTAACATTTAGTTGTTTTTGCATGGTCTAGGCATTTTTCTTTATGAAAATTAATAGACTATTGACAAATTCAAATTACAAAAAATACAATTTTGATTATTATTATAATTATTTTCTTTTTTTTGTGATAAATTTTGCTATAAGGTGAAATCTTAATTAACAGTTCTTATATTGAAATTAATCTAAAGAAGCAAACAATTGCAAGCCATCATTATGATTACATTGAGCGTTCAATTTCTCCAGTAATTGTATCTGCAGATTTACTTTTACCAATTCCCTTTCTAAAACCTTACACTGCAAATTATAAACATCCTGGGCAGTACAATTAGCCTTTCTCTTTTTACCTCTGCTTGTAGAGCCAGCACAGCAATAATGAAAAGTAAAGAAATACAAAGAATTATATTTAACATTAAGTTTCAAATGCGTCTTATAAATATTATAAAAAAATGATTTTACATGAATGTGTTTCAATAGTTTATGTTAAGTGGATAAATTGTTATTTGGTATAAGGGAGACAACTGCAAACTGTAGAAATTGTACATCATCTTTCCAATTGTTGCATTGTAAGAATACATGGCATTGAATAGAAATGTGCTACAAAAATGCACTGTTTATTCAAATCTGGTACAGAGTTTGCCATAAAAATATAAACTACTGAAACTAAACAATTAAAAAAATTATCCAGGTTTCAACAATAACAATGCAATTATATCTTGTACATATAAACATTCAGATGTGATGTACAGTGATGATGATATTAAATGATGATGGCAAAGACGATGATGATGATCGAAGTGGTGGTGGTGGTGGCAACGATGGTGGTGGTGGTGGCACTGATGATGATGATGATTTAATGGAAAGACTTGTGTTAGTTCCCAAATTATTATCCAAGTATGTTGAAGTGCAAAACAAGAGCATTGTATTGTTGTCTTTAAACAATTATTTTAAGCAAATTATTTGAATGCAGATTTTAATTTTTATGTCACCTTGGTTCTCTTCCAAATAAAGTGTGGTGTGATTTTGACTTTTCATGTTTGGCGCAATGAAAATGATAGTTCAGTTATGATTGATAATAATGATGTCTCTGTTTCCAAAATTATTTTGGATGAATTTGGCATCCCATAGTTTAATTTTCACCTTTTTAAGGTCATTTCATACATATTTCAAAAGGCACAGCCTTGATAACTTTGGTTTTCTCTGGTTTGATACGGGTATCTAGTAGGGTGTCGGCTTTGTGTTTGCACGTGACGGGTGTAGATAGCTAACTAGGAGTTACTTAATGAGGCATCTAAAAAAATATCAGGTGTGTGTGTGATGGGTACATGCAAATAAAAATGGGAAGGGATAAGCTACAATCATGTATGCCTCAATCAAAACTGGCCAGGCGAGACATCTGATTTAGAGTAACTCTTAATGTTTGGTGTTACCATTTCTACATGGCATCAACTGTATTCATTTTTCTATATATATACTGACTATTTCAAAAATATTGAAGATATGTTTTCAGTTTAGATTTTTTGAAAAATTGCATTTGGAATCAAGATTTTGAATACAATTTTAAACTTTGTGCCTTTGTTTATCCATTAGAAATATCTTTGTTAATATTTTAACTGTATTATAAAATGTAATTTTGGATGCTGGTTAAATCTATATTTGATTATTCTGTATATCGCTAGAATAAAAATGTTATAAAACAAGTAATCTAACTTATAATGTACAATTAACTACATTTAAATACTTTAGGAACAAATCTAAATTACAAACCAAGGAGCAGCTATATTGCAGTCTTCAGCAGATTCATAATCACATGGACCGGTTGCTGATTGGCCTTCACTGGCATTTTCTGAATTGTTAATTTCAGTGTCATGCCTTTCCAATGCATTTATCCAAGTCTGCTCAACCTTAAAATCAGCTACATAGAAACAAGAATTAAGCTATTTATTCTTGAAACTTCAAAAGACTTATTTTGAGACTTTTAATTAATAATAGGTCAGTATATACAACAGTTGTTATGTTCCTCTTGACTGATAATTGATTTAGAGTGAGGTAAAGCTAAAGCTTGAGTATCATAAAATGCTGATTCTATAAACTCAATCAGTCAATATGGATCTTGGACTGGTATGTTGGTTTTTAAATTGATATATAGAACAACATAATCATTATTAAAGAGAATGAAAATATCTGAAGCATGAGTACTTAAGTATACTTGTGGAGCCTTATTTGTAATATGGTTAAAATGGTCAATTATGGATCACATGCAATGTGTTCGAATTCCACAAGAAGATGATTATAGTGTCTCAGAAAATTTGTCAGTGAATTTGCTCATGATTGGTGGTTCTCTCTGTGCACTCAATCATTCTTAAACAAACTGCCTCGGTATAAGTGAAATAATTTTGACTGCTTGGCCTAAAACTCAGGTATTCCAACCCACTAGTCTTCCTCAAACAAATATATACAAGTACAATTAATAAAAAGATTATCTTTTTTGAATCAAGTATTTCTGCTATTTAAGAAGGCGAAATCTTATTTCAGTACTTAAATTTTGATAAAATATGTTTCACACATCATTAAACATTAATTTTCAATATAATCATATTTTTAAGATTGATGCATTGGTTTATTATTATTATTATTATTATTATTTTTTTTTTTTTTTTTTGATAAATGATATTCATATTTTATGAAACTAACTACTGAAGTTGTGTGACAGGAAGTACCATTATCTCAACATTTCCATTTTCAATACCAAGTAAATGCTTTTTCAATTTAAATGTTTTAATGTGAATATTTCAACATTATATGTTGTGTACATATAGGGTTAATAATAAAATATGAAATGCTGAATCCGTGGCTATTGAACTGTTTATTATAGACAGGTGGATTTTATTTGGTTATATGAAACAAATGAAATTATTGATGTTAACTTAAAAGTTCTTTATAATAAAAAATCATTTCATCCAATCCAATGGAGACGGTACAAGAGTTCTAATATTATGTATACATTGTGCTGAGTAATGATGTCTCATCTCATGTGTCATTAAATAATTTTTATAAATAATTTTTAAAAACATTGTTGACATAACACAAGTGTCTCATAAAGAAACAGATAATAAATATTTTTAACAAACATATTTAATACAATCTAATGTAGTAAATATTGCAGTTATGTAAAGAAGGTTCTCCAACGAAATGGGGAACTAAATCCGGATTTATGATTCTCGACCGTTTCCCGTTTCAGTAATTAATTTTTTTCACAATCGCGAGTAAGCTATATCGTCGCATCGAATATTTACATTCCAAAGGCAAAAAAAATAAGAAGTAATGACGAACGATGGTTTGAATTCCACTTCAAAAGATGAAGAACGGTTTGTTGTATTAAATATTGAGCTTTATGATGGAATTGTTCACTTTGACCATCTTAAACTGTTCCATATGTCGAGGCAACAAAATTGCGGAAAATACAATGTGTTAAGATGTCAAAGTCAGTCTAAATGTCAACAAAGCAGACGATTTTGTACTGCATTAGCGCGATTTTTCCCCAAGAAATAACAATACAACTTGTCATATCCTTATACACGTTTCTGTGGTGTACTCTAATTTTTGAGTTATATACTTAAATTAAAAATTATTTATGTGTTTGATTTGTTTTTGTTAAAAATTTTACTTTCAGTCGTGACTCGTGATTCGGTTGTCAACTAAAATTTGGCGTTCAATATTATTAAATTACTACCATCTATATATTTAATTGTTTGTTATTCTAAATTTCATGGAAACTATCTTACCTTCCTTGGGTGGATACGAGTCTGATACGACCTCCACTCCACCAACAATCCCATGAAATAATGCGGAGTTCTTAAAAATATTTGCTACTTCCAAAGTTGCAGCATCCAGTGGGGGTGGAGGTGAACCACCTACCTCCTGTCCTTGTAGTTTCCCTCCTAAACTCTGCCACTTTTTGCTTGGCTTCTTTGGTGATACTCCCCCATTTGTCTTTTATGTCCTTAATATTTCTTTCCGAAACACCTAAGGAGTTAATTTCTTCGGTGATCCTCTGCCATATTTCTTTTTTCTTCTTGTTAGTGATAGAATTTGACTGCTTAGAATTTAAAACTGCCAAATTCTCCTCCACTCTTTTTTTTTAATAGAGCCACCTCAGCAATGCTAAATTTGGGCTTCTTCGGCCTTTTTGTCATCACTTCAACAGTATTGTCAGGTGTAGACATGGGGGCAGCAAGTACAGAGTGAAAGGAATTATGGGTATAAGTAAGGGCTTAACTATACAGTTAAAAATTTAACCAATCGTTAGTTAATGGATCCGTTAAATTGTTCTCAGCGACAGGATTTAACGGTACTGTTAGGTAACCATTTCGTTAGTATTTTAACTAGGTGTTAGGCTTAACGGGTAGTTAGATTTAACGATTGTTTGAAAAACCGGGCCCTGCAGTCGGACACCTTTGAAGATTACATCTACAATAAAGTCCATTGGACAAACCTACGATATCAAACAGCAACTCGCGCATTCATAAGAAAGTTGATGATCTTTTACAGCCAATACAAAGGTTCTGCAGTTGTTAAAATTCACATTTGTTTAAGCATCAGTCCTGTACCATGACTCGACCAAACTTCGGCCTTGAGTCGGACAAATGATAAACAGTTAAACATTTAGGATGTCGAGTTAATACTTTATTATATTTTTGAAATTGTTCTTTAAATTTTCTTAATATAAAACATTTAAACATCTGATTAAAGAATTTAAAGTGTCCCGCGACCTCAAACCAATCAAATAATTGTTTGATTGTTGTTTGTCATCGCACTTCGGTTCATTTAGAATGAAAAAACAAAAACGAGGTTCAAATTAATTCAATGGTAGCGATTTGTTTTTAGTTTTAGCATATTGTATATATATGTGTGTTTGTTTGTGTGTGCATTTAAAGCTACATGTAATTCATTTCATTGTGATCTTCTGTTGTCTTTTAAAATGCGATTGAGTTTCGCTAATTTTTTCTGTTTCTTGTATTCGTCTTTCCTCTGTTTCTCAGGACCTATATTTTGTATATAAAATAGAAATGTTTCTGTTAACCAATGTTTTTCTATCCTGTTTTTGTCCAGCCAGAGTTTGAGAAACTCATTTGCGTACCAGTCGGGGTGTTGTCACTGTCGTAATGCTCCTTAAGTCAATCATGACTACTATGAACTTTACATGACAGCATATATTTACAATAATTAAATATAAAATAACAATATATTCAAAACATATAGCAGTAGCATTTAATAACAATTATAACACTAAACTGGCTTTAAAAAAAGTAAGAAATCGAAAATCTATTGACTATGTTTAAGACAACAATATACATAATATTATTATTTAAGAAAAAATTCTTGATTTAAAACGTTGACTTTTTTGTCTACACTGGAAAGAATTTAAATATCCTAAATTTCATCCATGCAATTTTTCTTCCTCCATGTAAAGAATTCTGAAATGTCTTCAGGATCAACGTCGGCTCTTTAATAGATTGCCTAAAAATTAAAGCAATTAACAGTAATGCAGTTGAAATTGTCTTTGTAAGAAAGACTATGAACCGAGTTTATTTATGCACTATAAACCGACACTGCTTCAGGGTCTGGTGTGTTTGTTTTATTATATGGAATTAGATGTGGAAACAAATAATCACCAAGGACTTCATAATGAACCAGAAACCTGTTGTATTCATCACATTTTTCACTGCCGTGATTAAAAATGCCAGTGCCACATTTATCATCAACACAAGTTTTAAAGAAACCTAAAATAAATGCATTAATGGGCAAGAATATTAAAACATAAACATAATATTATTTTTGACACAATTTCCTTAACGTGGGGTTTAAAGTATTATCTTCAACCAATAAGAATAATGAACGAATTACATTCAATTTAATTAATTCCTTAACATAAAAAAAAAACAATACATTAATCTTTTTCAATATTCGAGAAAAGCTTAACCATATTTCAATGCTGTAGATAAAACATAATTAGTAAATATTTAAAAAAATATATTCATAAATTTTTGTTCTAATGATTTAACTTAAATCTCCATGTATTCATATCTTGACACAAGATATGCTTCATAAGTTGTTTGACATGACAACATCACAAGAAGGAAAGTTTTCCATGTCATCTGGTTTTGCAACAACATTTCCATTTTGAACTGGAAATTTTTCCACAGAGTTTCTGGAAATTCTTTGCTCTTCATCCTGGTAATAATGGATTTTTTTCTTAAGTAGCACTTATAATAATGATGGCCCTTTCTCTCCATAGAATTATTTGAAATCTATTTCATTTAGAACACTTGGTGTTTCTTCTTTTTCGCTTTTGTTTAAAATATCATTTATTGTGATAACACCACTGCAATTTTTATTGCCTTTACAAGTTAAACATTTTAATGTTCTGAGTGATACTTTAATAAAACCAAAGAAATTGCAACAAATTCCAAGTGTCGACTAAAAATGAAAATTCAGTTATGTATAAATAAAACAAACATACAATTCCTTGTCCAAACCACGTCTAATTTCTGGAAGGTAAAAAATTGGAAGGGCTCACATATGGGCCTGAATGATATAAATACCACAGAAAATATTTTTTCGTATTTTTTGCCCAAAACATTTAAAAATTCCACCAGTTTTCTTTTGGAAGAACCTATAATTTTACAGAATTATATCTTGGATATTTTGAGGGGAGAAAAAAATAGCTGCTAAGAATTGAATAAGCCAATGCAAATTATAAGAGCAAGTAAAAGTGAACTATATATTCAATAACTGGTACAGAAAATAACAGCATCTTGAGTCACCCAGAAACCTAAACAATTATTTTTAAACATACTATGTAAAAAACTTACAATGATGATTCTTCCTATCGATAACTAAACACAAAAGAAAGGCTACCATAATTTTCCTTAAGAAACCATCAAAACAATAAATTTTTATTGCTCAGATTAGATCAATTACTTAAACATTTATATATCATTAATTTCTTTCAATATACATATAGGTGACTTAATTCACATTTCAATTTTAACATGTTCCCTATAGTTTACAATTGTATCATGTGCTGAATCATTTTAAGGTAGTTTTCAGTTTAAATTTTAATCAGCTTATGGAGAGGACCCTTATCCAACTATCATGACTGTTATTGTTATTATAATGTGCAAAAGTGCCTTTGATATATACATATATATAAAAACAGTTGTTAATTTGCTAAAAAGACTACATGTTTTTACTATTTTTGAATTTAGAAATACTTGATTATTTAGAAAGTAATGAAAAATTTATCAGACATAAAAAAACATTTAGCCTTTATTTTGTTTTTAAAAACACATATGATTAGAATAATAAATGGTTTACTTTTATTAGTATTGTGTAAATCGTCCTTTGACTCTTCTATGATGATTGGGTGTGCTAAAATAATAAATAAAATAAGACTTCTTAAGAATGCAGCTGAAAAGTACTGTTTCGTGAACTTTCTAACAGAAATTGGAACATAAACACACCAATTCATGTCCAAATTTAAATTGCACAAATGAATTCATAATGGGAGAGCAAGATCGGGTGTTCGCCAGGTGTTAAATCAAATCCGAGAACCAAGAGATGTCAAATATATCCAAGATTATGTTGGATACAGAAACATAATATTTGTCAGCAATTTTGTGATTGAACTTGATATAGAACTTCAAACCCTGCTCAAAGAGTATTATAAATACCTACCATCTTTTACAAATATTGTTCGGAGCTCTGAATGCCTCTCTCCTCTTGGCTGAAGTCGTACTCTCCAGTCCTACGCACAGAACGCTGAATGCCTGTATCTTTTGGCTGAAGAGAGCAGTCCTAGGCATTACGTCACTAGTATCTCTTGCTCCTTGTGAGTTGCTTTAAATAATAGAAATAATATGAGGACATAAGAATGTGACTGAAAATATTGGTTTTAGTAAACTAACTGATAGTAATGCAAACATTGTAAACTTGAGAACAACAATCTTCAGATATGCAAGGAAGAAGTGAGCGAGTAGTGGTGTTTAATGTCCCAGTCAAGAATATTTCACTTATATCGAGACGTTGCCAGCTATAGGCGAAGGTGCAGAAATTTTGCCTGTGCAATACACCGATGACACTATACACCAGCGTGACACGGGACCTCGTCAATATTAAGCGCCCATCCGAAAGAAACTTGACCCACTTCACAATATGACAGAGCTTGTCTGTTCCATGCTGACTGGGAACCACCACGGGTACCACCAACGGTTCCCATGCAGTTGGCACTTGGCAAAGCATTATCTGACATTTTTGTTTTAGTTGTTATTGTCCCGCTGAATTCCGTTTGACCATGATTTGACTCAATGGAAGTTGTTGTCCCGGAATCTGTCTGAGTATGGATTGATGTTCTGTCCTTTAGCTTTACCTCTAGGTACGCTAAAGTAAAATGCATCAGCTCGATGATGACTCGAGGTAAACACTGATATTCCCATTAGCGACTGCTTTTAATGCTCTTGCAAGAGTGAGTGAGTAAAATATTGTTTGAGCAGCATCAGCAATTTTAAAGATATTCGAAGTTAGAAAAATGTAAAAGTTACAATAGTATCAATAAAAATCTAAATAAATGTAATCTATTTGTATAATAAAATAATAACCTAAAAGTAAACTAATAAATACCAGTAATATTGCAGACAAATTATATAAAACACTGGAAAATAAATAGTAAAACAATTAAATTTTACCAAATAAGTTAATTTCCCGAAGGAAGTTTAAAATTTTATGTCCATGTACATTACTAAAAAGATTTTGCATCGATGATGCTGAATAAAAAGTACCCCTTGTTTCTGCAAAGTCAACACAATCCAGCAATATGTTGACTTTGACAAGGGACACATTGTGGAGGTTGTTCACCCTTTAAAATAAATGTGTTCCAGCAATATGTTGACTTTGACAAGGGACACATTGTGGAGGTTGTTCACCCTTTAAAATAAATGTGTAAAATAACCATGGCCGATTCTACAGCGTCAAAGAACAATACTATCACGCATACTGTACTGTGATAAAAGTATAAATCCCAGGCAGGGCTGAACTGAATAAAGCTTATTGTGTTCTTGGATATTCCAATGACTTGACCATTGATATAATCAAATATCAATGGCTTTAAATCGGTATAAGGAGCAAAGGAAGTAGTTATTTGTTTGGATAATGCTGCTTTAGCAGATAAATCGGCTTTACAGTTGCCTTTATACCAACATGGCTAGGCAATCAACAATAATTAATAATTTTGTTAAAATCTGATACAGAATATGTAATAGATGTATGCAGTTCCAGAATTTCGCGAATAAGGGGATGATCTAATTTTTTGTACTTTATTGTCCGAAGGACTGATAAAGAGTCAGAACATATTAAAAATAAGTATGAGGCGATTTTGAAATATATTATAAAGCAAGTAAAATTGCTTTAGGCTCAGCTGTGAATATAGAACTTTCATTTGGAAGACCAATTTTTATTGTTTCGTCTCTAACAATGGCAGCAGCAGCTAACCGACCACTATCTTTTGATCCATCAGTTTTTATTAAAAACCATTCTCGAAGTTCCTGTTTAATAACAGCAGGAATCAATCGTGTATATCTATCTTTAATGAGAGCGAATTCCTGCTGGTAAACTTCTTCACTTGTTTCCGCCTTTTTAAACATTGTGAGATCCAGATTGGCTTCCGGTTTATCCAGAAGCCAAGGAGTATCATCTAGTAATTTGTGCTTTTGACTAAGTTTGAGGTGTAAACCATATTCCTTTTATTTCAGTTTTCAATAAATGTCAAAAAAAAATCTGTAATAGTATTTTCTCAAAATTTAGACTTTTTATTCCAAAAACAATGATGCAAAAAAAAAACATCAAATCCCATAATTTATATTTAAGCCATTTTGAGGTTTTAGCACTGGTTTCAAAATCAATTAATTTTTACTTACTATTGCTTCCTGTTATTGGTGATGACAAAGGTGTTGCTGATTCAGTTGTGTCCACATGTACAACTGAAGTTTAAGAAGACGGTCCAGCCTTTAATGCGCGTTCTTAAAGCAAGGATAGAGAGGTAGATTCGGAGCTTGGTGGAGTAATAGCAAATGACAACGCCAAAGAGTTCCACGAAACGATATATCTTGCCTGGTAAGCTTGAGTTGCCCATCGAAAAGGTTATGGCATGGAACTAATAGCTGGAGGCTTTTATTTCAGTTTTCAATAAATATGTCAAAAGAAATCTGTAATAGTATTTTCTCAAAATTTAGACTTTTTATTCCAAAAACAAAGATGCACAAAAACCATCAAATCTCATAATTTATATCTCATAATTTATATTTAAGCCATTTTTTGAGGTTTTAGCACTGGTTTCAAAATCAATTATTTTTTTTACTTACTATTGCTTCCTGTTATTGGTGATGACAAAGGTGTTGTGTCCACATGTACAACTGAAGTTTAAAAAGACGGTCCAGCCTTTAATGCGCGTTCGTAAAGCAAGGATGTAGAGGCAGATTCGGAGCTTGGTGGAGTAATGGCAAAAGACAACGCCAAAGAAAACATGTTGGATTGCTGTCCAGAGAAACTTGATGCGTCATTGTTTTAGCTGCACTTTGTTCCTCTGTGGACACACATTTTTCTTTTTCTGCCAACACTATAAGCAGTTCTGATTTCATTTCTTGTAGAACATCATCATCTTGCACTTCACAACCATCTCTCTCAGTGACAATACTAATTGCCCTTTCTATGCACAGGAATGCAGTAACTGTAAAATAATAATAAAAAAATACACTGCAACTGTGATTTGTTTTTGGTTACTTTATTTGGCCTCAGCAGTTTTAATATTTTAGCTGTATCACCAGAGTTAGGAAGTTCAAGTTCTTGAAAATTTCATCTATTAAACAGAGTTTAAATACAGCTCACTGAAGCATCATAGTCCCTTAGATACATTATAGAAAGTTGATAATACAATGTACCATTCAGATACATCATACACAGTTGATATATAAGTTACCTTAATCAAGCCAATGTCTATTTTCTTAACTCATATATAAAAGAATGTCATGGTCTGATTTTCATTAACAAGTGAGGAATTGTTAGTTTTTTAAGGTAATTTCATGATTGCATCTCTGTATTACAGTATAATTACATCCCCGTAAAACATAAAAAGCATATTACTACCTTTTGTCAGAAGTTCTGTTACAGTTCCACTTTCAATTGCCATCAACTTGCGCTTTTTTCTGTCTGATGTACACACTTTGAACAGCATTCTTTATGTTTATGCAACTTTACTCAAGAAATCTTCTACAGAGCATGCACAAAAAACAGGGAATGAACAAAAATTAGAATATCAATCAAGATAATGAAAACAACTGATACATAATTTACACATCCCAGCATTGGAAATATTTAGATGTTTATGTACAACATTACTGTATTCAAGATCATTATAAATTTAAATTCAAATTGGAACATAATGCAACATTTCTTTCAGATGAAATTCAGCATTATCAAAAACTGATATACAAAATGATAGAGCATAATTGGAACTTGACGGCCAACCAAAAATAGTGGAGCCTGTGCATCACAATGATCCAGTGAACAGTGTAACATGACATTATTTGCACGATGATGTCAGTTGTTTTCAGCTCGGTGTAGGGATTCAGCTTTTTTGTTGCTTTTTATTTATTTTTCTAATTTCTTTACCTCATTTATTTATCCATTTTATATATGTAAAAAATAGAAAAAGAAGACTTAGGAATTGTGTCCCTTTACTCATTACATCATGGTTGCAACATATTCATGACTTTAATAGCAAATGTCATTTCATTTTTATCAACATTAACTTATCGTTATCTACACAAGGGAAAAATTCAAAGAAAATAGGATTTCTTTTGAGCTAGTTTAAATATCAACTGAATTACATAGAAAGGACCTTTTTTCCTGCATGTTTTTTTTTTCATTTTAATAAAATCAGACTAAAGTGGTATCTATTTTGAATTATGATTTTTTACCTGACCTTGTTTAACATTTTGAAATATAAATAATATAAAAATATGAATCAAAGAGAGACCCATTTGGTCTTTGATCACCTGACTCTAAACCTCGATAATAACTATCAAAGCAAATTCTCATGCTTTATCCATTTGTCACTGAACTAATTTTAAAATGCTTTGCGATTTGCAAAACAAAATAACACCAACTAAGAAATGATATACATTATCTACAAAATATTTTGGATATTTTAACTGAGGTAAACAAGATTATCACTTCATTTCTGAACTTTTAACAGATCTTTAAAATGGAATGCCTTTTAAATGTAATTAACCATTTTTGGAGGCAACACTCTCAAAAAAAGATTGACCTTGAATTAAAAATCAACCTTATATATCATGATGATTGCATAAAGCCGAAAATCACATCATACAAGGACTTTGCATCAAAACAAAATATCTTCAAAAATAGCCATATTAGTGCAAAAATAGTAAACTTAAAAAAACTGACATTTTAAAAAGAAAACACAAAGGTAAAGACCTTTACATGTACCTTTGACTTGATGACCTTGACCTCGTTTTGATCAGCATTCAAGAAAACCCCTATAAAAGGGAGGCAATTGTTTACGTTGTTATACTAAGGATGATTGTTTCTGAACAATGTTATATTATTATCATTACCAAAATTACATTTTATAGTGCAATCGTTCTCTTCACAGCTACAAAAATAGCCAATTATATGCAAAACATATTTTATTTCATGCAAAAATAGCCATTTTCTTGGATAAATCCTCACGATCAAAGTGGTTCATTACTGATCTCAGAAAACGGTTTCAAAATAGAAAACAAACTCCGAACATATGACCATGATATACAATTAAACGTTATTTTGGGAAAAAAGACTTAAGAGTAATCTTTTTTGTGATGAAAATCATGCAACATCAATCCTACCACTGAACACATTACTTTAGAAAATAAAAAATAAATGAAGTCATCATGAAGTAAGAAAAACTTCATAAAGAGTTTTTTTTAATATATATACAAGAGTAGACTATAAATAAATGAACTACAGTAAGGGTTTAACCATTGGGCTATGTCGAAGCATTATGTATTTTAAACCAAATACTTCATAAATACCCTCGAGCCATTTAAACTTTAACTGTGAATACTGAATCACTTCAAATTTGTCAGACATTTTAACAATATTCGAATTCTTGTGTTCTTCAAACACTTCTGTTTCAAGATGTACCGCTACAAAATGTTTCATATAATTGACAAATTTAATATCCCTTATCTTTCCAAAAACGGGATTGGGTGGCAAATTTTTAATACGAAGCAAGAGAACTCTTCCCCCTTTTGTACTGTTGACCATGTATAATCACCTCTGATACTAATTATCCATTATCTGTATTAAATTTGTGTGCCAGTTCTGGATAAGTTTGGGAAATGCTGATTCCTTTCCCAACTGGTACCTTATTCCCATCATACAAAAAATTCTGTGTACGCCTCCCATTATGTCCAAGCTGCTTAAAGCACATTCATTGCTGATGTTGCATGCAAAAGGTAAATGTTTGAAATTGGACCATTTAGTATTTTTAAAATATCCATGTTTACCTTCAAATCGCATACACCATTGATACGTAGCGGACCAAAGTTCAACATCTGTTGAGGAAAATGTGTCAGACAATGCATTTTTGACAAGAAACTTGCTTTGGGATAACATTTTTAATATTTGACAAATATGTAAATCTGTGATCTAGATAGATATGAACTTGTTGATAGAAAGGTTATTTGTAATAGATGCAAAAAAAAAAAAAATCCAGTGCATATCACCCTTTTCAATCCTTCTTGCAATTATAAAAGTGTGAACATTTCTATGGCAGCCTGTTTGACTCTACCGGGCTTTAATGCCGTTACATCAATTGATTGAGGCATGTTTTTTGTCTTGATCTTTGAACTTAAATCCCAGTTGAGAGTTGAACCATTTTAAATTGAAGTTTTTTTAAAGCGAGTGCAATAAAACAAAAATAGTCTCAACTCGTGTTGAACTATTGTATTCCCTCTAACAGAACATGCATTGGATCGTAAACAAGTGTAACTGGTACATTTAAGTCTCTAATTCGACAAATTACACTGGTACTATTTATGCCCCACATTCTACTCCGATACATTCTAGCCTGAGGAGTCAAAGCCAGCAAGATTTCACACCTATGTCGATGTACCTGACCAGAACGAATGTTACCCATTTCACAATTTAAAGGACTCCTTACTTTTTCAGGTGAAATATCACACGTTTTGCATGCCTTATGTGCAAAGCCCACACCCTCTTAAAATCCCCGAAGCCAAACAGCTGCTAGTGTGTCACATGGTGCAATCAATAGAGTTCCTTCAATATTTTTCTGAGTATTACCTAAAGAAAATATTTTACCATTTTTGAGACTATTCACCGAGTCAACAAAATTACTTAAAAGTTTATCGACTCCAAACCTATTGAAATCAACAGTCTTTCGACAGCTAGAAGTTGAATATTTGATAAGTTTGAACTTAATTCAGGAGGAATGTTGCCTAATGTGTAATAAAACATAGAAATTTTGTGTTTTTAGCTCACCTGACCGAAAGGTCATGTGAGCTTATGGCATGGCGCAGCGTGTGTATGTGCGTGAGTGCGTCGTTAACACATATTTTAGTCTTCTCTTTCAAAACTGCTGGACAGATTTCAATGATACTTAGTCAGAAGCATACATGGGCCGGTGCAATTCAGATTTGTTCATGGCGTTGCCATGGCTACCAAAACTAGGTCAAGGTGACCTAGGGGTCCAAAAATCTTTAAAAAATCTTCTCCGAAAGTAATGATGGGAGAAAAAATCTGAAGTGATATTTGGCTTCTCTAGGGTCTTAAGCCTATAGTTTGTTCATTTCGTGAAATTTTGTCGAAAAATGGGTTACGCGTTTTTGCGTTTAATTCAAAAAAATTCGTAAAATGGCTTCAAATTGATATAACTCACCTTTTGAACAGATAATGACATGAGGTTTTCAGTTGTACTCATTTTCTGTCATGTGTGTTTTCTGCACATAATGCAAAACCTCAGGCATGTCCAACAAAGACAGCAAAGAATCAAAAAAAGGTTTGAAATAGCCTGTTCTATCTGTTTAATGAATGCCACCATTTATTAATTTGGGACCGCTCCAAGTACAACTGCTTCAGGCATAACTAACCCACAATATTAAGATTAAAACTTCTGTCGCAAGTTCTCTGTCTTAAAAAGATTTAACGTTTTCACTCTCCACAGCATTTTGCAGTGTATCATCAATAAGAGCAGTTTTAACCTGTTGTTTTAAAAAGTTATAATACTGATGAAACTACACCATCGATAGCAACCTTTGGTACATTATACTGAGATTCTAGTTGGTAGCAAAATGCTGCCATCAAAGTATGCTTTTTGCTTGCCCGGATTTATTTTAACATCATCATCGTTTGGGGTAACATCACCATTATTTTCAACAGATGGGAAGTTTATTTCATCTAATACTTCATTATGATGATATACTAACGACACATTTTCTATATATTTCTATGTTTAAATGCATTCCAGCTTTTTGTGCTATGTGCACATGAATCAATGCTACATTGAACAATAAAATTTGGATCATGCTTATGCATTCTTTTAATATGGCTAGAGTTTTGTAGATAATCCTGACAACAAAAATAGTACACCGAACAGTGAAAAAGTGCCATTTTCAAATGTCCAGATCTCCAATTCACACTATTTGTAATGTCGGCTGGTTGAACTCCAAAAAGAAGGAATGTAATACAATTCGTCAGTGACTTTTTAAGAAGAGCTTTAAATCTACCAATAACTTACAAATTTAAAGAAAAGTGATTAAATATTGAATACTTTTGTCATGATAGGCCATTTTTCCACAAGAAAGCAGACTAAGGATCATTCAAATTAAACCACCTTTTCTGCATTCAAGGGTTAAAGGATCACCAAATAAAAAAACATAAATTAAATAAAGTATACCAAATATCAGAGCAAAAACTTAAAGTATAATGAAACAGACCCAGAAAAACAAAAACAAAGGGCCATAACTCCATCAAATAAGGCAACAGAGTGACGAAAGTAGAACTCGATGTGTAACTTTTCATAACAAATCTATATACCAAATATCAGAGCAAATGCTAAAAGCATAATAAAAAAAAAACTGGAAAAAATTATACGAGAGAATGACGGACGGACAAGTGTAACATTGTATTGCCCCCCGACCATTTCATGGCGGGGGCATAAAAATAAACCCCTTTTTCAAAACAGAACAAAGGCTCAGATGAGCTATTGCAATCTATCACCGTCTGTCGTCCGTCGTGTGTAAACTTTTCATTTTAATCTTCTCCTCCAAAACTACTGCACCAAATTTGATGAAACTTGGTGATTATCATGCCTGGGTAACAGCCTTTCAAAATTGTGTTCCGGGTTTGGCCACGCCCAACAACATGTTACTAAAAATAGCAAAAAGACAAAAAAATCTTCTTCTCTGAAATCAAAAGGTGCAGGCAAATTTTGATTGGATATTTGGATTCAGCATACCTGGGAACATTAAAATTGTGTTTTTCATGAAAATTGAGCGAAAATAGGTCACGTGTTCTTTGCGTAAAATTATGTAAGTTTGAAAATGAGACATTTGTTGTTATAACTCAATAACGGCTGAAGATAATTGTATGGAGTTTTCACTGTTGATCTTGTCTTGCTATTTTCTTCCAAAAGATGTCAAGGTCATGTCCCTGCTTTTGACCTTTGATAAAAAATTCTATTTTTTAAACATTTCAGGTGATAATGGCATGGGATTTTCAGTTAAATGTAGTTAGTGACATGACGATCATTTTGATATATAGATCAAGGTCATGGATTCAAAGGTCAAGGTCAAAGATGCACAACTACCGTTATAGTTGATCATCTGCAAAACTATTAACATTTTGTATAGGCATGTATAGTAGAATATTGTAGGTATTGCGACAACGATCATTATGATATATGGAACAAGGTCCCATGTTGAAAGGTCAAGGTCACAGCTGCAAAAGAAGACTTAAATTGCTAATTATTCTGAAAACTATTAATCTTTTGTATAGGTATGTATATTAGAATATTGTAGGTATTGATATGAGAATCATTTTGATATATTGTACCAGGTCATATGTTGAAAGGTCAAAATCACAGTGCCTCAAGAAGACTTAAATTGCTAATTATCTTGAAAACTATTAATCTTTTGTATAGGCATGTATGTTAGAATATTGTCGATATTGCAACAATGATCATTATGATATATGGTACAAGGTCATATGTTGAAAGGTCAAGGTCACAGCTGCAAAAGAAGACTTAAATTGCTTATTATCTTGAAAACTATTAATCTTTTGTATAGGTATGTATATTAGAATATTGTAGGTATTGACATGACAATCATTTTGATATTTGTTTAAGGTCATACGATGAAAGGTCAAGGTCACAGCTGTAAAAGAAGACTTAAATTGCTTATTATCTTGAAAACTAATAACTTTTTGTATAGGCATGTATATTAGAATATTGTCGATATTGCAACAATGATCATTTTTATATATGGTTCACGGTCATATATTGAAAGGTCAAGGTCAAGCTGCAAAAAAAGACTGAAATTGCTAATTATCTTAATAACTATTAACATTTTGTACAGGCATGTATAGTAAAATATTGTAGGTATTGCGACAACGATCATTATGATATATGGTACAAGGTTATATGTTGAAAGGTGAAAGTCACAGCTGCAAAAGAACACTTAAATTGCTAATTATTTTGAAAACTAATAACTTTTTGTATATGCATGTATATTAGAATATTGTAGGTATTGCGACAACGGTCATTTTGATATATGGTTCAAGGTTATATGTTCAAAGGTTAAGGTTATATCAACATAGGAATACTAAGATTATTAATTATCTTGAAAGCTATTAATTTCATGCATAGGCATGTATATTAGAATATAACAGGTATTGACATGGCAATCATATATGGTTCAAGGTCATATATGTTCAAAGGTCAAGGACATAGCTGCATAAGTATACTGAATTTGATTAATGATTTGGAAATTATTCATTGCACTACAGTTACTTCATGCATATTGTATAAGCTACTTATGAATGAAATGTGAGTGGATATATTTCTGATTAAGTTTTGTGGGAGTTCTTAACTTGAGAAAACTTTTAAAGTTTCTGTACGTAATATATTGTCTATTGCACTTTGCAAACAATATTGGACATATCTTCAGGTGAGCGTTAAGGCCAATGGGCCTCTTGTTCTGTATTTCAGGGTTAATGAGTCACATTAACCACCTTTTCTGCATTTAAGGGTTAAAGGATCAGCAATTGATATTAAACAAGAGTTCCGCATGGCAGAGCATGATACGCCCGTCAAATCTGCAAGTCATTTATGTGGATATTTTGTTTATTATGAACTGTAAAGGGACTTATACAGTTCATATGAGCTGTTCATAATCAATAAGTCAATTCAATTATTCATCACAATGATACAAAATGCAGTGCACAAGTCAACAAGTACAATAAAAAACAATAGTAATTATTGAGATTTTGGTATTATTTTCAGTAACAAAATAGACTTACCACCAGCCACACCATTTATATAATTTTACCATCATGTTCTTGTAACCTTCATCACAAAATTGAGGTAATCTCTAGTATACTGGGTTGTTTCAAAGACAGCAAGTTCTTCAGCCTACAACTCTACGGTTCCTGAGCACTGCACTTCGCATCATCTTGGTAAGTAAGCATACTAAGTTTCAAGTCATTCTGATCATAGATGTCAGAGTTATGGGCCGGACAAACCCGCCGCCAGTACGCCCGCCCGCCCGCCCATCCGCCCGCCCGGACGCCCGCCCGCCAAGGGTGATCCCATAATACGCCCCGTCTTTGACGGGCGTATAAAAATCCTTGATCTTTCTTTTTCAAGTTTTTGTCTTTTAATATATGCCTTCTTTTTTTCTAAATTGTGTCTTCACATTCTTGCTCATATGATATATAGGCTAAACATCTTTTTGAACAGACGACAATGAGGTCAACAGGTCAAATAGCCCGTGCCCTTTGATATGCAAGAATCTGAATGAAAATGGTCATTAAAAACACATGCTCAATCCTACTTACTTTTCCCGTTTTATGCAAAGGTATTTTACAACTGTATCCAAAAATATTGCAAAACGTCAAAAATAAATGCCAGTGGCCATGCTGATTTGAGAGCCAGCGGGAGGGGAAATTGCAAGTCCAGTTTGAAACGAAAACTTGATAAAGAACTATTTCTTTGCACTAAACAAAATATAATATTATATAACATAAATATACCTGTACCCAATGCTGGAATGAAATATTTAACAGATATTGAGATCGATAACAAGTGTGATGGTGTGGAGCCCTTCAGCTTCCGTTGTTTTTATCCCAATCACGTGATTTTATTAGCGCGCTAATTTCAAAAACGGCAAACGTTTTAGCTTAAATGCGCGTGTTTACGCTTTTAAAATGGCAGCTAAATTTTGGAACTATTTAGCATGATTTTAATCAAAATAAGGACAGTATTGACGTAAGTTTGAGGCATATATTTTTTGTGAATTATGATTAGGATTTTCAGTGAAAATCCACAGTACTTGCCAAATGTTAATAACTTAGAATAAAGGAAGTTTTAAAACGAGATCTTTATAAGCAGAAATTACGATAAGCATCTTTAAACAGTTTCGACTTAATTGGTGAATTGAGAAAAAACTCGCTTAACTGCTTAAAAAATTAACAGTTTACCTATCGAAAATAAGAAAAACGCATTACCCGTTTTGCAAAAATACCACCGTTTTTGTTTAATGTTGCGTAGTTGTGAAAAAAAAAACACATCGTATATAATAACACTGGAAGCGCGTAACAATTCTTTGCAGTGTATTCTTCCTATCGATGAACAAACAAAAAAGAAGGGCTACCACAATTTTCTATAAGAAACCATAAACAATAATTTTTATTGCTCAGATTAGATCAATTACTATATATATATATATATATATATATATATATGTTGTGTACCCGGAATTGTTAATCCGGAACCTGATATGGTATTTAGTCACGCATCGTGTAATTTTTCTGAGAACTTCCTGTCTGTTGACAGTTATGTTTATAAGTGTTTGCACTTGTTGCAATATTATAAATCCACCAAAGGGTAAGTTTTTCACTTGAAATTATATAAATGTACACCTTTTGTTATATTGTCGGCCTAAATAATGTTTTTAGTGCGCTTTTCCATTTTTGCTGTAACGGCATGGCATTTAAGGCTATGTGTAAGACATAGACTAACCTATGTTGGACTGTTGTACCACATGACGTATGGTTTATTTGTTGTATCTTTTAATTATCCCATATCATTTGATAATTAGTCTATAATTATTTTGAACTGACTATAAATCTCCTGTTGTTCTTTTTTTTCTCAGTATTTTATTTTAACATACTTACTTTTCGTCTTTGAAGTCTATAAATGGCGTAGTGTAAAACAAATCTTTTTATTGAGATAATTGTACTGTATATTGTAAAATATTTGTATTTTGATTGGCATTTATGATGTTACCTATGTAGTCAATATTTGTATATTTTCAGTTTTTTACCCTCATGTAAGAAGGAGGCAAATAAACATCAACCAATATTTAGAGTTGTTTGTTAACTGCAACAGTAAAAAACCGTTGAACCACAGTAAAGATGAGTGTCGGCTCAGACCAAGAAGCAAGAAGATCAGAAAGGATCAGGACTTTAACAGAACCAGCTCATGAACAATATGAAACAAAATTAGCGAAGCATTATGATAAGATAAAGGAAGTAACACGTGACTTGGACAATTTCATAGCTGAGATAGAAAATTCGAAAGGACAAAAGAATACATTAGAAGCACTATACAAAGTTTTAGAAAGCTGTGTTGTTACATATTTAAGAAGTTCTGATATTCTTGTTGACTTTTTGAGAGGAATAAGAACAATTGACAGTGAACGGGAACTTGTGCAATTTGAAGCATCAAGAGACCGGATGTTAGCAAAAGTAGACATAGCTAAAAGCAAAGTTTGTGATTTCTCGGAGCAGTTGAAACTGGAAAGTTTCGAAGAAAGAAGTCATTCATCCAGAGGTGCAAGAAGTATAAGAAGCACAGCATCTTTAGTTCTTAGAAGATAGGAAGCTAAGCTTGAAGCGCATCGTGCTAGATTAAGACACTTAGATCAAAAACTTGCACTAGAAGCAAATCTTAAACAAACAAGAGCAAAACGTGATCTAGATGTTATTACAAGTGAAGTTAATGCTTTAAAGGCAACAGATGTTAGTGACCTAGCTCCAAGTATGTCTAGTGTTAAGAGAACCATAGATTATGTCAATGGTTTGAATGAACCTCCACATGTTAGTAGTAATATTTCGTCTTGTGATGAGAAACATTCTGACATTGTTAAAGATGTTGCAATGCATCTTAAACAGCTCGATGGTAATTCATCGCTTAATCCAACGGCAGAACCTTTGCCCCTAAGAATGTCTTTTGTTATATTGTCGGCCTAAATAATGTTTTTAGTGCGCTTTTCCATTTTTGCTGTAACGGCATGGCATTTAAGGCTATGTGTAAGACATAGACTAACCTATGTTGGACTGTTGTACCACATGACGTATGGTTTATTTGTTGTATCTTTTAATTATCCCATATCATTTGATAATTAGTCTATAATTATTTTGAACTGACTATAAATCTCCTGTTGTTCTTTTTTTTCTCAGTATTTTATTTTAACATACTTACTTTTCGTCTTTGAAGTCTATAAATGGCGTAGTGTAAAACAAATCTTTTTATTGAGATAATTGTACTGTATATTGTAAAATATTTGTATTTTGATTGGCATTTATGATGTTACCTATGTAGTCAATATTTGTATATTTTCAGTTTTTTACCCTCATGTAAGAAGGAGGCAAATAAACATCAACCAATATTTAGAGTTGTTTGTTAACTGCAACAGTAAAAAACCGTTGAACCACAGTAAAGATGAGTGTCGGCTCAGACCAAGAAGCAAGAAGATCAGAAAGGATCAGGACTTTAACAGAACCAGCTCATGAACAATATGAAACAAAATTAGCGAAGCATTATGATAAGATAAAGGAAGTAACACGTGACTTGGACAATTTCATAGCTGAGATAGAAAATTCGAAAGGACAAAAGAATACATTAGAAGCACTATACAAAGTTTTAGAAAGCTGTTGTTACATATTTAAGAAGTTCTGATATTCTTGTTGACTTTTTGAGAGGAATAAGAACAATTGACAGTGAACGGGAACTTGTGCAATTTGAAGCATCAAGAGACCGGATGTTAGCAAAAGTAGACATAGCTAAAAGCAAAGTTTGTGATTTCTCGGAGCAGTTGAAACTGGAAAGTTTCGAAGAAAGAAGTCATTCATCCAGAGGTGCAAGAAGTATAAGAAGCACAGCATCTTTAGTTCTTAGAAGATAGGAAGCTAAGCTTGAAGCGCATCGTGCTAGATTAAGACACTTAGATCAAAAACTTGCACTAGAAGCAAATCTTAAACAAACAAGAGCAAAACGTGATCTAGATGTTATTACAAGTGAAGTTAATGCTTTAAAGGCAACAGATGTTAGTGACCTAGCTCCAAGTATGTCTAGTGTTAAGAGAACCATAGATTATGTCAATGGTTTGAATGAACCTCCACATGTTAGTAGTAATATTTCGTCTTGTGATGAGAAACATTCTGACATTGTTAAAGATGTTGCAATGCATCTTAAACAGCTCGATGGTAATTCATCGCTTAATCCAACGACAGAACCTTTTGCCCCTAAGAATGTCTATACCCAACCTGCTAATAATCAACTGATTGATACGTTTACGAAACATTTAGTAAAACGAGATCTTATCATGTCACGATTATCAAAATTTGATGATAACCCCATGATGTTTCTAACATGAAAAACAAGTTTTTTAGGTATTATGGAGGAAGTTGGTGCCTCACCTATAGAAGTGTTAGAACTGTTATGTCAGAATCTTGGCCCAGAATCTTCCAAACAAGCAAAGACAATCAAAGCATGTAATGCTGATAATCCTTATGTTGCTATTTCCAAAATATTCGATAGACTTGAAAAGAGGTTTGGTGCCCCTGAACTTATTGAGAAACATTTACATAAGAAAATTAAAAACTTTCCCGATGTAACTGTTAATAAATATTACTTATTGTACGATTTGCTTGATCTTGCTTTAGAAATTCTGTCAATTAAGGGTCAACCTAGATTTAATGTATTGTTTTCATATTTTGACTCTAATATGGTTGTTAATGAACTTGCTGAAAAATTACCTTGTAATCTCAAAGAAAAGTGGGTTTTTGAGGCTACCAGGTATAAGCAACAGAAAGAAGTATTGTACCCACCCTTTTTCTGTTTTTGTAACATTTCTTGAAAATATGGCAGATATGAAAAACGACCCAGCCTTTCAGTTTGATAACAAAAAATCCCAGGCGTTCTGTAATCCTCAGAACTTTAAACAGTCTCGCTCAGAATATAGGGAACGTAATGTTAATGAGAAGCCTTCACGGTTAGTAAGGGCTAGGAAGACAGAGACAGTGGTATCATCTGATCTTTCAAATGTTATTTTCTGTCCTCTACATTAAAATGGTAAACACGTGTTGAACGACTGTATTCCTTTCAGACAGAAACCTATTGAGGAGCGGAAGAAAATTATTCTGGTTAACGGTATATGTTTCAGGTGTTGTGGTGGCAAGAAACACAGAGCAAAGAACTGTAAGACAGCAGTATAGTGTAACATTTGTGGGACCACATCACACCCTACCGCTTTACATGAAACTGTCAAGATGCCAAGTCAAGGTACTCAAACACAGATCGCGCTACTTAGTCTGATGGTACAAAGCCTCATGAAGGGGAGACAACTCCTAAACCAGTCATTTCTACATGTACACAGGTTTCTGGTATGAATAAATCATGTGCAAAAATTGTGCCAGTTCGAATTTTTCATCAGTCTAACCCTGACAAAGTGATGATCAGAGCAATCAGACTCTTGCAATATCTGCTTTATTTTATCATTTTGGAGTGCACACCACAGAAGTCCCATATACCCTTGATTCTTGTTCAGGTTCAGCTACTGCTGTTGGAAGAATCAGTGCTGATTATATAGTCCAATCCCTTGATGGAGGCTGTGAACTCTGAATACCACAACTAATTGAGTGTAATGACTTACCTAACAACAGAGATGAAATACCCTCTCCTGAAGCAGCATTAAAGTATCCACATTTACAATGCATCTCGTCTCTGATTTCGCCAGTCATGGAAGATGTTGGTATGGGTCTTCTAATTGGTCGAGATATTATTCGTGCTCATGTGGTTCAGGAACAACGAGTAGGAGAAGATGATCAACCATTTGCCCAGAAGCTACCCTTGGGATGGGTGATTGTTGGTCAGATATGTCTTGGAGGTGCTCATATTCCTGGGGTAAAGGCACTTAAAACATTTGTGCTAAGCAATGGGAGACATTCTAATTTTCAGCCCTGTGATAGTCAGCTTTCGGTTCACAGAGATCTGTTCCATGAAACCGAAGATGATGAGAAAATTTGATTGTCCATTGAAGATCAAGAGTTTCTTAGTATTATGGATATGTCATTTAGAAAAGATCATGAAGGACACTGGGTTAAGCCCCTATACCTTTTAAGAAGAATAGGAATTTGTTACCAAACAACAGACCTCAAGCACTTCATCGAGCACAATCACTACATTTAAGTCTACGTCACAATTCAAAAAAGCTCGAGCATGTCAAAGCATTTATGCAAATGTTATTCGACAAACACCATGCTGAAAAAGCCCCTAACTTACCTGATGATGCAGAGAGATAGTACTTACCTTTGTTTGGCATTTATCATCCTAAGAAACCTGATTCTATCCGAGTAGTGTTTGATTCCCCAGCACGCTATGGCGGTACTTCTCTAAACGATGTTCTTATTAAAGGGCCAGATTTAGTCAATAGCCTACAACGTATTTTGATGCGTTTCCGCTGTGAGAAATACGCAGTCTTAGCTGACAATGAACAGATGTTTCATAATTTTCACGTGACTAAAGGCTGTGAGAAATACGCAGTCTTAGCTGACAATGAACAGATGTTTCATAATTTTCACGTGACTAAAGGCCATCGTAATTAGGTGTATATACATATATATATATATATATATATATATATATATATATATTACTGTTTAACTTATATTTTAATTACAAAATTCTCTGTTATTGGTATGCCGAACTCTGTTCTTTGACTTTCAGCTTATATTTATATTTATATTTTGTGTGTGTTCGTTCTTACGTGTATGCCAGAATCCAGTTATAACATGTCTTCTGAGTCGTGACAACATATACTTTTTCAAGTCATTTGATTTTTTATATTAAATATGTAGAAATATTAATATGTAGAAATTAAATTTTGGTTTACTTCTCAATACTTGTCAAAATTTCAGATTTTTTAAAGGCAGGGTGCAAGTTAGCGGGATTTGGCTTCACTTTTTTCAGTATTAAATTAGGAATTCAAGTTTATTCGATTAATATTTTGGCCTTTTTGTATATATCAACTTTTTAACCCTTGGTGAAATAAATGTCCGAAATGTGAAGGACTTTAAAATGACCTTTTGTTATATATCACTAGATCAACAGTACACCACTATTAATATTAAAATTCACACTTGTCCACTAAGCTTATATTTTCTTTTATTAAGTTAGGCTGGTATATAAATGTATTGCACAACATTCAGTCATGTTGTTGTATTTGACAACAATTTCGGTGAAGTAAGAGCTGTGTACAAATTTAAGGGGAAAAAATCATTTTTGTTGGTTCAATCATTGTCTAACAGAGTTTTTTCTTATAATGCTTTGCATGGTTAAACGCACACTTTATTAAATAAATATCAAATTGAGTGCATAACTTCCTTGTCTGTTCTCTAAGCTCTTGACATACTGAAACTGAGCCAACCAGTATTAAAGTCGTCAAGGAAAAAAAACCCTTTGCAACATATAGTTGTTCAGACCAGGAGTCCCACCTACAACAGTGAGTGAACTTAGATTTGTAGGTAAATGCTTTAACTACTTTGCCACTGCATGACTGCATTTTCTGAATATCACAGTTTAATTGTAATGTATTTCTGTTTAAATATTCTTAAATTTATATTTGTAGGTCATATGTAATGCCCTTAATACACTACCAATCACCATATGCGGCTCAGAGGAAAAAAGATGTGCTCTCATTTTCTCCAGTATTTGATCAATTCAATGGATACAATGATCTCAAAAGAAACAAAAAAGTGATCAGATGTCATCCTTAGAACTTAACAGCCATGGACAAGCCCTTTACAGTCTTTTAGTTAAGCCAGTCATTTACCATAGTCCGGAATGGAAAGCTTACACCTCTGAAATTAAAAAAAATTAGCAGATAGTCTGCTTGCCTACAGTACTTATTTAAACTCTCAATTGCGAGTAAGTTCCAGCAACCAAATGCAGGATCATCCAGTTCGTACCTTTGGTGAATGCGCAATTGTTGAGCACAGACATGCTAGCATTTTTGTTAAAAGCAAGTATTCTTCTTTGGATTCAGGTATCAACAGCCGCTGGCCTAATGTCTCTAGTTATCTTTGACAAAGTCAAAGCATATTGATGAACCATTTGAAAATCACCCAGAGGTATACATTTTTGAAGAAGCTACAGCTGTGCCCATTGATATAATACGTTTTTGTCCTGGTGAATCTCACGTCACAACTGTTTGCATCATTCATGTTCAAGCAATTCGCACTGAAGCAGTAATTTTAACAAAAGGAGCAAGATTACTGCAGACAAAAAGTCCTATGTTGAAAGAGTATCACTGTAATTTTATATTGTTATAACCATTGCTTTATATAATAATAATAATATATATAAAAATAATAATAATAGGTATTTAAGCATAAATTAAGGTGTCAATCCACAAAACAGTCTTCTCAACATATGGAAATACGTTGCTAATCCATTATCATTTAGGTGAGTCTTTGTCATAATCCCTGGGGTACCTAAGGTTTTTTAAAATGAATGCAACGTTTGCCGTATACACGAAATAATTTTCTGTTTATAGAATTCCTCATCCGTTTGAAAAGCTCGATGTCAACACCAGGTGATTTTGTAATATTTCCTCTTAACGGTATTTCTCCTATAAACACGTTATTTACACCGGAATTCAGTAATTTAATCGTTAACGTTTCCGAATCATCCGTTATCTCTTGAGCGTCTTTACCGATTTGAATGTCATTTCCACTCACCTGTAGAAAAACATAATGTGGCTTTAAATTAAACAATTGTTCAAAGATATCTGATGGAACTTTGTCCGCTCGCATGCCACTCTTTTCAAAAAATCTAACTTCACTCGGTACACCGCTAAAGTTGCCATCACAAAATGCCCTCAATCGGGATATGTAACTAGATCCAAAAACTGCGATCTTAAGTCCAAAATGTTTCTCACGAAGTTGCATCAATAACTTTCCAAAGATATTTTGCCACAAATTTCGGAATAAGTTCCTGTTCCCCAACATAAATCTGGCACATTATGACATAGAGTACTTTGTTTTGTAGAAAGTACGCAAATTGAAAACTGAGCACTGCTGGAATTTTGCTACACATAATTTATTCATTAATTGAATTTTTCTATGAAACCGTTCTTTAGGTATTTTCTTGGATAGAGATTTAGCTATGCTTGCAGTTTTTGAGTTTTGAATGGCGGATGCTATGTCTGGATAGACACGAGTCATGGCTTTCAGGTACTGATAACAATGTTCAACACTTTTAAATTTCATATTGTCATACTGAAAGTCAAACTCGTAGAAATTTGTCAACACATCTCCACCTCTGAAGTAAAAACTCGCATGAATTGCCATAGCTGCTATGTGTAGGTAACTGTATTATTTGCCTGCTTTTCGGAGAAAACCTTCTGATTTCCTATTTTGTGCAATCACGCTAATCAGTCCAGATTCGTAAAACAATCACCAATATTAATAATACTAATAACAATAATTACGATCTCGGGTAAGTAATTCTTATAATCACTGAAATGTACGCTTATAGTTTCAAACTAACCGCCACAAATTTGTATATTCTATGTGGATTCGCTTCTCATGTCACGCTAAGTATTTATCGGGTCACTCGATACTCGATAGCGACAAAAGGGAACAGCGTCCCGTCTGTTCTGACAACGGACGGACGTTTTCTTTGACATTTACTCAGTACTAAGTATGATGGCTTTTCCTGTTGGTAAAACTGTCTAATTGTTAGTTAATTTCGAACACATAAGTATTTCGTGCATTTCTAGCAACATGTCATATGAACTTAGATCGCGAAAAGCAACTACCTGGAAACTTCTTTCATGGAGAAGATATTCCAAAATTCTTCAGAGTTAAAATTGTACAGACCCTTCCAGAAACATATGAAGTAGAAAGATTTATTAATAGAAAAGCATCAAGTTTGGTAAGTGCTACTTATTCATTCTTTAAACATTTTATTAAAATTATTATTATTCATTGGTCTAAATTATTTATATATTTATTTATTTATCTAAATTATTTATTTAGATTATTCATTTATTTGTTTAAATATTTCTTAAAAATTGATAATTTTATCGACAAAAAGTTTTTGATACGACTTTTCCAAATTTAAATTATTCTCTCTCTCAAATTCAATCATTCATTCAAGTTGATGATGTTTTACATTAGATATTACTTCTATCTTGTCCAAAATTAATTAATTTCTCTCTCCATTATTTATTCATTTATTTATTTAAAATGATGATAAATTTTATCGACAAAAAGTTGTAGATCTTTAACAGTAGATTTCAACTGATCCAAAATTCATTCATTCATTCATCCATTTGACCACTACGGTAGCTCAGTTGGTAGAGTGCTCGCTCCGTAAGTGGAAGGTCGTGGGTTCAAACCCCGGCCGGGTCTGACCCAAGACTTGAAAGTGGGTAGTGACTGTTCTTTCGCCAAGCACTCGGCATTACGAATTGAAAGTCACAGTTCTTTCGGATGGGAACTTAAAATAAACGAGGTCCCGTGTCATGGCAGGCATGGCACGATAAAGATCCCTGCTGTATAATGCCATCAGCGCAACGCACAGGCAAAATTTCTGCACTTCGCCTATAGCTGGCGACGTCTTGATATAAGTGAAATATTCTTGACTGGGACGTTAAACACCATTACTCAACTCAACTCAACTCATCTCAACTCATTCATCCATTCAAGTTGTTGATGTTTTACACTAGATATTACTTGTCAAAAAATAAATTAATCTCTTTCTCTCTCTCAAATAATATTTATTTATTTATTTATAGGATTTTTTATATCTTGTGAAATGGTCAGGTTACCACTTGGAAGAAAGTACATGGGAACCATCATCACATCTTCCTAAAGAGTTGTCGGACACTTATATGACACCCAATTTCAAGTGTTCCGTCTAAATTCGGCAGCTGTACCTATCGAAAATGTCGTCCAACAACGTCTCTGATCGACTTGTCGGTTTTGAACTGGATATATTTCGTTGTTGTTGTTTCGGAACTGACAGAGCAGTCTTATTAGAAAAGACTGATTTCAAAAAACTTCCTTTGAACTGCCACTGGAATTATTTGGTAAACAAAAATGGAAGAGGTGTTAAGATAAGTTTCCCCTTAAAGTTTTAGCCAAAACTTTGGACAAGAAAAAATTATTTTCAAAAAGATGGGAAAATCGTTTTAGCCACTGTGCCAGTAGAAAAGCTAGCAATTAGTTCTGCGGTGGATGGAATTGTTTTATAGATCAGATAGTGCTTGGAGTATTTATTAATAAATCTTGAATTATCGTGAACACAAGCGATTTTGATGAACAAGTCAATGACGATGTTTAAATGGTGATTTGATGTTTTGTTTTCTTAAGTAGTGCATAATGATTTCTGCAGTTGATATAGTTTCGAACTTTCTTTGAAAATGTTTATATCGTGTTTTATGTATTAGTAGTCAGTTAGATTTGTTACTAGAGTTAGTATATTTTAGATATTAGTTATTTATCAATATAATATAATGTAACTATTCTGTTTTTTTACTAGTACTTGAGCGTATTTTAATGCGCGGTATAGGTGCTTTAAATATATACATATATTAAGATACGTGTGTGTGTATGTGTGTGTTCGTTAAGAGCTTTTTATTAATATTGCCTGTGTTCTGCCTCAGATATGTCGGAGCCCTTGTCCCCTTATCAAATTCTCATATTTGAAAATGAAATCCATATTGGTTCACATTCCGCGAACTTACAAAAGAGATTTTCAGATAATTTACATCTCGCGCTTATAATCCACGTGAACAATCGTTTCGTAAAAGAATTAGAAAAGGCAAAACGATTTTTCGGAATTTTCTTACGTTAAAATTCTGAAAACACAATTACATTTTTTATCAATTACTTGAATGTAACGGAATTGAAAACCGTTTATATCGAAATAAAAACGGAAGAAAACGCATGTTATTTCATAACAAAACATACAAAATTGCTATTTTCGAATATGAATTGTGAAAGATATGGATTTTTAGTTGAGAGAATTTCAAATAAAAAATGTCAAATTAGACAAAGAGAGTGCAGAATAATTTGATGAATTACAAAATGCTCAAGTCAGAATTATGAAATTGGAAGAAAATAATTTTTATCGGAAAAAATGAGAACTCTTAAAAATGACAGTCAATTCTTATATTTACAATATTTTTCCTAACATTCTTTTTACAAACTTCTCGATTGCGTCATACAAATAAGAAAGAAAAACCGTTATATACCAAATCTGACGGCAATGTAAACATTCTGGGAACAGCCAATATGTCAATCAAAATAATTCCCGCCTTCTCTCTGATTGTGTGACGTAATAGACGGTTTAAAAAATAGTACGCTGGAAACAAAAGAATATTTCATACAATTTTATTCGAATAGACAAACAAAGTTACAAATTCATATTGATTGTTAAATTACAGCTATTAAACGTTGAATTTGTCAAAAATCCCGATTGTATGGATGACAGGGTATTGGAAACATCAATTTGCGACGTTTTGTTGGACTGTGTTGTGCACAGGTCCGAGCATGGAACCATCACGTGATTATCAGTGCTAGTAGAGAAGAAGAAGCATGGTCAGAGGCAGAGGGAACTACGGCAGAAGTATTACCAATGACAGTTGATGAAAGAAGCGAACTTAAAGCATGTTTTTGAATGGTCGAACAGTCGCGAGAGTAGCTCCTGACAGAAGCCTCATTCCGATAACCGCTCATAAACATTATCTGTTTGGTCTCAACACTGGCATCGCTCAATAGCTTGTATGGTAGTGGCCCGCAAGCAGTGTGCCGTGTAGCGTTTAGAACACCCTGACGATGGAAATATTTTTAAGTATACAATAAAAATCGAAACAAATATTTTATTTATTTATTTAAAATTCAATATTTTTTCTTTCATTTTCAATGTATATTTAATTAAATAACACTATAAAATGTGATGGCTTGAATGTTAAAAATAGATTGATAAAAGTAGGTCACGGGTATTGCCTAATGTTCTAGATTTTCTACAATGAGTTCATCATAGGAATTCAATAGGTGTTGTAAATATTTTTTATTTTTTGAAAAAATATTTATTTTGCTATAACGTTAAAAAAACTTGAAAAAAAGAAGGAAATATCGAAGTATGTACGTGGTTTTGTGAGATAAAAACAGATAGCTAAAATAGGTCAGTTAGGGAAAAACAAGAAATGGTATTCATGCACGATGTGAAAAACCGATGTTTATGTGAATAATGAAAACAAAAATCAAACTGGGTTCAACGTAGAAATTATTTTTCTATTGTAAATATTAAAAGATGACAACAAAAAATCGTATGAATATATAACAGGAGGTCCATGGGCCTTAACGCTCACCTGAGAATATGCGAAGCGCAAAAGACAATATATAAGGTACAGAACCTTTACAAGTTTTCTCAAGTTAAGAAATGCCACAAAACTTAATCAGAAATATATACAGTCTCAGTTCATTTATAAGTAGCTTATATAATATGCATGAAGTAACTGTAGTGCAACGAATAATTTCGAAATCATTAACAAATTTGAGAATACTTGTTCAGCTATGTCCTTGACCTTTGAACATATATGACCTTGAACCATATATGATCGTCATGTCAATACTTACAATATTCTAATATACATGCCTATACAAAAATTATAAAAGATAATAAGCAATTTATGTCTTGTGCAGCTGTGACCTTGACCTTTGAACACATAACCTTAAACCATATATCAAAATGATCGTTGTCACAATAGCTACAATATTCTAATATATATGCCTGTACAAAATATTAACAGTTTTTAAGATAATTAGCAATTTAAGTCTTCTTTGGCAGCTGTGACCTTGGCTTTTGATCATGACCTTAAACCATATATCAAAATGATCGTTGTCACAATACCTACAATATTCTAATATACATGCATATACAAAAATTAAGTTTTCAAGTTAAGTAGCATTAATGTCTTCTTTTGCAGCTGTGACCATGACCTTTGAACATATGATCTTGAACAATATATCAAAATGATCGTTGTTACAATACCTACAATATTCTAGTAAACATGCCTATACAAAAAGTTAACAGTTTTAAAACATAATTTGCAATGCAAGTATTCTTTTGCGGCTGTGACATTGATCTTTGAACATTTGACCTTGAACTATATATCAAAATGATTGTTGTCACAATATTCTTATATACATGCCTATACAAAAAGTAAAGAGTTTTCATGATAATTAGTAATTTATGTCTTCTTTTGCAGCTGTGACCTTGACCTTTGATCATATGGCCTTGAACCATATTTAAAAATGATTGTTGTCACAATACCTGCAATATTCTAATATACATGCCTATACAAAATGATTAAAGTTTTCAAGCTTAAGAACAATTTTAGTATTTTTAAGCCAAAAATAACAATTCAGGGGCAACAACTCCTACATGGACCTTCATATAGTTACGAAACTTGGAACCTTTTGAAATTGTGTCATGCTGGACATTTTAACAATGTTTTGATTTCATATATCTCTTAATATTTGCAAGAAAATTGCCTAAAATTGCATAATACACAAATTAGGTCATGACCTTGATTTGTGAACTTGACCCTAATTTAAAGGTCATTTCAAGAAAAGGTCAAAACTGAAAACATCATGTCATTATCTGTTCAAATAGTCAAGTTATAACAATTTGAAGCCATTTTACGAATTTTTTATAATTTAACGTAAAAACGCGTAACCCATTTTTTGACCAAATTTCACGAAATGAACAAACTAAAGGCTTAAGGCCCTAGAGAGGCCAAATATCACATCAGAGTTTTTTCTCCAACGGTTTCAGAGAAATTTTTTTCAGGATTTTTGGACCCCTAGTTCACGTAGACATGGCAACGCCATGAA
Source organism: Tegillarca granosa (assembly GCA_029721355.1). Taxonomy (NCBI): domain Eukaryota; kingdom Metazoa; phylum Mollusca; class Bivalvia; order Arcoida; family Arcidae; genus Tegillarca; species Tegillarca granosa. Next base: position 18,295,134 of record CM056602.1, on the reverse strand, counting down.
CAAATCTGAATTGCACCGGCCAATATATGCTTCTAACTTAGTATCATTGAAATCTGTCGAGCAGTTTTGGAGAATCGAAAATAGGTGTTAACGACGCACACACATACACCTGCCGCGCCATGCCATAAGCTCACATGACCTTTCGGTCTGGTGAGCTAAAAATTCTTGAAGATCGTTGTGTTATTCATGTTTGGATTCTTTACATGGTGAACAAAAGTACAGAACTAATAAAGAGTTAAAAACAAAATTACAAAAAGCATTATGGTTCGCTGAATGATATGGTTTAACACACGATACTCTTAAATTTAAAACAAATTTAGGCTCCTCTGTGAAACTGGATTTTACAAATGACAACCAGAATCCAAATAACGATAATTTGTTAGTTGAAGACAAACAAAAATTAAAAAATATTCTATATACAGTCGACAAATTTTGTATAAGAGACGCTGCTTATCACGAAATGACCTTTTTATGGGGATGATATGCCTTAAAGCTATTTGATTTAACAATGCAGGGGTGATATAAACAATTTTTTCACATAGAACGCACCCCATGGAACGTGACATGAGCTTTTGTTAATTTACAGACTGATATTTAGTCATATGTCCAAAATAAGCCATTACCATGCGAGAAAATTAAAATGAAAATAAGTGGTGATGGTTCTAGGGTCAATCACATATCTAACTTTGTCGTTATATCATAAAGTTTTCAACACGAATCCTTTAATGTCTCGGCAGACCAACAGAGAATGATAGCTGTAGCAAACTGCAATGAAAACTACTGCGATTTACACAAGAGGCCCATGGGCCTTAACGCTCACCTGAAGATATGTCCAATATTGTTTGCAAAGTGCAATAGACAATATATTAAGTACAGAAACTTTAAAAGTTTTCTCAAGTTAAGAACTCCCACAAAGCTTAATCAGAAATATATCCACTCACTTTTCATTTATAAGTAGCTTATATAATACGCATGAAGTAACTGTAATGTAATGAATAATTTCAAAATCATTAATCAATTTCAGTATACTTATGCAGCTATGTCCTTGACCTTTAAACATATATGAACTTGAACCATATATGATTGTCATGTCAATACCTACAATATTCTAATATACATGCCTATGCATGAAATTAATAGCTTTCAAGATAATGAATACTTTTAGTATTCCTATGTTGATATGACCTTGACCTTTCAATATATGACCTTGAACCAAATACCAAAATGATCAATGTCGCAAAACCTACAATATTCTAATATACATGACTATACAAAAAGTTAACAGTTTTCAAGATAATTAGCAATTTAAGTCTTCTTTTGCAGCTGTGACCTTGACCTTTCAATATATGACCTTGAACCATATATCAAAATGATTGTTATGTCAATACCTACAATATTCTTATATACATGCCTATACAGAAAGTTAATAGTTTTCAAGATAATTAGCAGTTTAAGTCTTCTTCTGCAGCTGTGACCTTGACCTTTCAACATATGAACTTGAACCATATATCAAAGTGATTGACATGTCAATACCTACAATATTCTAATATACATGCCTATACAAAAAGTTAAGAGTTTTCAAGATAATTAGCAATTTAAGTCTTCTTTTGCAGCTGTGACCTTGACCTTTCAATATATGACCTTGAACTATATATCAGTGATTGTCATGTCAATACCTACAATATTCTAATATACATGCCTATACAAAAAGTTCATAGTTTTCAAGATAATTAGCAATTTAAGTCTTCTTCTGCAGCTGTGACCTTGACCTTTCAATATATGACCTTGAACCATATATCAAAATGATCGTTGTTGCAATACCTACAATATTCTAATATACATGACTATAAAAAAAGTTAACAGTTTTTAAGATAATTAGCAATTTAAGTCTTCTTTTGCAGCTTTGACCGTGTCCTTTCAATATATGACCTTGAACCATATATCAAAGTGATTGACATGTCAATACCTACAATATTCTAATATATATGCCTATACAAAAAGTTAATAGTTTTCAAGATAATTAGCAATTTAAGTCTTCTTTTGCAGCTGTGACCTTGACCTATCAACATTTGACCTTGAACCATATATCAAAATGATCGTCATGTCAATACCTGCAATATTCAAATATATATGCCTATACAAAATGTTGATAGTTTTCAAGATGTAGTGATAAATATGTAGTTTTTAGCAATTTCCCCACTCAGTGCCTTATAATTTCCCCATTTTGAGCCCCATGGCTACCATTTGTGCAAATCTGAAAAAAGATGACCTAAGGATGTTATAAATGAAATAACTAAGGTATATCTCTTGTAGATTCAGAGAAGAAGATTTTTAAAGTTTTTCACTATTTCCCCCCTTGTGGGGCCCCAAGGGGACATAACTCCTTCATTTGTGCAAATCTGAAAGGGCTTCACCCTGGCATGATGGTTACCAAGTTTCATTAAATTTGGCCCGGTGGTTTTGGAGGAGAAGATTAAAATGTAAAAAGTTTACGCACGACGGACGACGGACGACGCACGACGGACGGAGATAGATAGCAATAGCTCATCTGAGCTTTCAGCTCAGGTGAGCTAAAAAAGCTTGTCGTCCTATTTTTTCTGAAATTAACAATATGAACTCAGATGGATTTATACTTATGAACGACATTGAAATCAATTTTGTTGGGGACATGAAATTTGTACAAATAATTTAGGACTTTCTGGTTCTTTAGCCAATTACTCATGTCCATGATCCAATATACATAAAATTGATCGCCAAAATTCAAATAAAAAAAACGTCGGACTTTTACCATGAAAATCTATGATTAGGACACTTTCGGGTTTGTCTGTCGATTATCTTTCTAATCACTTTGGAGCCAAATTTAAACCACTTCTAAAAGTAGAGCTTTGTAAATTTATCCCTTAAGGGGTTCATTTGTTTTTACGTTTTGCAGATATACTTCTCCGAAATTTAATAGAAGATGCCAGAAATTTGGATAAAAAAAAAAAACAAAATAAAAGGAGAAAAAATTTCAAAATCTTGAAGATTTAGTATATAAAATTAGATAGTGCGGCGTCACTTTCAGTGTATCGACTCCTAAAGATAAAGGTGGTGAAAATACAGAACCAGCAGACTCTTACAATTTTGGCCAATTATCAATAAAGAAATTGAAAAAAATACTTTTAGAAAAATTTGACGTAAAAAGAAATTTTGGTATAAAGGACAAATTTATAGAATTGGTTAAAAATATCCAAACATGCCGCATTGATAAAGTTCATCGATTTAGGTGTCAGGGTTTTCAATGAACATTGAATTAATCGTGATATTGCTGGTTGAGACTTGGATGTTGTTGAAAGTTGAGTGAGTGAGTGAGTTTTTGTTTAAAGCCGCATCAGCGTTATTGCAGCTATTCGCGGCTAGAGAATGTTAAAAAATATAACAATGTATAAAAATAATATTTATGTGAAACTAAATAGATAAGATTTTCAAAAAACAACATAACTGATAAAAACCAGTAATATCACAGATAAGTTATAATAAAAGCCTGGATAACATATGATAAAAATTATATTTTATTGAACAAATTTATTTCCCGAAGGAATTTTAAAATTTGATGCCCATGGACATTACTAAAAAGGTCTAGCATCGATGATGCTGAATAAAAAGTATCCCTTGTAGGAGCAAAGTCCACGCAGTCCAGCAAAATGTGCTGGACAGATTGTTGACCTTGACAAGGGACACATTTGGGAGGTTGATCTCCCTTTAAAATAAAAGAATGAGTAAAAAAACTGTGGCCGATTCTACAGCGTCTAAGGACAACACCCTCACGTCTACTATATTGAGACAAAGGTGTAAATCCTAGACAAGGCTGTACAGAGTGTAACTTATTATGTTCCTGTCTATTCCAATGATCTGACCAAAGACCATTGATATAAGCATATATCAATGGCCTCAGATCTGTATAAGGAATGAAACAAGGTGTAATTTCTTTAGATAAAGCTGCCTTAGCAGCTGAATCGGCTTTTTCGTTACCTTTTATACCAAGACTAGGTAACCAACAGAAATTAATGATTTTATTTAAATCTGAAACTGCATATGTTATTGAAGTATGCAGTTCCAGAATTTCACGAATTAGGGGGTGATCTAATTTCCCGCTCTTTATTGCCCGGAGTACAGATAAAGAGTCGGAACATATAATAAAATTGTTATGAGGCGATTTTGAAATATATTGTAAAGCAAGAGTTATTGCTTTAGCCTCAGCTGTAAAAATAGAACTTTCATTGGGAATACGAATACTAATTGTTTTATCCCCAATAATGGCAGCAGAAGCTACCCGGTCACCATCTTTTGATCCATCAGTATAAATTAAAATCCAATGACGAAGATCTTCCCGAATAACAGCAGGAATTAACCGTGTATAGTTGTCTTTAATGATAGCAAATTCCTGCTGGTAAACTTCTTCGCTTGTTTCCGACTTTTTATATTTTGAAAGTTTCAGATTGACATCTGGTTTATTAAGAAGCCATGGCGGCTCATTGATTATTTCATTTTATTTAATAAGATTGAGGTTTAAATTACATTCCTCCAATTTTGGTTTTAAACGAATACCTAAAGGTGAAATAGCGTTGATCTTTTTATTATAGAGTTCTTGATAAGGAGGATGAAAAACACAATCAAATGCCGGATTTGATGGATTTGCAAATAATTTTATAGCATACTGCAGAGATAGTTTGCTGCGCCTTAAATGTAATGGAGGTTCATTAGCCTCAACATATAAACTATCAATTGGTGACGTTTTGTAAGCTCCTAAACAAATACGTAAACCTTGGTGATGAATTGCGTCAAGGTCTTTCAAATATGATTTCCGAGCAGATCCGTATATAATGGATCCATAATCAAGTTTCGATCTAATAAGCGATCTGTATAAATGAAGTAATATAGGTTGATCACCACCCCAATTCGTATTGGATAAAACTTTTAAAATATCTAATGCCTTTAGGCATTTTGCCTTAAGGCATTTTATATGTGGAATAAAAGATAATTTGGAATCAAATAGGATTCCTAAAAACTTAGCTTCTTTTACAACCTTAATTAGGCTGTCATTGATGTACAGCTCCGGGTCATGATGTATTGTGCGTTTGTTGCAAAAATGTATGCAACAAGTTTTTGTTTTAGAAAACTTAAAACCGTTTTCCATTGACCATTTTTGAATTTTGTTGAGGCAAAGCTGAAGTTGCCTTTCAATAGCATGCATATGAGTCCCTCTACATGAGATGCCAAAGTCATCAACAAAAAGAGAGCCATCTATATTATTATTTAAAACTTTAGCTAAGCTGTTGATTTTGATACTAAAAAGAGTAACAGATAAAATACTGCCCTGAGGGACACCCATCTCTTGCTCGAAGACATCAGAGAATGTTGACCCTAAACGAACTTGAAATTCTCGATTTTCAAGAAAGTTTTTTATAAAATTAGGGGTATGGCCTCTTAGACCCATGTCGTGCAGATCTTTAAGAATGCCATATTTCCAAGTCGTGTCATATGCCTTTTCTAGGTCGAAGAAGATCGAGACCGCATGTTGTTTATTAATAAAGGCATTTCTTATAAATGACTCCAGGCGAACTAAGTGGTCTAAAGTACTCCTGTTGCGCCTGAAACCGCACTGAATATGAGTGAGAAGATTGTTAGACTCAAGATAATATACGAGTCTATTATTAATCATCCTTTCCATGGTTTTACAAACACAGCTAGTTAAGGCAATAGGCCTATAATTAGATGGATCAGAGTGATCCTTACCAGGCTTAGGAATAGGAATAATAATTGCTTTGTGCCAAGATGATGGGAAAGTATCACTCTGCCAAATATCATTAAAGATTTCTAACAGAGTGAAAAGACACTGAGGGGGTAAATTTTTAAGAAGTTGATAATGCACAACATCTGGACCAACTGCTGTATCATGTGCTTTGGAAAGAGCGTTTTGAAGTTCTTCATATGAGAATATATCATTATACTGCTCAGAATTATCCGATTTAAAGGACAATTTGTTTCGTTCTTGGATCTTTTGATATTTTTGAAATTCTGAAGTATAATTACCTGAGGACGAGTTTTTTGATATCGTCTCGGCAATTTTGTTAGAAATGTCCTGTTCAGATGTTAAAATTATATCATTTATTTTCAGATGTTTAACATTATCGGAAGAACCTTTACCTTTGATTTTGCGCACCATATTCCAAACTTTATTTAATGGAGTGCGAGAATTGATCTTGGAGATATATGCTCTCCAAGAATCTCTTCTGCATTTTTTAGCAGTTCTACGAGCTTTTGCACGAAAAATACGGAGCAACTGTAAATTATTTTGTGTTGGAGACTTATTGAATAGTCTCTCAGCCTGTTTCCTATTCTTCCTAGCTTGTTTGTATTCCTCATTATACCATGGTTTATGGATTTGAGGATTTGCAGAGGTTTTAGGGATGCAGGTATTAGCAATATCTAAAAGAACGTCAGTAAAACTCTGAATTTTATCAGTTTCGTTTGCAAATCTCTCAACAAAAATCTTTTCTGCACAGAGACTGCGAAACTGAATCCAATCAGCTTTAGTAAACTTCCATCTAGGGATAGTTGCATCATTTCCCCCAGAAGTGTATTCCATTATAACTGGAAAATGATCGCTTCCACATCGATCGTCATGAACTGTCCATGAGAAATCGTTTAAAATACCTGGATCAAGAATTGACAGATCTATCGATGAGTAAGTACCTGTCGCATCTGATAAAAATGTTTTGGATCCATCATTTAACACACAAAGATCATTATTTGAGAGCAATGTTTCCAACACGTTTCCTTTATTATCAAGTCGAGGACTTCCCCAAAGAGGATTGTGGCCATTAAAATCACCAACAAGAAGAAATGGTTTAGGTAACTGATCAACCAAGTTTTGCATATCTGCAAGCTGTAATGAAGCAGATGGAGGAATATAAATTGAGCATAGAGTTATGGTAATTTGAAGCGTTAAACGGACTGCAACCGCTTGGAGATTTGTTGTCAGAGTAATGGGACTATGAATAGCGCCATTAAGCACAAAGATTGCAGCACCTCCAGAAGCTCTCTCAGTATTTGGTGAAAAAGAATGATATTGTTTATAATATCGGAATTTAATATCATTATCCGTCTGTTTAACATATGTTTCTTGAAGACAAAATGCTACAGGGTTAAAATCTTTAGCCAATAGTGCAACTTCATCTAAATTACTTCTAAAACCTCTGCAATTCCACTGTATTATTTTTGGGTTACCCATTATTAGGAGGGCGGACAGGGGATATATGCGACTGAGTTATTTCCATGTCGCAGTCTTCTGAAAGACTTCGATGACGGTGGCGTCCTGAACTACGCCAACGACTATTACGCCCCCTACGTACTTCAGTAAAATCTTCTTCATTAGTTCGTATCGATGAAGAATTGTCATCAGATGAACTTACGTCATCCTCTAATGCCTCAAATCTATTTGGGGTTCCCGATATAGGGTTTTTCTGAAGCAAAGCCTCAGGACTTTTATCAGGAATATAAAATGTTTGATCATTTTTTCCTGCTTTTAATTTTGTATGAGGTGTTATATATTTAACTTTGCCAGATTTAGCTCCTTTAGTTACTGGCTTTGACGCAGTAATGTCTTGCGACGAATGCTCTGCATCAGAAGAGCCAGGAGTAAGCTTTAGCTCCCGTGAAGTTTGTTTTGTTTTATTTGAGTCACTTTTTTGTTTATTTGATTTAGATTGCAAATCATTTTTTGCATTAGAATTACATTTTGAGGACGAAATATTGCCCTTTTCTTTTACAATATTTGATAAAGATTGTTTATCAGTAATGGTTGATGAAGCATCCGATGTCCTTGGTTTTCGGTTACAAGTTTTGTCAGTATTAACTTCATATTCTGTTTGACAAGCAACAGATATTAATTTTTTAGTCGAAGACCCAGAGGCTACTGAAGCATATGAAGCGGATGGACGATTTTCAGCCTGTAAATACAGTTTTCTGGCTTCAGCGAATGAAATATTTTTATTAACTTTTAATTTATTGATTTCAAATTCGCTTTTCCATTTGGGACAATCCCTAGAGGAAGCCATGTGATCTCCTTTACAATTGGCGCATTTAACTGGGTTTGAACAATCATTACTTGAATGACCTTTAGCGCCACAGCGACAACAAAATTCAACAGATTTACCAGCTTTAATCCCTTTCGGGGGGGTTGACATTGAAAAAGTTAATAGATAGGTATTCGATGGAATAAAACTTCCATCTTTTTTGAATGAGAATCGACGAACGTGTATAACCCCCTGAGGAGCAAGTTCAGAAGTGATTTCTGATTCGCTCATCTCAGCCATTGAACGATCGCGATCTCGTATGATACCTTTGCTGGAATTCAAGGTTGAATGTGCAGTCACTTTTACAAGTATATTTGCAAAATGTTTTGCCATTAATAAATTATTCGACTGTTGACGTGTTTTGCATTCAATTAGGAGAGAGCCAGAACGTAATTTCTTAATGTTAGCTACATCTCCTGCTATACCTTTAACGGCTTTACTGACAACGAAAGGGTTTATTTTTAATGGTTGTTCAGTAGTAGATTGCACCATGTTGAAAGTTGGACACACGCTATACATAAGTGTGGTACCCCAAGTATTTGGTCAGTAATATCAAAGTGTGTGTGTGTGTGTTTTATTTTAGTCATATATATATATATATATATATTAACATATTAAAACATTAAGAATACATTATATGTCGTTATTCTAAAAGAATAACGAGACAGTAAAAGTACTCTAAAAATTATACTTGAGTATTATATTCAATAAAAATTTCTTAATTTCTGTAAACTTTCATGTCGTTTTCTATAACTTGACTAAAGTATTTTCAAGAATATTTGAAGCGTTACCACAGTAAATATATATATAGATATATGTGTGTGGGTGTGTGTGTGTTTATATATATATTTATCTCGGACTGGTATATTTGTAACTAATATATTTGGATTGATGATAATAAAAATACAATTAACATCTTTAAATAAACTATTGTTTTAGTTATCCTTTTATCACATATTTCTAGGGCTAGTGTCCCGTTAAGAATTAAAACGCACAGCGTTCTTCAAATATTTACCTTTGGATGAACTTATTACGGTACCTGGTACTTAACTCTTTACAGTTGATTTAATCCACGTCCTATAGTATACAGTGTGCGAATGTATTCCGGCCCGATGACCCAAGGCCATGAACTTTTTGCTCGGATCACCAACTTCATAGAGTTCCAAGTCCGGTTTGCTCTTTCGTTTTACCGGCGGTTCTCCTATATAGCCGGCGGAAGTTAAGAAAGAATTCAGTGTTCGAATTTTTATCGGCCTTTTAGGTTACCTTTAAGTATACTGTATAGAGAAGTTGGAGTCTGAAAATCTTCCCTTTTGAAGTATAACAATTTTTTTTCTGATTCTGCCGATATGAGTCTCCATAGCTGGTTAGGACTAGAACCACCACCAGCAAAAAAGTCAAAGGGTGACATTAAGTTACAAAATAAGTTATATGATGCTAATAGGAGAGAAAGAACTTTTCAGAATAAATGGACGAAGTCGTTTGATTGGCTTCTTTACTCAAATACAACGAAGAAAATGTACTGCAAAATTTGTAGATCGATTTATGGCCCAGGCTCCTGACAAATTTCATAAGTATGCGCTGGGTAGCTTTGTTGTCGGAACTAGTAACTTTAAAAAACATGCCCTTACTGTCCATTCTGAATCTGAAGGGCACACAGATGAAGTAAGGAAGTTCTGGGTTAGAAATGTTACCGAACCTGGTGAAACGGAGGCAGAGAAGTGCCTGGCTAGTCTTAATAAAGCAGACATTGATAGACTGAATAATCTGTTGTGTAATGCTCATGTAATAGCTTTAAACTCTCGTTCATTTAGAGACTTTGTTTAGATGTGTAATTTAGATGAGAGGAAAGGAGTTAATGTAGGTCAAAGGTACCGAAGTGATAAACAATGCAGTGCTTTTGTGACGGCAATATCAGGAGTTGAAATATAAAAAATCTGATGGTTCTGTAGATGTGGCCACAATCAAAAATGAAGCCATTTATGTGCGAACTTGTATTCAGTTGCTGTGTATTTTTTGGACATGCGTAGTGTTGTAAGGGCAAATGCTTTTGGAATATTTAGTGCTAGTTCTGAATCTCTCGAAAATTATGACATAACAAAAACTTGTAGGGTTTGATTGTGATGGTGCAAGTGTCAACACAGGTCAGTTTGGAGGCGTGATTAAACCGATACAGATTAATATTTCAGATGCAGTTATTTTGGTACATTGTTTAGCACACAGACTTGAGCTGGCTTTTAAACAGTCGATGAAAGGGATTAAATTGTATGAGAAGGTTAACTCCTTACTGTATGACTGCATGAAATGTTCAACTTCTACCACAAAAGTGCGCTGCAAAGCTTGTGACTTAGCAGTGACACTACCGCACAAAAATGGTGGAACCCGTTTGGTCTCTCACTTTGCTGGTGCACTGGAACAGTTGTTTACAGGTTACAAAGCTTATGAACAGCACCTTCAGCAAGACATTGAAAATTAACATAATAACATTCATGAAATATGATTTATAAATTTTTAATGATTTATCAAATCTATTGTTAAATAGTTGCCATGCAAAATCTGGAATTTTACAACCATTATATATTTTTACATGCATTTCATATTTCTATATTTTTATATGATGCTTAGTTGCTTTGGATAACTGGATAATGACTTCGGCCAAGTATTTTTTCACATACAACTCTTTATCTATTCTTACAGTTTAATAAAATCCGTCTGAATAATTCAAAGAGAAACTTCCTTGGTTCTTGGATGGTATATTGTAAGTTTCCATAATCAACAGTTTTATTGGAGATTTGATCATGAAACAAATATGACAAAAATCATTATTTGTTAATTACAGGTTGCAATAGACAATACAAGCAATAAACATAGTAAAGCAAAGTATAATTTGAAGCTTTTGCACTCAAAAGTAATAGTTGTGTTCTCCCATTTCTTCCATGATATCATAGCAGTGTTAAGCAGGCTATCTTTTGATCTACAGAAAGAGGAAGCTGGAATCTATTACTGTCATGAGCAAATAGAATCTACAATCACTGAAATTAAGAAGTTCAAAGAAAGGTACTTAAATCGATTTTAATCATGACCTATTATATGTGATCTAGGTCACATTCACCTTAACTTCATGTACCATAGCACTTATATTGATTAGCAGATAATAAATAATCTTCTTCTCTGATCATGTCCTCATTTTTTGTTTATGGAAATTTTAAATTGTTTCTCTCTAATTGCTGCACTATAACACTTACTAACACAACATGCTTGTCATTGCTTTGTACTTTTAAATCACAAATTTGAATTATATTTATGATAATATGTACCCAACTAGTGAAACTACTCTTTTCCATTAATTCTAATACTGCTTTAGTCCAATCTCTGAAAAGTCTTAGCTTAAGCTTGTTTATGCTTTGTTTGTGGTGTTGGGACTGTTGACTTGCATTTCAATGTCAGACCAGGTCCATGTTAACGTAAAGTTTTAGATAGTTTAGAAAAAGACAACTTTGAGGATTGTAACTTGGAAGGCAGCATTACTTTTGAAAACACAAAAGCAAAGGTTATTGATGAGTTGGTCAAGTGTTAAGAGGAACGATGTGTTGATATCCACTCAGGGGTCCTTGAAGCAACAGAACTTGCTAATATCAGAAATTGGCCTGTAGCTTGAAATGAAAGTAAAATGAAAGTAATAGTGGTAAGTGAAGTTCATAATTAAAAAAAAAATTGTCAATCATGTTGTTATTTAAATTGTAATAATTGATCAATTTGATAGTGACTAATTGTGTATATATTCATTGCTAGATAATTTTTTCAGCTATGAACTTTAGATTCTCTTAAAAATGCCATCTTTGGATATTGGTGCAGCTATCAAATAAATATGTCTTTCGGGCAAGTATTCTTTGCCTTTGTTATTTTATGTCTAATTTTATGTCTACTGTCTTTCAGATTTTGGAGATGATTTCATTGTCACACTCATAAAGCACTTTGAAACAGTACTTCAGACTCAGAATGTAGATACTCTGCTGATCGAGACGGAATGGACTGATTTGAGGAATACGTTATACAACAAGTAATTTAACAAAACATAGTGTATGATTGTGATTATCACGATATACATATATAGGTTTGCTGTCAATGTCATTTTACGATAGAAAGTTCAGAACTAATGATTTTGCATTATAATTATTTGTATTTTTTCTCTTGAGACTAATGTCAGTAATTAGAGTCATGTTTATAAAGTAAGTGGGATGGTTTGAGCTCATTAATTGATACATAAAGCATGTTTAACACAGCCAGGTTACATTTTTAACAGAAAGCTCCTGCTTCTCCAAAAACAGAGTTTTTAATCATTGTATTTACCTGCCACAAGTACATGTTGCTTAATGAAATGAACAAGTTATTTCTTGTATTTTCAGCCAGAAGATTTCAAAACTAGATTGGCAAAAAATTAACCAAATTTATGAAAGTGACTTTCCAAATATATTGGCATTATATGATCTTGTCTTGGCTCTACCTGCAAGTTCTGCTGTCTGTGAGAGGGGGTTCTCATATATGATGCAGATAAAAGAAGATTACAGAAACAGACTGAAAACATGTTATTGACTGTTACGTTACACAGTGATTCAATCAGTGACTTTGATCCTATTCCTTCCATAAATTTCTTGTATAAAAGCAAATTAAGAAAACCGAAATTTAAAAACAAGTTTCTGCTTCTATTGCTGAAACTACTGATCAGTTTGATGATGAAATTAATGAGGAAGCTGCTAAGTGTGAGGCTGTTAATTCTGTTGATAAGATGTTGGAGGAATCAGATGACTGATAATGAGTATGAATGGGACTTTTCTGGCTCAGAGGGATCAAATTTTAATGTTGAGCAGCAGTATGATGACACTGATGTGAGGGCCATTAACTTTTCATTCAGGCTACCAATTTTCAAAAGTTAAGGGCCGTGCTGGCCATCGTGTCTTTCTTGCTAATTTCATACACTGATAGTATATATATTTCACACAGACATATATACATACAAGGTAAATCTGGAGTTAAGCAAGCATTTATGAAACGGATTTCTGGACACGAAGAGACGGCTTTATTATCTTGATCTGTTTTTTCTTGTTTATCAACAACTTGCAAATCAACACCAAACACTGCATTTCTTAACAAGTTATGTTCAGGTAAATTGGCTGAAGATATGTCACTGTAAGATAAATAATATTAAAATGTTATAATTTGTAAGGAAAGGTATAAAATTGTTTCTTGCAAATTATAAAAATAACCCTCAAGTCATCTTTCTCCCTCATTAAAATAATTTTTAAATAAAATAAAACTTACATATTGAACTTTTTCTGTTTCCTTTCTCCCACTTCTCTCTAACATAAAAACATTTCTGAATAAAATGAAAACAACTTCTGAGAATTTTCCCGATCTGTTTCTTCTTGAAAGTGCAACTTGATGGCGAATAAAAAAGTATTCGATATTTTGGGTGGGCTAGCAATAATATCTGCTATTTTTATACTGAAAATCGTGTGGTCAAGATCTGAATGCCTTTATTGTTTAGTTTATTGATGGCGAGTAAAAAAGTATTCGATATTTTGGGTGAGCTAGCAATAATATCTGCTATTTTTATACTGAAAATCGTGTGGTCAAGATCTGAATGCCTTTATTGTTTAGTTAATTGATGGCGAGTAAAAAAGTATTCGCTATTTTGGGTGAGCTAGCAATAATCTCTGCTATTTTTATACTAAAATCGTGTGGTCAAAATCTGAATGCCTTTATTGTTTAGTTTATTGGTGCGTCACACTTGTGTGATACAAATCTATATAATGGTAAAAACACGTTAAACTATGGTCTAAAGCGATAACATGTTATATTGGGAGTTTGAATATATTGTGGTAAACGAGATAAAATAACGCTTGATTTAAGCGCGCTTACCAATCACAGCGCCTATCCCCGCCTTGGCTCGAATCCCACTCGGGACAGATCGTAGTGTGAGAACGTTTATAAGTTCGCTTGTCAAAGGTCGGAAGTTTTCTCCGGGGACTCCAGTTTCCTCCACAATCCCAGAACTGAAAGACTGGGGCGTAACACAATGACTCGACTAACTGAGTACCATTGGTTTACGTCATATTTAAAATTTAGATTATAAGGTTTACTTTCTGTTCTGAATTCATTTGCGACAAAATGATTTCAAAGGAAAACACCAACTATTATTACTTGTGGTAATATTAATCCTTAATTTATTAATATGTCGTATTCCAATATCAAAACTAAAATGTTTAACGTGCGGTGATTTTTTCCCTCAACGTACCTGGATACGACCTTGTCGGGTCTCCAGTACAATGCGTAATTACAAATGGGCTCGTATTATCAGAACCATAATGGCAATGTGATGGCATCTTGGGATACTACGTCCAAGAGTGGTAACGATAAGTAACTGAGACAGAACCTTTTAATCAAGGTTCGATAATTAAATGTATAATCACTTTCTCTCTCTCTACGTGTGTATCAGTCCTGTGTGTCTCCCTTTGTATGCATATGTATGTATTCTATACAGTATAACCTGCGTATAAAAACCACCCACGGGAAAAATTTATTATAAGAAACTCGTGTTTGACTAGTTTTATTTCATGAAAGAATTTTAAAGTATCATCACACAATAAAATCGTGTATGAGTAGAGTAAAAAACCGTATCTGATAATTTGATGGACATACCTAAACCACAAAATTATAACATTATTAATTTCGGTTACTGGTTTTTATCAGTTTAGTAGTTGCTTTAAGATCTATTGTATTTAGTTTAACATAAATTGTAATTTTATATATTGTTATATTTTTAACATTCTCTAGCCGCGAATAGCTGCAATAATGCTGATGCGGCTTTAAACCAAAACTCACTCACTCACTCACTATTAATTTCGGATTGGTTAAATCTCACTTTTATGTTTCTCATCTAATTAGATACATAAAATAAGACAAGGACCTTAAAAAGTTTTATGGCCGTCATCACAATATTGTTGATAAGTATGTAGTCACTGTATCCAAACTTATACTGGATATATTTGACTTATTATAGTTCTTTGTTCCTTCCTTTCTCAAAATTGACTTGCACGTGACGGGTAAGCTAGCTTACCCTTCCGGAGCACCCGGCCCCTCTTCCTTGATGGAAGTTCACGTGTATAATATAGTTTGCAACGTTTTTACTTTGTTTTTGGGATTGTGATATGGACAAGGACTGGTATGTTTATCTTATTTATACCAATTTGTTTGAAAAGTAAAATATACCACTTTAAAATGAAAGTGATTTTTTTTCTCCTTTAAGTCATGGAGCATCTTTAATCGCTTTTATGGCGTGATTACATCAAGTGGAAAAATAAAGCATCTCCAAGTGGGTTTTTTTTTTAATCACTTTTTTTCGTGATTACTTCAAGATATAACAATCACGGAGCATGCGCAAATATTTAGAAAGACAACGATGATTTCATTAATTGGTATGTGTTCGTTACTTTGCACCTGTATACGTAGTAGCTACATCGTGACCCCAGTGTTGTCTAGGTACCAACACCCTGCTGGACTGTCTGGGGTCGGTATGAGGAGCTGATTGTAGTAGTATACGACTAGAAGGCACGGACTACCATGAAAATTCGATCGCCCCCACTACTAGAAAATTGATACCTGTTCGAAGAACCATTAACGACGTAGAGTTGTAACTCTGGCACAAACTTCCATGTGCCAGAGTTTCATCACCGTCATCAGATAGTTTGACACCATACATTGATGCAGTAAGTGAAATTCGTTTATGTTAAATTGTTCGGGCAGATGTAGCATGCAGGTAATAATCTTGTACATGGGTAATACAATGTGTAGGTATCATGTGTTAAGATGTTTCTGCAAGTGAACTATTTCCGTTCTTTAACGGCGTGTGAATGATATCCCATCAATCAACCGCAAAATAAACTATTATACTCAAATGTTCGTGACACAAAAATACTTGATCATGTTACTGAAATTTACTGATCGGAGACTGTCAGTCATTCATGTCGTGTTTAATCAATAGAGTATGAATAAACTAACTACGTATTATTATATATGTTTTCATAATGGTCCTTTTAAATTTGTTTCCATCAACAACTCTCTTTTGTAAATAACACACAAAAAAACGGCTGAACTTGATAGCTACTGCAACAGGGTTTTCCCCGTGTTTTTGAAAATGAGGGAGGAAGTACCCCCTGAAGGAAATTTTGAGACATTTCACATTTTGAGGGGAGGTTAATAATATGTAAGTAGTATCCATCTAGGTAAAAACTATGAAGTAATTCTATGCACTGTTCAGTAATTTTGATTGAAATAATAAAAAAAATAATGATGTTATTATTTTATTATCCTCTATTTACATGTATTATTATAAATGGAATCTTGTCATTCATTGAAAAAGTACAATTGTCAAATATATTTCTGAGTTATCAACAAATTTTAATCATGATAAGCTTCTTGTTGAATAAATGTAGAAGTAAGAAAGCTTCTACATTCCGCAACAAACGGGATGTTTTGATTTTTTTTGACACGCGTGTCGCCCTTCATAACCTCATTGTCTAATAACAACTAAGAAAAGGAAAACTTCTCTGTTTTTAATATGGTTCTGTGACCTAAAGTTTCACTCTCAGAATTTGAAGATTCTTGTGGAAGTCTTTTGGAAGAAAAGGGGATAGTTTATAGTGTGTCATTTTTTCATACAGCGATACTCACACGTACACAAAGAGCGAGTAAACTAAAGTTTAATGCCGCATCAGCAATTTTGCAGCTTGTTTTTAATGTTAACGGAATAATATTACTTTCTTACCGCACCCTGGTGATCGATATGTATATGTTAAAGTAAATACGTGTAATTAGGAATTAAACACCATTACTCAACTCAACTCAACCAACACCATCAGCACTGCTAGTCACCCCTAGATTGACAGTTATCAGGGATGCCGATTCTGGATCAGTCGGTGAATCAAATCGGCGGACGGCATCCTATAATAATTGCTTATTGTAGAGTTGAGGATTCAGCCTTCCGATGTAGATTTCTGCGCGGAGGAAAGGAATGTCAACTCGCATAGTCCTATGACGTTAAGGAAACAAAAACGCGTAGATTACCGTTCGCAATTGTAGACAGATACCTGTACCCTTTCCTCCATGCATATCTCATTAATTGTTTGTTTTGTTTTTGCGATAACATGATTTTTTTTCACATGTTTGATTTTTGTTAGAGAGGAAGATTCAATATGCTCTTGTCGTGAGAGAATTTTTATTATATTTATTATTTTTGCTTTTTCTTTTTTTTTTGGTTTTCTTATAATTTTGTTTGGTGTATTTTATATTTATATTCTAGATAAAGGTTTTGGATTGGAGAGAGAGATGATTTGTGTGCGTGTGTAGAAGGGTAATTTTTGTAAATGAATTTTTGTGTCTTTATTTTTTCTTCTTCCGATGGAAGTTTTGTTTTTTGAGGGTGGGATGTACGTATGTTTGTGTATGCCTGTGTGTACTTGTCATTTATAAGTGTGCAGAGGATTAACCGATTTCTTAATGAATATTATTTTGAATACATTCAGAGGTTTTTTATTAGAGTAGAGAAAGAATGAGAAGCCAGACTTTCTGTTATTCAAGATGACCAATGTAAACAGGTAAAATTTCAGTGTAATGAATACTTTCGGAATTATTCACAAACCAACAAGTTGAAATTAATGCTGAATTTTTTCAGGGGAATTTTAGAAACATTCCAATCGTATGTCAAAATTTTTCAGTCCAAAAAACCATTAATTCACGTCTTGTATTCCGAAATGGTGAAAATTGTAAGAGAATTTCTGTCATTATTCATTAATGGCAAACATATTCCAGCTGACTCTGTGAAGAAGCTTTTGAAAGTAGATGTTGCTGATGTATCAATTCAGAAGTCTGACAAGAATTTATCAGTTGGCAAGTATGCCCATGGCCCATTCCAGAAGGTACGGCTTAATAAATCTGATAATTACTGGGTCACTGATTTTCTGAAGTCTCTACGTAAGGGCTATGTTTCAGCAGGTGCCATGATGCTAAGAACACTACCACTGAAAAATGTTGTTCTCAAATACCTATCTGCCCTTGATCCGCTACAGGTGAAGCACCATCAAATTGGATGTATTACCAAACATAATTTCTGTGGATGAGCAGGGCTCTTTGCTGTCAGAAGTAGCCAAATATCAAGTCGATAGTGATGTGCATAATTTAGTGAATGAATATGAGGCCCAACCAAAATCAGAGGCACGGATTGCATGCAATTTTTGGCAAAATGTGTTCAAATTAGAAATGAATGGTGAAAGCAGATATCCAGCAATCAAGAAATTGGCAACCGCTCTGCTTAGTATATTCTCTGGTCCACTAATAGAATCAACGTTTAACATTAAGGATGATATTGTAGAAAAAGATAGGGCCAAAATGACAGTTGAGAACTATGAAGCTGTTGCTATTATTAAAACTGGGTTAAAGAGGAGAAGAGTAACCGCCAACACCCTTAAGGTTGACAGGCATAAATGCATACGAAACATACATGAAGCATTTAAAATTAAAGAAAGAGAAGCTGAAAAAAACAAAAAGAACATAAAGTTGAGGCTGCAATCTTGGAAATCCGGAAAAAGAAAGCCAAGAAATTGGCTCAACTTCAGTCAATTGCCAGAAGGATCAATTCCAAACAGCCTCGAACTAGTCCCAGAAAGGGGCCTCGGCTTGGGAATTAATGATAATGACATCTACAGAGAATGAATTGTATATATTGTAAATATAAACTTTCGAACTATCAGAATACTAGTATTATATATTGTGAACTTTATTAACTTATGGCCTTTTTGAACTGTTCTACCTGTGTGTGGATATTTGGTATGAATAATTTTATATTAATCATTTTGTGAATCTATAATGTCAATAAATTGAAGTCATTAGAAATATTATCATCTGTTGGTACATACTTTATGGAATAGACAAGAAAAAAAAATGCATTTCAAAATGTACCAGATTGCACGATTTTGATCCCAATTTTCAAAATTTTCTTTGGGGGAGTCCCAAATCTCCCCCAGCCTCATGTTGGGCCTTCGTCCCAAATTTCAGTTTTCGCAGGAATTGTCACTTTCACCCATGTTGGTAAAGGTGTTTTATACCTGCCTTTGACCAGTGTCAGTAAATGTGACCAAGTGGTAGACAAGTGGTAAAAGAAAAAAAACCGTTTAATTCATGGAAATAGTATATAAATTTATATGACTAGATAAAACAAAATTCCTTTTTAGATACATCGGGCAAAGACAAAGTTTTTTTAACAAATATGATTCATTGTTCATTGTAAACAAGCAATTTTGTTGTAAACTGTTTACTTAGTGTTTATATCAGCATTGTCAGTTTGTAACCATTTAAAAAACTTGACAGAACAATTTACAAATAAATCTGTTAACTAAAAAGGCATTGCATTGTAATGCAGGTATCAGAACGTTAAGGCATCATAAAAATTTGAGTTTCTTTATATTTTCAGAGTAATGAGGTGAAGACCTCTTACTGGATGGAACTTCAGGATCTAAAGCGTTGTCTGGCATTGCTTATGGAGGAAGGTTTAAAACTTTCGCACTGGTAACAGACAGACACAGTCAACTTAAGGCATTCATGAAGAGAGATCGATCTGATGTTATTCACTGGTTCGGCTGTTGGCATATTGCTTAGGGTCATTATATTTCATTTAATCATTACTTGAGAAGCTATTGCCACAAAAACACAAGACTTGCGATCATCATTTTTGTGATTGATGCTATTTAATGTAGTTTTTTCAAATACTTATGTCATTTCAAAAAAGATTATTCAAGTAATTTTTTCCATTTTTTAAAGACAAACATCTTAAGAAAATTGCATAGGTTATCATTCAAAAATATCAATTATATATCAAACTAGATTGCATAGGTTATTATTCAAAAATATTAATTATATAGTCTAAGAACTATATTTTGTAATGTGATTTTGTTTTAAATTGTGAAATTTTACATCTTGTGATTGATTGTTGCTTATATGTCGTTTTTGACAGTATTTCAGTTATGTCACAACATATTCACTTTTGAAAGTTTACATTTGCATTCGTCTTTTGTGTCTGTGTTAAGGAGTGCATACGGTATCTGGATGCATTGCCTAGAGCAGACCACGACTGTCTTTTAGGTGCTAGTACACCGAGACAGTAACCACAGCCTAATTACTATCCCCTCTAGTCTATTTTACTGACACTAGGCCATTCATTTCCCTTATCCATTAATGCTGAGTGCCAAGTTGGTAGCAGATTCTCTCATTTTTACGACTCCATTATGTCGCATCTTGGGATCAAACCCACAACCTTCCACTCCCAGGGCTCACACTCTAACCTTGTATGTTTTAGGAATTTACAAGAAACTTGAATGTTTGGTAAAAAAGAAAAAGTGTGATAAACTGTTAGAATGGGCCAGATCGATCAGCAATCATATTTACTGGTGTGCTGCTAGCAGCAATGGAGATGGTGATTTAGTACGTGATAAGTTGGTTTCTATCCTCAACCATGTGACCAATATGCATGAAGGCCATGGTGGAAAATATGCCTGACGTCAGCATGACCAGTTAGATGACAGAAACTGGATAAAGAGAGGTAACTTATTACAAACGCCTTTCTTATTATTCTTTGTAAATGTATTTACAGATTGAAATAAATAAAATATGCATTGATCAGTACAACTGCATGTTTTTAGGCAAATAGACAACATGAAATATATTAACACACTGTAATTTAAGACTTCCTTGTCGAAGCATCCAGCATAATGGTGGACTGCCTACAATTAAAAACTAACTTTCTTATTTTAATTACACATTTGGTTTTGTTTACCACTATCATATATTAGCCTTCTTGTGGTAAATTCTTCAATTTATATATTTTAATTACACATTTGGTTTTGTTTACCACTATCATATATTAGCCTTTTTGTGGTAAATTCAATTTATATATTTATCTTCCTTTTTACCACTTTCAGGGAGTAAAGTCTACGACGAATTAGAGAAAATTGTCCTCGAAAGATCTTTAGTGAAAGATATAAAGAACATTTCACCAGCAATACAGACTTCTGTGTTAGAATCCTTCCGCAGAGTACTGAATCATTTTTCACCCTAGTCAACACATTTCTTTCATGCAGGAGTGAAAGCAAGATGAGTTAAGACATAATAAGTGGGAATAACTATAAATCAGATTTTAAAAATAACAGCCAGCTCGCCAGCATGAAATTGGTATTTTCTAGGCAGGACTGGGTCATTTATAAGTAGAGCTGGTTCAGTTTTAATGAAGTTGCATGGTGTTGATTAGGAAATTAAAAAATTGATTTGGCTGGCTAAAATTTTTTTGAGCTTTGAACCCTGTCATAACTCATCATAATTCTTTTTTAATTATTATAAAACCAGTTTTATACCATATTGTATATTTTTCTTAATTTTTTTTATATAAAGTAAGTGTCTAAACCTGAACCAGCCTATATATGATTAAGGGGTCACATTCTACTGACACTGAGCCAGTCAGTATAAAGCAATGGAGGGTGAAAAAACACACTTCACTTGGCCACAGCAGATAGAAAGACAACAGACAGGAATTGAATACAAAATGTTACTGAACCAAAGATTTGAGAATTACAGTTTTTAGTCAATCAAAACATTGGTGGTTACTATATATTTCTTAATGTGATTTATTTTTCCTTTCAGATTATGTAGATGAGCTGATGGATGATCTTCTTATCAATAGAGAGGCACAGGACTCATTCAGAAAGGCTAGGAATTATTTAAGATGGGACAAACCTCGGCTAAAACCTCTGTATTATAGCACTCCATACAAACCTAAAGCAGACATCATAAGGAGTCATGTGACCAGAATAGTTTTTCGTAAAATAATATAGATTTTGTGAACCCTGCAACTATTGAACAATACACTCAGTATCTATAAAGTCGACTTGAGGAATTATGTGAAAAAATATCTTCATAATCAACAGCATGCAAGTTGTCATATATGTCATACATAGAAATGAGATATGGGCACATATATAATATTATTTGTAAACTATAAATGTTGTATGTTTATTTTTATCTTGCACAAATAACCAGGCAGACACATGTAAATTGCATATCTTTATAAAAATTGCATGTAAAATATTTCAAATCTATAGATTTCCAGTTTGAATTTGAAACAGTTACTTTCAAGTTGCACACTATCTTTGTGATCGATTATGAAGTTCTAAAAACTCTATTTCAGGAGAACAATCACGACAAATCTCGCCGTAACTTACAAGGTTCCATTGAGATGGCAGCCAGTATAGAGTATCTGTGCATGACAGAATCTCACCGTTACTTACTAGGTTTCATTGAGATGGCAGTCGGTATAAAGTATCTGTGCATGACAGAATCTCACCGTAACTTACTAGGTTCAATCGAGATGGCAGTCAGTATAGAGTATCTGTGTATGACAGAATCTCACCGTAACTTACTATGTTCCATTGAGATAACCATTACTGTCAGGTTCATGATGATGTCAAAAGAAAAACAAGCAAAACACAAAACAAAGTTTACGTACATTTATTTCTTAAATAAAACATCAACATGACAATGAATACACAACATAAGTATAAATTACAGATTAACAAGAGGCCCATGGGCCTTAACGCTCACCTGAGGATATGGCCAACCTGCGGATATATCCAAAATCATTTGCAAAAATACATAAAATATTCTGATATACATGCCTACAAAAAAGATAATAGTTTTCAAGATAATTAACAATTTTGAGTCTTTTTATGCATCTATGACCTTGACCTTTAAACGTAAGACCTTGAATCTTATATCAGAATAATCACCATATCAATTCCTACAATATTCTTATATACACGCCATACAAAAAGTTAATAGTTTTCAAGATAATAAACAATTTCAGGCTTTTTATGCACCCATGACCTTGACCTTTGCACGTATGCCCTTGAGCCACATATCAAAATGATTGTCATATCAATACCTACAATATTCTAATATATATGCCTATACACAAAGTTTATAGTTTTAAAGCTATTGCACAATTTTAGTTTTTTTTAGCAAAAAAAAAAACATTTCAGGGGCAACAACTCCTACATGCATTAACATACAGTTACGAAACTTTGTACCTTTTTACATTTTGTCATGCTGAACATTTTAACAATGTTTTAATATTATATATCTCTTATAATTTGGAAGAAAATAGCCAAAAACTGCACAAATTACAAACTAGGTCCTGACCTTGAACTTTGACCTTGACCCCATTTTGAAGGTTATTTAAAGAAAAAGTCAAAACTGAAAACGCCATGTCAATATCTATTCATATAGTCAAGTTAAAATAATTTGAAGCCATTTTACGAAATTTTTTAAAATAAAAAACGCGTAACCTATTTTTTTTTTTACCAAATTTCACAAAATGAACAATTTATAAGCTTAAGACCCTAGAGAAGCCAAATATCACATCAGATTTTTTTCTCCCATTATCGCTTTCAGAGAAGAAGATTTTTTAAGTTTTTCGGAACCATGGGTCACCTTGACCTAGTTTTGGGAGCCATGACAACGTCACGAACAAATCTAAATTGCACCGGCCCATATATGCATCTGACCAAGTTTCATTGAAACCCACCTAACAGGCTTGTAGTTTCAGAAAAGAAGTCGAAAATGTAAAAGTCTACATACACCGCGGACGCCGACGACGACGACGACGACATACAAATTTTGATCAGAAAAGCTCACATAAAGTTCAGCACACGTTTTCAGTCTATTTATAGTCCGATTAATACTAAGCACTAAATGAAAGTTGTAACACAAAACGCGTAACAGAAAATATTTACACTAAAACACTAATTTACACAAAAGTTGAAAATCAATAAATTGGGGATACACATATCACATCACGGATGGCTTTAAAAAATCCACTTTATGGGACGGTTTAATTACCGACGGTGACGTCATCACTTTCGACACAGGTGTGAGTACAAACATTGTCTGATTAAAAATTGAAGACTTCGACTTAACGAGAGTAATATTGCATTTAAAATATACCGACGGACTTAGAAATTACTTCGACATAACCGATGTTTCCAGATATCCAATTTCGACTTAAGCGGAGGTTTTAAACTGAAAGATATAGTGACTTATTTCGGACTGAATAAAAAGCTTCGAAATATCCGAAGTTTCCACTTATCTGATTTTGACATAACGAGTTTCGACTGTATTTTCAATTATTTTAAATTACCTTGCTTCCATCTGTGGATGAAAGCAATGGACCAACTTAGTGGCGAAATGACACACAACACGATGAAATGATTCCAGACCGGAAGTCTGCTCTGCTGGAGACAATTTCTTTAAGTCTTTTAATAGCAAATTTACTTTTACCACTTTGTTTAATTCTGAAAATGCTAATGAATCTGAAAAAAAAAAAACAAAAAACATGTATGCGTTAACCAACTCTTGTCATAATATTGACCTTATCTGGTAGAGTACATCAATAGTCCATGTTCCAAAAATGTTGAGTTCTTGTTTTTCACTTGTGTTGATATAGTCATTTGCACATCTGCAACACTAGCATCTATACTTGGCAAGATATTTATAGCCATTACAAAGTAATACAGGCATTAAATAACTTTTTCATTTGGAGTATTGTTATTTTTCAACCCAGTTAA
Organism: Tegillarca granosa; assembly: GCA_029721355.1. Lineage (NCBI taxonomy): Eukaryota > Metazoa > Mollusca > Bivalvia > Arcoida > Arcidae > Tegillarca > Tegillarca granosa. The sequence goes on along the minus strand of CM056602.1, from coordinate 18,270,296 downwards.
GGTTTACGTTTTGAGAGTCAATTTTAGGATAGTAGAGGAAATAAGAGTGCCCATACACAACATCTCCTTACTCTTATCAATCAGAACCATACTTCTACAATTTTGTGATGCATGTATTATGAGATTAATTGTACCTTTCTCAATCTAGTGGCTTATGGGTCAAATCCTGTTCTTTTGTGATGATTTTAAATCTGATTATTAGAATTTTATTGGGTTGTATATCTTTCTTGTAGTCCTTGGTGCTGTCCCGAGATGGTATCCCCGGGAATTTAGCATCGCTCTTGTTGGCACTCCAGATTGGCGGGTGGGGAGCAAGGAAGATGAACCACCTTACACCACCATGGAAAGTAAAAATAATAATCAGAATAGTTCAAAAAGATTAAGAGAAGACAGTGATGATAATAATGAAATCAGTTCCTCATGGGCAAAGTTTGTTGTTAATTCAACTACAGGAGAAAAATTAAAAATCAATCCTTTTGTAGTACAGAAATCTGTAAGTGGTATTGCTGGCACTGTTGAAAACATTAAAAAAAACTGCGTTCAGGGTCGTTACTTACACAATGTAAAAATAGGCAACAGTCAATCAGCCTGTTATCTTCAAAATATTTTGCGGATGTTCCAGTTAAAATAACTCCGCATAAAACTTTAAATTATAGCAGGGGTATTATAAGGGACCCTGAACGAATTATGGATGTTATGACTAAAAATGAAATTACGAGCGAGCTGAAGGAACAAGGCGTTACTCACGTTAAACGTTTTAGCATTAAAAAGGAGGAAAAAGTAATTAAAACAAATACCTACCTCCGTACTTTTGACATGGCAACACCATCATAGAACATAAAAGCTGGTTATTGTAACATAGCGGTGGTTAGGTACATTCCTAATCCACTGCGACGTTACAAATGTCAGAAATATGGACATGGTTCTCGCACATGTAAAAATACATTTACCTGTTGTCGTTGTGGAACGAAAGAACATGCTGGTGATAGATGTACCCTTGCGCCAAAATGCGCAAATTGTGGCGGTAACAATATTGGCATCTTTCAGGGACTGTTCAATATGGAAAAGAGAACATGAAATTCTTAAAATGAAAATTAATAAAAACATTTCTTATGACGAAGCAAAAACCATATCCTTTAAGGAACAGAAAACGCCTAGCGTATCTTATGCTGTGGTAACTTCAGGTGCTGCTTCCAAATCTTTCAAGTGTTGCCTGTCAAACGGAGCCTTTTCCGGTAAATACAAATTTAAAATCAACTGAACCATAAACCTAAAGGATAAAATACAACTTCCAGTGCCACTTCTCAGACAGATAAAAATATTAATAAAAATAAATATTCAAATGAGGAAAAAATGAAAGCACCGAAGCAGACTAATTCTTCTCTCCTTGCATTATCTCCTAATGATGAAACTGCAGTAACATCTGATCAGGACAAACCTGCATCACGTAATAAAAAGAATTCTTTAAAACATGACTTTTCTGATAAAGACGGTTTTACAACCGTGAAGTCGAAAAATTCTGTTCATCGACTTCGTGTTCTCGCAAGGGATCTTCCATCAGATGAGAAAATGGAATACGCTTCATCCTCACAGCCAATATCCCCAATAAGAACACCAGATAAAAAATGAGTAACACAAATATAATTCAATGGAATTGCAGGTTTTAGAAATAATTTAGATGAAGTTGCATTATTAGCGAAAGATTTTAACCCTGTAGCATTTTGTCTTCAAGAAACATATGTAAAAGAGTCGGATACTGATAAAAAATTCCGATATTATAAACAATATCATTTTTTTCACAAAATACCGAAAGGGCGTCTGGAGGTGCTGCAATCTTTGTACGTAATGGTACTATTCACAGTCCCATTGCTCTGTTAACAAATCTTCAAGACACCAAGAACTGTTTCCGGGAATTTCCTGTTTGCATTATATGACATTGACAGTTAAATTTAGGCATGGTTATGTTAGACAATCATCTCCACTAATTTTAGAACTAATTCAAATTATAGGATGCAATTTGTAGTATCAAGAATAATTTTTTTCTCTTTTCCGAGATGATGGCAGTTGTAAACACTGCATTGCATTAGTACTTGCAGTTCAAAACTTTTGTGAACGTCACCAGGATAGAAATACTGAAGTAGGCACAGATACTGTTTGTAAATGGGATAAACCGAGAAAACGTTCTGAAACCACTTTGTTACAGGACATACAGTACAGAAAACAAGAATAGTGCCGTGGAATATTCACTCCAAATATATAAGAATTGGAAACTAAATCACAGAAATCACTGGAAAATACAAGAACCGTTAAATATTCACTACAAATATATAAGAATTGGAAACTAAATCACAGAAATCACTGGAAAATATGGCATATAAACTATGTAAGGGAACCAACGCATTATTTTTACAAACAACACAACCACCCTCTGATGATTCTGATAGTGTTTCTGATGATGAGTTACAAAATTTTTCTGACATGGTAAATTGTGTGAAAAAGCAATGTGGGTCAAACTTTCAATGTATTATAAATGAATTATCCAAGAAACATACAAGTGAATACATAGCTAAGTTGAAAACAGCACAAAAGGACAGCATGAAAATGAACTCTGGTTCAAACATCGACAGGGTCGGATTACTGCATCCCTTGCACATTCTGTTCTAAAATGTAACCTAGAAAAACTTAAACCTGAAAACTACATTGTCTTTTTTTTTACTGCAGCAACTAAATATGGAAGAGATATGGAAAAAGTTGCCTACAATATGTATGTTACAAAAGTAAGGCATTCTCATAAGAAGTTTGTTCCTTTCTCTTGTGGATTATTTATATCTAAGGAATTTCCATTCTTAGCAGCCTCCCCAGATGGGAAAGTTTGAGTGCTTGTGTTGTGGTAAGGTTTAATTGAAATTAAATGTAGTTATTCTTTCAGACATAAAACACCTTTGGAAGTTGCACCTGACAAAGATTATTATTTGTATGTTCAGGATGGTGAAGTGAGGCTTAAGAAGAATACCTCTTGGTACACACAGATTCAGACACAAATTGGAGTGTGTGAGCTACAGTATTGTGGTTTTGTCTTTTTCACACTAAAAGGGATAGCTTTTGAAAGAATTTATTTTGATACTGACATCTTTACACAAATCAAAGAAAAATCAAATTTGTTTGTTCAAAAATATTTATTATAAATTTTGAGTAATTGTAGGCATTTAACTAAACAATCCTTACTGCCAAACCTGTTTACTGGTATAACACTTCTTATAGTGACCCATACAAGCAGTTGGCCAGAGTTAGCTATATCTATATATATATATATATATATATATATATATATATATATATATATAAAATATTTTAAACTAACAATTATCACATACATGTGTGTGACCATAAACATTAAAAACAGTGATTAAATAATTAGATAATTATATTTATAGTAGTCTTTTATTTTACTATAATTCACATTCAAAAAGAAACTATTTTGACAATAAGAACATTGAAATTGTCTTATAAACATCAAATTACATAAAAAGTAAAAACATAAGTGACATACTTGATGTGTGATGATTTTTTCTGTAAATACATGTATTAGTTTAACGATTCAACTTAATACTATAAATATGGATTATGGCAGTGATTGACTTTTATTTCTCAATTGCTATTTATTGCCATTCACTTACAAAATCATGTCCACATTTTACTTTAAAAAGTAACATTATCTGACTTCCTAAAATGCGAGAAAATTTGTCTGTTTAAATACAGGACGTCAGTGGGTTTCTTCTTGCATATTGTTTTCTTTATTCAATTCAGTTTAAACTTTGATTTGGTGTAACTGGTTTATTTGGTATAAAAAAATTTGACTCTATCATAAACGACCCTCTCCCTCTTAAACCTGTATAAATATTAAATGATACAGTCAATGATTGTTGGTATTTTGATAAGAACCAGTCTACACTGAACACCTTTTGGCAGAACATTTGATTTAGATTAAACATAGTTTTCAGTTTAGACAGGTTCAGTTGTATTTTATTAGATTTATCACTGTTCTTAACTGGAAAATGTGTTTACTTAATTTAGTCTTGGATATATAATTAAGTTAATGTTATAAATTTATGACAATGAAACCTCTTCAGTGATTGTCCCGATTTCAGCTCAGCATCTTAATAAAGCAAAGAATTACAAGTCAACTACTTTTTAACTAATGGTGCCATAAGGTTGCACAAAATGCTGCAGTTTTAACCATAGAATTTATCAATGGTTTAAGAGACCAACATATAATTCCTGATAGTAACTTAAACTTTTTAATTCTCTGAATGGCCCTCTCCACATGTATCCTTGTATTTGCAATACACCTTGTCTTGTGAATTTCAGTGCCATTCAGATATTTTCTTTTACCCCACTTACACTTGCGTGTAAATGGAGGAATACTTAATGTCGCTCTTCTTTCAGTCAGGTTTCTAATAAGAAACCCTCTGTCGGCCATAATTTCATCCCCGGGTGAAACAAGATCAAGAAAGCCACTCTGCATGGTAATGTATCTATCCGATACATTTCCACCTCAGGTGTTAAAAGCACCAGATGGAGTAATGCTTACCAGACATTTACATGTATTGTGTGACTTGTATGTGCTATATGTTCTGGCCTGAAAAGAAGGGTTTCTCGGTTTTTGTACAAAAAATTCTGTGCAATCAATGATAGCTCTGAGTTTAGGGTATTTCAACTTTACTGATCTTGGCATGTGTTTTTGAACAAGTGGTCTTGATGGCCATAAAAGTAATCTAGAAAACACCATAGACATGTGAACAGTCCAAGTGTTAAATATTTGTGACACTCTTGTACCAGATATAAGTCTGCTAAAATAAGTATTGGCAGAGCATGGCGCAATCTGATTAATGTTAAGATAAACTCATTTAATCTTGATAATTTTCTTCCTGGACCAGGTTTTTCCCAATTACTTCATCTTTCTTCTGTTCAACACTACCTTTTCCACTGTAATACTTTGTTGCAATTATTCAAGATATTAAATTACCCAAAAAACATAATGAGATTTGGTATGCCAGTATAATATTTCACTTTCTTGTCACTTGATATTATAGTAGACAGGAAAGATAGATTTGAAGAGTTTTCATCATACTGCTTCATATCAACCAATGTTATATCTGTCTGTACTGCAACGGAAACTGAACTATGGCCTTGATCAGTTGCAAAAACAGTGAACAGTGTAATTCGAAATATAGCACGTAGTTACCTAATATTGAAATTTCTTTAAATACAAAATTAGCAAAATATTCAAATTAAAAGCATAATAAATCCGGTAAAATGTACAGTTGGGATAAAGAAACATGTGACCTCTGTCATAAACTGAAAGTGAGACTTTGTGTCTGGAAAAGTGAGCTTCTCCTGACATTCATAAAAAACCTGCCCAACACATGTTAGCATATATAATTATATATAAATTTAACATGAACATCTCAATATTATTGTTATTATTATTTTACCCTCAGTATTTTCTGTTTCAATTTCTACTTCTTTTATAAAGAAGGGAACATTTGTAGGTACAATGATATCATTTACTTCCCCATCCGACTCTTCATTTATTATATCCAAAACTTCTGTTTCCATAACATTCATTTCAGTGCATCCTGTTTCACATTTGTCTGAAAATCAAATTAAGAATAATTATAATTCCAGCACAAACATACTAAACTGTTATTCAATAAAATAGTCTAAGCAGATAAACCAAATGCATAATTAAGAGTAATTGCACACATGAACTCCCAATAAATATTGGAGGGAGACCTAGTCAGCTTCTCTTGACTCGCATGTGATATCTTTAAAATAGTAAAATTATTAAAAAACACAAGTCAGGAAGACAATAATAATAATAATAATTATTATTTTTTATCAAGACTAGTCATTGCTGATTAAATGGGAAATGGCTGAAAAATATCATCTGTATTCCAAAATGGTCTGACAAATGCATCAATTGATGGACAGAATGACCAACTTTTTTCTGGAAATCTCTCGGAAACTACTATGAAAATTAAGCCAGAAAGTTCTTATATTTGTCAATGTTTTAGTGAATTTTGACCGATCTGAAACCTTGATTTTTATCACATTAAATGTAACACAACCATCTGCATCATATGTGTTATCAGTGGTGCTGAAACAAAATTATGCTGTGCTGTATTTGTCTGTTTTATAGCTAATAAAATTAATCTTCATACGTATTAAGGCTGTCTGGAATAGTTAACCCAAGAGCCATTAATACAGGTTTACTTCTGCATGTTAAATGCCATATGAGGTTTCCAACCAAGGTTAAACAAATTAAAAGTTTGGAAGCCATTATAAAGTGACAAATACAAACTCAAGCGCAACAGAAGGGAAAATGAAGGCCCTGGGATTGTAACTGGGAGCTGAAGCACTATAGACTAGTGCATACTGCTTCAACTCATTTTAATAACATATACATACCATCATTTTTATTCTTATATTCCTTTGCATTTTCCCTCTTTAAATTGATGTAGCATCACGGGACGTTGTTTTCATTTCATAATTGTTCCATGGAAATGTCAGCATTGTCCTCAAAGTGACGGCTGCAGACCCGATGCCATGGTTTAGGAGAGTAATCTAAAGCCTACGTATTGCATTTAATCATTTTCTACTTCTCTTCGATTACTTTTTAGAAGGGAACGGAAAAAAATCCTACCCCTTTCATGAATGGATATTTATCGGCACTTTTCCTGGAGTCCGAATAACAACCCGGTACAGCGCACCAGAGCTTTAATTTCGGCATAGTTGGCTGGTTAAATTGCCAGGTTTACAGCGTCATTGGATGCGAAACCGGAGTATATATGCCCTGATTTAGACATAGATCACATGATAAAAGCGCATTGTTAATGCCGGAACTGGTAAGACATTAACTATTTCGAAAACGACGTATTGACTTGATAAATTGCATGAAATATACCCGCAAATGCAAATAAGAGTGGCGACATCGACACCTACTGTCTGATTCACGTCTGCCGTAGCACTAGTTTTTCAAGGTTTTAGAAGAGATATCAAAAAAGTTCATTCAGCTGTAGGTAAGATCGCTGTTGTTAGGCCTTCAGTATATATTCCTTTTGCTGTGAAACTAGCAGACGATATTACCTGGCCAGCGCAAATGGGGAAATCGGTCATGCGCAATTCTATTTTCTTAACCCGCATGATTTTTCAGCTATGTATTTCCGGAATGAGTGTTTGTGTGTTTTCCCATTTTAAATCCCCGTAAGGATTTTAATAAGCTCTGCATTTAATACACCAGCTAAGATGGCATGTAGTTTGGTGTCAGTTAATTACGACATAATGCATACGTCATAACGGTATGTGGCATTCTACAAAATATTTTGATATCTCTTCTAAAACCTTGAAAAACTAGTGCTACGGCTGACGTGAATCAGACAGTACACTAGTACAAGGTCAAACATGTCACGTGAACAAACAATATCAAAAGGTAGAAGGATAGAGAGAAGAAAATAGAGATAGATAGAAATGGTCGTCACCGTAAGAAAAGAAATAATTTGCTGCACGTAACATTGATGTGTGCATATTTGGTTTGTGTCATTTCGTCCATTAAGTCAAAACAGCAATTGCGACGAATCGTGTCCTTTATCATGCAGGCTTTCGATCGTTTAATTTAAAATCCATAAGGATTTTTATGTGCAATTAAAGGTGCAAATGTAAATATATATTTCTGAAAAATATACGTTCCTGGATTTAATTTATTAGATATCTACGTATTAGGCAAAGACATGAATTGCTGCTGTGACGAAAAATTATTAAGTATTGATTTATTAAATAGCCATGACGATAAGAAGTTGAAATAATTACAGTAAATTACTTACAGTGTTACGATGATTTCAGAAGAACCGATTGATTAGGTTTCCGAAGTACGGACATTACAATGAATTAGCGCTATGATGACGTAATTAGATACAACATACGGATAACTGAAGAGGGGCATTTCCAATGTCAAAATTTATAGTCACTTTTCATTGGTCCAGTCGCTGAAGTATTGACGAATCAGATTTAAAGTTACAAAGTTCAGTATTATTGTTTGGATCCTCTCGAGATTTGAAGTACACGTCCTGAAAAGGCATGAGGATTCCGGGTAAATACCAGTATATAAGCCAGAAATTTATGGATGCTGTGCAGTTTAACTTGTAAGTTTCTGAAGTATCGGTCTGTTAAAGAAGTCTGCCTTTTATTGGAAATAATTATAAGGTAATATAGTGATATAATTGAAGATATATCGCTTATATTAAATATAGGAAACGTGTAAACAACCAAGTGTGTGAACACGCACTTTCTACACGGTAGCAGACGACACTGGGTTAAACACAGGTGATGCTGCTACATCATCTGGAGATAGACACAACAACCGATATAAACACAACTGTTAAGACCAAACGGAGATAGACACATTGTTGCCGATTACGGATTTACACTCTTGTTTGAGTTTACCTCCCAGAACGGCACATATTTAGATCCGAGTCTTAAAGTGAAACTAGAGCTTATTGAAGATTGATGCACCTACCTTTAGAGTATGTTTATCTACTGTATTTAAAGTTTTAATGAATTACATTGCCTGGTTAAGAAAACCAATTGCTGTTTATTTTTGTCCTTTGCATACTTTGCATTCAGCCAATGAAGCTCCAGTTGTTTGTCTTGTTAATCCTACCATGTATTATAAGACTCTTAAAAGGAAGGAAGTAGTTGCTAATGCTTTTGAGGTTGACAAAATCCTGGACCAACCTCAGAATACTGTTGGTTTATCAGACTTTTCTTTGAACTCAGTTGGAGTTGATTGTGTTGATAGGTTACCCAGTCATGTTCAGGGCTTGTTTGAGGCTTCAATACAGCACTTGCAAGTGGATCAGCAAAAACTATTAACAAATGTTTTATACACATATTCTGATGTTTTTGCTCAAAATGACTTTGATTTGGGTAATTTTACTGCAATTGAGCACTCAATAGATACAGGATCTGCTAGGCCAATTAAGCAACGTATGAGAAGGACACCTGCTTGTTTTGTCGCGGAGGAGGAGGCTCATCTTAAGAAAATGTTAGATGCTGGTGTTATTAGGGAATCAGTCTCTGAATGGGCATCATCCCCAGTTTTAATACGGAAGCGAGATGGCTCAGTGAGGTGGTGCATAGATTACAGGGCTTTGAATGACGTAACAGTTAAGGATACTTTTCCATTGCCATTGGTCGACGATTGCTTAGATACTTTGGAGGGAAATGTTTGGTTTTCTAAGTTAGATGCCAATTCTGCCTATTGGCAAGTTAAGGTCAAGGAGGAAGATCGTAAAAAAACAGCATTTCTCACCAAGTATTGTTTATACGAGCATGTTCGAATGGGTTTTGGTCTAACTAATGCTCCTGCTACTTTTTCCAGGGTGATTAGTTTTATTTTAAGAGATCTGACTTGGAAAACAGTGTTGGCATTTTAAGACGATATTTTGGTAATGGGAAAAGATTTTAAGGATCACCTTAACAACCTGTCTCAAGTTTTAGGAAGGTTTAGAATACATGGCCTTAAGTTGAAACCTAGAAAATGTAGCTTGTTTCAGAAAGAGGTTGAATTTCTAGGGAGGATTGTGAGTGGTAACAGTTTAAATATGTCCGAAAAGGATATAGAAACAGTTACTAGCTGGCCAGCACCACAGTCTTCTAAGGGTGTTGAACGGTTTCTGGGTTTTGCTAATTACCATAAGTCATTTATTAAAAACTTTGCCGAAAAAGCACAAGCCTTGTATGGACTTACTGGTAAGAATAAGTTCAAATGGGGAAAGGATGAACAGAAGTCCTTTGAAATGTTAAAGTTGGCATTGACTTCGCCCCCAGTATTGTCCTTACCAAATAATAGGGATCCATTTATCTTGGATGTGGACGCTTCTGATACTGCCTTAGGAGCAGAACTTCTGCAAATACAGAATGGAGAGGAAAAAGTTATATCATTTTGTAGCTTTTCCTTGACACCAGAACAGAAGCGTTATTGCACCACTAGAAAGGAACTTCTTGCTATAGTACGGTTTACACGACAGTATAGGTATTATCTTCTTGGAAGGATTTTTACAATCAGGACAGATCATTCCAGCCTAACATGGTTGCTGCGGTTTAAGGAACCTCAAGGTCAACTGGCACGATGGATGGAAGAACTTTCCCAGTACCATATGGTTATAAAACATCGTGCTGGTAGCAAGCATGGCAACGCAGATGCATTGTCACGGTTACCAGATCCATTGAAACCATGCTTAGACTATATATATAGAATTAAGCCTACAGATTAACCCTGTGGTGGGTGTCATTATTGTGTAAGAGCACATAACCAATGGGCCAAATTTATTGACGAAGTAGATGAGGCTATTGGACTTGCACAACAGATTGGTAGATCAAGAGGAGGTTCTGCTGCAGAAGTGGATACTAAGGTTGTCCAAGAAGAAGTATCTAATGAAAAGTGTAATAGAAAAGAGATTGGTTCAGTTAAGGATGGTACAGGTCTTTTTGATCTAAGTACGGTTCATTTTGAATCTTGCTATGTACCAGAATCAGATGTGAGTCTTTTTGACTCAAGTTATGATAATCGGGGTCTTTTTGATCCTGGTAGAGTTCCAGATGGGAGTCTTTTGGACTTAAAGTTTGAAAATCAGGGTCTTTTGATCCTGTAAAGCAACCATGTCTAGAACAATCTCTACTTGAACATGCCTTGAGTATAGATGTAGTTGGATTGCAGGGAACTGAGAGCCATTTTGATATTGTAACATCAGGTTCACAATCTAGTTATATATGTACTTGTGCCGTAAAAACTTGTAAAAACAGTACAGTAACCACTCCAGCATGTTGGGGATTTACATTTAAAGAATTACAGGAAGAGCAAGCTAAAGATAAGAATTTACTGTTTTTAATGGACTGGCTTTATAATAAAAAGGTACCAAGTGATTGGGATTTGTTTATTGCAAGTACTGAAGCAAAGTCTTATTGGTTAAACAAGGAAAGCTTTAAACTCATTGATGGTGTAATATTCCGAAAACGTTTGGAGGATGGCGATTTAGATGTATTGCTGGTAATCCCAGAAATTTAAAAGAAACGGTTTTGTTATTGCACAATGATATTCCATCATCAGCACACCAAGGAGTTGCTCGTACCAAAGCCAAATTAAAAGAAAAATTTTATTGGGCTAGGCTCTCCAAAAATGTCGAGGCATATGTATTATCCTGTGATGTATGTTATAAAAATAAGAAGAACAAGCTGTATGGTAAAGTTCCTCTTACCAAATACCAAGCCGGAGCACCAATGGAGCGTGTACATATCGATTTCCTGATGGGAACGAACATTGTCTTATGATGGTGGACCAGTTTACCAAGTGGGTCGAGTGTATTCCATTACCCAGTCAAAAAGCTGAAGTAACTGCGAAAGCAGCGATAGATAACTTCTTTTCGCTATTCGGTTTTCCTTTGCAGTTATTTTCAGATCAAGGGAGGAATTTTGATGGAAAACTATTTGAAGCAATTTGTAAAGCTTAAAAGATCCACAAAAGTCGAACGACACCATATAGACAATCGGCCAACAGGCAAGTTGAGCGGTTTAATAGGATGCCGTCAGATGTTTTATCGGTAAATCTCAAAATCAGTGGGATAAAAATATTCAGCAAATCGCAATGGCACTGAGAGCTTCGGTTAACCGTATTACAGGATATACTCCCAATATGTTAATGTTAGGTAGGGAGGTTAATATGCCGGCACATCTCATATTCCCATTGCCTAAAGGAAAGGAAGTGGAAGATTATGGCGAGTATGTAATTGGATTACTGAAAATTATAAACAAAGCTCACGACATAGCACGTGGAACCCTCAAAACATCGTTAAATCGAATGAAACGGGACTACGACTTAAAAGTTTTACTTAAACCGTATAAAGAAGGGGACATTGTTTATATTTTGGATACTACAGTAGCAAAAGGCAAATCACGGAAGTTAAGCTCGCCATGTAAGGGACCTGCTATTATTGTAGAAAAGATTTCAGCCTATTTGTACAGAGTAAAATTGAAGAGTTCCGTTTTCGTGGCCAACCATGATCGGTTAGCACCCTGCAGAGATCGAAACTTACCTACTTGGAATAGGCAACACCAAGGAACTGCAAATCAGGGTTTGCCATCTAAGGATGATGATGCAAATGAGGTTTATTGTTTGTGTCGTAAACCTTGGGATGGTAGATTTATGATACAGTGTGATTTTAGTGACACATGGTATCAAGGATCATGTGTTAATATTACAGCCACGGATGCCCTAGACATTGACAAATATAAATGTTGTCAATGTAAAGATCGCTGATATTTTACTTTGTTTTACAGAAACGAAATCTTTCAACTTTAAGAATTCCAATAATGGCAGGAAGACAGAACCGTGGTGGAAAGAGTACTGGAACAAGGAACTTCATGAGGGATGTGGAACGTTGTTTCGCTAAGGACCAGCTTATGTAACCGGCAGGGGATTTTATCTCCAAATTATATTTATGCCCGGAGATGAAGGACAAATCGGAAGATTTTCTGAAGACTGTGTCCAAGATGGTCGGTATAGCTAATGCGGAACAGAATTCCAAGCGTTCAGAACACGGAAAGCGTTGGCTTAAAGAGGCAGCAAGGACTTTAAATGATCTCCAGTTGGCGTCATTTGATTGGATCTGTGCCAATGTATACCAGCTTCCTAAACCAAAAAGAAAGACATCATCCGAGTATGATCCTGAAGCCGGTACCAAGGATATCCGTTACTCTGAGGAGGACCGTGCTAAAGGACATGTTGATATTTTGTCTTTAGATATCTTGCCTGAGGAAGAGGAACAGGTTTTTACTCAGTCCATACCAACATCTATGGAGGTGGATCCTGTTCCTGTGATCCAGGAGGGTTCTAGGAAGTCAGGAGGATTGGCCAGTGAAGTTCATGTGGTTAAGTCGGCATGTAAGACTACTTCCGGGTCTGGTTTATCGTCGGAAAAGAGACAGGAATAAGCTACAGCAACAAGTACCATTACTTCCAGTGAAGCGCCTGAGGGAGGTTTACTAATAAGATCTAGTTCCTCGGGTAGTAGGAAAACTTTTTGTTCTTCTGAAGGTCCTGGATATGTTGCAGCTGAGAGAACTCAATCTTACTCTAGATCGGCAGAACATAGACCAACGGAGACCAGTGTTCGACATGTTCGGCTTGATAGTCAACCGGAGATTGAAACAACTAAGCGGAGGATGGAGACTGTCCCCAATACCACTTCTAAGAAGAGGAAACAAAAACAACATATCTGCTGGGTTCCTGGGTGCACTTCTGATAATTCATATGTCAAGATGCACGCTTACAAACATCATGTACCAGGGATTTTCAGGGAGACGTTGCCAGGGGATGATCGTCAAGTTGTCCGGAGTAGGTAACGTGCTTTGAGGACTGCAGGGAGTTATTTATTCGGCAGACCAGCTTCGTTGGAAGATTTGCTGGACTTTGTTCGCTCTATGGAGTTGATGGATACCAGCTCTTCTGTCAACGATAAGCAACGGGAAGCCATGTTAGCCTTCTGTAGAGATCAGAAGTTACCTGTTCCGGATAATTTTTATCTTCAGCCAGTTAACTCACCGGCTGCCTTGATCCATTGGAAGATTGTCTATGCGCTAGCAGCTTGTATGAACTCTAAACGGGAGGAATAAAACTACATTTTCCAGCTTCTATGTCAGAGTCCAAGTTGTGTTTTGATGCACATTTCCATTTAGACCGGACTCTGAGACACAACCATCTGTCATTTTGAAGTTGGGATAAGATTGTTGACAGGAATCCAGAGTTGAGAGGGAATATGGAACTGGTCGGGATGGTTGCAGTTTTCTGTGATCCAGACACATATCCAACTAAGAGATATCTACATGATCTCCCAAGACATATGTTTATTTCGGCCGGATTTCATCCTAAGCATGCTAGCTGTGGTCAACGGAAGATGGAAAAAGCCATAGAGTCCTTGAAAACGCTTTTGTTACATCCACGTGTGAAAGCGCTAGGAGAAATTGGTCTTGACCATTCTGAAGATTGTCATCGCTGGCCAGCCCAGATGATTCTGTTGAAGAAGCTTCTGCCTTTGTTAAGGGACAACCAAGTACTAGTGTTGCACTGCCGGGGAATGGTTGATGATTGTGGAACTGAAGTTTACTGCCTTCTTCTTAGTTTTTTTACGAAGACAAGTTCGCCGTTGTCGGCCAATCCATCTTCACTGTTTCACTGGAAACGAGTATGTCCTGAAGAAGTGGTTAGAAGCTTTTCCGGAAAGTTATTTTGGATTTACCAGCATGATATCGACATTTGATCAAGATCAAAAAGAAGCTTTATGCAGCATTCCGAGTGATCGACTTCTGCTAGAGACTGATGCTCCATATTTTGCACCCAGTGGGTCCAGTGGCTCTAAACCAGGAGATTTGCTCGCTGTCGCATCATCTATAGCGAGGTATCGTGGAACAACAGTGGAGCAAGTTCTTCACATGACAGCTAACAATGGAAGGCGGTTGTATGCAGGAGTAGATGGCGCTGAAGCTGCATAGGCTGATACTTATATGTTCCAGTATATGAACTTTTTGTTCATATGATCCAGTATATGAACTTTTTGTTCATATGTTCCAGTACTCAACGGTTCCAATACACGAACTTTATGTTCATGAAAATTCTATGGCATAGAACTTTTTGTTCTAGGAACATGGGGCTTTTTGTCACATGTTTCATCTGGTGCAAAATTATTAAGGCTTGTTGTCTTAGTTTCCTGGTGCTTTTTGTGCCAAGAAACATTGCATTTTTGGGCTTGTTGTCCAGAAATAAGCATCACATCATACATTTCAGAAGAGGGTACGTGGTTCCAACTGGTGAAGTCAACACTATCCAGAACTGAAGGGAGTCCGGGCCTTCAAAAATTAAGTGGGGAAGAGTGTTGTGACGCGGTACCTCCAGATATGCCGGTCGATGTGATGTGGTGCTCCAGAAAGTAACGATTCCTGAGAACAAGAAAACCGGAAGCTGCTTTCGGAATCATCTGGTGTGTGACCATCAAGCGGACAGCACGTATTAGGAAGGTAACTTGTATTTTGGACCAATTTAACTGTGTCTAGTATTGCCCCGGTTTCATTTTAGGTATAATTTTGCTGTAATATGTATTGTTAATACCACCGGACACTTTAATAGAGAAGATTAAGAGTTTGTTTTGATTGCTTAATTACGGTATATTTCCGTGAGGACCTACACACATATAGGTTTAACAACATGCAAGTTATATCAGTGGTTGCTTACCAGTAAGCAAACTCTGATATAATTCTCCTTGTGGGGCACTGTTGACTTTTTTTTCAACAGTAAACCGTAAGGTGTATTTTCTCAATTTTTGTTAGTTTTTGGGTTAGACTTGAATGTTTACAACATTATTTCTGTTAGTAAAGAGTAACACATATAACTAGCTAAATTACTCCTAGTAAATAAGAGTCCGAGACGCTGGCAAGACGTTTTTTGATATTGTGCCAACGTCGGACTCTTATAATTGAATCAAAAATCTGCGTGGCAAATTCCGCCCGAAATTTGTGCGGAACATTTTTAACTGTTTTTTCACATTTGAACCCCGATTCGCACAGAAATGTTATCGCCTGCCAATTCATTAAGGTTTTTATTATACACACTTGCCTTAAACTGTTTTCTGCAGAACATTGTAACCGACCTACAGCAAATGATAATCCATGTATAGCAGAACTTCAAGTTTGAATCGTATCCATCTTTGGAAGCGACTATAAATTACAGATTTGATTAGCGAAACGACACGGTAAATCCTGCCTAAAGTTTGGAAAGGAGCACCATTCGGTAATAACTGGTTAATTCGAAGCATAGACTAAAATGGCATCCACATTACGAAACAGATGTATAAATTTATATAAACAGATAAATATTAAATATATAAATAAATCACTTTTTACTTACCTTATAATGGAAGTTCTTCCCACGATTCGGACCACCTTTACACTTATCAAAGTTGCTATAAGTAACCTAACCTGGTAAAGGTATAACCATAGCCGTCCGATATTGATGGTCAGTGGTTGAAAATTTTCGTAACAGTTTCCTTAGTAACTTTTAATCACAACCGCTAAAGTTTTGTATATGAATGCTTTACAGAAATCTAAGTATATGTCATCTATCCAGGTAAACTTGAAATTAAAGAACGACGGAGTCATCTGGTTCTGCTTCATGTCTGGATTTATATCTCAATTTTGACACTCAAGAAAAAGCTACATTTGGAACTTTATGACAAGCGTGGTGTCTTCGGTTTTTCTATTGCCAACTTTCCATTTTTCGTGCGGCAATATACCTCTACTTCCGGCGTTTTTGTTTCACAACTGATACGCTAAAGCAGGGCTTGTTCTAGTTGAGAACTTTATTCAAAGAAACAAGCTGCTAACAAAGAAATTGTTGACTCAAGAATATTGTAGGCCTAGGCTTATTAAAGCCCTGAAAAAGTTCTATGGTATTCATTTATTTGTTTATCACCTGTCTCCTTCTCTTGTCAAGATTTGCTGACAACTGTTTCATTTTATGCAGGTATTTACCGGGAAGTTTCGGATCTTCTATATGTTTAAAATTTGCAAAAGATCGATATTGCCTGCCACATTTGATCAGAAAAGGTTTCTCATTCTTCATCATAAGTATAAATTTCTCGATGTTTCCATCTCGTTTACATTCACGTCGCCTATGGCGGTATAGCTCCTGCTCAACAATGTTAGTTTCGAAAATGTTATCTAAAGCTTCTCCTA
Organism: Tegillarca granosa; assembly: GCA_029721355.1. Classification (NCBI taxonomy): domain Eukaryota; kingdom Metazoa; phylum Mollusca; class Bivalvia; order Arcoida; family Arcidae; genus Tegillarca; species Tegillarca granosa. The sequence goes on along the minus strand of CM056602.1, from coordinate 18,253,457 downwards.
ATGGTCCTACTAATTGCCCACACCTCTGAATGGTTTCTTCAGTATATCTTCCCTTAGCTCCTTTCAGCATGTCCTTAAACAAACGATTTGGAACTTCATTCATAAAATCTAAGGGCAAATTTTCCGACACCTCCACTATAATTTACAGTTCTGTTCCATATCAATTCCTCCTGTAATTTCTGACATAACCGTCCATTGACTGCGCATAATAAACGATGTGCTAAAATGACATACTTAGGGTGGCGTTTTGCGAAAAAATTTGCTAAAACAAGTCTCCAGTAGTGTAACATAGCCTCTCCATCTCCTTCTCTAACTGCATCACGCCTGCAAAGTAAACTCAACCCTCTCCATGTGATAGCTTTATTATAATCTCTTGCATAGTCTGCATCCTCATTATTTATCGGCCTCTTTCCCTTTCGTTTCTTTGTTTTCGCCAACATGTAAGACCGTCAAATGTAAAAATTACGTTAAATGTAAAAAATATCAAATTTGACGTTAAATGTAAAAACAATTTTACTCTAAATGTAAAAAATGCTGCAAATGTAAAAACTTGACATTAAATGTAAAAAAATACTTGACGCTAAATGTAAAAACATTTTAACACTAAATGTAAAAATGTCGATTTTTAACGTTAAATGTGAAAACAAAAAAGTGATAAATGTAAAAACAAAAACATCGCTTACGGTAGCATAAATCTGCATTGAAACTGAGTGCGCATAGGAGGCTTCCAATAAAAAAAAAACCAAAGTACCGAGAAGCGTTAAGCTAGCACCTATGTGTGGTTTCTTAAGATGTTCTAAATGTTTAAGGATTTCAGCAAAATTACAGTGTTGAAAAGTCATCACTCATTGATATTATCAGCTAAATAATTTAACAGTATTTCACGACAAAAACCATTTTTATCAGTTTTTTATTGAGTGCGTGTGTCTTCTACGTGACAAGTGTAGACTGATACCGTCTTTATAATGCTGGTACACTGTTACTGATGCCGGCGTCGAACCCACGTCATAAAAGAAGACCTTAGAATATAACTCGAAAGTCTTAATAATGGGCCAGAGAGAGAATAAGAGAGAGAGAGAGAGAGTAAAATTCGATCATTCGTAAATTTGACATTTATTTTACTAAATGGATCACAAATTTAATTTCCCTACCCGATGCGATATTTGGATCGTAAACCCTAGAGTTACCAGGGTTCACACAGTGTTAGAGTAAACGGCTTTTTTTTAACAAGTATCAACGGAACTTTTATAATAGATCATATGACCCATGTCTCTGAAAAAGTTCAGTAAAACCCAACAGACAGTTTAAATGGAAATTTAAAACAAGATGGACGAAGTATTATGAAAGGAACTCTCGCTGGGCGAGACAACAAGCTCATAAGGCATGTGACCAAGTGAGCAAAATATAGTAGGTAGTTAATATTAAATGATTGTCGCAAAAGAAACAATTCGTCAGTCATTAGACCTTAGTGTGCCAAAGAAAACCCTCTATCTACTTTTGCTTGGTTATCAATGAAAATAACATTTTAAATTTATTTATTCATTTTAAATTTATTTATTTATTTATTTATAATAATAATAATAATAATAATATTATTATTATTATATTTATTATCGTAGATGTCGTAATGAAAATGTAATAGTATGGTATAAAAAGAGTATTTGGCGCGATTTGCTATACGGAATTAATAAGCATTACATCGTTGTCCCATTTGTATAATAGATTCGCGTCTTTTCTTCCGTATGTTCTTTTTAGAAGATGAACTTGTTTGAATGTTTTCTTGGGTAAGTATTAATATAAAAATAATATACAACAGACCTAGGTAGTTGTGTAGCATCAGCCACTGACTGTAGTGTAGTAGCGTTGTTTACGCCAGTTTTCCTTGAAGATAATAGCTAAGTAACATTTTAGAATTCAAAAGCCAGCCAACTGCGTGAAAATTCTCCAAAGTCCAGAAATAGTTTGTAACCCAGCTATATGCAATGTACCAAAGACATATCATTTTTTGTTTCGTCATGTTTAATATCAATATTTGTAAGTATACTGGCTAATACATAATACCCAATTGCAACTGTTTCATTTTTTATACTTTGAATATAAAAGTCTTGATATGGGACGACAGGTGTCATAGTGTTTTGCTTGAACATAAACTATTAGCTAAGTAGGTTTTACGTTTGCACTATGTAGATTTACAATCTCATAAAGATTCCTGTACTCTTTATTATATGCCCGTCTCCAATTATTTGGTTTAATATTCCATTGACATCGCCTAAAATTAACCTGAGCCTATTTTAAGGCAAAACTGAATAGTGCACGTCATTTATTCCTAAGATATACTATTTTTGACATGATAAAATTGCTATGTGAAATTACGCAAAAGGGAAACAAAAACATAAGTTGCCCAGAAACATTTGTCCAGACTTTTATCTTTGGAGAATAGGCTACTGACCTATGTCTAAATTGATGATGAAACTTCTACTGACAGTATATAATACATGTATTCCATTAATTTTCTCAGTAAATTTGACCACTGCGGCGCTCGTTCCGTAAGTAGGATGTCGTGGGTTCGAACCCGGACCGGGTTTGACCCAAGACTTGAAAGTGGGTAGTGACTGTTCTTTCGCCAAGCACTCGGCATTACGAAATGAAAGTCACGGTTCTTCCAGATGGGAACTTAAAATAACTAGGTTCCGTGTCACGTTAGGTGTGGCACATAAAGAACCCAGCTGTATAATGCCATCGGCGTAACGTACAGGCAAAATTTCTACACTTTCGCCTATAGCTGGCGACGTCTCGATATAAGTGAAATATTCTTGACTAGGACGGTAAACATCATTACTAAACCCAACTTCTCAGTAAATTTAATCTCTGAAGGACTTTTAATATTATAGTTTTCCACACACGAAAACCTATGGCGTGGTATAGTATTCATGAAATCAGAATTAAATTTCATATGTATTATTAAAATTACAAACAAATCCCTGTATCATGAACTTGATGTTTATCAATCAATAAGGTAAGATACTGGTATGCTTTAAATGGTGATAGGCCATTTAAGCGAATGGGATGACGCAGCGTGTGGAAGTATTGGTCAAATTTAGTCCATTGATGTCTAGGTAGGGAGAAATAAAGTTTGTGATTTTTGCTATTCTGGTTACCAATAGTAGGTTACGGTCTCATACATAGCTTAAAACGTGTAAAAATCCCCCTCCCAATAACGGAGGTTGTAGACAAGCATATAAATTATATCATTCGTGAAAATTCGTTAAAATTAGTTCACGCGTTTTTTCGAGATTATTTTGCAAATTTTCAGATTTTTTTCTCTATATTTTGGAGAATATTAACAGTAGAGTGAAAGGGTTTCCACTTCTAACATAAACAATGATTTGCCGCCTTTTGCGGGTTGTGGAGGTTAGACGTCAAAACGTCCAGAAACCATATAGAAAGTCCTTAGTTACCATATTCATTTTATTTAGTGATTTCAGAATTGTCACTTCTCGTCATAGGTCAAAAAAGGTCAAATAGTTGTGAAATTCCATGATTACTCACAAAAAGAAATGGTTCTTCAAAACGCTAAAGAAATGCAAACAGATATTCATCCGATAAGAATTACACCCCACTTTCCAGATGAAATGCGAGAGAAAAGAAAACAAGTATGGGAAAGAAAAAAACAATTTGATAAGGAGAACATACAAACAAGGATAAGGGGAGACAAACTCGTATTTACAAAAACTGGGAATATTTTTAAGGAGAAGGTACCCATCCCTAAAGCACGTGAATTACTGGATACAAATGCTGATAGTTTCGAGTTCCAAACGTATTCCGAGAGTACACCTATTTATGACAAAGGAAATGAGTTCACAGGGAGAGCAACAAAAGTTACAACATATAACGAAACAAGAGGCGCAGTGAAAAAACTACTAAGAAACTCTGACACAATAACCGCGACAAATAACATATACGCGTATAGATTCACGGATCAACAAGGAAAAAACCATCAGGGTTTTGAAGACGATGGTGAATATGGCGCTGGAAATAAAATACTGAAGCATCTGTGGGATAACAACATTAACAATGTTCTTGTGATGGTATCGCGATCTGCTGGGGAAAAACTCGGACCAATTCGATTTTCACATATTATCAATGCAAGTAACAATGCGTTGGCAGATCTCTAACTTGTTTGTAAACATTAAGTGGTCACTGACCGTGACAATATAAATATGACCTGACAGCGATATTTAAGCGTAATGGGCTTTAATATCGCTGACAAACTTTATCTGTATACCGGTATATCGGCTAATTAAATTCATCTCTCAACATACACCAACATATCTTAATACATGTAATGATAGATGAATTAATGTCAAAGTGTTATTTGTACATAGATTAGAGTTACTTATTTAGTTTTTTTTTATATACCTTTCTTACTTTTTCGTTTACTTACTGTTGTAGAAGAACTTGATTGATCATTAACAAAGAACTGTGCTATAATGAGCACCTATTTACAATTGAATATACCTTGTACTATATGCATGTAACTTGGTATTTTTGGTATAGTTTTCAAACTACTGCCCGAAATCCCTGTATAAAACCTAAGAAAATTTCCAGTAACCTACATACAGTCAAACTTGGACCTATGGCCACCTAAATATAAAAGTCACTCTACCTTACCGATAAAAATCCAGAGTTTATTATCTTTTTCCAATATTTTCATGAATTTGTTTACAAAATCTTTATGACCGCGAAAATTATCAATTTTATTTTTTCAGAGAGGTCTTTATAGACAAACTTGACTGTATGTAGCATTTGAGATATTTCTTTTTGGCAATAGTATCCCATATGGTAACAAAATCACTATACACAAATTATCATCGTGTGAAAATATAGTCTCAAAGAGCATTTTTGAAATGGGTACTACTCATGTCGACTGCGTGCTTAAACATAACGTATAATACGCATCTATCCCTGACTTCATCAAGAATTAAATAATTCATACATATAGTATAAAAACATCGGATTGAATACTTACCTTATAACATTGTAAACTGACTAGAAAACTTTCTCCCGTGAATCAAAACACAATCTAAATAATAATGTACCCACGTGGCATGTATTTAAACATAAAACTCCGTAAACAGTGGATGGTTAACCACGCAAGGTAACGCGTATACATGTACTCTGTTTCGGCAAGCAATAGAACCGTTATGACCCAATTTTGGAAAATCAAGCTCACTTGACTTCTAATATATATGTGTTATTTGTTTCTCTGTTTTTTGTAGTACGTTTTGGTGGCGAGTGTTGTGTGAATGGATTATATACAATCTTGTTTTGGTATTTACAAATTTTGAATTGGTATTTGATGTATATTAACTGTATTGTCAGATTGTCAAGATGGTGTATATTTTGTCTATGATTGAATTTTTTACATACTATATTTTAAAAACTAACAATGACTGACATCAAAATATTATCTTTAAATTGCAGAGGTCTAGGTCGACAAAAAAATAAGAGGCGCGATGTATTGAACTACTTGAAAACAAAAAATTTTTGTATTTACTTACTGCAAGATACGCATTTTATGGCACGAGACTTAGTAGATATACGCACAATCTGGGGTTACGAAGTTTACATGTCTTGTGGAAAAAGTAACTCTCATGGTGTAGCAATATTTTTCAATAACAATTTCGAACTTATAGTTAAAAAAGAGACCAAAGATAATACTGGTAACTATTTGATTTTAGAAATATTAATAGAAAATAAATATAACGTTACTCTGGTTAACATATACGGTCCTAACACAGATGACCCGGGATTCTATAAAAATATAAAATCATTAGTTCAAGATATTGATTATGACTTTCTAATAATTGGGGGTGACTATAATCTAGTACAGGACCCAGCTTTAGATTATCACAATTATAAAAAAACAAATAATCCCAAAGCTAGGGAAGAGATTTTGGCATTTAAAGATCAGTTTAACTTAATAGATCCATGGCGGGTTCATAATCACGATAAAAAATGTTACACATGGTTTTCTAAAAATCGTAAAAAAGAGTGCGCGCTTAGACTTCTTCATGATATCTAATGAACTAATGTCTCTAGTAAAGAATACAAATATAAAAGCGGGATATAGGACAGATCACTCTTCAGTGGAAATTGTACTTAGATTGACGAATTTTGAAAAGGGGTTGGGGTTCTGGAAATTCAACAATAGCCTACTAAATGATCCCGACTACGTAAAGGAAATAAAAAACATCATTGAAGAAACAAAAAAAGAATACAGTAAAGAAAATAGTAGTGATCAAATAAATCAGAGTTATACGATAAATGATAATTTGTTATTAGATGTAATTCTACTAGTCATTAGACGTTTTACAATCAAATACAGTTCTAGAAAAAAGAAGGAACGGAAAAATATAAAAGCCGACTTAGAAAAAAGGTTAAATAAACTTAAAAATTGCAGCCAAACTCTTACGATTCGATAACAAATGAAAGAGAGCAACAAAATATAAGTGAAAAACTCGAAAAAATAAGGGAAAATTATATGAAAGGACTCTCTGTAAGAGCCAGAGCAAGGTGGATTGAAGAGGGAGAAAACCTACTAAATATTTCTTAAGTCTCGAGAAAAGAAATTATATCAATAAAAATATATCTGGACTAATTAATGATAACGGTAAATATATATCAAACCAAAAAGAGATTTTAAAAGAAATTGAGAAATTTTATAAGACATTATATGCAAATAACGATCATAAATTAGAGGATATAGCCCTTGAAACAATCTTAAATTTTAATGATATTAAAAAACTTGATCGTAGTCAATCAGAAAAGCTGGAAGGTAAAATTACTTATAATGAAATCCTAAACGCCCTTAAAAGCATGAAGAATGACAAATCACCTGGCCCTGATGGATTTACGTCCGAATTCTTTAAATTTTTCTGGAAGGATTTATCAGATTCTTTAATAAGATCTTTTAACTATAGCTTTGAGAATGGAGAACTTTCTATAACTCAAAAACAAGGAATAATTTCGATTCTACCTAAAGGGGATAAAAATAGATCTTACTTAAAAAACTGGAGACCGATCTCGCTTCTAAATGTTACCTATAAACTGCTTTCTAGTTGCATTGCAAACAGAATAAAATCAGTCCTAGACTTCCTAATCCATGAAAATCAACGGGGATCCATATCAGGTAGATTTATTGGAGAAAATACTAGAATTATATACGACACATTACAATTAGCAAGGGAAAGACGCATACCCGGGGCGCTTCTTTTAATTGACTTTGAAAAAGCGTTTGATTCCGTCTCGTGGAACTTTATTCATAAAACTTTATCATTTTTTAATTTCGGACCGGACATCTTAAAATGGGTGAAAATAATTAATAAAGATGCACAGCTATGCGTGATACAAAATGGAATATTTTCCCAGTTCTTCAATATATATAGGGGCTGTCGACAGGGAGACCCTATTTCACCCTACTTATTCATTCTGTGCGATGACAAAAATATAAGAGGAATTAAATTAGGAAATATGTCAGTTTGTTTACTACAATATGCAGATGATACCTGTATATTTCTGGACGGTACTGAGAAAAGTCTTAAAAGCTCGATGGATCTTCTATTTCAGTTTTCGAAATATTCCGGCTTAAAACCTAATATCGACAAAACAAAAGCAGTATGGATAGGTGCAAATTTATTTTCTAATGTAATTCTATGTCCAGACATAAAATTAGAATGGACAAACTCAAATTTCACTGTTCTAGGCATAACTTATACCCCCGATCTAAAGAATGTTACTTCATTAAATTATGATAGTTATCTCAATAAATTAGAAAATGAACTAAAGTCATGGAAAAAAAGATTGTTGACTCCATTCGGAAAAATAATAGTTATAAAATCTTTATTATTATCAAAATTAGCACATTTGTTTTCCGTCCTACCTAAACCCGATGATAAGTTTATTAAAACGATAGAAACAAAATTTTACAATTACATCTGGGAGGGCAAATGTGATAAAATAAGTAGGAAGCATATGATACAAGAATACAGAGTTGGTGGTTTAAACATGATACATGTAGGAAGTTTTATTAAATCATTGAAATTGACATGGTTACGTCGACTATATTATAATAATAATTATTTGATAAATGGCTTATTTGAGGAAATAACTAGCTACAATATTAAATATTTTAACGAGTTTGGGGATAAGTTTTGTCTTGACACAGCTGCCTGAGTTACCAATAGTTTCTGGACGGAGGTTTTAACGAACCTTGCAGAGTTCAAAATTAAACTTTCAAAATATGAGAAAACACATTCCGTTCTTAATAGCGCTATTTGGCATAACTCCAATATAAAAATCAACAAAAACACAGTCTATATAAAGAAGTTATATGATAAAGGAATAAAACAAATAAAAGACTTACTTAGTGCAGAGAAAAACTTTTTAACACTAGAGATGTTACAAAACACCAATCAAATAAAAATTCCCTTCACAACATACGAAGGATTAAAAGAGCTATCTGTAAATCATACGATCTAACTGATAAAATAAAGCAATTAACTAGTGATCTTGAGTACATAAGTAGACAACCGAAAGGAACAAAACATATTTATAATATTTTTATCAAATCCTTTTACACAAAACCAAAAGTTGAATACAAATGGGAGAATGAATTTAATTTGCCAGACACTTTCGATTGGAATACAGTATACAATAATGTATTAAAAAACACAAACGACACAAAATTAAAATGGCTTAATTTCCGAATTTTATTTAGAATTTTTGGAACAAATAAATTATTAAAAAAGATGAACATAACGAATAACTCTAACTGTACATTTTGTAAATCATTTGAAGAAAATCTATGTCACTTATTTTTTGACTGCCAACAAGTAAGGGATATCTGGAATAAACTTGAGACTTGGATTTTTGAAACGACAGGTAAAATTATAACTATCGGTATAAAAGATGTAATATTCGGAATTCTGAGTCAAAATAGCTATGATACCAACATCATTATATCCTTAACAAAACAATATATTAGTTTAAAGCGATATAATAAGCAACAACCTCATTTTACGGAATTGAAAACATATATTGTTAAATATTGTATCATCAAAAAGAAAAATTTCACCAACTATGACAACAAACACAACTTAAACAAAACTGGAATTCTCACAAAACTTTCCATGAATAATGAATAAAATATACTACAATTCCGGACAGTGGTACTTCACATTGATAAATCAGTATTTTATTCTGTCCGAATGTTGGAATATATAGAATCAACAATATTGTTTGTATATACATCAATTAAATGGTTTGATTATTTGTACATAGATAAACAACTTAGACCTGTACGATTGACCTTAAATTTCTATACTTATTGCAGACACGAGCATTCACGCTTAAAAATCAAGTAGGTTTATTTCGACTAAAAAGCAAATTTTTAATACTTGACAAGTAATATACCCAAGTATTACACAACTACTACGTGGATCTAAAAATGTCAAAGGGACAGGTCAATGTTGTTTACCTATTTAGAATTTTTATATGTGCATGAATGAGGGAGTGAAAGGTTGTTTTTGTCTTTGTATGTATTGTAAAACGGGAAAAAAATTAATAAAAAAAAAAAAAAAAAGGTCAAAGGCTAAAATCGTTAGCAACCATATATATTTTGGTTCACTAATGTAACAACTGCCATTTGAGGTTACATTAAGTATAAGGTATAGAACCTTAGTAACATAGTACATTTAGTTCTTAGCACCGATACATATTTCGATTTACTGATTGTCAATCATATGCAGCCATGATTAGCTAGAAATAAAAGTTCATGTCATTAGCAGACGTGCATGTTATGTATTTTTACCTTCCCTATCAATATGTCATGTAAGCTTATAGCATGGCAACACTTTCCATCAGTTCATTAATTTGTACATCTGTTAGAATACATTTACTTTTGACGTCTAAGAAACTATAAGGCCGCTTTGGGTCATAATCGCAAAGAAATAATTTTCCAGTATTTAATGAAATCTTCTCAGACACCACTAAACCTATTTCAACCAAAATATCTTAACAACTTGTTAATAAGTTGACCCTTGACATCTTTCTGGTTCAATTTTGGAGTCCAGTAAATCCGACATTTTGTATACATTATTATAATTAAATATAATAACAATCAGTCATATGCCAGGTGAGCACTAAGGCCAATGGGCTTTTTGTTCTTCCTTAACATTGTTGATATTATTTTGTAGTGTGGTATTACTGTTGCTGAGCATCCGGATCCCGGTGGTAGATGGTGGTCCGAAGAGATCATGTTCCTTGATGACTGATGAGGAATATAAAATTATTTTTAATCTAGTAAAAGGTACAAGGCTCAGAACTTCTGTATCAGAAAGAACAACCGCTCAAAAAAATGCTGTAACAAAGTTTTATAGGAACAGGGGGAAATATACCATAGAAGGCAATCCTGAGAAACTTTACTTTGACAGCAAACCGGTGTTAAAGAAGTCAGAATGTACCAAAATAATCGATTCAAAATATTGTTCTATGAAAGGGACTGGGGCAAGGCGTCTTTATCATTCAGTAAAAGAACAGTATGCAGGATTGTCAGAAGGTGTTATAAAAAGGCATCTTTCGAAAAGTACCCTTCATCAGCAGATCAATCCAAAGTTTGCAAATAAAGCTCCAATGAAAACAATTCAAAGCCACCAGGTTCAGAATGTTCTTCAGATTGATTTGATTGACATGCTTAAGTTTAAAGTTTCATACAAAGGGCATACGTACCGTTATGTACTGAGCGTTCTTGATGTTTTTAGCCGTAGGACATGGCTCCGTCCATTGCAAACAAAGGCATCGTTTTCAATTAAAAACCATTTACATGATATTTTTGAGGCTTATGGCTATCCAAGGGTTATTCAACACGATTGCGGAAAAAAATTTCAAGGATATGTAAAAGAATTTTTAAGACAAAAAAAAAATTAACCAAATCAGAAGCCGACCTTATCATCCACAAAGTCAGGGGAAAATTGAAAGAATGCATAGATCATTAAAAAGGAAAATGATGTTTGACATAATAAAGATGAAAAATATGGGAATAAATTGGGTTGCACATCTGCCTAAGTATGAGGCAACTATTAATAATACACCTAAAGAATGTTTGGGTTGGAAGTCTCCGTTTCAGATTTACTTCGGCAGAAATTTTCAGGTACAAAATAATTTTCATGGTTCTTTGTTGTCGGTTGATGGTTGGCTAGAACAAATGAAAGATGTCCATTGCGCGGCAAAAAAGGCAACTAGACATTGTGTACGAAGAGATGTGAAAGCTCAACAAAAATCACTCAAAACTCCTGTTTATCTCATTGGTGATAAGGTTTTAGTTAGGAACAGAGTTGAGAAACATAAAGTTCCAAAACGAATATATGCCATCCCAGGAATCATTGTAAACAGACGTTTAAAGAATTACATGTATAAAGTTAAATTTCAACCACCGTCATCTGATGAAAAAGAAAGTAAATGGTTCCATGTTTCTAACATTACAGGTTCTTCCAAAAAACTACAAAAGAGAAGGGAACAAATTTCTAGAGTCACAGAACGGAAACGCCACAGGAGTGTATTTTATATTCCGCTGACAAAAGATGATAAAAAAAAAGGAATTGGTTTCAGATTTTAATATTGCAGTTGAATACAATCCTCCAGGGGATGGAAATTGTCAGTTCAACGCAATAGCTCATCAACTTGTTACCTTGGGAATATTTAGGTCCGTGCAAACATTACGTAAAGACGTTATAAAGTATTTAAGTGAACATAATTGTCTTGGAGATAGAATAAATTCTGTATCCTGGAACCAGTCACTAGTTTTAGAAAGCAGGGCTGAATATTTACAAAGAATGTCCAGGGAGTTTGAATACGGAGATCAAATTACATTGCAAGCAGTTGCAGAAATTTACAATGTTCAACTAATAGTTGTGTCGCCAATTAATCATGCAACGGCATTAATCAGCCCTGACGGGAGTAATATTTTTCGAATGGACATTCCTTACCTAGTTCTTGGACATTATCCAGAAGGATTTGGGGAACATTACGTATCCATTGCACACGACTTTGGAAGACTTATGTCTATAATAGCCGAAGCTCCCCAAATACGGCTTGAATCAGATGTTGTCACAGAAGAGTCGGCCAATATATCTAGACATAATATGTCTATTCAGGAAATAACAGAATCTCATGCACCTCAGTTAGTTAACCATGCGCCTAAATTTGTTAACCTTCCCCTTGAAATTTTAAGCTTGATAGCTGGATTTTGCATGGAAGATGACCTTACAGTGCAAGATACACTAAGGAAGGTCCATCCAAATTTAGCACAAGCGGTTGAAATTTCTTTAAATAGCAAAACTCTTCCAGAACTTTATATAAATGACGGACTTCAGACAAAGCTTAATGTGCAAAAATTGGATGAAATCGATATATCTGTCCAGAAACTTATACGAACTTCTGGAAAAAATAGTGGACTTTCAGACACAATAAGCAAATTAGTGTCCAACCCTCGCTGGATCCATGCCTGGTTGCGATTGAAAAGAACCAATACAAGACCAGGATGGTTTGTTGTCACAGCAATAATGTGGAAAAACTGAGCTTTGACAAAATGTCTAAATTCAACTATCAAGAACACTTGCTGGTTCTGCCGTATTAATAATTAATATCAGCTAAATTCGATATATGTTACAGGTAATAGTGTGAAACAAAGTGTTTACATGGGTCTCTTTCACTAGAGAGACAATATAATACATAAATGTTTTAACTTTTAAGCCAGACGTTTTATCTGTAAAGGCATTGAAGGTAAAACTGTATTAAGTTATAAAAGATGTGGTCATCTTTTTTTCAGTTTTGTGGACAGGATATAAATATATCTTTTGTTAAATTGTTATATTTAATATACATCGATATTTTGCATGTATAATAAAAAAACTCCTTTATGTTTTATTATTCGTATTTAATAGTATGACCTTAATACACAATACACTAGCTCACCCGAGGTAGAATTTTCAGGTGAGTCATTGCCATCAGTTAGCGACCAGTGTACGTTTTCCGTTAACCTTTTACATGTTATCTTCTTGAGAACTATTGAACAGAATTTCATGAAACTTAGCAGAAATGTTCCTCACATACTTTTTCCCTCTTTCCGAGTGTTGTTACTTTGGTGCTGATTCATCAAAACACATAGCCGCCATGGCAAATTCTTGTTTTTGATATGCTTAATTTTAAAAACTACCTCTCAAGAACTGCTGAATGAATTGAAACCGTACTCCACCGATGTGTTCCTGTTGATGTTCTTAACAAGTACGGAGCAAGCTTATTGTGAAATTATCTGAACCGGGCTTTATTTGTTTTGGTTATTTAGTCTCGGCGATTCAGGCTTCTGGGAACCTTTTGTTAAAAGGAATTTATTACTTTGACTACAGGTAGAATGAACTTCAGCTACATTTTATGTGAGACTTTCACCGTTGAAAACCTATAAATCCTAATTTTTTTCAGAATTGTTGTAGGCGAACACAGGCAGTGTCCTGATTCCCACTCGGGACAGATCTTAGTGTGTAAAAATTTGTCAGTTCGCTTGCCGAAGGTCGCTGGTTTTCTCCGGGCACTTAGGTTTCCTCCACCATCCCAGAACTGACAGCTTCGTAATAAGTGAAAGAATCTTGATTGGGGCGTAAAACACCATTAGTCAACACAACTCAAGGATACTTGACAATAAATAAGTTTTGTCCTACAAAAATATCATGTTTTAAAAAGAAATTTCTTCGACACCCTACTCGCATTTACCCATCAACCATCAAAACAGAAAACATCAGTAACAATCCTTAGTCACCATATATATATATATATATATATATATATATATTTCTCGCATATGTGATAGATTTATCTCACTGAATGGGTGGTACGATATTTTTTCCATATCGCACCCCGCGTGCGCACGTGTAGCCTATCTCAGTTGAACGGGAACTACATTTTTTCAATTGGCAAGGGTAATAATTTTGTTGGAAAAAATTATATGAAAACGAAAAAAAAAGACTTTTTTATATAATAATATCATTTTCACTAAACAATGTATATATAAGAGAAAAACCGTTGTTTCGTTTTACCGCGTAGGTTCATATTCTGCTGTGAGTGAAACGTTATTTGTTTTTGTTGCGTGTTTTGTAATTCATCCGCTAGCAAAATCTTGCAACGTAATAGAAGGGATTCCGGTATTTTTCGTAAATTATATGCGAGAAAAATAATCAATTACTCGACTGGGTAGAGCCTCGTTTGAGATGAAAAATCTGACCACTCGATCGGAATTTCCCCATCTCGACCTCAGACTCGTAATAGATTCTCTTTATATATATATATATATGGTGGTGTGTGTGTGTGTTATCAGCTTTGTCATGTAAGAAAAATATATAAAACTTTTTTTTCGGAATTGTGTTAGGCGGACCCAAGACACTGCCTGTGTTCGATTCCCACTCTGGACAGATCCTAGTGTGAAAAAGTTGTCAGTTGCTTGCCGAAGGTCGGTGGTTTTCTCCGGTTTCCTCCACCGTCCCAGAACTGATCGCCTCGAAATAAGTGAAAGAAACTTGACTGGGGGGGGGGACATCATTACTCAACTCAAGGATACTTGACAATAAAGTTTTGTCCTACAAAAAAATAATGATTTCAGAAGAAATTTATTCGACATCCTGTTCGCATTTACCCATCAACATCGAAAACATCAGTAACAAATATTAGTCACCATATAACTTTATGTTATCAATATTGTTCTATAAGAAATGCATATTGTTCAAGACAAACCATATAATCTTTTCAAATATAACCCGATAAGTAAAATTGCTTGCTGGAATCCTAAATAGCTAACAACTGTGAAAGTAAATCTAATTGTGAATTGTTATGTATTGTAACAATTTTTAAAAACGATCTACAGTTGTGTTCAGTGTTCTGGGAAAAGTCATGTAAGAATACTTATAACACATAATCTAACATTGAAGACTGTGTACAGAAACATATTGATACAAATCACAATAAGAAATAATTACCAAGCGACACCTTATGGGAGGACTGACTTTCACTTATCGATACGACATAGGGGTAAGGTAAGAAAAACTGATGATGTCATCGATGCACGAGGAACGTACGCGAAAATAGATGACGCCGTGATAAAAACGCAAAAGGGTTCTAGAATAGAGCTTTTCAGCACTTTCAGTCCTTTGATTTTGATGCAAAATTGTCCACTTTTTTTTTTACATTTATCACTGTTTTGTTTTCACATTTAACTTTAAAAATTGACATTTTTACATTTAGCGTTAAAATGTTTTTACATTTAGCGTCATATACCTTTTTACATTTGATGTCAAGTTTTTACATTTGTAGCATTTTTTTACATTTAGAGTAAAATTGTTTTTACATTTAACGTCAAATTTGATATTTTTACATTTAACGTTATTTTTACATTTGACGGTCTTACACCAACATTAAGTTCTTACAGTCAGTGCTACAATACCACTTCTCTTCCTGGACCTCTTCTTCAATACCAAGACAACTCATATGAAACCATTTGCCTTTTGTGCATCTGTCCTCAGCATCACATCCTACCATCGGTTCAAACTCTCCCAAGTCTGTTTTGCGAATACAATAGGGGTATGAAACGTTTATTCTTTCCTTGCATTCGTCACTACAGTAGAACTCTTCTGGCAAATCTGTTTCATAAATACCAGCACAACTGTAGTGAAACCATTGACCTTCTGCACACCGCTCCCCTAAACTACATCCAATAAATCCTTTATCTAGGTCTTGGTCGCAACAATAAACCACTCCTCCTTCTTTATCCATTTTAAGTAGCGCATCTGTATCGAGTTTGTACTCAAGTTTTGAAATAAGCGTCTGGGCAACTGAAGTCAAGTATTGTCTTTTAACTTCCATCGTAGCTTGCTCCAAGTTAAGTGGAGCATTCTGTGGCCTATCATCCAGTTCACTCATCCCCAAAATCTTCATTGCCAAAAGTGACGTATAACCCTCAGTAGACAAACACATAAGTTCCCAGGCGTCCGAGAAGCAGTTCCCAATGTCCCCTTTAACTTGCCTAAAGTTAAATATGTTCTTCATATTGAATAGTGTACCCCTCTCTGCAGCACTCATCCCTTTAAAGAATTCATCGAAATAGTCTTGCAGTAAAAGCATCTCCTTGTGGAACTCCTGTGGAGATGGATGTAAACTTTACAATCTCTCCCAAGGGCTAAGTCCATTACAAACAGCTTTCTGTGCATCATTGCCTCTTTCGCAGCTTAATCCATCTCCAAAAACAATTGTTGGGTAAGGAGAATCATTCAAAGAAGGCACGTAATTTAGAAGTTTTCTGTAAATACCAATTGCAACGCCTGTGGAGCAGGGTTTTTCGTCAAATACGCCGAGATTTACTATTACACTTTTAGTTTTCATTTCTGCTGAATGACAATGAACCAAGTGAGGAATAGTTGAATCTTTTAAATGTTCCTTAAACCATGGTAGATGTCTAGTTAAAATTCTGCCTATGATAACTTCCATCCGGTTGTTTAATTAAAAAAAATCTTCTTCATTAGGAACAAATATACTAGGATGTAGATCCGAAGCATCCTTTGTCTCCGTAATATCAAGATCAGTAACGGGCACTCTGTTAATTGCCATATACCCAACTGCCATATTGATATATGTATTCTGTGTGTTAGGGGTTGGATGGCGGGTAATTACTTTCTTTCCAACGTTATCCCAACATAGTGTAAATCCGGGATGCAGAATCCTTTCCGAAAAAGATACATTCGATGTTATACTTTTATCTCTCATTTCTTCATCTTCAATGTCTTCCGTCAAATTTTCTGTAACTTCACTCATCAGAATATCTTCTGTCTGTGCTACTGACGATGGTTAACCCTCTTCAAGTTCCATTACACCACTTAAATCCGCATTACCTTCTTCATAATCTTCACTTTCATCTCGGTCTTCGCTTTCTGAACTTACATGGTCTTCATCTTCATCTACATCACTATGACTATCGCCGTCTTCTCCATATTCCTCCATTTCATTTCTATCATCATCATCATCATCATCTCCCAAGATCTCAATTTCTATGTTGGGCATGCTTTCAGATAACAGGCGAGAAAGTTCCATTTCCTCTGTATCAACTGCTTGATTACTAGTTTGTTCCCCTGACAGTTGTCTTTCAAGCATATCCTTTGCATTTCTGGCTACCACATTAAATGATGTTCTGATGTTGTCAATGGTAGTCCTTGTGCCCATGATCCCCAAACGTATTCCCGTTTGACTGAACTGTTTCATCTTGTCCGTTTTCAATCCTCCTCGCCAGAGCTGAAAAGAACAGACAGCTGGCAAAAAACTTGCTTTTCTTGGAGCCTTTGCATGGAGCAATGTACTGGTCGCAAATCCTAATGCTGGTTTCAGATTTTTGTTACCTCGGCACATAGAATTTTCTTCCTTTGGTTCACATACCATTGCCTTCAACACTGTCATACAAAGTGGTGCTGCACTATCTAGCTGTTCTAAAACATCGTTCCAAGAAAATTTCGAAATATTTTCAAGTGTTTCTTCCTTAAAAAGTGACAGATCTTGCTTGAGAAGTTTCTTTATTTCTTTGCGAACAATGTTTTTGACAACCGCATGGAAGTTTCTCTTTGTCCCTTTTGTGGCATAATATAGTCCCTTTATTGCCCTTGAGTAATTTCTTTTCCGTACGTTGTACACTATAGATTCCCAATTCATTGATTTTGATTTTCCAAAAGATAACACTCGACTTGATTTTCCCTAATAAAAACAACAAAATTCACTATTAAATCAATTAGACATGACGGATATGGAGCACGATATTGGGGCGGACAACCAGACGGACAGATGGACAGATAGACAGACAGACAGAATGATACCTTTATAGCCCCTTAATTTCTTTACTCCTTTTGCTGGGGTATAAGCTCCCTCTCTCTCTCTCTCTCTGTTTAAAATTAAATAACTTTTTTCAGTATCAGTCTTTTTTAAACGGCGCATGAAATAATAAATGGTTTTATATCTTCAGTTTTGCGAGTCAGTACGTGTACATTAATCCTGATAAGAAAAATAAATGGACTATTAGTTTAGAAGCCGCTCAAAAAATGGAACCACAATGTCTCAGATCTCCAGGAAATTTTTAAAGTTAGAATAAGTGTAACTTTTGTACCTACCTGAAAAGGAGTACTGGTTGCTATGAATTCCCTCTTTTCTTCACTAGGACTACCAATGGATTCGCCTGGCTTATCCCGTTGTTCTCTTTTTTGGCCGATATATGATTCTGTTTTATTATAAAAAAAGTACTAATCGGACTATTCAGGCCGTAGGAAAAAGGGAATTTAGCGTACTTTCATTTCATTTTCATATTTAAGTACCATATTGCAAATTTTCACTTTTCTGAATGAAATTTAGTTTTAAATGTCTCATTATACATGTTTATAGAAATTCTAAATTAGCACTTAAAGACTACTGTTAATAACATGCTATTCTTCATTATTGAAGTACTTTTTTATTATTATATTATATTATATTATATTTTATTATTATATTACATTATATTATGTTATATTGTAGACTGTGTCGAAAGTTTAACATTGAGCTACTGTTTAAGTCAAAATTCGGCTGTAAAATGGCCGACATTCAGTACCAGAAATCTTATCCGAATCCAGGGGCGCCGATATAATGTTATATCTGCATTTTTAAAAGAAAATGAAGTTTATATACATTACTAAATAATCGAAATAGCTATATTCACTTGTAAAATGATTTCTTTTTCTAAGTTATTTGCTACATAAGATTTACAGAGATTACGAGAGAGAGAGAGAGTGTGTGTGTATGTGTGTGTGTGTGTTGAAATTTCTATAACCGTTTATGAACTTTAATTTTCTTGACAGTGGTGACATTGGTTGAACTCTTTTATGTCGATTATTCCTTTTGAAAAAGTTTATGCTAATCCCCCCGGTGTGTGGGTGTGTGTGTGTGTAATTCATGATGTAACATGAGTCAAGTTTTTAACGTTTTTGTATCAATAGGTTTTACTATGAGTAAGCATCCTTTATTAGCTTTTGCTGCAATCATAAAATCATCCTTGAAATATTGCACAACTAAAGTTCGCAAATAGAATTTGGGCATAATCAATTAGCGATGCGAAATTACACAAATTTTAAAAAGAAAAAATAGTGAAAGTAAATCGCATCATGGCGAATTCATGGTTCATTTTCAGTAAATAATTATATATGTATTTATTTATACATGTATATTATTTTTCATAAAAATAATGTTTTGATTAAAACCAACAAATAAATCTCATAAAAATCGCTGTTAAAAGTATTATTTTATTTCTTACTTTAACTTGCAACGGATTAGATTTAGGAATATAACTCTAGATCAGTTTAACTTAGTATATTAAGCTGAACATAGTGACTGAATCATTATTATTGTACCTTGTCGATAAATATATTACATGAGGTAGCCTTATAGTGTGGAGTTATTGTTCTCGTCTCCATCTGACCATAGTACAAATTTCTGGTAAAGAATATTGATTTTAAGTGACTAATAGAAAGGTCAACGGGGGTCGATGAGCTGTTAAACTTTGGACATGTCTGTACACGTGCACATAACATTATTACCCGTTTCACTTCTGGTCCAAAATTCATCTAAGGCTTTATTATATTTATACGACTGACACACTTTCTCCCAACAAATTGGGCACAAGAAACGACCATCACGTTTCTTTCCTACAAGGGGTGCATGCAACATTACACATTTTCAGAAGTTGTTCTCTTGCAGTAACATTGGATTTAGGGATATTATTTTCCAAAGAAAATCTGAAATATCCTCGATTATGATGTTTACAACTGAAGTTTTGGTTGCAGTAGCGCAGGTATCCATTTCTTTTTCGGTACTACAACTAGGAACTTAACACTATACATTCTCGCTAGAAACGGTTACGTAGTATAAAAGCGCGCTAACTGTAATGGTCACGTGACACATATACCGTATTAGGCAAAATGGAAGAGTAAAGAAAAAGGTTTAATAAAGTGAAAGGGAGATCTGGAATGGATTTTGAGGTGAAAAATGAACAGCTTAAGGTGGCGGATTTTGTTATTAATGGAAAAAGTGTCCTTTGCCTATTACCAACTGGTTTTGGACAGACACTATGTATGGTATTGCCTTCATTGTTAATTGATAAAGAAAAAACTATAACTTTGATAATTTCTCCTTTGACTGCATTAATGGATGACCAGTTTCAGAGTTTCAAACGATGGGGTCTGTCAGCGGTAAAATTGGAACCAATCGGGCAAATGGAAACTTCGGTTATTTCAGGTGAGAGAGAGAGAGAGATTTTTATTTAAAAAAACCCACTCTGTAATATTATGCATTGTAAACACCTTAATTATAATCATTAACGTTTTGTTTATTATTTTTTTCATAAATTAAAAAGTAACACCATATGGTATATTTATGTCTCGCGATCGGACATTTAATGATTTAGAATCTTTTAAGTTATATTATTTACATAAGTTTTAAAGAACAACGTTTATTCTAAAGTAAAGATATTGCAAAAAAATTTAAACGTCTTAAATTATTTTTTATTTTAAATGTATTTTAATGAATAATAATTTTATTATATAAAAATTTTATATTTCAATTTTTTAATTTTAATTTTATATTTTAAATTGTATTTTTTTTAAGTTTTTTAAATTCAAAATAACATGGTTAAATGTTATTTTTTAATTTTAATCTTTTACATTTAAAATTAAAAAGCTCAATTTTTCTAAATAAAAAAACTTTTAATTCAATTTAAGAATTCAAAATTTGAACTTTGAAATTTAAAATTAATTTAGTTTAAATTATTAGTTTTAATTTTTTTAAAAATATATTTATTAATTTTTTAATTATTATTATTATTTTTTTTTTTTGCAGATATTAGAGCTGGAAATTACAGTTTTGTATTGGCGTCACCTGAATCAGCATTGAAACAATACTGGATAACTATCTATCTTTCCATGACATGACAGGAAAATACTTTTGTCATATGCATTGACGAGGCACATTGCATATCTGAACGGGGGGGACGATTTCAGAAGAGAGTTTCAGATGTTACACGAATTAAGAAGTGTGTTTCATATCCCATTCTTAGCTTTAACAGCAACGAGTACACTGGAGGTGAAAAACGATATCATGAAACACTTAAATTTTGATCCGACGTGTACGGAGGTTGTTTAAAAAATTCCAGACAGACCCAATATTTTTATTGATTTTTTGAAATCTGAATCTACGGACTTAACTGAAAAACTGCAACTAGTAATTGATCATATCAGGAATTATGGTTCTGCCTCAAAAAAAATTATCATATATTGTCGCATTATAGACAAAGTTGCAGACGTGTTTTTGACCCTAAAGGAGAGACTTGGAATGGACGCCTATGCTGACCAAGTGCAGGATTCCAGTCATCTTTTTTTGAGATGTTCCACAAAAGCACTGATGGATCGTCAAAATCGAGGATAATATCCA
The DNA here is from genome assembly GCA_029721355.1 of Tegillarca granosa. Taxonomy (NCBI): domain Eukaryota; kingdom Metazoa; phylum Mollusca; class Bivalvia; order Arcoida; family Arcidae; genus Tegillarca; species Tegillarca granosa. The sequence continues at coordinate 18,231,869 of CM056602.1, read as the reverse complement.
GCTTTAAAGAGGAAAATTCAAACTTAAGGTGTGTTGTTGCCACGGTTGCACTTGGTATGGGCATCCAAATGAATGATGTGGGTGCCGTTTTCCACTTGGGATGCCCAAAGTCAGTTTTATCCTACTGGCAGGAGGCTGGTAGGTGTGCCAGAGATGGTCGTAAAGGATATTCATATGTCCTATATAATAACATTACGGTTACTCAGAAAAACACTACTGAAAGTATAACTAGAGTGAGTGAGTGAGTGAGTTTTGGTTTAAAGCCGCATCAGCATTATTGCAGCTATTCGCGGCTAGAGAATGTTAAAAATATAACAATTTATAAAATTAAAATTTATGTAAAACTAAATACAATAGATTTTAAAGCAACTACTAAACTGATAAAAACCAGTAATATCACAGATAAGTTAACATAAAAGACTGGATAATAAATGATAAAAACTATATTTTATTGAACAAGTTTATTTCCCGTAGGAATTTTAAAATTTGATGTCCATGAACATTATTAAAAAGATCTTGCATCGATGATGCTGAATAAAAAGTATCCCTTGTAGGAGCAAAGTCAACACAGTCCAGCAATATGTGCTGGACAGATTGTTGACTTTGACAAGGGACACATTGGGGAGGTTGATCTCCCTTTAAAATAAAAGAATGAGTTAAATAACTATGGCCGATTCTACAGCGTCTAAGGACAACACCCTCATGCCTACTATATTGAGACAAAGGTGTAAATCCTAGACAAGGCTGCACAGAGTGTAACTTATTATGTTCCTGTCCATTCCAATGATCTGACCAGAGACCATTGATATAGGTATATATCAAAAGCCTCAGATCTGTATAAGGAATGAAACAGGATGTAATTTCTTTAGATAAAGCTGCCTTAGCAGCTGAATCGGCTATTTCGTTACCTTTAATACCAACATGACTAGGTAACCAACAGTAATTAATTATCTTATTAAAATCTGAAACTGCATATGTTATTGAAGTATGCAGTTCCAGAATTTCACGAATTAGGGGGTGATCTAATTTCTTGCTCTTTATTGCCCGGAGTACAGATAAAGAGTCGGAGCATATTATAAAATTGTTATGAGGCGATTTTGAAATATATTGTAAAGCAAGAATTATTGCTTTAGCCTCAGCTGTAAATATAGAACTTTCATTTGGAAGACGAATATTTACTGTTTCGTCCCCAACAATGGCAGCAGCAGCTACCTGACCACTATCTTTTGATCCATCAGTATATATAAGAAACCAGTGCCGCAATTCCTGTCTAATTACAGTAGGAATCAGTCGTGTATATTTATCTTTAATCAGAGCGAATTCCTGCTGGTAAACTTCTTCACTTGTTTCCGACTTTTTAAATTTTGTGAGATCCAGATTAACTTCTGGTTTATCAAGAAGCCAAGGAGGATCATCTGTTAATTTGTGTTTTTTAATAAGTTTCAGATTAAGACCACATTCCTCCAATTCAGGTTTTAAACGGATACCTAAAGGTGCAATAGCTTTGATCTTTTTATTGTAGAGGTCTTGATAAAGCGGGTTAAAAACACAATCGAATGCTGGATTACATGGATTTGCATATAATTTTATAGCATACTGCAGGGTTAATTTATTGCGCCGTAAATGTAATGGAGGCTCATTAGCCTCAACATATAAACTATCGATTGGAGACGTTTTGTAAGCTCCTAAACAAATACGTAAACCTTGGTGATGAATTGCGTCAAGGTCTTTTAAATATGATTTGCGAGCAGATCCATATATAATGGATCCATAATCAAGTTTTGATCTAATAAGCGATCTGTATAAATGAAGTAATGTAGGTTGATCACCACCCCAATTCGTATTGGATAAAACTTTTAAAATATCTAATGCCTTTAGGCATTTTGCCTTAAGGCATTTTATATGCGGGATAAAAGATAATTTGGAATCAAATAGGATTCCTAAAAACTTAGCTTCTTTTACAACCTTAATTAGGCTGTCATTGATATACAGCTCCGGGTCATGATGTATTTTGCGTTTGTTGCAAAAATGTATGCAACAAGTTTTTGTTTTAGAAAACTTAAAACCGTTTTCCAATGACCATTTTTGAATTTTGTTTAGACAAAGCTGAAGTTGCCTTTCAATAGCATGCATATGAGTCCCTCTACATGAGATGCCAAAGTCATCAACAAAAAGAGAGCCATCTATATTATTTTTTAAAACTTTAGCTAAGCTGTTAATTTTGATACTAAAAAGGGTTACAGATAAAATACTACCCTGAGGGACACCCATCTCTTGCTGGAAGACATCGGAGAATGTTGACCCTAAACGAACTTGAAATTCTCGATTTTCGAGAAAGTTTTTAATAAAATTTGGGGTATGGCCTTTAAGACCCATGTCGTGCAGATCTTTAAGAATGCCATATTTCCAAGTCGTGTCATATGCCTTTTCTAGGTCAAAGAAGATTGAGACCGCATGTTGTTTATTAATAAAGGCATTTCTAATAAATGACTCCAGGCGAACTAAGTGGTCTAAGGTACTCCTGTTGCGCCTGAAACCGCACTGGATATGAGTGAGAAGATTGTTAGTCTCAAGATAATAAACGAGTCTATTGTTAATCATCCTTTCCATGGTTTTACAAACACAGCTAGTTAAGGCTATAGGCCTATAATTAGAAGGATCAGAGTGATCTTTACCCGGCTTAGGAATAGGTATAATAATTGCTTTGTGCCAAGATGATGGGAAAGTATCACTCTGCCAAATATCATTAAAGATCTCTAACAGAGTGAAAAGACTCTGAGGAGGCAAATTTTTAAGAAGTTGATAATGCACATCATCTGGACCAACTGCCGTATCATGTGCTTTGGAAAGTGCATTTTGAAGTTCTTCATACGAAAATATATCATTATATTTCTCAGAATTATCCGATTTAAAGGATAATTTATTTCGTTCTTGGATCTTTTGATATTTTTGAAATTCTAAAGTATAATTAGCTGAAGACGAATTTTTTGATATCGTCTCAGCAATTTTGTTAGAAATATCTTGTTCAGATGTTAAAATTGTATTATTTATTTTAAGGTGTTTAACATTATCGGAAGAACCTTTACCTTTAATTTTACGCACCATATTCCAAACTTTATTTAGTGGAGTCCGAGAATTGATCTTGGAGACATATTTTCTCCAAGATTCTCTTCTGCACTTTTTAGCAGTTCTTCGAGCTTTCGCACGAAAAATACGGAGCAAATGTAAATTATTCTGTGTTGGAGACTTATTAAATTGTCTCTCAGCTTGTTTCCTATTTTTCCTAGCTTGTTTGTATTCCTCATTATACCATGGTTTATGGATTCGAGGATTTGCAGAGGTTTTAGGGATGCAAGTATTAGCAATTTCTATAAGGACGTCAGTAAAACTCTGAATTTTATCAGTTTCATTTTCAAATCTCTCAGTATTAATTTTTTCTGCACAGAGATTGCGAAAATGATTCCAATCAGCTTTCGTAAAATTCCATCTTGGTATAGTTGCATCATTTGTCCCAGATGTATATTTCAATATAATTGGAAAATGATCGCTTCCACAACCATCATCGTGGACTGTCCATGAGAAATCATTCAGAATATTTGGATCAAGAATTGACAGATCTATCGATGAGTAAGTACCGGTCGCATCAGATAAAAAGGTTTTTGACCCATCATTTAATATAGATAGGTCGTTGTTTGAAAGTAACGTTTCTATAATTTTGCCTTTATTATCAAGTCGAGGACTTCCCCAAAGAGGATTATGACCATTAAAATCGCCAACTAAAAGAAATGGTTTAGGTAACTGGTCGACTAAGTTTTGTAAATCAGCAAACTGTAATGCAGAAGATGGAGGAATATAAATGGAGCATAATGTTATAGTAATTTGAAGCGTCAATCTTAATGCAACCGCTTGAAGATTTGTTGTAAGAGAAATGGGACTATGAATTGTCCCATTGCGAACAAATATTGCAGCCCCTCCCGATGCTCTTCCAGTATTGGGTGAAAAGGAATGATATTGGTTATAATATCGGAATCGAATATCTGTATCGGACTCTTTTATGTAGGTTTCTTGAAGACAAAATGCTACAGGATTAAAATCTTTAGCTAAAAGTGCAATTTCGTCCAAATTATTTCTAAAACCTCTGCAATTCCATTGAATTATATTTGTTTCATTCATTTTTATTTGGTGTTCGTATTGGTGATATTGGCTGAGAACATGGAGAACATTCCATCTCCTCATCTGAAGAGACATCCCTATGTCTCGCAAGAACATTCAATCGATGCAATGAATGCTTGGATTTAACGGGTGTAAAACCGTCTTCATCCGATAATAAGAAATCTTTTTTTGAATGCTTCTTTTTATTTGTTTTTTATTTTCAACTGATGAGGTTTTATCCTGATCAGTTTTTGCGGCAGATTTGTCTGCAGCATTGGGAGCAGATATTTTCTGCTCTTTTGAAGTTAATTTAACTTCAGCTTGAGATTTCGATTTTTCAATACCTTTAGTGTTTTTATTTATTTTACTATTTTCTAAAATGTTTGCTGTTTGCGACATAGTAGTAGATTTTTCTTTTGTTTTAGATTGATTTATTTTTTCAGTAGTGTTCTTGTTAGTATTAACAAGCACAGCTTCTGTTTGACAGGCGACACTTTTAAACGTTTTAGGAGAGGCATTCGATGCAACTGCAGCATAGGATGTGGCGGATACTTTCTGTTGATTTAAATATATTTTTTTTGCCTCTACATAAGAAATGTTTTGGTTTGTTTTAATTTTAAGAATTTCATGTTGTGTTTTCCATATTTCACAGTCTCTAGAAGATGCCATATGGTTTCCTCCACAGTTTACACATTTTGGAGGAAGTGTACATTCGTCACCTATGTGATCTTTTGATCCACAACGACAACATGCACTAGTGTTTTTACATGTTCTAGAGCCATGACCATATTTTTGGCATTTATAACATCGCAGTGGATTAGGTATGTACTTATTCACCACGATGCTACAATAACCAGCCTTTATATGTGTTGGTGGAGATGCCATGTCAAACGTAAGAAGGTATGTGCTTGTTTTAATAACTTTACCTTCTTTTTTAATTGTGAAACGTTTCACTTGAGAGACACCCTGTTCTTTTAATTCGGAAGCAATTTCGTCTTCCGTCATATCGGACATTATCCGTTCAGGGTCTCTTATTATGCCCCTGCTAAAATTAAGTGTTTTATGCGGAGTTACTTTAACAGCAACATCCGCAAAATGTTTTGATGCCAATAAGTTAATTGATTGTTGCCTGGTTCTACATTCTATAAGAAGAGAACCAGATCGCAACTTTTTAATATTAGCAACAGAACCAGCTATGCCGTTTACAGCTTTTTGCACTGCAAATGGATTTATCTTTAGATTGTCATTTGTTGCAGAGTCTACTACAACAAACTTTGCCCATGCGGTACATTTTTCAGTTAAATCATCATCGCTATCTTCTCTTAATCTTTTTGAACTATTTTGGTTTTTATTTTGTGATTCCATGTTGTAGTTAGGTGGTTCATCTTCCTTGCTCCCCACCCGCCAATCCGGAGTGCCAACCAGGGGCGATGCTGAAGTTCCGGGGATACCATCTCGGAACAGCACCAAGGATTACAAGGAAGATATACATCCCAATAAAATTGCAATGACCAGTTTTAAGATCATCACAAAAGAACAGGATTTGACCCATAAGCCACCGCCTTCTACAGGCAAGAGAAAAAAGACTAAAGTTTACAAAGCACTACGAATTATGAAAAAAGAGCAGAGCTAGAATGAAAACACTATTGTCTTGCCTGTAGGGCTCGGCGTGACCAGCCGATTTGTTGGACACGGGCCTATGCCAACCGTCCTTCTAGATGAAGTAAGGGTCGAAGTGATGTGTTGGACCGTGGAAACCGTAGTAAACAAGGTCCTCAATCACCAGAATTCCGTCCTCCATCATCAAGGATCGCATTCCACGGCAAACAGAATGCCCCATTTTAGTCGCCTTTTACGACAAGCATGAGGTACTAGGGGCCTATTCTAACCCGGGCTCCCCACGGGGAAGTATAGCTAGAGTTGCAAAAAATGAAAAGAAGTAATGTTTAAGACAACTTGTTCTCAACCAATTCAAAATTGATGAAAAAAAATTTTTTCTGGAAATGGATCCTTGTGCGATGGGTGTGACAATGAATTTTGCATTTGTGACAGTTGTCTATGTTGCACCATATGTTCAGCTAAATGCCCATGCAACGAACGTAATAAATTTACATTTGGAAAATTCCTTGACCTTACCGATGGTCCTTTTGACCACTAATTTTAATTATGTTTACATTTTATGTAAAAAAAATGTACATTCAGGATTTATATATTGATCTGTTTCGTAATGTGGATGCCATTTTAGTCTATGCTTCGAATTAACCAGTTATTACCGAATGGTGCTCCTTTCCAAACTTTAGGCAGGATTTACCGTGTCGTTTCGCTAATCAAATCTGTAATTTATAGTCGCTTCCAAAGATGGATACGATTCAAACTTGAAGTTCTGCTATACATGGATTATCATTTGCTGTAGGTCGGTTACAATGGTCTGCAGAAAACAGTTTAAGGCAAGTGTGTATAATAAAAACCTTAAAGAATCGGCAGGCGATAACATTTCTGTGCGAATCGGGGTTCAAATGTGAAAAAACAGTTAAAAATGTTCCGCACAAATTTCGGGCGGAATTTGCCACGCAGATTTTTGATTCAATTATAAGAGTCCGACGTTGGCACAATATCAAAAAACGTCTTGCCAGCGTCTCGGACTCTTATTTAATAGGAGTATAGCTAAATCTGACCCAGAAAGTTATATCATTGTGACGGACCTCTGTGGCTGTAATACGCCACCCTTAAATTGTTCAAGTTGCCTTCCTTTTGCACTTAACCCCCTATTGCTACTTTTGTCCGTTACACTGCATCCGTATTGGGTGTGTCTATTTTGTTTGTGTCAATTCGTCCATTGTCATAATTTCCGCCCTTTTCCATGGAACCTTTCGATTAGTTTAATTTAGCAATGAACAAGGTCATTTTAGGTCTAATAAAAGTGCATATGTAAAAAATTCTGCAAAATATAGGTTACTGGATTAATTTTAATAGATATAAGTATGTATTGTGTTAATGATATGAATTGCTATATTTTTGTATTGATCCGTATTGGGTGCGTCTGTCTAGTTTGTGTCAATTCGTCCATTCATGCAGTCATCAGTCAAATCGAAATTCTGGACTTAACTCCGTTTTCCAACATACAATTAACCTGAAATTACAAAAAAGTTTCAAAAAGACTGAAACATGAAAACCACTAGAACTGTCATTGAACTGAGAATTTGAACATTGTGCTAGGATATAAATGCTGTGTTCATTCAAGACAACACGTTTTATTACGTTGTAACTCTTTTTTATTTAATCCTTATCACCCAGGCTCTTTACATGCATGTGTAATACATAGTAAGCTATCAAACATTTATGTGATAGGTATAATACTAATAAGTGTAACACGTATTGGTTCTTCAAAGTGTAGCACATAACTAACACGACATCCTTCCTTTTTTGACAAAAGTAAAAGTTTATACTAAAGTTGTTTTACGTCTTTGTTGTATGAAAACACTGTATCAAGTACAACGTATTTTATGTGGAAATACCATATGTAATCAACATATTATGCAAATAACTAATAAAACATAAAAAACCTATTAATTGAACGTAGACAATAAAATCAATTTGAGTCCATTACAAAATCTTTGTATTTTTGTGGAATGGAGGTGGTTCTACCAGAACGAGTTTGACGACAGGGTAATGAAGCAGGCGGTATATCTACAGGGGGTGGTTGTGTTAGTGGTTCGACTGTCTCAGGGTGGGACTGATGTTTTTGTGGGTCTGCACATTCGGAAGCAGCATTGTTAAGGGTAATAGGAGGTTCAACATGGGGAGACAACTCTTGAGGAGTTGAACTTAAGTTTGCACCGGTAGGACGTATGTGTTTTCGATTAAGCCTATAATTGCGTCCAGATTGTGCTTTAAGAATGAACGATCTCGGAGTACTATGCTTTGACACTACGGTAGCAGGAGTTCATTTACGCACACTGTCATGCATGATGGTTTTTTCACCTGTGTAAAGATCACGAAGTTCAGAGCCTGCATGAGCATCATAGTTAAGCTTATGCTTATACTTTGTAACTTTGAGACGTTCTTTCACGTCTTGTGAGCATACTTTTTCCGACTGCAACAAGGGTGCAGTGGTTGGGAGATCGGTTTTAAGTCTGCGACCAAAAAATAGTTGAGCAGGTGACCTATCAAGTATGTCAATTTTGGTGTTACGATAAGCAAGCAAGGCTTTGTATGGATCGTCACTTTTGTGCAAGAGCTTTTTTACGGTTTGCACAGTGCATTCTGCCTGGCCATTGGACTTAGGACTCGATGTGACATGAATAAAACCATAGTCCTTAACAAATTTATTGAAGGTTTCACATGAGAACTGCGGTCCGTTATCCGAGATAAGTTTGTCTTGAATTCCATAACGAGCAAACTGACTTTTCAAGTGCGTTATTGTGTTAGCACTCGACATATTTTCAAGTTTTGTAACTTCCGGCCATTTGGAAAAAAATGATCAATAGTAATGAGTTATGAGTGACCTTGGAAATTAAACAAATCTGCGGACACTATGGACCACAGACGGTCTGGGGTTTCCGTTTCGATGAGTGGTTCCTTGGAGTTCTGATTAGCATGAAAAACACACATATCACATTTGCCTACAACTTCCTTAATATCAGAAGCTAAGTGCGGCCAATAAAGTATTTCACGAGCTCGGCTAGTGCATTTGACAATACCAAGATGCGAGCTATGGATTTTATCCAGCATTTCTTTACGTAGTGAGTGAGGTACAATAAGTTTATATGCCTTGAACATAAGACCATCAGTACAGGAGATCTCATCTCGAAATGGCCAATACTGGTGTATTTGTTCAGGTACTTTAGCTTTATTGTTTGGCCAACCAGATTTAACAATGCTTTGAAGCATCTGAAGTTCTGGGTCTTCCATAGTAGCAATCTGAATTTTTTCATATTGCTCTGGAGTAATGGGTAAGTATGATAATGAGCTTACCATAATATCTGGTTCGAGTTTCTCAACTGACTCGTTTAAGTAAGCACGACTTAAAGTGTCTGCTAAGTGCATGAGTTTACCTGGCTTAAACTCTACTTCAAGGTCAAATTTTTGTAAGCTTAGCAATAATGAGTGAGTGAGTGAGTTTTGGTTTAAAGCCGCATCAGCATTATTGCAGCTATTCGCGGCTAGAGAATGTTAATAAAATTACAATTTATGTAAAACTAAATACAATAGATTTTAAAGCAACTACTAAACTGATAAAAACCAGTAATATCACAGATAAGTTAACATAAAAGACTGGATAATAAATGATAAAAACTATATTATATTAAACAAGTTTATTTCCCGTAGGAATTTTAAAATTTGATGTCCATGAACATTATTAAAAAGATCTTGCATCGATGATGCTGAATAAAAAGTATCCCTTGTAGGAGCAAAGTCAACACAGTCCAGCAATATGTGCTGGACAGATTGTTGACTTTGACAAGGGACACATTGGGGAGGTTGATCTCCCTTTAAAATAAAAGAATGAGTTAAATAACTATGGCCGATTCTACAGCGTCTAAGGACAACACCCTCATGCCTACTATATTGAGACAAAGGTGTAAATCCTAGACAAGGCTGCACAGAGTGTAACTTGTTATGTTCCTGTCCATTCCAATGATCTGACCAGAGACCATTGATATAGGTATATATCAAAGGCCTCAGATCTGTATAAGGAATGAAACAGGATGTAATTTCTTTAGATAAAGCTGCCTTAGCAGCTGAATCGGCTTTTTCGTTACCTTTAATACCAACATGACTAGGTAACCAACAGTAATTAATTATCTTATTAAAATCTGAAACTGCATATGTTATTGAAGTATGCAGTTCCAGAATTTCACGAATTAGGGGGTGATCTAATTTCTTGCTCTTTATTGCCCGGAGTACAGATAAAGAGTCGGAGCATATTATAAAATTGTTATGAGGCGATTTTGAAATATATTGTAAAGCAAGAATTATTGCTTTAGCCTCAGCTGTAAATATAGAACTTTCATTTGGAAGACGAATATTTACTGTTTCGTCCCCAACAATGGCAGCAGCAGCTACCTGACCACTATCTTTTGATCCATCAGTATATATAAGAGACCAGTGCCGCAATTCCTGTCTAATTACAGTAGGAATCAGTCGTGTATATTTATCTTTAATCAGAGCGAATTCCTGCTGGTAAACTTCTTCACTTGTTTCCGACTTTTTAAATTTTGTGAGATCCAGATTAACTTCTGGTTTATCAAGAAGCCAAGGAGGATCATCTGTTAATTTGTGTTTTTTAATAAGTTTCAGATTAAGTCCACATTCCTCCAATTCAGGTTTTAAACGGATACCTAAAGGTGCAATAGCTTTGATCTTTTTATTGTAGAGGTCTTGATAAAGCGGGTTAAAAACACAATCGAATGCTGGATTACATGGATTTGCATATAATTTTATAGCATACTGGAGGGTTAGTTTATTGCGCCGTAAATGTAATGGAGGCTCATTAGCCTCAACATATAAACTATCGATTGGAGACGTTTTGTAAGCTCCTAAACAAATACGTAAACCTTGGTGATGAATTGCGTCAAGGTCTTTTAAATATGATTTGCGAGCAGATCCATATATAATGGATCCATAATCAAGTTTTGATCTAATAAGCGATCTGTATAAATGAAGTAATGTAGGTTGATCACCACCCCAATTCGTATTGGATAAAACTTTTAAAATATCTAATGCCTTTAGGAATTTTGCCTTAAGGCATTTTATATGCGGGATAAAAGATAATTTGGAATCAAATAGGATTCCTAAAAACTTAGCTTCTTTTACAACCTTAATTAGGCTGTCATTGATATACAGCTCCGGGTCATGATGTATTTTGCGTTTGTTGCAAAAATGTATGCAACAAGTTTTTGTTTTAGAAAACTTAAAACCGTTTTCCAATGACCATTTTTGAATTTTGTTGAGACAAAGATGAAGTTGCCTTTCAATAGCATGCATATGAGTCCCTCTACATGAGATGCCAAAGTCATCAACAAAAAGAGAGCCATCTATATTATTTTTTAAAACTTTAGCTAAGCTGTTAATTTTGATACTAAAAAGGGTTACAGATTAAATACTACCCTGAGGGACACCCATCTCTTGCTGGAAGACATCAGAGAATGTTGACCCTAAACGAACTTGAAATTCTCGATTTTCGAGAAAGTTTTTAATAAAATTTGGGGTATGGCCTTTAAGACCCATGTCCTGCAGATCTTTAAGTATGCCATATTTCCAAGTCGTGTCATATGCCTTTTCTAGGTCAAAGAAGATTTAGACCGCATGTTGTTTATTAATAAAGGCATTTCTAATAAATGACTCCAGGCGAACTAAGTGTTCTAAGGTACTCCTGTTGCGCCTGAATCCGCACTGGATATGAGTGAGAAGATTGTTAGACTCAAGATAATAAACGAGTCTATTGTTAATCATCCTTTCCATGGTTTTACAAACACAGCTAGTTAAGGCTATAGGCCTATAATTAGATGGATCAGAGTGATCTTTACCCGGCTTAGGAATAGGTATAATAATTGCTTTGTGCCAAGATGATGGGAAAGTATCACTCTGCCAAATATCATTAAAGATCTCTAACAGAGTGAAAAGACACTGAGGAGGCAAATTTTTAAGAAGTTGATAATGCACATCATCTGGACCAACTGCCGTATCATGTGCTTTGGAAAGTGCATTTTGAAGTTCTTCATACGAAAATATATCATTATATTTCTCAGAATTAACCGATTTAAAGGATAATTTATTTCGTTCTTGGATCTTTTGATATTTTTGAAATTCTAAAGTATAATTAGCTGAAGACGAATTTTTTGATATCGTCTCAGCAATTTTGTTAGAAATATCTTGTTCAGATGTTAAAATTGTATTATTTATTTTAAGGTGTTTAACATTATCGGAAGAACCTTTACCTTTAATTTTACGCACCGTATTCCAAACTTTATTTAGTGGAGTCCGAGAATTGATCTTGGAGACATATTTTCTCCAAGATTCTCTTCTGCACTTTTTAGCAGTTCTTCGAGCTTTCGCACGAAAAATTCGGAGCAAATGTAAATTATTCTGTGTTGGAGACTTATTAAATTGTCTCTCAGCTTGTTTCCTATTTTTCCTAGCTTGTTTGTATTCCTCATTATACCATGGTTTATGGATTCGAGGATTTGCAGAGGTTTTAGGGATGCAAGTATTAGCAATTTCTATAAGGACGTCAGTAAAACTCTGAATTTTATCAGTTTCATTTTCAAATCTCTCAGTATTAATTTTTTCTGCACAGAGATTGCGAAAATGATTCCAATCAGCTTTCGTAAAATTCCATCTTGGTATAGTTGCATCATTTGTCCCAGATGTATATTTCAATATAATTGGAAAATGATCGCTTCCACAACGGTTATCGTGGACTGTCCATGAGAAATCATTCAGAATATTTGGATCAAGAATTGACAGATCTATCGATGAGTAAGTACCTGTCGCATCAGATAAAAAGGTTTTTGACCCATCATTTAATATAGATAGGTCGTTGTTTGAAAGTAACGTTTCTATAATTTTGCCTTTATTATCAAGTCGAGGACTTCCCCAAAGAGGATTATGACCATTAAAATCGCCAACTAAAAGAAATGGTTTAGGTAACTGGTCGACTAAGTTTTGTAAATCAGCAAACTGTAATGCAGAAGATGGAGGAATATAAATGGAGCATAATGTTATAGTAATTTGAAGCGTCAATCTTAATGCAACCGCTTGAAGATTTGTTGTAAGAGAAATGGGACTATGAATTGTCCGATTGCGAACAAATATTGCAGCCCCTCCCGATGCTCTTCCAGTATTGGGTGAAAAGGAATGATATTGGTTATAATATCGGAATCGAATATCTGTATCGGACTCTTTTATGTAGGTTTCTTGAAGACAAAATGCTACAGGATTAAAATCTTTAGCTAAAAGGGCAATTTCGTCCAAATTATTTCTAAAACCTCTGCAATTCCATTGAATTATATTTGTTTCATTCATTTTTATTTGGTGTTCGTATTGGTGATATTGGCTGAGAACATGGAGAACATTCCATCTCCTCATCTGAAGAGACATCCCTATGTCTCGCAAGAACATTCAATCGATGCAATGAATGCTTGGATTTAACGGGTGTAAAACCGTCTTCATCCGATAATAAGAAATCTTTTTTTGAATGCTTCTTTTTATTTGTTTTTTTATTTTCAACTGATGAGGTTTTATCCTGATCAGTTTTTGCGGCAGATTTGTCTGCAGCATTGGGAGCAGATATTTTCTGCTCTTTTGAAGTTAATTTAACTTCAGCTTGAGATTTCGATTTTTCAATACCTTTAGTGTTTTTATTTATTTTACTATTTTCTAAAATGTTTGCTGTTTGCGACATAGTAGTAGATTTTTCTTTTGTTTAGATTGATTTATTTTTTCAGTAGTGTTCTTGTTAGTATTAACAAGCACAGCTTCCGTTTGACAGGCGACACTTTTAAACGTTTTAGGAGAGGCATTCGATGCAACTGCAGCATAGGATGTGGCGGATACTTTCTGTTGATTTAAATATATTTTTTTTGCCTCTACATAAGAAATGTTTTGGTTTGTTTTAATTTTAAGAATTTCATGTTGTGGTTTCCATATTTCACAGTCTCTAGAAGATGCCATATGGTATCCTTTACAGTTTACACATTTTGGAGGAAGTGTACATTCGTCACCTATGTGATCTTTTGATCCACAACGACAACATGCACTAGTGTTTTTACATCTGCTGAACAACATCTTCAATTGTTCGAAGGGGGTAGTGTTCCCTTTTTATTGCCTTATTTAAGTCCCTGGGGTCAATACATATACGCAACTTGCCATTAGGCTTGAGCACAGTAACCATTGAGTTCACCCATGGGGTAGGTTGGTCTTGTTTTATAACTACACCTTGATCAACCATGCGGTCAAGTTCAGCTTTTATTTTGCTTTTTAAAGCAATCGGAACTCGTCTGGAAGGGTGTATGACAGGTTCAATGGATGGATCAACTTTAGTTTTGTGGGGAATGGGCATGAGACCTAACCCAACAAAATTATTATGATATTTGGCTATAATATCATCAGGAATTTTACTTGTGGTTGCTTTTACCAAACTACTTGACGACTGAACGGCATTTAAATCAACATTTCGACTGACAAGACCCATGGCAGTACACGATGCTGAGCCTAAAATTGGGTCAGACAATAAATCAACTACCTCGAAGCGAATATCACGGGTTTCGCGTTGGTATGAACAGGGTAATGTAATGGAACCCAATGATTTGATTTTATGACCACTATAAGACCTAAGTGAAGCATTTGAGGGTTCAATCTTGTTATCAATGTGAGGGTCGAGTATTTTTAAAGTTTTATGGGGCAACACATTACATCTGGCACCTGTGTCTAGTTGAAATGTCACAGGTTTGTTGTTCACTAATACTGTCTCTGTCCACTCAGTGTCAATAACATTAACACTGTTTATATCTGAATGTATATATCCAAGAAATAGTTCAGATGAGTCATCACTTTCGTAGTTGTTCACCGTGTTTACAGTCTTTGTTTTGTCGTTTCTACGAGTCGAACTTTGTTGTCTGGGAGCGACACCGCGACACATTTACTGGAAGTGGTTCTGCTTCCCACATTTGTGACATGTTTGTCCCTGGGCTGGACATTTAGTCTTATCACGTGTATCGTGTTTGTAACCACATTTCATGCAAATGTCTTGATTCACATTCCTTTTTAGGTTTGGCACATTTTGTCCATTTCTCTGGTTATTCCGTTTTCCACTAGTTTTCTGAGGACGGGCGTTTATCTTATTAACTACGGTAACAGAAGAATCTTCTCTAGACATCAATTTGGCCTGTATTGTCGATTGTTCATGTAATCTAGCAATGTCAACTGCTTTCTTCAGAGTTAAGTCATTTCCCACATGTATGAGTTTTTCTCTAATTTTGTGATTTTTAACTCCATTCACTATCCGATCGCGCGCCATTTCTTCCATGTCCGTGAAATTTGTATCTGTTGTAGATAACATTGGTGCGGGGTTTAACATAATTTTCGAACTGTTCATAATATTTTTTAAGTTCTTTTTGATCATCAGCAGACATGTTCCAGGTAGAAAACAGATTTCGACCTTTGTCACCAACCCATAACATTAAGTAGGAACATTTTTCCGGTTCACTGTTACCTTCTAGAGGTCAGGAAAAAATGAAATCCACGTGTTGCTTAAAAGCTTTCCAATCACCTTCTAAATCAAGGCTGTCCCAATTCATATGTGCCATCGGGCCTATCATGTGTTAGAGACGTTTCAGGGAATCTTGATGGCTGATGGTTTCGATTTATCCTAATTCTGACACCATGCTGTGTTCATTCAAGACAACACGTTTTATTACGTTGTAACTCTTTTTTATTTAATCCTTATCACCCAGGCTCTTTACATGCATGTGTAATACATAGTAAGCTATCAAACATTTATGTGATAGGTATATTACTAATAAGTGTAACACGCATTGGTTCTTCAAAGTGTAGCACATAACTAACACGACAATAAATAGTTTATTAGATTATTTCAAATACCGAAAAAAGAGTCCGCTCAATAATTTGCATATCCGCCATATTGGATAATGATTTGTCATTTTTTTCTCAGTCCTAAGTACAAGCCTTAAAAATCTGCTCAATCTGAGCAAGGGTCTTATGTCATAACAATTACTTTGTCACCTCCTTTAAAACTTAAAAGACAAAATGTTATTGGTCATTTGTAAATAGACGAAAACCACAAATATTAAAATCCAATCTCAAGTCTCATTTACCCTGGATGGCCATTCAACATCAATAGATGTCCTGTCAAATCTTTAAATGATCTGTTTTAAAAAGTAATTCAAAATTTGAAATAAAAGTTGAAATTACATTTTCTCAGGTAAAATTTAGATTTTCACTGGTCATTTAATTGTAGGGTTGGACAAATCAATATTTATTTTTTCTGATTAATGACATAACAGTAAGAAGGTGAATTTTCAGCGATTTAAGGCTTATCCGTAGGACTGTTCAATGACTCGTTAAGATTTGGAACACATTTTGCACACTTATTTGTAACACTTATTGCATGCGTAAGTGTTTAAAATCTTAACACTAATGAGCAAAATCTTACCACTAGTGTGCATTTCCTGAAGGCTTTAGTGTTAGCTTTTTGCACTCTTAGTGTTTACATTTTGAAAATCCATGTGTTCAAAAATTGAATGCGTCATGTGTGCATATATTTAACGTGTATAGGTGTGCAAAGCCATGTAACACTTTTTGAACACCTATAACATGAGCAAAATTAATGTGTTAACTTTCAGATTGCCAGGTGTTAATTTTTTGAACATTTTTTTCCATTTTTTCAATTTTAAAAGAACAGGTGTTAAATTTTTGCACACTTTAAAATGTGTTCAAAAATAAGGTGTTAAAAATTGTATATTTCTTTTTGGTGACTGATGCATAAAAACCGATTTGGGAAAAATTCTGAGTAGTAATGACAAATAAATATATAACTGTAACCAATCTGCAGAAAATAAAGATAAAGAACTCTCAGTAAATTTATCAATACAAAGTTTATTTTCAAATGAGTGAATTAAACAGAAAAACGAACATTTTACCTAAATAAATTCGAATTAATATCTTGCGAATAGATCAATTAATTTTAAAATTCATTAGAGGTGAGTGTAGTAATAGTAGTATTGTAACAGCTGGTTCTGGGAGTAGAAGCAGAAATCGGGTATTTGAAATTCCATTGAAAGCATGTTTGAAATATTTAAGCAGAAACCGGGTATTTGAAATTCCATTATGGGTATGTTTGAAATATTTGAAATTCCATTATGGACATGTTTGAAATTCCAAGATGGGTGACATTAGTGAGATTACAAGATGGTCAACATTACATTGAATATCTAATGGAAGACTGTTAAAATATGCCTTCAATGCATTCCACTGCTCACAAAGTCACATGGTCAACCATCTTGTATCGGAATTTTCAGCAATTTATGTTGGACAACATCACAAAACTCTTGCATTTCAGCATAATTAACATTTCGCTTCTGAGATTTTTTTAACCAATAAAACAATTCAACAGGTAACAAATCAATGTCTCTGAAAATGACTAACACACTTCCTTGTAACTATGTGAATTCTGTGGCAAATACACGAGACTGATACTATTTTAGACATAATGGTTTTTTTTTCATACGTCCATAAACACCATTTTGTTTCCCAGTCATTGTATTAGCACCATCAGTTCCTAATGCAAATATATTTTTAAGCGATATGTTATCAGCCTTTAAAGTGTCCACTACAGATTGATAAATTACTTCTCCTGTTGTCTTCTAAATATTTAAAACTTTATAAAATAATCCTTTCACCTGGCCGCATGACTCATAAAAAAACGGACTAATACACAACACTGTTGTTTTGTGATAACATCTGCTGTTTCATCAGTAAGGGTGGAAAAATATGTATTTTTCAATTGATCAGTCATTTTGTTGTTCATCGTTGTTGCAGCTATATTACATGCTATATTTCTGGTCTTAGTACGTCCACATTTGAAACCTGCGGCAATCTTTGAATCTTGGAACATTTTTGGAAATACTGGTATTTGCATGATTAAGCACATGTTGAAAATGTAAAAGGCGTTTCAGGGGTTGTGTCACAATACTTCTGACTTCACATATTTGCGTTTAATTTTGAAGTTATGTAAAATATTTTCATTTGATTTTTTCTCTTGTGAAAAAATGAATGAATGAAGTAAATACAAAATGTAATGAGCTCAATTTCTATATCTCTAATATTGGTTAAAACCCTTTATTAGAAAGTATACTGACTGAAAATCAAAATTTATCTGTAACCTTGACCTTCAATACTAGACATATGGAGAATGGACACCGAGTGCAACAGCATATTTCATTGGCTTGTCAAATTTCAGTATTGTTCAGTTTTATCTTTTTACAAGCTGATTGATAGGTTTTTGTTTAATATATACATATATGGAAGTTGGGGTGTCATAGACTTACAAAAAAACCTCATACTGTTTAATTTGATAGTTATACATATTTATAAACCGGTTTATACCTGCTTCTGGCTTTAAATACATCTGGCTTTAAATACATCTAAGACCGATGGCTGGTTTCCTTGCGTGTTGATTTTCCGGCGTTTTTATCTGGTTTTGGTGTAGTTGAAGTTGGTGAATTTCCGTTGTACATATGGGCACCGTGGTTGCCAATCAAATAATGACCGACAAGAAAGAGTATGAATTCAGAAAGAGTTGCAGTAACAGTCTTTGAAACAAGAACTTCTAACACGATCACCTGCACGTTACCGAAGAGTCGCACCAACTTAAATGAAAAACAAACAGAAGTACGAAAAATGTCCCATTACCAAAGTATTTTTTGATCGCTTTGATGATTTTGGCACCCATTCGCACTTGCCTTTTTTCTCTTCTTATAAAGAGACCCAGCAATAGGACAAAAAAGTCCTATCCTCGCTCGATATAAATTGATTTCCCTTTTTTTTTACCCACGCTATTCACGACACTAGCGTTCTGGATTTTCTGTCGAGATATAGAGTGTGTTTGTGTGTGTGAAAATTATAATTACTACTTTGTAATGATCACATTTGTATTTTGTTACTCATACTTACCCTGCTGCACATGTACTATATGAAAACTTTATTTCTCTTGATGTCTTCTATACACACACCCAAAGTCAATGTCGGTCATCACTGAAACGCATGGATTGTATGCAAGTTGACCTCAGCAAACAGAATGGTGAAGTTTTGTCTATGGTGTGGAGAAACACTTCATGTAACAGTCCATTGTTGAAATATTCATAGGTCTTTCCAACCTTATAATTTGGAGGACACACATTGTTTTCTGCCGACCTACTATCGGCAAAGTAGCGGAATTATATCGGACAAGTATATAGGTGGCCACTGAACAATACCAAATTTCTCTCCAAGCCAGTTATCATGTACTTTAAAAGGGTCCGGTAATACTGAATCTCCATAAGTGAGAAAGGTTTTATAATCGTATAATTTTTGCCTCAATACCTCTGAAGAAGTAGGTGCAACAGGAATATTCATAACATAAGCTGAATAACATAATGCTGCCAACTCGGTTTTGCTACCATTTTTAGTAAGTCCCCGTTTCGTTACAAATTCACGTAGGGCTTCTACTCTCCATGTCATAAATTCATCTAAAGAAATTTTCTGATCGCCAGGATCCATAGTAAATTGTACGAAAAACTTTAAATATATATGTAGTATCAAAAATATAAAGCCTATGAAAACTATTACTCTCGTATCAAATAAATAATTACAGAGGAAAGCAAGGAATACAATCTCCGATCGCTATGTTATATCCCACGTTACAAAATCGTGCGCTCGATTTCGATAGTAGGTCCTGATTTGGTGACGTAACGTGTTTTTTTCCCCTTTGGACTTTGACCCCTCCGCCTTTACGTAATCGAAGGAAAAGGGTTAATTGGTGTATTTACATAACTTTTTGAGTATCCAGCTGACTGTGAAAATAATTAGAATTTTTATTGTTCATTTCAACCATTATTGTTGTTGATTTCAACCATCTAGAAAAATAGAGTAATTAACATATCGAAGACAACGTGTTTCACACATTTACTACTCATTTCTTGCATTATTGTTCTTTAGTCTCAAAAATGGGTAGTTAGGATACCTCAAGACAATATATAAAAAATATCCGACTGTGCATATTACTGAATCACTCAGAACGCAACATATCTAAATTTAATTTTGTGAAGACCTAGAAAAAATAGAGTATTTACCATATCGAAGACAACGTGTTTCACACATTTACTACTCATTTCTTGCATACAATACTTTTCATTATTGTTCTTTAGTCTCAAAAATGGGTAGTTAGGATACCTCAAGACAATATATAAAAATATCCGACTGTGCATATTACTGAATCACTCAGAACGCAACATATCTAAATTTAATTTTGTGAAGACCTAGAAAAAATAGAGTATTTACCATATCGAAGACAACGTGTTTCACACATTTACTACTCATTTCTTGCATACAATACTTTTCATTATTGTTCTTTAGTCTCGAAAAATCGGTAGTTAGGATAGCTCAAGACAATATATAAAATATATACTGTGCATATTACTGAATTACGGAGCCCCGTAAGTATCACAGATAAATAAATATACTGAAATCGAGCGCACGACTTTTTAAATCGCGCGCACGAATTTGGAAATCGAGCGCACGACTTACAGCAGTATAAAAGGGAGCACATATACATAAGATGGATTATAAAGCAATGTGTGCTTCATGTGATCATCTGATTTTTTCTATTATTATTTTCAAATTGGTTTAAATTATCTTAAAATTCTTCAGTTCTTGCAAACAGAACATGGAATTTTTTATCCCCAACTCATTTAAAAAGGAAACTTAATGGCTTTTCAACTATTATTGAACTATTTCAACCACTAAATTATTTTGTTTATATCGGTACTCATCTTTAAAAGATAAAGAGTTATTTTTCTGTGATTTAAATCTTATTTTTAAACTTAATTTAACCTAACGCAGTATGCAACTTTAACATAAACCAGAGAGAGAGAGAGAGAGTTTATGTTTGTTGTTAATCATGTGGTGAAATGATTTTCGCTGGTTGGAACACATGCTTACATGAAAAGTATAGACCTTAGCTCTTTTACGAAAACAATAATTTTTTTATGAACAACTATACATTTTACAACATCAACAACAATTCATTACTTCTACATATGGAACGCCATAGCTGTCTTAAGGTGGTGCTTGTTATAATATATGGTGAACATGCTGCAATAAATGGTCAATTTGTTATAGCATATGGTCAACGTGTTGCAGTATATTGTCGTTTTGATATAATATATGGTCGTTCCGCTATAATATATGGTCGTTTTGATATAATATATGGTCATCCCGCTATAACACATGGTCGTTTTGATATAATATATGGTTGGTTTGAAATAATATATGGTCGATTTGCTATAACATATGGTCGATTTGCTATAATATATGGTCATTCTGCTATAATATATGGTTGTTTGTTTTGATATAATATATGGTCGATTTGATATAATATATGGTCGATTTGCTATAATATATGGTCATCCCGCTATAACACATGGGCGTTTGATATAATATATGGTCGATTTGATATAATATATGGTCGTTTTGATATAATATATGGTTGTTTTGATATAGCATATGGTCGTTTTGATATAATATATTGTCATTCTGCTATAATATATGGTTGTTTTGATATAATATATGGTTGTTTTGATATAACATATGGTCGTTTTGATATAATATATTGTCATTCTGCTATAATATATGGTTGTTTTGATATAACATATGGTCGTTTTGATATAATATATTGTCATTCTGCTATAATATATGGTTGTTTTGATATAACATATGGTCGTTTTGATATAATATAGTCATTCTGCTATAAAATATGGTGGTTTTGATATAGTATATGGTTGTCAAAATGTTGCATTATATTGTAATGACGTATGGTCAAATAGAAGAGTTCTCATGAATTTAAAATATTTGTCTCAAAATGGCTGCCCAGAGTTTTGCCAAAATTGAGGCTATTCTAAGAAAACTAGAAATGGAAGATTGTGTGTTAAGTTTTCAGGATCAAAGAATATCCCCCGATATTGTTGGTTTGTTATCATCATCGGAAATGATATCATTAGGAATTCTAATTAAGTCGGACATGATAAAACTCCGAAATGAATGTGTCAAATACGGTTCTCGAAAACCTTCGAGACAAGTGCACCACACTGTTTGTGGTCCTCCGGAATTTTCTATACCCGAAAACATCATTAGAAATTTTATTGATGATGGTTTTACAATAAAAGAGATGTCTAAACTCCTCTCCGTATCTGAAAAAACTGTGTACCGTAGAATGCAGAAAGGTGGAATAGCGAAAATTTGATTTTTCAAAAATAACTGACAATAGACTTGATTGTGTTGTTATGGACGTAACTGAACAATTTCCACTTTGTGGAGAGAGTATTCTTGGACAGATGTTAAAAAAGCAAGGAATACACGTTCCACGTTAGAAACTGAGGGATTCACTTCATCGTACAGACGAGAGAGGTTTACATACAAGAAAAAAAGGCCGATTGAAACGTAGAATATATGATGTAAAAGGTCCGAATCACATTTGGCATGTGGATACTAACCATAAACTTATTCGATGGAATTTTATTGTAGCTGGAGGTATTGACGGATTTAGTCGTTTAATAACATATTTGTTTTGTCTTGATAATAACAAGTCAGAAACTGTGTTAGAATGTTTTCGACATGGTATTTCTCGATTTGGTCTCCCTCAAAGAGTACGCTCCGACAAAGGGTTGGAAAATGTTGGAATTGCAGATTTTATGATAGCTAATAGAGGAAGTGGTAGAGGAAGTAAGTTAACAGGGAAAAGCGTACACAATCAAAGGATCGAACGTTTATGGAGAGATGTGTATACCGGTGTTCTTGCCTTTTACTACACTTTATTTTACCACATGGAGGACGAAGGCGTGTTAGATCCCCTTGACGAGGTACATATTGCAGCGCTTCATTATACCTATTTGCCAATAATCAATGAAAAATTAGAAATATGGAAAGAAGCTTGGGCAAGCCATCGAATGAGAACTACAAAATCATCACCACGTGTGTTGTGGCTGTCAGGTCAGATGCAGAATCCAACAGGCTTAGAATACGTTGACCGGAATTATGGAATAGAAGGTTTTGGTGTAGAGAATAATGACGCAGAACAAGATGAACCAGTCATAAATTCTGTATCAGAAGAAATCATAACTGATGCTTGCAGACGCCAACTTGACGAGGAAGTGTTGAATTTTAGTATAGATAACAATTTTGGTATCCCCTTATACAAGAGAGTCCTGCAGATTATAAAGAATCATACTAGTAACAATACAGTTTAGTGATCAACATCACAAGTTGTAACATTGAGAAGGCCGGAAAACATTTGTCATTATCACTTATATTTTTCAATTTAAAAACTGATTAGAAACAGGGGAAATATATATATTGGCCGATGATGAGGTCAAAAGCATTTATATAATTTGGTTTTTCATTTGAAACAACTTGTCAACTTTCTGTAGTATCATCAATTTCTACTGACTGGTTACTGATTATTGTCAAAATGTTCAGTTCGTGATTAGGCCAATGTTACCTGAACCAAAATCAAGGTCAACCAACTATTTTAAGAATTAACGTGCGTATACTTTTAAAAACTTGCGCACAACACAACCTAAAAGCGCCTTGAATTTACAGCACTAGCACTAGTAGTCTATTTTGTACAGGTTAACTTCTGATCACTCAGGGTTCAAACCTCCTTCGATGCCGTACAAATTCACCCCTGGACATTCGAGGTTGGAACTCCTGGTTCATATACAAGAGGCAAAAGAGGGCCTGAATCGCTCATCTGGCTTTAAAGTGTTTGGCACGGGTAATGCACTAATCACATACACCTGTGTAGAGTAACCTATTTGTTCGCCAAAACAGATGGTCTGTAAATTTGGTTCAAAAAAATATTTTGATCAGATTTGTGCAGTGTAATAGTATTAATAAGTAGTACTCAGTACTCCAGTCTTTGTCAAGTGGCTATGTTAGTATGCTCAGGGTACAATGATCTTAATGCAACAGGGAAACAGCACATATCCACCAAATGCATGATGCAAGACGGTAGTCAAGTGAAATAATGACTTGCAGGTAATAACCGTAATAAGGCCAATGTTTTCAACTTAGGAAATGTTATTGTTATTAAAATAAACAAGATATAAAAATTTACATCAATTGTCAAAATCTAGAACATGATCTTGACATTTGATTTTGATGTCTGAAAAAAAAAAATTAGATCAACTATGAAAACTCCGCGAGACAATCCATAACAAGAAAAAGTCGCAAAAGGTCATGACCTTGACATCTGACCTGCACTAAAAGCTGAGAAATATTGTTTGTTAAGCAACAACCGAAACCCCCATGTTATTATCTCCAAAAACAGTTATATTATAGTAATTTAAAAAATGAAAGTTCAATAACTAGGACATGACCTGGACCTCTAGCCTTGACAAATAACAAAATTAGTCAATCTTGAGAATATGCCATTATCTGCAATAAAATGGGATGCAGAAACAAGTAGCAAAGATCACAAAAAAAGGTGATGACCTGACCTTGACCTTTAAAACTTCACTTTAGAATGAACATTCTTAATAAAAGCTAAAATTGAAAAACAAATGCTATAATCACCAATAGCAGCCAAAATATAGTATTTTACATCAAAGGTAAAAAAACTGGGACATGACCTTGACCTTTAATCTTGCCATCATTTAGAAGAAAATAGCAAGAAAAGGTCAATAGTGAATACCCCATGCATTTACATTCAACGGTTGCCGAGTTACAGCAACAAATGCCTATTTATGAATGTGCATTTTACACATTCCTTTCCCATGACCTTGAATCAAGGTTAAAGTCAACCATTTTCATCAACTCGTAGCCCAGAAGCCACTAATAACATATATGCAGATTTCAGCTTTCTAGTTACTGCCTCTTCTTAGAAGACTTTTTTAAGTTTTTGGGGTCACATTGACCTACTTTCTGTAGCCATTGCATCCATTTGTATGAATCTGATTTACCACATCATAAGGATGCTTCCTGTAGTTTTACAGAAATAGGCCCAATAGTTTCAGAGAAGATAATGAAAATAGCTGTTCACGGACAAGGCATGACGAACAAACTCGCAGTGCGCAATCCCATTAGCTCACGTGGCCTTTGGCCAGGTGAGCTAATAGACCAACCAAAAATTCTTGGGTAAATGGTTCTGTCCAAGTTTCATTGAAATCTCCCTTTTTTTCAGAGATGTCAAAAACGAGTCTTGACTTTAAATGGCTCATTATCTAAGGTTCGAAAAATAAATGAGAGAAATTTATGTTACAACCAACTTTGAAATAATGAAGAACTTTGAAATTTTTGTTTCAAATTGCATTAAATCCGGGATTAACTCAACACAATTTGAATTTTTTTTTTCAAATCACATCAAAAAATGGTTCAACTCAATGCAGTTTGAAAAATTTTTCAAAGTGCATTGATGAGGTAAATATAAAATTCAACCCAATTTTGAACAAAAATTCACACTTTGAATTTTTTTCAAACTGCGTTAAATGCGGGACAATATGAAATCAAAATTTGTCACTTTATTGGTTTCAGAGATATAAATTTAGATTTTTTTCACCACTAGGTCACTGTGACCCATTTTCTACAATCATAACAACCACATGAACAAATCTGAATTGTGCCATGATCCCATATATGCTTCTGATCAAGTTTCTTTGAAATGTGTCAAGTAGTTTAAAAAATGTGTTCATGATGTATGCCTGCATGTACACACACTGCACTATGATATCAACTAGCTTGGCCTGTCCCTATTGGTGAGGGGGTGTGGTGGCCGAGTGGTTAAGATGTCTGCCTACAAATCCAAGGCCTCTCACTGCTGTGGTTTCGATTTCTGTTGGGCCGACACACATATTAAAGTGTTTTTTCCTTGCCATTGGGCCCTAACTGGTTGGTTTGGTATTGGTATAATATGATGGAGTGGCATGCAGTGTTAAACTGCTGCAACACTGTGTGTCCGTGAACTAGCACTAAGTCAACATCAATACAAACCCGCGACACAGACCAAAAACCTGCACACATTCAAGCACAGCATGAACTTGTGTAAAGTTTAATTCTTGACTTTAGGAAAAAACTTGATTCCATTATGCATGGCTGAAAAATTGCTAATGCAAGGTGAAACATACCTACCTACCTACCCTATCAGCCAGGTGAACTAATAAATTAAAAGCCATTTCAAAACTATTCGCAATCAATGTTTTTCTACAACAGTGTCAATCGTACATACAAGTTTCTTGTTTACACGGTGAGGCTGGTTACTGTGTCAAATAATGTATCTAGTCTTGGAAACCAGTGATTATATGTTCTATAAAACAAATATACGCTCATCCTTATTTATTCATCAAAATTTCCTTTGGAATAACAAATAGGTGTTTTGGACAACAGTATGATCACACTGGGTTTTCCTGGAACAAACCAAAACTGATGCACCAAAATGAATACCATGCTCTTTAATGACGGGTTTCTTCTCCATTAAAAAAAATAACATGTTCAAACAAAGATTAAAAAAAGGCATATGTATGTAATTAATAAAACACTCAGTGATTGTCATGTACATAAAAACTAACATTAAGTTTTGATCAAAAATGATTTTCCTAAAAAATTATTTTATTCTATCATAAAATGAATAATTTTTTTTTCTTTTACATCAGAGCTACATTTCAAATTAACAAAACAGTTTGAAATTTCAAAAGCATTCTTCAAAGGAAAATGTGCATGATACTTTTCACTTTACTCTGGTAGATCTGGTCCTAGGTTTAATGTAAATATTTGAAAGTTAAAAAGTTTAAACTGAAACAATTATGTCACTGTCTAGTAAAACCTAAATCTTGACCTAGGGGTTTTCTACAGTCACCAAGTGAGTTAACCAGAGATGGTGTCAATTACACCTAGTAATAGCTCGCCTACACAGGCACTGAATTTACAATCATCATCATCATCATATAAACTTGACAAAAAGTAACTAATTTACTTTAAAGATATAATATTAACTTGCATTTTAAAAGTTGTTTGAATGTTATGTACCACTAAAAACTTTTTATTAAGTGGCATATGTGGGGAAATCCAAATAAACTAAAAAAAAAACTAGAAATGCCATAAAGGCACAAAATAGAATGCAAGACAAAAATCTGAAGAAAGATTTAAAAGAATTATAAATAAAGAAAACATTTCTAATTACTGTAATGATTTGTTATATATTTTCAAAGGTTGGCCCACAAACCTTAACATTTCAAAGGTTGCCCCAAAAAACTTTTTGCTGATCTAGACAATTATTTGTGGAATTAACTCAAACATGACCCCAAAAAACTCCTTAATTTAATCTTTAATAACTAATTTTATATTGGGGAGCTAAAGATGAGAAAGTCTTGTGAAGTGATACAGGAGATTGAAATACCCTAATTTGAACCACAACTCAAGTGCATTATTATGTCAGCTGTAAAGTAGTCTAATTTTCAATGGGATTTATATATTTTATAAAAATAATAAAGTTAGTTGAAATGCATTTTTGTATTTTTAAAAATTTATAACAAAAGAATTGTATATGTCTGACAAAAAGCAGTAACAATTATGCACAGACAGTTATTATGTATGTAATAATCTTTCATTCAATGAAACTATTTTTCAATATTTTAACCATGACAAGTTAAAAACAATAAATCTTTTTCCAGAAGAAACATCAACATACTCAAACCAGATTTTATGATTAATGCCATTATGCAGTTTTATTTCTCAATCAAGTTCTCAAAACCTCCCTGCTAGGACTCACATATGGTTACAAAAGAAAAAATGTTTAACCTCACTAAATCAATGCTATTTCAATACTGAAAGGATGCCATAGTTTGACTTTTAAAATTTCTTTTTGGCAGGATTTCTGCATACAAACAAACAAAAAAACTGTAATTAAAAGTAAACAGTTCTACTGAAGGGGATATCATATTCTTACTTATTAACATTTCTATATTTCTATTTTGGGCAGGATTTCTGCATAGAAAAATAAGTCAAAAGACGAATAAAAAATATCATTTGCAGTATTTCTGCAAAAAAGTAAATAAGGCAGACAAATCTAAAGGCCTCAACCAGACATATCTTAAAGATAAAAGTTTATTTGATAGGTGAATTCCACAATAACTTGAACTCTTTATTGGTTAACAACTTAACTAAGTCCATAATAAGAGTTAGCAAATGCATAGTCATACATTCTAAACAACTCAAGATCTTCTGGTAGTAATATAGTAGAACTTGGCCGTGGAAGCCTGAGACAATTTATGCATGTATTTGCTGTTGGTATGAAGGAATCGTCTTTTTCAACAAACTGAATGGTTGGTTTCATTGTAAAACCCACAACTGGTTCTTCTTCTGCACCTGTTACAAACTGCAGGATTTTACCAACACTTATGTTTTCTCTTCGTCCACCTAAAAAAGAAAAGCAAGATGTCCAAAGACATGGATGTGTCACCAGTCACAGTTTTTGTCAATAGACCATTTGCTCAATAAAACGTTCGATCACCAAAATCTATTTACCAATCAGACTGAAGCAACCTCATTAAATATGAATGAATTTTGACATGCATTAAACTTAGCAGAGTAACTCAGTATAACTAACCTAAGCAAGTTTCAATTTCATGACAATCTGATCATTCCAGTAAAAATCATCACCCAGAAACTATCAACCAATCAGATTTCAGCAGATTCATTCAATATGCATGGACTTTGACAGGCATCAAATTTGAGCAGGGTAATTGGTTGATAACAAACCTAAGCAAGTTTCAAGAAAATTAGATTGTTCCATCAAAAATATCACATGAAAACTATCAACCAATCAGACTGCTGCAGCCTAATTAATACTAATGGATTTTGATGTGCATTGAAATTGAGCATGGAAGTTGGGTAATAACCAATCTGACCAAGTTTCATAAAAATCCAATAATTCCAGCAAACGATATCGTCTTAAAAGTATCAACCAATCAGATTGCAGCAGCCTTATTAAATAAGCATGGATTTTGATGGGCATCGAACTTGAGCAGGGCTAACTGGGTAATAACTAATCTCAGCAAGTTTCATGAAAATCCAATCCTTCCTGCAAGGATATCATCTAGAAACAAATTCCGATGTCCACACCACCTGCAACACGTAACCTCGGAGAAAAAAAGATCCCTATATGACACCTAAATATGTCACCTTTCAGGTGACACAAAAACTAAATAAACAAGGGGACCACTTATGTTGCTTTGGTTGGAATGATCAAAAAGTCCAATCAACATGTATCACTCGCCTGGCTCTCTAGGCCTTTGTGTAAAGTTCCAATTATATATTTCGCAGAATTGCTTGAGTGTACATTTCAATGTAAAACCACATTAAACATAAAAACAATTCGTATGGCCCAACATGAAATATCACCTGAGTGTTAATTATATATAAATGTTTCAAGTTTGGTATCATTAACAAATTTATCCAACAAATAAAGACTTGTGTATATCCATAACGCAAATCTGGCCTTCAGACAAGGTCAAGCTAGAAATAAGAATAGGGTAAGAATCAAATTCACAGACACTTAAAATGTATTTTTATACTCTTTCTGACGTAAATGTGGACTTAATCAAAACATATTCAAACAAAGACTTGAACTATGTTCGAGATCAAAATGCACAAACAGGCAAAAGAAATCCCATTTGAATATGAATATGAATTTGATACTAACACTTATTAGCCAATCACGAATCAAATTGTGGTTTTTTCCTCCAAAAACAATGTACAAAGAGGTTGAGGTCAAAATGCAAATCAGACAAAACTAAATTTTTATATACATAAGCAAAGTATGTACCTAAATAGTGAACTTGTTTTCAAATGTAACATATGCAGACAATGACTTTGAGCCAAGTTCAAGATCACAATACAAATCGGACAAAATAAAACAGAATTTGGATATATACATGTACATTCAATATTTCAAAATAATTAGCCAATTACTGACTTAAATGTATACTATTTTAAAATGTAACACATATAGAAAAAATGACTTTGAATCAAGGTCAAGGTCAAAATGCAACTTGAACAACAATGAAATCTGATATAAATATACATGTATATATTTGATATTTCATACTAATTAGCCAATCATAGATCTAAATGTGAACTATTTCCTGTAAATAAGCAGTACAATGACCTTGAAATTACCATGAAAACCTACCAAAAATGAAATTTAATATATATGTACATACTTGATATTTCATATTTAAATGTAGAAAAAAAATGGCTATTAAACAGTTTGAAAACATCTTTCTCTTTATTAAATACATACTTGCAACTTCTCTCAAATAACGAAGAAAGGCAGAGTAAACTTTCTTCTCCAACATATCGTTATTACTACCATCCGGTGAAAATAGTGGCTTGAGCATAGCTGTTAACATTCTAAATATCAGTGATGTTACACTACTTTGGAAAAGATAAACAAAACTTGGTAGTTCTGTGGAAATCTGAAAAAAAAGGAAAACAAACAAAAACATTTAACAAGTTAATATATATTTGGAACTTTGGATGTTTTTTCATTCCCCTTTTAAACAAGAGCTGTCAGAAGAACAGCATGCCCAACTGCACATCTAAGTCGATAAACATGCGAAAACTTTAACCAAAAACTTTAACATTGGATGCTGACACTCATGCTCATGTCGGGGATATGACATAAGTCATTCTGTACTTCATACAGGCAGGCTAAAAACTGGGTTTCCAAATTTTTGGTCGGAGCACCACTGATAATGAACTGTATTCTGAAAGTTACTAGTGCTGCAAAATTAAAACAGGTATAATTATTACTTAAAAGAAGAGGCACAATAGGTGAAAGAAGAAAAACTAAATCATGAACATGACCTTTGGCTTTGAACTTACTTAGGGTATTGCATGAAAAAGCCAAAAATGAACCCCCCCCCAAGGGATTATCTTAAATAGTAGCCAAGATAAGGCAAAAAAGCAAATGTCAAAAACTATACACTTATTAGCCAATTACTGACCTAACTGTGTTTTTTCCCAAAAACAATGTATGCAGGCAATGACTTTAAGAGCATTGATTGCTAAATTTACAATGTATCATTTAAAAGTTCTACTTTTGGGACCTTGAACAAAAGTCAAAGACTAATATTTGAACAAACTTGAACATCACATTACTAATGGTTAACAACTTCTAAAAATATTTTTTATGCACCCTGTGTAAAGGTCATTTATTTGAACAAACTTGGTAACCACTTAATTGTAGATGCTATATATATGCTTCCAGGGCTCCCATCCATGAGAAAATGTTTAGTTAAAGATGTTAACATTTCAGGTCACTAAGATATTGAATACACTTCAGGGTCATTTGTTTGAACAAATCTGACAGTTCGAATCCTGGTTACACAAGACAAAATAAGGAATATCCAGGTGAAGATTAGTTAAAATTTGTGCAGTAGTTTCTGAGCAGTAGCAGCCATCTATGATGTAATATCAGTCCAAAATTCATTTAGACACAACTAGACACAAACAGAAACCTGGAGGTGAAATTTAGTTAAAATCCAATCAGTAGTTTTTGAGGAGTAGCAAAAACAAGATTTTCAAGATAGCCACCATGGCAGCCATATTGGATGTAGATTGGTCCCAAATTCAGAAAGACACAACTATACATCATAACAAACCTGTATGTGAAATGTGGTTAAAATCCATTTAGTGTTTTTTTTATAAAATCCATAGTTTCTAATAGTAGCAATAACAAAATTTTTAAGATGGCTGCCAAGGTGGCAATCTTGGACATCAGATTGGTCCAAAATTTGTGTAAGACACAACTAGATATCACCAGAAACCTGTAATGTGAAATTTGGTTTCTGAAGAGTAGCAAAAAGATTTTTAAGATGGCCAATTAGATTAAAGTTCGGTTAGGTACAGCTAATATCATAAGGAACATGCATGTGAAGTTTGGTTGAAATCTTTCAGGTAGTAGGAGGAGCAATAACACATAAAAGTTAATGGACTCATAGAATGACTGACTCACTGACAGACTGATGGAGGACTATGGACACACACACACACATATAGATATGAACAGCATACATTGTAGTGATACGGTGGGCAAAAAAAAGCTCTACTTTTGAAAATAAGTTATCTTTTATCAAGACTTGTCTTTAAATGGTAAAGGAAATAGTAACCAATATACATACTGTATAGATTCCCAATGAATTCAACCCCTTTCTCAGCATCATAATGCACTCATCTTGTTCATCTTTGGAAAATAATTTCTGCAAAATATCTGGACCTAGAAAGGTTGGAATCTTTCCATTCTGAAGAATGCTAAGAGCTGAAATACAAAAGAGATTTCCCATTCAGCAAAAGTTATGTTAAACTTCTAAACAGAAAAGATATAAAATGTTGAGTAAAGTTTGAGGTCTACCAACTTTTCAAACTTGGTAGCCCTCGATACAAAGATGCTACTTGTGGAGTTTCAAGTTTCTATGCCTATTGCTGTATGACAAGAAGTGGTTTAAAGGTTTAACTACTGAATGTCACTTTCACCTTGAAGGCACTCTCACTAGCCAGTCTTAATCTCTGTTTCACTATGATAAATCCATTTAGCATTGTGTACAGAGATTAAGACTGGCTAGAGAGAATGCCTTGAATGTAGGTCAAGGTCAACACACACAGAAAACTTGGTAGCCCTTCGAACACAGTGACAGATACTATATTTGAAACTTTTAAGTTTATAACTTTCATGACAAAATACTTTTTAAACATGGTCACTTTGACCTTGAGTGTATGTCTAGGTAAAAAAAAAATCTAAAATTTTGAAGCCATTAATAATAAATACTAGTAGTATACAGGTATATACAAAGTTTTGCGCTTCTAGGCCTTTTGGCTTGTGACAAGATTTTTTAATATTATTTTTGTAAATAGGTCATTTTATTATCTTTCTCAAACTTAGTAGATCTTGGCCAAAAGTATGCACTAATTTTTCTGTCAAGTTTGCCAAAATCCAAGAAGTGGTTCTGACGAGGAAGTCACTCAAGCCTAAAAGGAGCCACAGTGGCTGAGTGGTTAAAGCATTTACCTTAAATTTAAGGTCTCTCACCACTGTAGGTTCGGCTCCAGGTTGGACTGACAACGTGTAGGTAAGGGTTTTCCCTTGCCATTGCCCTTTCTGGTTGGCTCGGTGTCAGTATAATGTGACTGTGTGGCACACAGTGTTAGTGTTAGTAGAAGGCAGATCAAAAACACCCACACATTCAAGCAATGCATGAACTTGTGAATAGTCTAATCCCTGAGATTAGAAAAAGCCTAATCCAGTCACAAATGGCTGAAAAATTGCTGATGCAAAGTAAACCAATATGCAACCAACCAACCAACTTAAACCTCTAAAGTCTAACAGGCAACTATCACAGATGTGACATAAGAATAGCTCACCTGAGCCTTTTGCTCAGGCAAGATAAAAAAAGGGCAGTTATTTACTACTGGGAAAACCTGAAAGACAGTTGTAAACACAATACCACCATCAAAGAATCCTGTCTTCTCCTTGACATGTTACTTTACCTTCATAGACTTGTGGTAACTACAGACAGATCTATTTAGCTCTAGATGTGCTGCTAAACTGAGTTAATCTATTGACATACCAAACACTTTTCCAACAACTTCATAATCTTCTGTTAAAAGCTGCCTTATTCCATGGTCAAAATACTTCTCCTTTATTTTGGCAAGTATTGCACAAAAAAACTCTTTTCTTGGTCCACCATAGTCTACAGCATTCTATAAGATAAAGTTGATAATGATTACTTCAAAAAGTGCTTAACTTATGACTTCAAGTTTAAGCCAAATCTGGTGTCCATAATTAATATAGCCTGAAAGCTGTATTGAAAATATCAGAATGCAGGGGCATGAAAAAATCAGGTGCATGAATGCAGACTGTGTGGGTTTTTTCATTTTTTTAACCAAATTTTCATCAGAACAACAAAAAATATATATATATATATATATATATATATATTTATATAGTATGTTAAATCATATAAATTGTTAGTGTGTACATGCCCTGAAACTAATTTCCTGTATATATATATATATATATATATATATATATATTCAGTGATAGACCTTGACTTTTGACCTAGTGCCCTCATTTGTAA
This sequence comes from Tegillarca granosa, assembly GCA_029721355.1. Taxonomy (NCBI): domain Eukaryota; kingdom Metazoa; phylum Mollusca; class Bivalvia; order Arcoida; family Arcidae; genus Tegillarca; species Tegillarca granosa. The sequence goes on along the minus strand of CM056602.1, from coordinate 18,197,814 downwards.
TCCAATGTGAAGTGTTGTCACAAGGAACCAATGGAGCAAGTTTGAGATCAATCAAATAGTGTTTGTGTTTATATGCACAGATGTGGATTTCACTATTTATAGTAATTGGCCTTGACCTTTCACCTAGTGACCTCATTTGCAATCCCATGTGAGGTCTTGTCACAAGCAATCAGAGAAAGAAGTTTGAGATCTATGGGATAAATGGTTAGTTTTTTAATGCCCGGAAACCAATGTTACATATACACATACATGTGTACAAATTTAAACAAGAGCTTTCATTAAAAGTAAGATACCCTGCAAGATATTTGTAACATAAACAAGAAAACTTTATGGTAAAAGTTTTGGTCAAGGTAGTTACTCCACCAAAATTCAGCCTACTGGAGCAAACAAGACTCAAACTTGATCTTTATGTATCCATGAGATAGCTACACACCAATAATTTTAATTGAAAAAAAAAATGAAAACCATGAAAATTCTGAAAAAAGGGCAGTAACTCCACCAGAAACCAGCAAAAAGAATGAAACTCAAACTTGATCTGTAAGTACCCATGAGAAAGCCACATACCAAAATACCAAACATTTAATCAATTTAATGTAGATAGCTACCGGTAGTCAAGTATATGATACTAATGTATCGGGATAGTTGTGATACAGGAAGCTATAAAATAGCTGTTTGCATATTCAAGGAAATTACACTTTGTTTCTCTCCAATTATTATAAATAGACGGATAATGATTCAAGATAGTTTTATTGGGCACAGAAAATTGGTAGCCCGGTGGGGCTACCCCTACAATGGATTTTACTAGCCCTACAAGACTTTTAGTAGTCTCGGGCTACCAATCTACCGTTAGTGTCAAACCCTGGCATTTCTGAATTTGCACTTTATTTTTTCAAGAGCATGCCTATGTTCAAATTGGCAATAATAATGCTGAACTAAAACATTTCAGTTGATTTTATAATTAACTTCACATGAGGGTAGCAGATCCCAAAGCTTAAGTTATTTAACACTAATAATGTTCCTTAATACAATTACCTCCTCATAAAACTGCACTTCCAGTGTCTTCTGCAAATCTGTAATTGCTCTGATCTCATCGAATCCAGTTTCCAATATATTGGCTCTGTCTACCAAAATAAAGTTTGTGTCACCCTCTTCACACCTACTAACATCAGAAATTTCAAGAGCCCTTCCTCTGACCAATTCCATTTGGGATTTGCGTAGAATTTCAACAGGATCTACAATATTATTATTTTTACAAAAGTTTACAATCTTATCAACTATCTCAGCGACACCTTCTGCAATGGGCTGCTCTATTGATTTTATATTTTATATTTTCGTATGATACATCTTGCAGATCAATTTCATCATCTTTTGGTTCATTTGAATTGATACCAAAAACAAGCCCAGCAATTACTGGTACAGGTTCCAGAACAACCATTGTCTCCAAATTTTCTGGTTCACTAAAAACGACATTATTACCAGAAAATGACAAGTTTTCATCATTTTTCTCTAAAACCTGTGCATCTTCAATGATGTCACTGGTATTGTGCACATCACTACAATTCTCTGTATGTTTCCGCAACTCTTTAAGACGAAATTCCTTCTGGCAACCATTACATTTTTGTAATAGTGAATCATCATTGGTTTGATCACCACTTTGTTCTGGCGCAAGTGCCAAATCATTCTGAATTGGTCGTATATATATCGTTGACTGAGGATTCACATTTTTTTGCAATTCTTTTGCAGACCACGAAGAGCAATCAATTAATTTTAGTTCTCTGCAGTTTTGTGTAATTCTGAGAAGTTCATCCCCCCAGCCCCTGCCAATTTTGGGAAACCAGCTACCTCCCCAAGTTCATTTTTTTCATTTGACATAAGTTTTTCAAACACGTCCTTTTCAGTGTCTGTTTTGTTAAAACGAATTTTTTTCTTACCCAGACCAGCTTTATTTAATATCTCTTTTTCTGCAGAATTCGGAATGAATTTTTGACTTTTCGATGCAAGGCAAATAAACTGCATGGTAACACTGGCAACTGACTTACGTCGTTTAGACGAACTGTTGCGGGATCCAGTTATCGTGCCTCTAGGCCTAAAAAGTGCATTCCTCTCTGTTTGTCGGGTTTCCACTTCTGGCAGTTCTGCTGTTTCTACTTTCGTTTTCAACAGTTGTTTCAATTTATGTCGCTTTCCAATTGTTGACACTCCTAGACGACTGAGCTCTTCATCCGATAAACTCTCAACCATCTTTGCATCGATATATATTTTTTTTTACAAAATTTTCAAATAAGCTCGGAATCCCCATTTCGACTAAACATTCTTGGAGAATGCCATCTATGGACGCAGCCATTTTCCCGGTCAACTACCACTCCTATCCCTCCGCTTTTAGAGAACCAAACGGAACTCGTAGACCGTACGTTTAAAGAAACATATTGATATAATCACCATATATTATAGCAAAACAACCATATATTATAGCGGGATGACCATATATTATATCAAAACAACTATATGTTATAGAAAAATGACCATGTGTTATATCAATACAACCATATATTATAGCAAATAGACCATATATTATAGCAAATTGACCATATGTTATATGAAAACAACCATATGTTATATCAAAACGACCATATATTATATCAAATCGACCATATATTATATCAAAACAACCATATATTATAGCAAATTGACTATATGTTACAGCAAATCGACCATATATTATAGCAAATTGACCATATGTTATATGAAAACGACCATATGTTATATCAAAACGACCATATATTATATCAAATCGACCATATATTATAGCAAATTGACCATATGTTATATCAAAACGACCATATATTATGTCAAAACGACCATAAAGTATAGCGGAATGACCATATATTATATCAAAACGACCATATGTTATATCGGAACGACCGTATATTATATCAAATCGACCATATATTATAGCAAATTGACCATATGTTATATCAAAACGACCATATATTATGTCAAAACGACCATATGCTATATCAGAACGACCCTATATTATATCGGAACGACCATATATTATAGCAAATCGACCATATATTATAGCGGGATGACCATATATTATATCAAATCGACCATATATTATAGCAAATTGACCATATGTTATATCAAAACGACCATATATTATGTCAAAACGACCATATGCTATATCAGAACGACCATATATTATATCGGAACGACCATATATTATAGCAAATCGACCATATATTATAGCGGGATGACCATATATTATATCAAATCGACCATATATTATAGCAAATTGACCATATGTTATATCGAAACGACCATATATTATATCAAAACGACCATATAATGCAACACGTTGACCATATGTTATAACAAATTGACCATTTATTGCAGCATGTTCACTATATTTTATAACAAGCAACACCTTAAGACAGCTGTGGCGTTCCATATCTACAGATAATTTTCATTTAAAAGAAGATGCAAGATGTTTATTAGGAAAGCAGGGATATTGTTCAGAAACAACAGCCTCAATAAAAAATTCTTTTAGGGATAAAACATCTCTTTTAAGGGATATATATATATAATTAGATATTATATTCATGATATTGCTAATGTACTATTTGCTTAATTTTCATTGTATCAGGATTCAATTAGTGTTATAAGTGTAATGGTTATAACCATATCTGAAACAAGAGCACCGCCTAACATGATTTACAAAAACGTGCGCACGATTTCCAAAATCGTTGGAAATCGTGCGCTCGATTTACAAAGTCCTGCGCTCGATTACCAAAATCGTGCACTCCATTTCCAAAATCGTGCGTTCGATTTCCAAAAACGTTCGCACGATTTCAAAGTCGTATTTATCTGTGACACTTACGGGGCTCCGTACTGAATCACTCCGTACGCAACATATCTAAACTTATTTCTGTGAAGACGTTCGAACCATCAACATGTCAGAAATAAATACATACGATCTAATCATATATATTTTATACTTTTAATTAAACAACTGCTAGAAGATGCAATTCCATGTAATACTTCTCGGAGCAATTCTTCGACAGGAGCTAAATCTCCCACAACATCCCCAGTAGCAACTATGGGGTCTCCGACATCAGTCGGAATGGTATCAACAA